>OV815279.1:32980405-34195422 GCA_929108145.2 Limnephilus rhombicus | reverse complement strand
CTACTTGGGGTGACGTGTAGCAGGGGTGTTGGTTATCCAATAAATTTAATATGGAATCCGTGGCGGTGGTACCCATACCCCTCTCCCACTTGCTTCAACCTTACGTTTTTTTTTCAAAGTGAGTTGTTATAGTTCTACATTCCCTGGGTCGTTGTTGCATTGTATTAAAAAAATAATCAAGTTGTACAATATCTTACTTTTAGTATAAATTAGACGTTTATGTGATATCCATTTCCATTTAATTAGTTTTTTATTGATTGAAAAAGTATTGATCTCGGTAATGTACACACAAAATTTAAAGTGTAAAATACACGGGAAACAATAAAAATTCTGTTTTTCTTATTATTTAGTAACGTAGATTAAAAAGTGGAGTCCTAGATTCTACTGAATATTTATTCACCCCTCTTCAGACTCGGTAGGAAGTAGAAACCTCCGTTCCACAAACAGCCAAAAGGAAAATATTAATTTTCCATGTGGAAATTGCAATCTCGTTTGCTCATCTCAAATTCCGCTCCTTAATAGGTAGTCTTTGAACGATAATGTGAACGCATCAAAGGATTTCAAATTCAAAATCAGTTAGCTGATGGGTAAACCACCATGTTGTCGAATATAAGGGCCAAGGGAAAGTTGTTATTACGATCTTGTAGGGCGGTTCCAATGAAAAAGATTAATTATTCTCCGTAAGGGCTTTTTTAAATAATAACTCAATATCGATTTTATTTGATTCAAAATTCGCTTTTTTATACTTACATTCAAAAATGCTGAAAGGCGTGATGATAAAACTATTAAAATTATGTACTTTTTGTAATTATTTTTTGATCAAATTTTTTTATAATTTTTCAATAATGTCTAAGCAAAATAAGAATGTAAAAAGATCTTAAATATATTAGTTTGTAATACCGTAAATAAATAGACAAACTGAAGTATTTTCGTCACAAAACGTGTACGGATCTTTTTTTAAATGATTTTATTTAAACTAAAATTAAAATGATGGGATTTGGCTTTCCCGGGTAATTTATTGATTTATTTTATAGCTTGATTAAATGATTTGAAATGTGTGTTGTACAATACAAAATTTTGTTTGAAAATTTAACAGATCTGCCAACGACTTACGGAAAAACCTTATTGTACTTAAAATAAACATATTTTCTCAAAATTTAAAACATAGCTTTACTAGATAAAATAACAGTCTTTCGAAATCAATTTATAATTTTTTTGTGGAAAAGAGTTAATACATCTAAAATTTTATTTTAAAATGACATATTTCCAGTTTTGTCTAGTTATTCCCTCTTAACTCTTAATGTAATGTATAAATTCATTTTCTTTGTTCATTCATTATATTTTGCTTGAAAATACTTAATTTTAAAATATCACCAGTAGTAAAAGATTCTTCGAAAATGGATTTGTTTTTTCTAATAATTTAATAAATCTAACTAACAAATCGAGAAAGTTTCTATTCCAACCGTTTTAATAAAAAAAATGTATCAACTTCTTCCATTTTATTAAGAGAAGGTTGACTTTTGCGCTTTTATTTTCAAAGCATTTACTATTTGAACCGATTTTAGAAAAACTCAACTTACTCACAGATCGAGATTTCGTCAATTTTTAAACATTGCACTTCCTTATATGTGAGATCAAGTCAGTGACCAGATGATTTCAAAACTAAAATACCATAAGAAGAAAGATTTCTACGTAATTCAAGCTTTAAATGAACATAAATAATTTCTTCAGTATTCGCAAATTCGCTTAAGAGCGTTTGACCAGCCAGCGGACGAAAATCCACATTTCGTCGAAAGTTGTTCTTACGATCGTGCAAGGCGGTTACAACGAGAAAGATTAATTATTCTCCGTACCAGCTTTTTAAAATTATAACTCAATATCGAATTTATTTCAATTCAAATTAGCTTTAATTTATACCTTCATCCAAAAATGCTGAAAGGCGTGATGATAAAACAATTAAAATAATGTACTTTTTGTAGTTATTTTTTGATTATAAGTATTTATCATTTTTCAATAATGTCTAAATTTTTTAAGAATGTGAAAAAAATCTCAAATATATTAGTTTGTAAGTGCGCAAATAAATACACAAATGGACCAATTTTCGTCAAGAAACACATGTACGTACATATTTTTTAATGATTTTATTGAAACTAAAATTAAAATTCTAAAACATGCGTTTGCTAGATAACGTATTGATTTATTTTACTGCATGATTATATTATTTGAAATGGGTGTGGTATAATACAAAATCTTTTTTGAAAATTTTACAAATCTGCTAACGACCTATGGAATAACCTTATTATACTAAAAATTTAAAAAAAAATCTCAAAATTTATTAAATGCGAATGCTAGATGAAAGAACAATCTTTCGAAATCCATTTATAATTTTTTGTGGAAAATAGTCAATACGTCTAAAATCTCATTTGAAAGTGACATATTTCTGGTTTTCTCTGGTAATGCTCTCTTAATGGCGTCATCTTAATTAAATTAAAACAAATCACTTTGTAAATTTTTAATTTTTTTTATTTTATCCTGACGAAGAACCAATTGGTTTTGAAACGTGTTGATAATTTTAATGAAATTAGTGGTGTTTTATGAGTGATTTACAAGTGTTTTACAAATAGTTCTATTCCCTTAAAATATCTTTTTTTTTATCGTATAAAAATTGCATACAATTGGAATTTATTTCCCGCTAAGGTAGGTACTGCAAGTAGCTTGTCAGCAGGAGATTAGTTTCACAGATTAGTTACAACCACAAATTAAATAATCATAAACGCATTAGCGTAACAACAACATACCTACACAAATACACATACACATATAACATACATGAGGTGCAGAGACAAATGTTCACCGTTTCTCATTTTCGACTATTTTATCCGGTATATGTTTTCATAGTCATTCTGTTATCCGGGGCGGAGACAAATCCAACAAATCAAAGATCATCAAAATCGGTCCAGCCGGTCTCGAGTTATAAATAGTGTACATAACTAACCCGACTTTGTTTTATACAGGGTGTTAAGGGACGTACTTGACTTACTTTAACCAGTGATTCCTGGCATTATTTGGAGTAAAAAATGTAAATGAAATTTTGGTCTCCGGTGACTTTTTTTGTCGACTTTTTTTCATTTTTTTTTTCTTTAAAATCAAACAAAAAAAATATTAAAATTAAACACAAATGTCACCGGTGAGAAAAATTTCATTTACATTTTTTACTCCAAATAATATCCGGCATCACTGGTTAAAGTAAGTCAAGTACGTCCCTTAATACCCTGTATATTAAGAAATATATATATATATACATATATATATTTTAAATATCATGAAAAAGTTGAGCATCATAATAACAGCAATACAGTAGTAGTTAATCACATACTTGCAACTAACATTATTAGTTCGCTTTCATTTATACAGTCATGTTTGTTTTTCTTTAGTGATGCATTTGCTCTTTGGATGTGTGACACTTACGTTCATAATGTGAGATCCTATCACTAAAACTAGAATCTAGAATTCCGTTCACACATGCGTAATTAAATTTGACTATGTGCATATTATGCAGTCATTTACCTTGATCCAAAATGAAATGCACTTAGCGAAGAAACCTTGCACTTATTTATTTATGTGGTATATTAACGATGTTTTAAAAGACTGTCGTTATTTTATTTAAGTATACCTATTCGTTATTTTTCCCCTTCTCTGGCTTAAAGTTTCAGGAAGCAGAGTGCGCTTTTTTGCACTAGTACTTTTTTACTTTTGTCTAGTACAGGGCTGACGAATCAATGACACGAGTGTCACTATTTCTTCACTAAGTTTTGTTAGCACCCGAGCAAAGTTCGAATTTTATACGAAAAGAGTCACACTTTTCATTATTCAAATGCGCAGGATTAAAAGCCTCTTGATAATGTTCTTTGTATACATCTATACACAAAATTGTGCTTTGTTACTTGTTCGATGGCATTCATTTTTAATCGTGGTATTTCTTTAATACTATTTTTTGCCTTTTTATTTTTTAACACAGTGATTTTCTGTGCTCTGCTAAAAACATTACTTTGTTAATTATTAATACCTACTATATTTGTCATCATATTATTTTATTTTGTATTTTAATATTATTTATTGGCTTTAATGTGAATTTTGATTTAATTTTAATTTTAATTTAAATTTTATTTTAATTTCGTATTAATTATTTTAATTATTTATTATTTATATTATATTATATGTATTATATTATAGGCACTGCTGAAAATCGGCTGCAACCCGGGAGAAATCGTGAATGTTTAGCTGAGCGACCCATCTGTCAATATAATCAATATTAAATAAACAAGATGTATAAATTAGTAAAAATCTAGACAAATAAAGTTTTTATTGTTATTATTATTATTTCTAGACTGGAATGCTCTTTGTTACACTCGAATAAATAAGTTAACTATCCCTGGTTTAGTTTTACTGAGTTAGGTAGTATCGGAGTATAGGTATTTAACCGCTTCTAGACCTGCACAACCATCGCTTTGGATCCGGTGCAAGTTCGCAGTTCGCACCTTGAATGGGTCCCACGGTTGCCATATCGGGATCCGCCGCTTTCAGGTTTTCAGGCTCCAAAGAGCGCAGTAAATATCCCGAAACCGTTTATTTATTGAACAGCCCTGGCGAGACTGTGCAGACCTTTCAGTGAGCGTTGGCCTCCCCTGGCCACTGCTGCAGTTTCTATAAAGCTTAGCGCATCGAATTAATTTATCTTGAACCTTTGAAATTCGAGTATTTAATTCTTGGTAGCAACATCCCTTCCATGGACGTTGAAATGTTTTCAAAAGGCTTCTAATGGCATTTATAAATAATCCTAAATAGCAGCATTAAAGCGTTTTTTAATGCTTGAGATGAAATTTTTCTTTTAGCACAAAAAACTTGTTACACATAATGAAAGAATCTTGATTAACTTCTGTTAAAATTATTTAAATTGCTACTAGGTTTACTACCCGACTTTGCACAGTAATTTATTTTGTCTCTTAGCTAATTTTAAGTCTTCTTTCCGAAGATTTCTTATTACTAAAAAGAAGAATCTCGACTGGTCGTGAATCGCCATTGGTCATGATGGAAACAACATTGCTAGTTGAAACTATGTATTTGCGTAAAGCGTCAATTACATTGAGCGAGTTTACAAGCTACTATCTACTAAGTTTAAAACCGGGTAAATCGGCGAGTGAGATTGTCATAATGACACACAAAACTGTCCACTCGCTCAGTAGCGTAGGCAACTGAGCTTGCAGGTCGCTGCTAGCGCCAGTAGCGAGAATAACGACGCCTGCGTGAACTAATTCTGTCAGATGTTTGACAGTCAAAATCAGCTGTTTATTGGCAGCCATATTGAAAACATAAATAAACCAATCACGAGTAAGCGTGTGGCGAGTAAAGTTGACAACCTTTCAACTTTTTTCGTAGATAGTCAACAATCTGCTAGTTAGCAAGTAATACGATTACACTGAGCTGGTTTACTAACAGTTAGTGAATTTCCCAGATAGTAGCTTGTAAACTCGCTTAATATAATTGACGCTTTAACCTCTAAATTGAAGATGTTTAGAAGCTACAAATTCTGTGATACCAGAACTAACCGTTCGAGGAATTTTACTGCTTCTGGTATCGGACAAATAGATTTTTGCTTTTAAGTTAACAGATATTATCCTATTTAATTAAATGAACACAATATTAGCGAAACTCAATCGAAATCTGGGGACAGAAAAATCAGAAAAGATATTGGCTCCGCTGGGACTCGAACCCAGGACCTTTTGCTTACATGGCAACAGCTCTACCGATTGCGCTACGGAACCCATATTAATTCGGTCACTTTTAACTGTATCATACTTCGACTAAGAACTACCAACATTATCTTCATCTTCTTAACGCACATATTATTGGCTGCTATCTTTATATGTGATTGCAATTAAATATTATAATTTGAGATTTTACTCATAAAGTTTAAAAAAATTAAAAATAAATATTCATCCTAGACTTGCGGAAAAAAGTCAATAGATGTCGCGTATTAAAAATAAAATGGATAAAAATTTATCCAGACACTATCTAGATTGCATTTAGATCGAGTTGAATCTTGCAATCATATATAAAGATAGCAGCCAATAATATGTGCGTTAAGAAGATGAAGATAATGTTGGTAGTTCTTAGTCGAAGTATGATACAGTTAAAAGTGACCGAATTAATATGGGTTCCGTAGCTCAATCGGTAGAGCTGTTGCCATGTAAGCAAAAGGTCCTGGGTTCGAGTCCCAGCGGAGCCAATATCTTTTCTGATTTTTCTGTCCCCAGATTTTGATTGAGTTTCGCTAATATTGTGTTCATTTAATTAAATATTATAATTTGAGATTTTACTCATAAAGTTTAAAAAAATTAAAAATAAAGGTATTATCCTGTTTAACGATAGCTTAATTTTATCGCGGTGTAACACTGTTTTATTTAACCGATTTATTGCTGCCAATTAAAAGTTTTTTTTTCACAATGACACAATGACAAGAATCACAATGACAAATCTTATAATAACAATCCAGTTTTAATTCATCTTTCAACTTTGGTCTATCAGATAATTGGACAAACAAATTCAACTAAGCTATCTCCCTCCCACGAGTAAAATTGAACATCTCCCGGTCGCGTATTTACAAAACCTGTACCTACGTACGGTGTCAGTCGCGGCGGTGACTAAAATGGGCTAGGATTTTTCAAAATCTTCCACAAATCCTATATCATTTTAGACACGTTGTCGACATTAGTGGTAATAGAAGTAGCTTTTGTTTGTTCATTTACCTAGGTATCTTTTTTTTCATCTACAAAGCCCATGCCATTTGCAGAGAGGACAGGTCGCCAAACAACTCGGTCACCCTGCTTGCTTCAATCACATTTAAACGCCGTCTACATACAAGTATATACATATCATGGAATCAATCTCTTATGCCATCAGGCCCCTTCTCTGCAGTGGTAGATAGAGAAGATGGGCCAGTGGAGATGCATTGTATAGCTTTGTTGCAGTGTCTAACATTTCTTTGGCCAAAAGTTGTTTCTCTAACTCTGAGTTGTTGCTCTAATGGTAGACAGAGAGGATGAACCGCCAGATATTTTGGTTATACTGCTTGCTGCAATCACATTTATACATACAAGTCTGTATCTACTTTGTCAGCCTTGGCAACTAACTTTAATACCATAAGACAACTTCTCCGCCGAGTAAGACAAAGAGACCACCAATGAATGACGCAATCAGTGTAACAATTCGGTCACACTGCTTGATTCATTACATTCAATACATCGTTTAATTAATTTAGTATGTTCATATTGTATATTTATATATATATTTATATAATTCGAATACGTACATGTCTATACCTGCTATTTCAGTCATGGCACCGAACACTAATATGATCAGGCTGCTTCTCCGCAGGGGTCTGCAAAGAGGATGGTGTAGCGGCCTTGAGGTAATCCAACCGCTTTCCCGCTCCGGTATAAGTAACAGATGGTTACTCCTTCAGGGCTCTCACAAGGACTCTAATTTTTTTAATTAACGAAGCTACACTTATGATGCACGAAGTTAAACTCTCAAATGTCCCTGTAAAACAGGAGTTAGTCTGAAAATGGGATGACGAGTTAGTGTAATGAATGATGAACATAACATGAGATAAAACAGAGAATATGATTAATATTATTTTATAAAAGTGCGTTGAAAAATATAAGAAAAAAAAAATGCCACCACTCAATAACTCACCCGAAAAACACAAGAGCTAAATCGTGTAACCTACTTCTAGTGCCTAAAACTAAATCAACTTTTGCCCAAAAACACGAATCTTACCTCGCACCTCACATTTTCAACACCTTCCTAAAAGAAACCACCTACTGTACCACAAAAAACAACCTAAACTGGTTATACAAACATTTCAATAAATGGTTACTACACAAAAAAAGGGCAAGCATCACCAAGTTATTAGTAATCTCATCTTAGTCTTTAATCCTCACTCTTTATTTACTTATATGTGTTGGTTACTTATAGAAATTTTATCTTAATTATTAATACTGCTTTTGTATTACCAATGCTTTTATTATTAATACTGCTTTTGTTTTGCGATAGTTTATATTATTATTACCTCATATGTATATTATTTTGTTGAAATCTTATAGTTCTAGATTTAGACGCTAGCATTACTATGTGTACTTGATGAATTTTTGGTTTTATGAAATTTGTCAATTCCTTGATAACTGTATTTCAACTCCCATTAATTCTTATTTGATTATATGTATTTAGGTTTTAATTTGTATCTATGAGTTTGATTATGTACACGTATGCGAATACCTGTGTGTAAGTATGTGCGCATATGCGTGTATGTGTGTATGAACATAATTGTGTATATGCATGTATATATATGTAAATGTATATGTGTCTAAGTTTATGTATATATATATATATGTACCCGCCTCGGAACAGACTTAGTCTAGTGAGGCGGGCTACTAACTTGTGTGTATATGATTATTATTACAATAAACGACCGGGTTGCCGGCAAAAAAAAAAAAAAAAAAAAAAACAATGGAAAAATTATAACTGCAAAAATACTAAGATTACAAGTAAAGTCACGTGATAGATACAGGAACTGAGGTGGAGTAGACAAAACAAAATATATAAAGTTCTAGGAACTTTGCACAACCAAAATCAACATAACTAGATTGATACATAGCGATATCACAATAAAAAACAAAATAAGGAAAAAATAACAAAAAAAATTCTTTTTACGCAAAATTTAAAGGAAAAAAAGTGATACACAGAAAGATCACAATAAGATACAATGAAAAAAGAAATATATTTTTATTTATATTACTTACCTAAACTCGAAAGGAGAATTAAGGACAACCATAATCGGTCATCCTGACTTGTATATCAATAGCGGCTCGCTGTGCAGGACAGTTTCTATCACCCGTGGAGTGATTAAGGACAACCATAATCGGTCATCCTGACTTGTATATCAATAGCGGCTCGCTGTGCAGGACAGTTTCTATCACCCGTGGAGTGATTAAGGACAACCATAATCGGTCATCCTGACTTGTATATCAATAGCGGCTCGCTGTGCAGGACAGTTTCTATCACCCGTGGGGTGATCATCTTTTTTTTAAAACACAGCGGCCTCTGCATTTTTGGGGCAATCCTCATAATCGTGACCACTTTCGGCACAATGACGACACGTAATTACGTCCTGAATGCAAGTCTTGCTTACATGGCCATACAGATGACACTTGAAACATCTGATGGCTCCAATAAAATCGCGAACGCGACAGGCGTTCCACCCAAGAAAACAATGACCGCTATCCATTAGAACCTTTCTAACCTCAGGATGAACGGTAACCACCATATTCATAGTAGGTTGGCCACGTTTCCCAAAGAGATGATAAGGCCTGATGATATTAGTCGCATTAGCTACTGAAATGGTGTAGGTTTTGTGAATGATTTTGCACAACAAAACCTATCCCATTTCAGTCCCCGCCGCGACTGAAATGGCATAGGTTTTGTAAAAACGCCTTTCGGTTGTGTTTCACCCCCCTATCGCCCGATCCGTTATAAATTATATTTGGTTCCTTGTGTCAGATTAAAGGGTTCGTGGAAATGTATATTTCGAGATTGATAAACAATATTGTCGGTTTATGAAAATTTAATTAAATAAAGGCGGGACCAAAGCCGTGTTGTACGAGAGAAGATCGTGATTTATCCGACTGTGCATAACGAGCTTTGGCTTTTAAATGAAAACATGCCTCAAGTTTTGAGAATCAAAAGCACATACGTTATTATCTAACAGCTGTTAAGACGTACACAAAGTGTTAAGATAATAAGACGTACCATGTACCCGGCAGGATTTAACGAACGTTTCCTAAGCTTATATCATGTAAAACCAGTAGAGTAGTCAGTCGTTTTTTTAAACGAAATTAAAAAAACAAAAAATATACATATGCTTTCACATGCAAATTTCTGTTTTCCCGGTCATAACATTAGGGCAGCCCACACAACTCCAGCCCTTCTTATCACTCTTTTTTTATTATTACATTATCTCCACACAGTAGGCCCCGAGGAAAATAATTTCCCTCACGGCCCATGTCATCTTTGAGTTTGATTTTGTTCTTTAGATAACCACGATTTGTTTATTTTTATAAACCCAAATGGGCCTTTACATGTCATTACCCATTCCATAAGGATTGATATTATAGCGACACAGTTGTAAATAATTTCCTTTATACAAAAGTAACAGTAAGGTTGGTTAATAAAGTGTGTAATTTTTTAACAATAATTTAAGAGATATAAACACGGTGTGTATGGAACGTACCTTATTATTATGTTTATTTCGTAGTATACCTACATTAATTTTAACATAGTTCTTTTAAAAATCTGCGCTTTTACCATCTATTGCAATCTTCTTTACATAGTATAAAATGAAGTCGCTCCCGCTGTATATGCGATTAGATCTTTTAATCTACGCAACAGATTTTCATGCCGTTTTCACCAACAGATATAGTGATTCAAGAAGAAGGTTTACATATGTATATATATATATATACATATTATAGTAGATAAATTCGAAGATTTAATTCAGGCAGTGGGCAGCGGGCAGCTGGCAAATTAACAGATGCCATTGGTTATAAAGGTAGGGTAAGCCACAGCAACGTGTGACCGGATCTGCTTGTATATTATAATAAAAAAATCGTATTTTTAGAAGGAACGGCTGCGCGGCCTTTTCACACAGAACTTAATTTTTAATTTAATTCCAAAATACCAAACCAAATTGATCAACAATATGTTTAATCAAAATATATAGAAAATGTTTTGTACGTATATTTGCTACTTTATTTATTTAAATTTAAATTATAAAATACAGGCCTTTAAATAATTCAATTTTGCATGATTTCCCCCCCTCTCCCCACCCGCCTCCCCTTCCCCCTTCCCCCCTCCATTCCCCTCCCCACCATCTCTCCCTCCCTCCCGCTTTCCATACATTCAGTTTTCAAATCTCGCTTGCCACCAATAGCAATTTTTTTATACAGATTTCATAATGCCAGAGTTCACCGTTTTTTATAAAAAGCTTGTCCTGACAATAACGAACACACAAAAAAAAAGAATTATCCAATTTATCACATTCAGCGATTCATTTTTATATGATAAATAGAGAAAAATGATTTTTATAAATAAGTACCATTAACTCATAAATATTTGTCAAAGTTACCTTTAAAATCACGAAAAATTGATATCTTTAACATCCTATATGCTAGAATTTAAACACAAATAAAGTAGTACATATCCGTACAGATATTTGCTACACCTTTGGATAAAAAAAAACAATTTTCGTGGATATTTTGACCTCAAATTCAAAATTATGTTTTGTACGAAAAAGGCCGCGCAGCTGTTCCTATTAACCACATTTTTCAAGAGATGACGCACGACTTTGAATTGTATATTTCCTTATCCTACCCGCTTTAGGTAAAGAAGATAGGTATATAACCTTTCTTGATCTCACTGGTCCATCTGAGATTCTGTGTCGCGATTTGCCGTAATGCGGGCCTTAGAAGATTTGTAGAGATTACGGGGGTTTGTTATGAACTTACCTTAGATAATACTATTACTGTGGCACTGGCAGACCTCCTATACAGGTAACCAGTGTCTTATATAAGTTGTTAATCTTCTTATTTAAACAAAACATGTTCATTCAATTTTTTATAAGAAAAACTGTCTTTTATAACTTTTGAAGGTTATTCCCATCAATGTAACATATCATTGAAGAAGACGATAACAATAATAATCTAAACGAAAATATGAAAGAGAACAAGACACAGGCAAACAGAAAAAAGACAATGGTCGCAACTGGGACTCGAACCCAGACCTCTCGTCTAACCGGGACGTGCGTGTTAACCAATTTCGCTATTGTCACCTTCTGTCAAACCGTCATAATTGTCAATCTCAAAATTATCTCAATATTATCTTCAACTAATTATGGAAAAATAATTAGTTGAAGATAATTTTGTTAATTCTAAAATTTGAAATATGAGATTGACAATGAAATCGTTGATCCGATTGCGATGAAACTTTGGGGATTTGATGCGTTCGCGGGAGAGGGCAGGGGGGAGGGGAATCCGGGAGTGGAGAGGAGAACCTGGGAGAGGATTCGCGGGACGGGGGAAGCGGGCGAGGGGAGTGGGGAGAGGGAAAGCAACGCATGCCGGGAAAAGAATGAATGATTGATTGAATTATTGAATGAATGAATGAATGAATAAATGAATCAGTGGTATTTCCACCTTACCGCCGTGCGAGGGAAGCCGCAGGTAAAAACAGGTACATAAAATTGACAATGTTTGTTTTTGAAAAGCAAATGACCCTGAAACAAATATGTTTTTTATAAAATATTTACTTTCAGTTTCACGAATCCTCATATAATAATAATATTTACAATATCGCCTGATTTTTCACGTGTCTGCGCTAGTAACATTACAATTTTTGCAACAATAGCGTCTAATTGAAGCCAAGCGGTGTCGTTGTAAACTCTTGAGATATTCGTATAAAATTTGATAGAAGTTAACTGGATGTCTGTAACATACAGTAAGTCGGCGGCGGGTTTTCCAAGACATGGGTTTTTGCCACAATTTTCATTTAATTTTCCGAATGTATCGCTCCTCTGGGATGTTTCCGTTATTTCACGCAGTCCCCCTTATCCTCTAGGGCATTTCTCAATCCAAACAACATGTTTTATTTTTTTATCCCAGAATTATTATATTCTTCTACCCGACGCGACGTTGAAAAATTCTTACGCAAATTCAGCCCACAAATAAATGTGAAGAATGTTGTATTTACAATCTACACACTGGTCTTATTTTCGAAAATAAATATTGACAATACACGTAGGTACTCCCTCATTAGGTTTAGAAGTAAATGGATTCAAGATTTTTATTGATTCGTTGTCACAATAAATTTTTTATCGATAAAAGTTTTTTGTTCTAGTTTTTTCGTGGCTTATTTTTTGGTCTTTACGGAATCGATTAACTTAAAACGAAGAATAGGATACAAGTAGTGACATTAATAAAATAAGATAGTTGACATAGCCTAGCCCGTTTAATCACAGGAGACCAGATTTGTCCCAACGCACATAGATCTCACATAAGACGCCGTAACTCCCTTACTATCATAGTTAGAAATATGTTCTAATCGGTGTTAGAAAGGAAAAACATCATGCTTTATATTCCAATCTAAAAAATAGCCACCAAAAAAGTAAAATGTACACTTTTATGTACACAAAATTTTGAATCGAAAATTAAAAAAAGAATTTGAAACTTCGGGAATTTAAAAAAAAAAAATCATAGAGCGACAAAAAATTGAGGTTACAATATGTGTTTTTTATACATTTGTCTAATAAAATATGCATGTGTTTTTATTTTTTATTATTATCAGTGACTTTATTTAGAAAAAACATAAGGTGAGCCATTTTGAAAACTTTTTTATGTTTGTATGCAAAAATTTTATAATTAAAAAAATATTTTTTTTTTCTAATTCTGTAATTTTAAAGCGTATTTCATCACCTTTCTAAAACAGTTTTTGGTTTTTGAATGTGTTCAGAATTATTCCAAATATTTGCATTTTATTTTAAAGCGAAAATATTTTGACCATCCGAAAAAAAAGCCAAATTTTTGAAGGGCTAGCGAAGTCCTGCTTTAATAGTGCATTTCATCTGTTTGTAAATTTTGTCGTTGCGTTTGTAAATTTTGTAAATTTCATCTGTTTGTAAATTTTGTCGTTGCGTTCCGGTTCCAATGCAAGATGTTGGCCTTATTGGATATATTTTTTATCCCGTTACCGCATGATCGTGGTTCTAGGTGGAATAATCAATATGTTGGTACCTACCGGCCTGAAGAAAGTTTGAAAAAAGAATTGCCGTTAAGATGGTGATATTTTTTTGGACAATATAATTCCTTATTTGAAATTTAAAAAATTATGTTATAATAATAATAATGATATTTGGATGATTTATAAAGCGCCATTTTTGTGAAAAATCACCTCAAGGGCGCTGTACAAACTTACAATATATTTCTAAGATCTTGAAAACTACAAGCTAGACAAACAATTAAAAACAACTTAGGGAACGTACCCATACTACGTGACCAACTTTTTGCAATTTTTGAAAAAAAACCTAAGCCCCCCGCCGCTCATTTTTTTGAAGACCCCCTCTCCCCCCTAAAAGTGTCACGTAGTATGGGTACGTTCCCTAACGGCTAAAAATTGCATCCACCAGTTCATTGATCACCGATACGAAAATATATGTACAATGTTCTGACCAATGAACACGATGCTGCCTAAAAATGAAAGAATACAGGACCATACTTACCTAGGAGGTCGCTTGAAATTAACACTGTTTATTGTCTATTTAAAGAAATTTAGATAGAGTTCGCATGCAGAGGACATAATTGTTACGTACAATATTTAAGTTTATGATTAAGTAAATAGGAATTCAATTACCTACCTTTAAATTTTATGATTTAAGGAGATATTTTGGTTTTGATTTCTTAAATAAGAGAAAACTAGAAACACACTATTTTGGACTCGAGTATTTCCATTACATCCTCCTGTTATACACTTTTAATGTAATGAATATTGTTTAAATCTAAAGTAATCCGTTTATAACATTTCATTTTACCGCAGCCGTGTATAACTCGAGTCAAGGGTAGTCAAGCGTCCTATTTTATGATTGACAGATTTCTTTTTCCGACTTTCTGCTGACGCGAGAAAGAAAACTCGGCAACATCCTATCATATCTCAGTTCCCCCGAATAAATCCTACCTCTACCGGATGTAATGTTTAGAGCATTATTTTGAATGTCGGGCAATTTTTAAAGGCGCTAGACAAGATATAATATAGAGTGGCTCGTATATTTGTTTGTTTACGAAGTTATTTTCATTGGAATGTTTCTGGGATATATTTTCTTTTTCTACTTAACTCTCATTTGTTCTTGTGGTGGGCCGTACTCCGAGGCATCGTTATATTTTTCGCTTATAGAGAGTAAAAATACATTTTTTAAATATATTTTTTTATGTGAATACCTCACGAATCCCAGCTGCTCCCCTTTAGAGCCAGTGAGATTATCGAATCCCAGATTGGGGTAGGTATGTTGTGAGGCTGAATGTGAGTGGGAAGGAGGATGGAGATGGGGAAGAGGAAGGTAGGGAAGTACCTGGCTATTCAGATCTGGTCACCATTTCAAGCAACGTTTCAATTCTGAATAGTGGTCTTACGCCAGGGCGATACTGAGAGTATGGATGTAAATTGCTGCAAATTTACAACATATTATTTTTAATGAATTTATTGTGAAATCACACAGATCAATCAAATAAAATTTATTGCTTACGACTGTCCGGGTTAAATCTTCCCCACAGGAAAAACTAAACCCTCCACACACTTTTCCACAAATGATCATCTAGTCAATCCACGCTATGCAAGTGCACCGTATAAGTATAATAAATACAAAATAATACAAGAACAACATGTTAACCTACCAGAGACTAAATGGGAAAATAATTCACCGACTCCAGATATTTTCATATCAGAAGAGGGTTCGGCTCGGTAGAACTCCTAGTAGGCTTGTTGAAAAAGTATCGATATATCGATATTTTTAATTCAATACATCGATAGTTTTAGCCGATATATTTTGATCCGATATATCGATACAAAATATCCAATATCGAAAATTGTATCAAAAACGATATTTTATTTTATTTAGATAAGTAACTTAATTCACTAGAATCCAAAACCGTATAGGAACGAACGGAAAAAAAGTATCTGTATTGGGTAATGACATCTGGCGGTTGAAATTTTAACTATTAATAGCTTACAAATCTATGCATTAGTATTTGTGATCAGTGATCACTAATACTATCTCATATGTGTTAGGTACATAGATATGTGTTAGGTACCCAGCGCTTGCCACCTCGTGGACTTTCACCAACCGTCCCACTGTCTTGTCTATATTTTGTCATACTAACACATATTGTATCTGTATTTCCTGCTAAGCACTTGCATGCTGCTTATTAACAACGTATGCAGGGACATTGGAGGTTTAGTTTCGTTTTCAAATGTAGAGTCGTTTTTACCAAAAAAATTAGAGTCCTTGCAAGAGCCTTGAAGGGGTAACCATCTGTTACCTATACCAGGGCGGGTAAGTGGTGGGTCCTCAAAAAGGTACATAGATAGAAATGTATGCTATTTTTCACCATTTTGTTCTAAGCTGTACCTTGTTCCAAACACGAAGTCCTTTTTGACATATGAATACGCCATTAGAATGTTACTAAAACGCATATAAACTTTGTATGCGTCTCAGTTTACATACAAGTTAGAAGACAGCTTTTTATTTTTTGATATTTTTGTAATTATTATCTAATAAAAATGAATACTGATAAAAATACCTTCATTTTTATTGAGATTTTTGTACATTAAAAAAAGCACATTGTGTATAAAAATTTCTGTTGATAATATTGAGCTGAATACACTATTATTTTAAAAACGCAAAATCTTTTGAAAATTTGTACGATAAATCGATACATCGATATTTTTTCCTCGATATATCGACGGCGATATTGTCGAATAAATATCGATACATCGATATTTTTTTTCACTTTCGACATCCCTAACTCCTAGCTGGGTCGATAAATCCTACTGATCCCTCAATATAAATATTTGAAAAAATCTTTCGTAATCCTAAATGTATTTAAAATGACTGATTATTATTAATACATGACTTAATATTAATTTGAATGTAAATGTAAATAGTGAGTTTTAAATGGAGAAGGAGATTCCAGTACTAAATTTAGAATTATTTAGGAATGCACGAGTCAAAAACTGTCAGTTCTTAGTGGGTTTTAAATCACCACAAATTTAGATAACACGCATAAAAATCGAAGTCTAGAAACTGCATATTTAAGTGCAAAAGTGGTTTTTATTTATTTTGTGAATAATTTTATAAGAAAGAAAAAAATTTAATCAAGCTAATGTTAATCTGGGCAGAAATTATCTTAGTCATAAAGTAGTAGTATTTAAAAGTTGTTTCTTATGCGTTCATAATTTTCTAATTAAAAAGTACATTATTTTGTAGTTAACGCTTATTTTGTAATTAAGTAATTAACAATTACTTATTTCATTAATCGTAAATAATGATTTCTCTGACAGCTTTGCCTTAAGTTTATTGTGGATATAAAGGGAGACGGTCTTTTGTTATTTTTAATTACTTAAGATTAAAAGCCTTCTTGACTCCTTGATATTCCTCCTTTTTCTATTTATGTGTTCCTTCAATTTTACGAACCACATTTTTTTAATTGGCAGTGGATTAATGACGCCACCGACGGCAGCCTACCGCCGGAATCATTGTTCAGAGATTCTTGCTTGTGTAGTGGTGTACTATATATACTCGTACTAGCTGACTGGCTAATAAAACAACTTCATCTACTGGATGGTTATCCAACCTTTATAACCACCGCCGTCTTTGAGTTTAGAGATGGTGTGAAAGATTATAATAATGTGCATGAAACGCTTGAGGTAACTAACGTATTTAAGTTAATAAGGATTAATACTGTATAAGTCTAAATAACTTTTCAATTACCGCAATATACGTGACCATTTTTTTAGAAGATAGAATGGGTATAGTAATCTATCCGTAAAAGAGTAATATCCCACCATGCATTATTTTGTTATATCCCAAAAGGATTAGGCAGCGTTTTCGATGAAAGCTACCAGGTAGGGATGTCGAAAGTGAAAAAAAAATCGATATATTGATATTTATTGACATATCAATATCGACGTCGATATATCGAGGAAAAAATATCGATATATCGGTCAAATTTTTGCGATTTTTGTGATTTTTGAAAGAGATTTTGCGTTTTTTAAATAATAGTGTATTCAGCTCAATATTATCAATGGTAATTTTTGTACACAACTTGCTTTTTTTAATGTACAAAATCTCAATGAAAATGAAGGTATTTTTATCACTATTCATTTTTATTGAAATTGAACACATTTTAAACATGCCTTCTTTAGAAAAACGTAGAAAGGACTCTGATCTAATTTGCATATTTAAAATTATCAACAGTATTACAGATACACCTGCATTGTTACAACTCATCCAGTTTAACATCCCTTCCCGTAGGCTTCGAAATAATGAATTGCTGTTCCTCAATCAACATTCTACTAATTACGGATACCATTCTCCCTTATCCAGAATGTCGAGACTTGTCAACGCAAGTCAAAGCATTGATTTTTTTGGTGTAAAACTAAATGACTTTCGGCAGTCGTTACGCAATATTTAAATGCTTCTTCATGCTTTGACTTGTAGTGTCTCTATATGTACTTTTTATATTTTATATTGTCATTGCTATTAATTTTTATGTGCTCTCCCTTCACTGTCATCTCTGTTTTTTATTTTTTTTTTTTATTCGTGTTATTATTATGTTTTTAATGGACTGTTGTCGGTAAATAAATAAATAAATAAATAAATAAATAAATTACAAAAATATCAAAAACTAAAAAGCTGTCTTCTAACTTATATGTAAACTGAGACGCATACAAAGTTTGTATGCGTCTCAGTAACATTCTATTGGCGTATTAATCTGTCAAAAAGGACTTCGTGCTTGGAACAAGGTATAGTCAATAATCATAGACAATTGGGAACCGACACATAGGAGTGGCTTAGAAAAAAATGGCGAAAAATAGCATACATTTCTATGTATGTACCTACACACATGAGATAGTATTGGTGATCACAAATACTAATGCAAAGACAATAGATTTGTAAGCTATTAATAGTTAAAATTTCAACCGCCAGATGTCATGACCCAATACAGTATCTTTTTTCCGTCGTTCCTATTCGGTTTTGGATTCTAGTGACTTTAAATACATAAATTTAAAAAAAGATCGTTTTTGATACAATTTTCGGTATTGGATATTTTGTTTCGATATATCGATATATCGGATCAAAATATATCGGCTAAAAATATCGATATATTGAATTAAAAATATCGATATATCGATACTTTTTCAACAAGCCTACTACCAGGCGGCTTGACTTTTTCCGTCACTTCTAACAATTATCGTTATGTTTCAACAAATTTACATAAATCCTTGACAAATTACATACCTAAACCTTCCTCACGAAACACTCTATCTATTGGGGAAAACCGCATGAAAATCCGTTCAGTAGTTTTCGAGTTTATCGCGAATAGACAGACAGACGACGCGGGGGACTTTAATTTATAATATGTAGAGATGTAGAAAAGATAGAGAATGTAGAGAATAGGACTACTGTGGGGTAAGTGGGATACAATTCTTTACAATTTTCACTACTATCGGTGTTCACAAATACATTCAAATGTGCGCTCTTTAAAATGATTTGCCTGTATATTGTAATCAATATATATTATAAACGAAAGTCCAAAAAAACGTGCGTCTCACAAAAACTCAGAAACGAATTGCAGTACGATCAAGGGAGCTATATCGTGTGGTAGATCTCTATCCCACCTCCAGGATGACGGTTCCCGTTTTTACCTAAAGGACATGCTTTTGAAGATATAAGGGCTGGAAGTTTCGCCCTCTTGAAATTTCTTCCGGAAAGTTCTAGAAGGTTCGATAGAGCTATGGAAAGTTCTGGAAGGAGTGGCGAAGTATGTCGTGAAATGTTCGGGAATAGGGATTCGGGAACATCATTGTGGAACATTCCAGAATACTCTCGAATGGTTGTCCCGAGCGAAGCCGGGTAACCCAGCTAGTGTATAATAATGTGTCTCTCTTTCTGTCTGTGGCATAACATTATATTTATTTATTTATTTATTTATTTATTTATTTATTTACATATGCATATATATTAACAATACATTACAATGTGATCATTTGTCTGTCCAACTGGGCAGAATACCCGTTTCAGGACAGCCAAGTTGTATATTTAGTTCATAATATTCTTAACAAAGGAATAGTTTCGTTCAAGATATCAAGGGAATTTGCTTCTGTCACGACAACTTTTGAGAACACTAAGAATTGTATATAATTAAGGGATGGTTTCTTTATGTCTTTAAAAGAATCGCAAAGATGTGATTTTTTTTCAAGGTCAATTTGGAGAACGTACAGACTGAATGCATTTATTAGTGTTTTCTTTAGTGAGATCACAAGTAGGAGATTCTTTCCAGGCCATTTTAGAGAACATTTACAATTGCATAGTCAGAATTTACACATTTATAAACCAATATTTGACATATGAATTCACAATGTATTTATAACTGTTTAATTTTAAAGTACTATACTTCTTAGAATTTCTTAAATAGTAGAAATTACACAATTATAATCCAAATATATGACAAATGATTTTTCAAGCTCGTTTTGGAGAACATTAATTTATTTAGTTGTTTATTTATTTCTTTTATTTTACACGCAGAGGGCTTTTACATAAATAATAAATAATAAAGGCAGTACCTCCATCTTTAACATGAGAAAACAAATAGTTTAGATAAAGTTACGATGTGAATAAAATGTATATAAATTAAATAAAAAAATAGGCAACAAAAATTTTGTACAGTGAGATATATAATATCAATATGTTACGATTAAAAAAAATACGTACATAATATAAAAATCCAACCAACAAATTTAAAATATATAAGGGGCCATATATAAGGGGCCATACATTTTAGTTTTTTCCTTTCTGTTATACAATTAAATTCATTGTGCCGGCAATGCATTACAGTGAATTTCATCAAACTTATTATTTGAATTTCAACTGGTTTCACCATAGTGGTCGCAACTCATACTACTTATGATCAACTCGTGCATAATGTTTTCTGAAGTTCGTGTAATGTAAGTACGTCTCGTTTCTTGCGTAATATTCCATTAGTAAACTTCGCATCTTCGAAGTTACTAGATGATTACTCCATTTATAGTTAAGCACTTCACTCCTCTCCAATGCTACATTGATATCCACAAGTTCTACTGTTAAGTTCTGTAGAATTCGTATGCACTTACGACCAAGAATTGTCAGATGCAGTGCATGTTCTACTACAGACAAAAGAGTAGGAATTAATCTAACAGAAGTCATGGGCAACGCCTTCTTTACAAGCCCGCGCCCTTGACCGATAGCTGGTACTTGGTACTAAACGCCATTATTAAAAAATACCATGTTTTAGCGATACTGTTTAATATGCAGGCTACGGAATGGACCAAAATGCCTAATTATAACATTTTCTAAGGCCTATTTTTGTAGTAAATAAAGAGTTTTAATTGATAGTAGGTACCTAAGTATTTATTATTATTTTCCCAACAAAGTCAAAATTATTTGATGGCACGTCTATGACCTCATTAAACATTTCTTTAGAAAAATGGCACGTTGATACGTAAAGGTTCGCCATCCCTGTTCTAGGCTATACTATTATTTTCACTAAAGATTTTTTTTTTACTTAGAAAGGCATTAATTGGTGAATTATTACAAGTATTATATCAGTGGACGAACGAAAACTAACTTTTACTAAGTAACAAACTCCCATTAACTAAGAAATTTAATGCCAATCAGGCCCCCTGGCATGGTCGATCGATATAGGTTTTATCGAAAATATCGGTAACTTGCCATCGCTCCCTAGCACGACTGCAGGCCGCTAACGAATAAACAATAGTTTACGTCAAATATATTAGGAACCCCTAGTCATTGTGAACTATTGTTTGTTCGTTAGCGGAGTGCAGTCGTGCTCGGGAGCGATGGCAAGTTACCGACATTTTCGATAAAACCTATATCGATCGACCATGCTAGGACCCCTGAACTCAAAAAATTAAAGAACGGCTCCGAAATTGTGTATTTTGACATAAAATTCGAGTTCCATCTCCCCCCGCTAATCGCTCCTATAGTAATTTTTAACCAAATCACTAGGAGAGCTCAAAACTGCAAGATTACCGTTTATATAACACGTCATTTTAGATTATTTTTTTTGTTCAAGGGCGCAGCTCAATTTAAAAAAAATTAATAAAAGCTAATAGGAACAGAATTCTAAAATAACCAGTTCCTTGGAAAAATAATATTGGGCGATTCAGTGGCGGCAAAATTACCGGGACCCAAAAGTCACAGGAATATCGTTGTACATGAAGTTGGGCTCATAAAATAGATTTTTTTCTTTTCAATTTTAATATTTGTCATTTGAAAATTTTATTTTTCTAAATTTTTTTTCCGGGAAAATCGGAAAATTGATTGACAAATACGTCGGGATTTTTTTAAGACCTTCGATATCTTTTTGATATTATGTGAAGTTTGGAAATTTTCCACTTTGGGAAAATTTTGTTAAAAAAAAAAAAAACTAGAGAAATTGGTCGGAAAATAGGACGGGAAATATCCATAAAAATATTTACCTTTTTGATTTTGTTATGTGATGTTTGGAAATTTATCATGTTGGAAATTTTTTTTTAAAACATTTTTTTCGGAAAACGGGTCAGGAAATTGTATAGAAGTTTTTGAGAAATTTCAAGTTTTGTAAATTTTCCTTTTGACTAATTTTCATCGGGGATACTGTTTGAAAACTTCAACATTTCTTTTTGAAATTATCAGATTAATTACTAAACTGTACCGTCAAAGAAAATAAATAATACGAGTACTATACTATAACCTTTGCATGGCGCAGTTTTATTTCACTTCAAGTTAGCGTTTTTCACTCTAAAAATCTGAAGAGGCAACTTTGATTTTTTATATGAAATTGTTATGAGAGATGTGTTACAAACGCAGTTACTATATTTTTTACATTAATATTTGCATTACGACTTTGCTATAATGAATTATTTTATAAAATCCTGCTATTACCTTCTAAATTAATGTCTTAAATTTCCTTATTATCACCGATCACAAGCGATCATCAAATTATAATTTTTCGCTCAATAAAGCAGTCCCTTTAAAGTAAATTAACAAAATGTGTACACAAAAGTTCAAAGCTCTCTTTCACCTGAGATGCATTATATTTATAATAAGTCTCATAAATTCTGTTCGCTGGAACAGTCTTGAGTGTGAACCAAGTGGAAATCTTTTGAAGATTGAGCACTGACATCGTTTGTTCGCTTCATCATTATAATGTGAGTGGGTTCATCGGTAGTATTATTATATTATATAATGCGAGGATCGGTGCATTTATTATGGAAGGCAAAGCTAAACATGGAATCACTATTTTAGATAAATCTTTACGACGGATCGGTTTACATTAAAAATATGTTAATGAGTAGAATTAACATAAAATTGCTAAAATTAAAGTTTCGCTTGAGTAAAATTAAAATAATATTGTAAATCACTTTACAAAAAATAGAAACGTAATGTACTCAAAAAAATATTTTTTCAATATAAATGTAATGTTTTATAGCAGATCGTGCTGCCGCCGCTGGCGATAGTTGTTTGGCACACACAACTTATAGGACTCCAGGTTTGGACTGTCTATTAAGTTGTGCATAATTCTGTACATTGTTAATGGAAGAGCCAAGTGAAAAGTATGAACGCGTATAAGAAATAACTTAAAAAAATATAATTTTATCACCAAAATTATCTGTGACAGTTTCCATTGATTAACCCTTTTCTTTCTAATAAAATTATTCACAAAATAAATTGAAAAAAAAACGCTTTTGTGCTTGAAATCGTGACCCCTAGACTCCATTTGCCAATCGATTTTTATACCTATTACCGAAATTCGTGGTGATTTAAGGGCACACTAAGAATACATATTTTTTTTCGCTCGTGGATTTCTCTTAAGCAACGAAACCTAATTCAATTTAATAATAATAGCCTTTATTCAGACAGTAAATTACATTACATTATTTATAATATTTATAACATTTATAACACTTATCATGCATCGACTCCCTATCTGTATGTCACTAGTTGACAAAGGCCTTCTCCAACTGTTGCCATTTCTCTCTATCATTAGCTACTCTTGTCCATGTACCACCTGCTATGGCTTTGATGTCGTTAACCCACCGTCTAAATGGTCTACCTCGTTTTCTCTTCTAGTCACTTGTGAACCGATTCATGACTAATTTTGACTATTTTTCACTTCCTCTGATTGTATGGCCTGACCACAAGAAGGAAAGGAAATCAAAATGCAATTTAATCCCAAATAAAATTAGACATTTCTCCCTAACTGTAGATTATTATGACATCAATCAAATTCTAAATATTCAGTCGGTGAAAGTTATAACAATAATGTGAAAGATGTTCAAAGTTTACGTAAAGTACTTAGGAAGTATAATATATGAATCATAATGACCACAAGATTAGCGACGTCTGCGTCTGTACGAACAAGATTTGTGTAGCCTCGCTCTGGTACGTACACAAGTTGTTAGAAGCTGTCAAGAGTGAAGTTTCTCCCGAACTGGAAACATGGGGGTGAGACTGGGTCTGAACTAAATGGGAATGGGTCGGGTCCTGAATAGATGGGATGGGGTGGTGTAGGGGTGTGAATCTTCGCTAAATACAACCCCGCAGTGATGTTAGAATTATAGCGAATGTGTTGAAAGACCATAATCGAGTTTGCAAAGATTAAATATTTAACATGAACGCTTCCTGGGGGCCTAGTCTCTATCTTTCACAACGTCCGTATGGTAGGTTTAGCTACTTCACAAACCCGTATTAACCCCACCCCCCCCCCACCCCCCTCCCTATACTGCTAAAAACTTCCTTGCGCTCCGGTGCCGTAGATTCAGTAAATATTTATATGTTGTATTTGTTTAATCCAATATATAAATGTACTGCGGAGGAACACCTAAAATATGTTTAGTATATTTACAGAGATGTTTCAGTAATTATAAACCATATCCGCTTAGTTGACAGCACCCGCTAGTGAAGGTTAAACCGCAAACGTGCTGGTTTTTTAACCCCAAAGATAGAGAAGAGGCCCCCTGGTCTGGGTGTTGAGATATTTTATGTTAAGTTCGATAAACATTTTGATTTTGCTTAAAATATTTAAAAACATATTTCTCAGGGTGACAGACAACTCTGTCAACAAAGTAGCACTTGTTGCTACCTTTGCCACTTTGTTGGGGAATTATCATGGAACCGTTTCTTAGGTGTTGAATGTAATACTTAAGTTTGTGTTTTATATTAATATAAATATCAAAAAGGATAGCTGTAAAATATGACATTAACTGTATTAGTGCACTTCGGGCTAGCTTAATTTCGAAGTTATGTGTATTCAAGTATACAACGTATGTATTTAATTTGGGATGTTGCATCTGCCCACCTACTGTGACAAGCTGGATTTGGAGAGGCTGGTTTACAGAGACCTTTTTACTTCTCCAGCAGGACTCTCTCGATCCATCACCTTGCACCGCAGTGGTAGGGTTGGATTCGTACGTCCGTCACTGCCGAACACATTGACCCCCAAATTCCTACCTACCCCTCATACCTTTTTCCTTCCCAGATCTTCTTCTCCCTAAAAAAACCCTCCAAACATCATCCCAAAGATTATATAGGCTCTTAGGGAAATTATTTTCTTCAGGGCTTTCTGTGTTAAATTAATGTAAAAAAACATTCTGTGGAAGAACTGGCCCATAGTGTGTTAGATCATCTTAGTACAGACGAAAACAGTGTTTAGTGACTAGATCTGAAAACCCTGGTATTTTTCCTTCTGCTCTTTCACACTCTCCGAACTTCCCTTCAATTCCACAATTAGGAATACCATAGGTAAATGTAACAATAGACGATTTCACGAGAATATATACACTAACACTCTTCGTTCTATGGTAAAACCCCACAACCGAGCTACTGACTCAATACTATGTATTAAGGGTCGACCGAGACAGGTTTTTCGTTCCCGACCGAGACCGAGAATAAATTAAAATCTCGGCCGAGACCGAGAATAGATAAATTGAGAAAAAAATTTAAAATGTGCTATTTTTGCATAATTGGTATATTTAAGAATGTAATAATAATTTGTTTAAAAAAGTTTTAATAATCAAAATTGAACAACATGATGTTTTAGCACATAAAAAGCAATATTTTTGCGTTTTCACCCTTCAAAGAGTGTCGCCTCATGTCGTATAATTGACCAGCTCTGCTAAAGAGCTGTTCATTTGCTACACTAGTAGGCGGTGCTGATAAAAACTTTTTGCTGCAGGCCTAAGTACTTGATATGGTGACGAATACCAATACTACAATTTAATGACAATTGTTTGTTTACAAAAGTAGTGAAATGAACGAACGGCGCCCTCGCTGCCAGCCGACCAATCACAATCGACAGCTCTCTCACGCACTGACACCAAGTGACGAATGTGGACGCGCGCGGTAGATTTGAATCCCATTATCCTATACCGTACCTACTTACAACGGTCTCGGTTATGGCCCAGAATCTCGGCAATTTTTCGCCGAGAATCGAGACAGTTCTTGGTAGAATTTGAGAATGTCGACCCTTACTGTGTATATGATGCTGTGAGATAATTATAATTATACCAATTCATGAACCCATAATTTTCAATTTTTTACTACGATATAACACATCAGTTCATAAATACAATTTAATTAATTTTAAACACTATAGTTTCAATAAAACTTCATCCACAACATTTCTAAAATAGTCCTAATCTGTCAGTTGCAAGGTCTTAGCTTGCTGATCATATCGTATGTCCAACATTAGTGTGAGCTCAGGGGATCGTGTGTGCTAACTGCTAACGGCTAAGTACTAACTACTGGCTACCACATCTGGTACATCCAACCTTTCACATACATCTTATTGTTTGCTGCTCTAAGTTCTTGAGGTCAATTAGGTTCAGTTTTTTTATCTTCATGGTTAATAAAGAGTTTAAAATGATGAACATTATTTCAACATTATAACCGACCGGAAAATCACTGTTGAACGATTTTATATTTTTAATCAATCAACTACAATCAGCAACAACTTCGAAGCAGGTTTATTTTGTTTTGTGTTCAAATTAAGTCTTTGGCCACAGCGTTAGTCTAATTTCGAACGATTACCCAAAGCTTATGTAATGGCGGTATAATATGTTATTATATAGGTACATGTGCTAAATACCATTTTAAAGTATTTATTATGCCTAATCCGTTTTAGAAAGCAGTACAAAATCTTAAATGATGTGCTGCTTGTGTGCAATTCACACTGCTTTGTCTATCTGGATTTACAGCTCGCAACCTTATTCATATCATAAGTTATGGAATATACTAAATATCCATATAATGTCAATTAATAAAACGAGATGCCATGTTTTTAATTCCAAACTAGGGTGAAGCCGGGTATAAGAGACTGTTATTTATGAAGTGCACCTTTAATTATTAATAATACGTTGACAATATGAATATTTATTAATTACTTATTAATGACGGCTTTATTACATAATTATGGAGTAATGCAGTACGAGCAATGTTTATATTATTATTATTTGTTGAAAATTAATTTACTTTTGGCAAGTAATTAATAAAACTCTGTTTGTTTCAGGTAAACGTCAAAGAAAATAATGCTTTCCATTGAAAAACGAGGGGACGCGGACGGACCGAAACCAATCAACTCCATGGAAATATTCATTTCGAGCATCCATTGTAAGCTTTCTTTTCATTTACCGTAGTTCGAGCAAATCATACAAAAAGGCTGCAGGTAATTAGTTTTTAAACTACTCTCTTTTTACATCAAACACGAAGAAGGCAGGGTATAAAGGTGAAGTTGTTTTCTTTGATCTCTTTGTGCCCGGATGGGATGCGCATTAGACTGTGTCGTGACATGATATCGCTGTCGCTTGGTACTAAGGACGACTATACCAAATCACAATTTTAAAAGTGCTCCTAGAACTCTCCTCATTATTTTGCTAGATGTCTACTAATGACTTGAAAATTATTACGTGTTTACGGAGGAGTGTAAATATGATACTCGCAGTCTAGTTTATAACGTGAATAAATCTGTAGATGCGTTATAATTATTATAATGGTGTGGATATATAGTGCTACACGTTACTTTAGAGCGATGGTTTTCAACCTGTGGTTGGGGTACCAAATTGGGGGTACGCAATAAAGTGGCACGCATGTAGAATCACTGGTTAAAAGGCCTGAAGTCGTGTTACACTCTGTATAAAAATGCATTACTAAATTGTGTTTGTGTGACTCGATTGTTAAATTTATGTAATAAATGGAGTATTAAAAAATTCCAATGAAACACGTTTCATTTTACGTGTAAAAAAGATAGATAGAGGGTATGGGGAACAACAAATTTGTAGTGAGAGACAACTGGCCAACCCAAATTGCACCACCTAAAACTTTCCAAGGGCTGCGTAGATTAAATCTACCTGTCTCTCTCACGTATTCGGGAAGTCATGTTTCGAACTATTCAGTCCACAAGTTGGAACAAGAGAATGATTTTCTCCACTGTGAGTCAGTATGTGACAATTTAAATCAGATTTTTGTGAACACGCATAGTTACAGTTCGTGAAATCATAGGAACTTTAATGATCGCATGCCGCTGGTTGGCCGATCCTGCTTTAGAAATTACATTTATTGTTTAACCGTGTACTGTATTATGGATGCGTATTGTCTATCTGCGAGCCGAGATGTGAGAGAGCGAGATTACCCACTACAATGGTTTATATATCTTATTATCTATAAGTCTCTATCAGTACTCGGGAAGTCATGTAAATAATTTTATAGTTCCACAAGATGCATTTAAAAAAAAAAACATTTATTTTACATCCGAAGGTTACGATTAACCACTTGACTTCAACTTAATCACATCTCGGATTCAATTTATCTGCCAGTTAAGTCGTCAATCATTTATTTATTTACACTGAGTGTTGGATCCGAAACTGTTTCCGAATTACAGCTTCAGATGCACTTGGAAATGGACTGTAAAACACTAAAGAATGAGACAAAACGAAATGGTGTTTGCTGGAATTGGGTGAAAATATGTGTAGGGAAAAATAATCGATACAAGGAAGGACAACCAATCACTTACCACTGCGAAGGCGCACGCAACACACAATACAATCACAAACATACTTTAAATTGTTCCACCGCGATACCTTGAGGTATCGCCACAACAACACAAATAACTACAAAACGGTATTGTACTTTCGATATGGTTTAGTTCATAAACGATATTATGAACACGAACGACGCCAACAAGTTGCTTCCAATGTCCCAAAATCTTCTTCTATTTTATCAGAAACAAGAGCACTTGTATTTACTCTTGTCATTGTTCCGTTTTCAAATGCTTTTCCAGCACGCTGATACGGTTAGGAAGGGTAGGTACTGGAGTTTTTACAGTTATAAAAACTCAGCTTTTTTTTATTTAACTTAAAATTGGTCCACTTCGTGTTGCCAAATATAAATCTTAATTTAAACTTTGCTTATTTCTAAGAAAATCAATATTTAATTCAAATTTAATTGAGCAATAACAGTTTGATATTATTGGAGTAATAGCATTGTTTGATGTATACTTAATACGACAGTGTCATTTAGCGAAAACAATTAATATCTTTGAGGAGACGATGAATGTTTTACGACAAAATAATTACGGAACAGGAGTTGAGACGGCTAAAGCGGAAGTTTCCTATTTCCGCCCGTGGACGAGTTTTCCGGAAGTGCGGCTGAAGAAGTGACAAGTTTTTTCAAACTCCGTTTAAACGAGGGATTAAACAGGACCCCTGAAGAACTAACGCAGAAGTTTACTTCTTTGTTGGGCCATTTTGAATTCCAAAAATTTCAAATTACGTTTTAAAGACGATTCTCGAAAGATCCTCACTTCAATCTTAATTAGTATTTATTAAAATACATAAATTTTTCGAATGTAATTTTTTTTTTTATTTAGGTTTTTTTTATTTTTACTTAATGTAAAGATATCTATTTTTTTAAACATTTTTTGTAATTATTTCAATATTCGGCACAAACTCTTCAATTGGGTGGTCAAGATGATAATTTTTTTATGCAATATAGTTGCAATATTAGGTTTACCGAAATAGGCAAATTTAGTAATAAATATTACAACTATACCCTTTTTTATTAATATATGGAGTAGGTTCAAAGAAAGTCTAGATAAATAAAATTTGTTGTTATTTTTACTTTAAAGATCCGAAGATAATTCCCGAATAAATGAAAAATCCTCAAGAAAAAAACAACAGGTGGTTTTAGGTAAATTGAAGAAAATGATAAATTGTTGAAGATCAAATTATTGTGTTCGTCTCACATTAACCCGTCTGAGGCCTATCGCTTAAATTTATGTAAGTGTAAATCGCTTTTATAACTCTTAACTGGCCAGTGTGTCTCTTATCTATTAACGTCGATTATCGTCATCGCGTGCTAGAATAATATAGAGACTAGGCTTCTGAACAGTTGTGGTGAGATGAAAGATGCTAGAACAATGATGTTCACCCTTTTTAGCTGAAGAGCCAATTTATCAATTTTCAATTTGTACGCGGGGCGCAGGGGGTACAGCGTGACATTGTGAAATTTGCAGTCGATGGCGTCGCAAATCTATGTCTTTTCTGAAATAGTTCTTATTTTAAGCAAATGTAGAACGCAAATAACAAAGCGCCACGGGCCAAAATTTTATATCTCCAAGGCCGAATCGATAAATACAATCGATTTTTGTCATTCAAAAATAAAGAAGATATTAAAAATACCTAGTTGCAGTTTGATTTTTCGTTCGGAAAGTTAAACATAATTCAGTCAAAAAAACTTTGGTATTTTATTAAAACACCAAACACACGTATCAACAAGAAAAGCGCTGCGTTGCGAAGCTGATTTTTTTTCTACACTTAAGATGGAACCATGAAATTTTTAGAAAAATTTGTGAATTTGTTAAAAAAAATCTTATTATTTTAAACGGCTGAATTAAACAAGAAATACTGAAGTTTACCGCTCAACCTTTTTTTTTAAAAACAGAAACTCTTAAAAAATTGTTTACCGCACACTTTTTGATATTTTATTTACCCAAGTGGGAAGTACGTAAGAAAAGGCTCGCGGGCCGCTGTTTACTCATCCCTGTGCTATAAGGTTTTGCTTTTTAAAGAATGAATTTTATAACTACTCTTAATTTAAATAAATTACAAAGTATCTTAATACTTTTTGAATAATATTCCACTGAATAAATTAAAATGTCAAGTACTTGCAATAAAAGTGTCAAGTTATGCATACTTTAGGGATTTTAGTATGAAATAACTTTTCTAACTCAAATATAGCGTAAATGTCGTCTCTCTTTATAGCGTCTTTTATGCGTCAAACGCCATCATTTTAATACTTTTCAGGCACTGTTCGGAAGTATCGGGCGATAAAGGAAAGTTTCACTCTAGCGGAGGAAATGACGCTCTCTCTGCTGCGCCGACTGTACATTTACACCGGGAGAATTCACATAAATATTGTACCTATCTATGTTAATACTATTCTCTCCCTGTATATGCGTCTTATCAAAGCCTGTACCGCAAAATCCTCCTTAGATGTACAGCGTTTTGAATGGAGGTAGTAACTCCCCACTATGCCTGAGTTTTAACTCTCTTAACCCCACAGGCTAGTTTGGAAACGGAACAAACTCATGAATATGTTCTAAACAATATTAGAAAGAGAAAACATCACGCTCTATATTCAAATCTAAAAGTTAACTTCAAAATAATTCAATACTGTTATGAAACTTTGTATTAATAATTTTTACATGAATCGGCAAAAAAAGTGAGTTTACGATAACGTTTATAATACACTAGCAGACCCGGCCACACGTTGCTGTGGCTAACGAAACACAACGCCATTACCCAAACTTTATAAAATCCGCACCACCCGCTTGCCAGCTGCCCGCTGCCTGAATTGAATATTTGAATTTCTCGGCTTTTATCTACTATAATGAGCATATATTATACATATAAACCTTCCTCTTGAATCACTCTATTTATTGGTGAAAACCGCTTGAAAATATGCGTAGTTTAAAAGATCTATGCGCCCATACATTTTGAGCGGCTTCATTTTATACTATGTAATGATTCGTCTAATAAAACATGGGTTTGTTTTTATTTTTTTTCGTTATCTATTTTTGAAACATTTTTTCGTTTGCCGTCAAAATTTTCATATTTCAAAATATAGTACACGTAACTAGTTGATCCGGAAAACATTGTTCTGCTTTATAAATTATTTCTAGTGAATATTTTCGTTGTTAAATAAAAAATAACGAATGTATTGTAAGTGTGTGGGGACTGGGGATGGGATCTATGACAGAAAGAGGAATGGAGCTCTGTAGACGATGACCGCCGATTATAACAAAAAAAATACCAACCATCATTTTCCCAATTCAATCTATTTAACTAAAGTAACGGACAGATGGTAATTTTGGGTTAATAATTTCAAGTAGGAAGATGGTTATTTTGGGTTATAGGTATTTTTTGATGCCAAACAAAAAAAAAAACAAAAAAATTGTCAAAAAAATAGAAAAAAAAATCTGGATAGGGACACCCTAATCACCTAGCGGTTTGAAATATACTTTACGACCTTTCTCATACCTACCAAATAAACATTTAAAAAAAGTCAAAATCGGTCAGGCCGTTATGGACGAGTGCGACCACAAACACCGTGCCACGAGATTATTATATATACAGATTTTTTAAATTATAAAATATGAAAGCGTATTTCATCACCTTTCAAAAACACTTTTTAGTTTTCGGATGCGTTTAGAAATATTCCATGTATTTAAATTTTATTGCAAACTGGAAATATTTTGATTTTCCGACAAAATAGGCCCGAGGCCTGAGGGGTTAATTATCCTTTTCATGTTAAACAATATTGAAATATGTACATGCAACAAACCCAACAATCCCCTAATTTTTGACGGTTAATCAATTGATTGTTTCCAAAAACCATACCTCATGATGAACATTTCTTTGCGAATTGCAAACATGGACCTTGCAAATTTCAGGGTAAAAAAGCTGTGCACATTTCAACACGTCAGAGATTACCATTCGAAAGATTTTACTGCACTTAACTAAAGTCATTTCAAACAACGTTTGTTAGTAGTTGTCTTTTGCCAGAGAAATTATCATCCATTCTTTAAACGAAGTGCAAATACGTCATTTTAAATTGATTATTAAACCACATCATTTTAACCTTCGTCCTCTGGGCCCATAGCCAAGTGTCTTTCCTCAAATCCAAACAAGTCGGCAAAGTTATTCCTCAGACCACAAAATCATTAAATTCAATTCGTGGTCAAAAAAAAACTGCGACGCCATCTTTAAAGTTGGAATGCTAAACTAAATTTGTAAAGATGTCGCCTGTCGCGGGGCATTTGTACTGTGAAAACATCCTGATTTCTCGGGAGATGTCGCCTCTATAGATTGTCGAGTAAAATCAACGACGGAACGTTTGAGCGATGCGCGATGCTCGCATTCGTTCTTATTTGTTGGATCGCTGGGGAAAATGTAATTACTCTAAAAGCCAGATACAGGGCTTTTCCTAAAGTCTGGATATATTTGAAGAATTTTAGAGATGGGAAAGGTTGGGTACGTTTTATTTTAAATGCGATATACAAAATATTGATGAAATATTCAAGTATTAGGTGAAATTAGGTCAGTTTCCAGGAAGCCCTAATAAACCTGCTGCAATTTCATACACCATGTTTTCAGAATCATCGCGTTCGGTATGCCACTATTGATTATTACAAAATGTGGCTTTATTTCTACGTAGGTACATAAAATACATATTGCTTCTTTAAATTGGCTATTCAGGGTGACATGATAACACACAAATGACAATTTTACAATAATCTGAATGTAATAATTGAACCTATCAGTCTTTTGTATATTTATGCTATTTTTTATGCCTTTGTAAAATAGCATAATGTCGAGGAATTCTATTGACTGATTCTATTGAATTTCTTAGACTTTACGAAGTGGAAACTGATTTAAAAAGGTACTATGATTGAAATCTGTGACCGTTCAACAAATAGTTGTGATTCCTCCATATCTATTTATGTTTTTTGAAAAAGCAACCAATTTGTATTTATTAATACCACAAAAGAGCCTCTGTCCGGAGCCAGAGTGACGTCCCCATTTGGGCTATATTATAATTCTGGAGGTAGTGGGTAGTGAATGAGATGGGAAGAGGAAGCTTGTGAAGTGCCCGGCCATTCAGATCTGGTCAACAGACATGGCTAAAATTTAACCCCTCAGGCCTCGACCATATTTTGTCAGAGGGTCAAAATATTTCCGCTTTGCAATACAATTCAAATAAATAGAACATTTCTGAACGTATCCAAAAACTGAAACTGTTTTTTTAAAATACGCTTTCAAATTTTATAAATACGTTTCACCCAACATTTTTTCTAACTAAAATTACAGATAACGTAAAACAACATGTACACATTTTATTGGACAAATGTATTACAAACGTTATTTTCATCTAACTTTTTTGTCGTTCTATGTAAAAATAATGAATAAAAAATTCTCAGTTTCAAATTGCGAATCGAAACTTTGGTTCCATAAAGGTCTACATTTTACATCTTATTTTACATCTTTTGTGGTTAATTTTTATATTTGGTGCTTTCTCTTTCTAACACCTTTTAAAACGTATTTCGCACTATGATAGAACACAACGATTTCTATGAAACCTTTATGAGTTGTTTCGAAAACCGAACCAATAGTCACCGGTTAAAAAATCCATTTAAAACAACGTTTCTGAATAGTGGTTTTTTCACCAGGGCGATATTGAGTGTACCTATCTATCACTGTGATAGTTGCGGATAGAAAGACGAAATGGCAAGAAGAAGTATGTGGTGTGTATGAATCATCAACTCAGAAAACGGCTGAACTAGATATAAATAAAAAAATGGTTTGATCAATATTTATTATCTCTAAATACAGAAAAAACTTTTGTAATACCATTCACTTTGAATAAAAATACTACCCCTGAGAATCTAAACATATGTATACACTCATATAATTGTAATCCAAAGTCATATCTATGTAAACCTAACTGCTCTATACTCACTGTTAAAACTAATGTAAAATACCTCGGTGTAATTATAGATAGTAACCTAAAATGGAAATTACAAATCAATACAACAGTAGAACGTTTAAGAAAACTAATTTACGTTTTTATTAGAATACGAAACATATTAAATATTGGATTATTAAGAACCATATATTTTTCCCTAATTCAATCAGTATTACAATATGGAATTGTTGGCTGGGGTGGTGCTTTCAAAACTTCTCTTTTGCCTTTAGAAATTATCCAAAGAATATTAATAAAAATAATTCTAAAAAAGCCATACGATTACCCTACCATCAAATTATTTCAAGAATTTAAAGTCCTTTCACTTCATACTATTTATAAAAAAATTACGCTCTTACAAATACACAAAGATTGTTTCAATAATGTGAGCTTAACTCTTTTTTCGAACAGCAATAGAACAAATATCCTTGGTTCTTTAACGATACCACGCTGTAACACCACCACAGCCCAACAATTCTACAAATATATTAGAGTTAAATGGTTTAACGAATTACCCTTGAAATTAAGATTGGAAACAAATTACAAAAAATACAAAAATTCAATAAAAACTCTTTTTATATAACTTATCAACACAACAACTCAATTATAATATTAGATATACTTTTTCTCTCATTATTTTTTCCTTTCTCTTTATCTCCTCCTCTTCAGTCAATTGTATTTCTTATCTATTATTTAGTTTAATAAAAATATATATTTATATTTTTTTTCTTATTTACTGTTTTCTTATCTATTTTTTGTTTAATATATATAAAATATATATTTTTTTTTTCCTCTGCTAAACTGTGGTTAACCTGCGTTTATCCGCCTTTTTAACTCGAGCTCTGCTCTTAAAAAGGGTGTAATACGTATTATTATTTAATGTATTTTATTAATAGAAAAACTTTATTTCTTGTATACAAACTTGTAATTGATACCATTATATTATATTAAATAAATAAAAAAATTAAAAAATCTAATAAAGAACAAAAAAATATTTTTCCTGAAAAAAATCGTGCTCTTCAAGTCACCATTTTAATTATAAAATTGAGAATCAGATTGAATCAAAGCATGGATTTCCAATAACGATATCTACCTTCCAAGTCGTAAGCGGCGCCCTTTCACAAATACAACCCTTTTTCATATGCGAGTAAGCATCTCCAGTGAACCACTATTAATAAAAACTTTCACTGGAATCTAATATTGGTCATGTATCTTTCCGGGCCGCTGGTTTCCCGGTAGCGCCGTAACCTTCAGCCGATAGTTTTTTTCCGCCGAGTGCCTCCTTATGCTGCGGGACTCAACTTTTCTTTTCACCAAATTGCCTAATTCTTTCAATGAGATACACTTTTAAGGCAAGCTTAAGGTGCGGCTTCCCGCATTTCTACCGAGAAATTGTATATTTTCCTTAATACTTGTCGATATTGAGTTCTTATTTAAAAAAGCCCTTACGGAGAATAATTAATCTTTCTCATTGTAACCGCCCTGCACGATCGTAAGAACAACTTTCGACGAAATGTGGATTTTCGTCCGCTGGCTGGTTAAACGCTCTTAAGTTTTAAATCTCTTAAAAAAATATATGTTATTCTTAATGTGTAAACGAATAATGATGTGATATAAGAAACAACCTTAAAAAAAACGATTTTATAGCTAAGATTATCTGTGACAGTCTTTGACCAGGTTCATTTCTTTCTTTCCTCCAAAAGATCATCTACACAGCATCCCCATGGATTACTTGAACCCCGAGATTTCTTTCAGTGCCTCCTGAGTAGAGTTATTATTTTTAAAAAGACTTGTACAACTACGAATTTTTCAACTATTTGACCAAGAACTTATAAATTAGTCAAGATGATTCCGTCGTTAAACCGTGCAGCCTAAAGCTGCATAGTTTGAAAGTTAAATTTCGTAACATCATTTTTGTCTTCAAATTACGTCTAATATCTCAGCAGTTTTCAAAATGGAGGCATATATTAATAATATTATCAAAATGTGTAATAAAAATAACGCGACTTCGATTCGAACCCGAGATTCTACTTGTATTTGGAATTTGACCGTTTAACCTCTGCCCTTTTCTGCGCCTCTCCGCGATCCTCACGACTATTTTCCCCATCTTCGTCTATTCCTCTATAGCAGGGTTTCCCAACCTTTATTTCGCCAAGCCTCCCCGAACCAAAAAAAAATATTTTCATGCCCTCCCTAGGGGTCGTCCATTAATCACGTGAGGCTCTAAATGGGGGGGGGGGGGGGGGGGTCGGAAAAAATCACGAAATATCACAAGGGGGGGGGGGGGGTATAATGAGATAAAGCGAGTATTTATTATACCTACATTTAAAGATAATATTCTGAAAATTTGAATATACTTTGTACTAAAAAAATACACGTGATTTTGGGTATGGAGGGGGGAGGGGGGGGGGTAGGTTAAAATCTCACCACGTATCACCATGGGGGGGGGGGGAGGGGGTTAAAAAGTTGCTAAAAAACATCACGTGATTAATGGACGACCCCTTTTTTTTTGTTTATTAATAATTAATTTTTTTAATTATTTATTTGAATTTCAAATAGGTACTATACAGACACAATATATTTATTTATTATCGATCTTTAATAGAAGAGTAGGTACACTTTTAATTATTAATTACTTTCACATTCACATTTCTTGGTTTAATTTAACTTATTATTCTATTATTATTTTTTATTTATTTAAGTAAATCATATTTTTATAATTAGATAATGACTAACAACTTTCAAAATAATTTTAGAACAAAAAAATAAAAACTTTTAAAGTACTGATGAGATACTTGAGCTTGTATGCTCTTTACCAGTTGGTCGATTCTGGGTTCAGTCTTTGCTAGAGCTATGGTTAAAACCTATTAAGCCCGCCCTGACATTTCTCTACGGGCGTGCCCCCCTGGTTGGGAAGTCCTGCTCTATAGTCTATAGCTTCTTTCACACATACATAAAGATGGCTAGAACAGAAGAACCGGTTATTCTAACCGCTATGCGAGAATTTTCGACCCAATGACCGAACCGTCACGAGCCGTGGGCACAGACTATTTTACCGGTATGTGCAATAAGGCAATATGCCACGGACGTAGGAATGTATGGACAACTCTGTCGTATTTGTTTTACTAGTGTGCTTTATTTTTCTTTTATTTGTACAACTAGCTGGTACCCGGCATGCGTTGCTATGCCATTTAATAAATAAATTATTTCTCCCTGCGTGTCCTTTCCCATTCGTCACGTTCCCCTTCCACCTCCCCTTTCCTCTCCCGCGTTCCCTTTCCCCTCTCGCGTTCCCGCTCCGCCTCCTCCACCTTCTCTCTCCCCACTCCACTCCCCGCCTTCCCCCGTCCCGCGAACCCCCTTCCTCAATTCCCGTCCCCCTTCCCGCATTCCATACATTTAGTCCCAGTATATTCAATTTTAAAGCATCTCGCGTGCCACATATTACAATTTTTTTATACAAATTTCATAATGCCAGAACTCACCAGTAGTTTTATACAAACCTTGTCCTAACAATAACGAACACAACAAAAAAAGAATTATCCAATTTGGTGCAGTCGTCCGGAAGTTATGCGCGTACATACATTTCGGCGATTCATTTTTATTTATATAGAAGATACAACATTCTTACTTGCTGGAGTGAGTTGTTCTTGCATTCTCAGAATGTGGAAGAAGTATGTAATAAATATGAGAAATAAGGGAAATACTAAATACATGTAGGCCAATTATTACAGACGTTTAAATTCAGAACTCAAATAAAATCCCAAATGGTTATTAGTTATTATGGTACAAATAGTAGATACGATTAATTTATTGTTAACTAGCGAGTACCCGGTATGCGTTGCAATGTCACATAAAGAAAGAAATCCGTTTCCGCTCCGTTCCCCTCCCGCATCCCTTTTTCCTCCCGCGTTCCCCTTCCACCTTCACCGTCTTCCATCCTCCCGCTTTCCCCGTATCTTCCCTGCCTTCCCCCCTTCCGGGTTCCCCTCCACGTTTCTCCTTCTTTCCCTGCCGCTAAAATATATGAAATACACGTTTTCACATTTCATAACGCCAGAGCTCATCAGTATGAAAAAGTTTCATCGCTATCGGATGAATGGTAGAGGAAATAATTTCAAAACGCCAGAGCTCAGCATTATATAGAAACCTGCATGTGTACAACAAATTATCAAAGTTTCATCGCAATCGAATGAATGGTTTAGGAACGCGTAAGGGACAAACAAAGAAACATTCACTTTTATATATTAAGATAAGAACACCTGATTTGACAATTTGTGTCCGCTTTTGCTCGCTTAATTTAGCTACAAACCAATGTAAATAAATTGTTGACACACAATTTTGTGTAACTGTGTAGCATTTGCTTTGGTAATTAAGCTAAAACTAAAGAGTATAGTTTATGGTTGTTTTGTTTATCTTATAGACCTCCGTCTTGATTTTTTTAATCAATACCTTTTCCCTTTGATTTTTAATATTTTTTGTTGTTGTTAAAATCGCTCCCTCTAATAACATTCGTATCTTCCCTTCTTCTTTTTGAGCCCTTGTTACCTTAAAAATACCAACGTCAATATGCTACACTAGCGCCTCTAGCGGCCAGCGTTGTTGATATTATAACATTATTAATATTTCACGGGAGTTGGAGGTAGAGTATAACTATATAATATTGCGACATCCATGCAAGTATAATAACTAGGCGTGGAATATCAGCATTTACCGTACGAATTTTTGTGATAATCTCATCCATTCAATATTGATAGTATTTAGAACTGATTTTGTTTATATAAATTTATTCGCCCAACCCTCAAATATAAGGTGTAGTAATATAAGCGATGGTTGCATTTTTATTATCATAACTAAATATTTCATACGTTCCAAACACTAAGTGCATTTTGCAAGGGAATTTTGGTATCTTAAAAAAAAAGAAAAAAATAGCGAACCAGCGATTTCATTTCCGATTTTCATGGAAAATTTTCATAAAAAAAAAAATAGAAGGAAACCCTTTATAAAAAAAATCCCCACGTGGTGCCATAGAGACTGAATTTTCGAACAGTTTAAGACTTGGTGCATGCATCGGATGTATAGTTTTTTTAATGTGTTTTCAATCAGGTTGAAAAATATAGTTTCGACACGCATTCAAAGTTTTGTTGAAGACAATTCAACATACAAACCGTTTCAAACGAGTTCACATAAAATGTTGTATCTCCGTCAATTTTACGAATTTCTGTAAAAAAATTGGTGAGAGCATTCCAAATGCATCTTTCAGAAAATAAATAAAAAATAAAATTTTTAGAATGTCTAAAACCCTAACAATCGCCATTCCATTTCTCTGATTACACCTATTCATTATAATTTCAACTTTTAATTTTCCAACAGAATTTTATGAAATTCATTTGAATAAATTTATATTACTTCCATATAAACTATAAAAATCAACAATCCCTTCTCTGAAATTGAAGAACAAGAAGAAAATTATAAATCCTGTCCACCAAGAGAAAAAGCTCCAGAATTAATTACTTCCCATCTAGAAAAATATTTTTTCTATGATTTTTAGCGGTACCTCCTGTGATTTCATCTTGCCTTTGAAAGAGTCAGATTCTTTTGAGTGATTATTCTGCTTTTACTGACTCTATTTCCTTCTCCCGTATCACCTTTGTCTTTAATGCAAGAGACATTTACTCTTCTGCAGGAGTCCTTCAGGGCCGACATCTAAGGACCGACCCGGCATCAATTCTTAATCTAATTTTTTTATTTGAATTTTACATAAGCTGGTCCGATAATTTGTCCACTTGAAAATGTAGATTTTTTTATCTTTATAATTACAAACGTCTTAAACAACATCTTACGGCCAAAGCTGTACTATATTTACAAAAAAAAGAAAACTCATCGTTCTGTGGCGAGGCGCGACAAATTCAACATTCAAGATACTTAATTGATAGGAGACTTGGTAGCCGAAGGTGACGCTCTTCAAGTCTTGGAAACGTTGGTGCATCGTTCGAGTGCAGTTGTTTAATTTTGATATCAAGTTATTGCTTTCTACTGCTTAATTTCCCCAATATTGACATCCTCTTTTTTCCTTCACGCATTTCCCTTGTACTTGCTTGTTCTTGACATCGAGCAAGATTAAGACAACTTATACACTTTGTCGTTGTGGTTACATTGCAATTATTTAAACTTGTCATTGTGTAGACTTGTGCCTCAGGGCAGCTTAAGATTACCTTAAAATTTACCCTGCTTGATGTTTCAATTATCAACATTATCAAATGTGTTTGAAATAGAATCACATTTAATCTATGAAAGGGGCGCCAGCTCTCACGATGATTATTCGCTAGAACAAAAACATTATAATTAGTAATAACCAATTTATTATTATTGAATCTAATGTAAAGCTATGTGTGGAATGGTGAATCAGCTTACGACATCATGGCCTGGTAGCCATTTTTATGGTCCCGAGCTCCGTTGTACCTGCGTCAAAGTCTTTCCCTCTCACCGTGAAAACTGGTTCCCTGTAGCTATGTCATTCTGATGTGCTCCTCGGTTGACAGATAGCTGTCAATAGTAGTACAGTAGTGGCTTGTAGTTTTCTAGCCCGCGCCTTATGTGTAAATTCGTAAATAAACGGGATGTGTTGTTAAAACTGTTATAACTGGCATTATTGTCGTGCTCGAGATTGCATTGTTAATAAAATCTCGTATTGAATATTGTGGAGTCAAATCTTTTAGTTTTTTTACAGCTCATTCATCTATCGCAGTCAGAGCGTTAACAGCAGTTATAATGCAGGTATTCCGAGCTTCGGTGATGATAGGCAAACCTTGATAGAATAGGGCACCAGAATAATGAGACAATTATCACAATGACTGCTCTTTCGATTTTCGTGCTTATGACCTAACTACATTTTGATTTTAAAAATTATAAAAGCATTCATGAAGTCATTTCCGTAATTCTCTTAGCGTTTGTTGATAAAGTATATTCGTGGCTTTAAAGCATAGCACTATCCCTGAAATACATTTTTATTATACCAAAGGCCTACTCCGTTTCCAGACATCCGGCCTTTCCCCAACCCCACCTGATTAAAGGTCCTTAAGGGTGGTCCGGGTCGGAGCTCCGAGACCGCGCCGGCCCGGTAGACCTTCTGCCACGACGATTTTTTCCATTTCTCTGAGACGATAATAAATGAATCCGCCGAGTCTCCTTTCTCACGATCTGATTAATATCGCTGCGTAAACTCGTACACAATGACCTGAAAAAGCACTCTTTCTCCGTAACTCATAAAAAGTGGGTTGCGACATGTTTAGGTGTAGGTATATTTATTTATGATTATTTAGCATCTAGGAATGCACGAAACCTTAGCCAACTTTCAAATTATTCAATGTTATTTATTTATTTATTTATTTATTTAAGTTTTTATTCCAGCAAGACTGGGAGGGTAGTGCAATCCCAGTCTGCCATATTACATAAACAACTATAAAAGAAAAGAAAAAAAAATAGTTTAAATATTAGGTAGGTACCTAATTAAAGCATAAAATGAAAACAAAGTTCATCACACAAATAACAAAAAATAAGCATAAAATTAAAATAAATAATAAGTAGACAGAATTAAAAATAAAAAGATATTTTGGGATCGTCCATCATGGAGGTCGCCTCATCATCTGCATCCATCGCTCATTTAATGGGGAACTGAGCCACTCGGATGCAGCCACGACAATGATATTGGTTGAAGTCCGTATCCTGCTCCAGAAGCTGGCCAATGTGCTGGCCATTATGCCAATGTTTACTTCCTATTAAACATAGAGATCAAAAACCAACACATTATTATATTATTTTTTCTTGATTCTTGAAAAGTAGGTACTTACAGCATTGAAAGCGATTGCATTTATTTATTTGAACGCCATAAATGGCTTTTACAATCAAGTGATATATGAGATTACACAGTGGTACACAAGAGGGTAATTTATAGTAATAACAAAGTATGAAAGTACATTAAACAAAGTATGTATGATAACAACTAGTATTTACTTAAAGTTATAGGATCCAATTATGTGTTACATCCAAAAAACAGAATATGAACTCTTAAGGTATGGAGTGTTATAGGTACTTTGTTATAATAAGAGTGAACATTTTATTTAACAGAATAAAAATAAGTAAATAAAGGTGACTTAGAAATGTTGTCAACATCAAGTATAATATACTATACTTCTATTTGTGCATATCGTTGGATTCTAGGAATTGGCTAAAATAGAGTAATTTAGTATTCGGGTATTGTTACCTTATTTTTGCTAAATAAACTATTTTCAATTTGGGAGGCGGGAATGGGTACCGCCGCCCCGGGAATTTGGATAACCAACTCCTCTGCCATAGGTCACCCCAAGTGGTTCGCTACGTTTGGTGATTTAGCAGGGGTGCCCGGGTTCATGGGGTGAGGTTTGTCTAGGTCTTGGACCCACCCCTTAAACCCTTTTCCTTCACAGAACTCTCCTCTCCTTCCTTTCCTTAAAAAAAACCCTCCACACAGCATCCCCAAAGATGAAATTATTTTCCTCAGGGCCCCCTGTGTGGAGCTTATGTAAAAAAAAATTGATCTATGCGTCATTTCATGTCGATCCAGAGTTAGCAGATGGTTGCTACAAACCTATAATATATTCTCTGCCCCTATTCTTGATACGTGTCGCAAATGATCTTTGTCACATCGATGTGAACGAGATCGTGAGAACCCTTTCTAGCCGTAGGCACAGATAAATCATACACGCCACTTCCTATCACACTCTGTACTGGGTACTCTACTGGCTATATTACTGTACAAGATGCGGATGACGGTGGAATTCTGTAGCTAACCAAAACAAGTCATTTATTGTGGCTGCATTGTTGTGTAGCCGATATGCCACGTCGCGCTTTCACCACCTAAACATTTTATACACTCAAAGTAAACAGTTAATAAATTCAATTCAATTCAATTAATTTATTCTTTCAAAAACATTACAAAATTTAAAATTTTAATGCGTTTTTTAAATATATTTGTAATAGTATTACATTAAACATAAAAATAAATGGTAGGAAAAAAAACTAAATAAGCATTAATTGAGCTTGCCTTTTAAAAGCAGCTTCACTGACGCTAAATATGTGGATATCCGAATTAATTCTGTTCAACAGCAAGATTGCTCTCCCGACTGGCATAACCATTGGCAAGTTAGTTCTGCAAGCCGGGAGATAGAACAGTCTATGCTATCGATGACGGAGATAACTATCGGGAACATAGAAACTAATGCTCTCCATGATAGCCGAGTTTTCGAACCTTCCACGAATCAGTCTGAAGAAATGTGTTACAATGAGCGCATCCCTTCTGACCCGTAGAAGCTTTATACCAAGCATGCCCAAGAGAAAGTGGGTAGGATAGAACAGACGTTCTGTCGTTTTTGTACTCCTCGAGTAATTCCACACACCAATTAAGGTATACCTACTATATTATTTATTTATTTATTTACGCCTCTTTAGGCTTTTACATACATATATATAACAATATTAACGAAATTATACTAGTAAATAGTGCAGGAAACTACTGTTTAAAACACTTGCACAAAAATAAATACAAAGTAAAAATATTAGGTATTGAATTTGAACCACACAGTATGTAGGTACAAAATACAAAAAATCCGAAATAGTTTTTTTTTCTTTCAGCCAACAAAATACTGTCAATGTGTTAGTCAATTTTAATAGCTTTAGCAAAATCTTCCCCTATTTGATGAAAAAAACTTCAATAAGGTATGCTTATATAATAAAATTGATGTACTAAATATATCAACAACATCGGAGTATTTGTTTCCAAGCTGTTGAATCCGTCGCATAGGAGTATAATATTGGCTTGTTGACTTAGAATTGCTACAATAATATGGTAGGTACTGTCTTGTGACTGACCTGCTTGGAGTATGAAAAGAAATTACATATAATAAATCAGGGGTATCAAACATTGAATTTATGATTTTATACAAACAGGTTAAATCGGAAATGATTCTACGATCAGATAATTTTATTAAATTTAATGAACAAAGTATGTTATCGTAATTTAGGCATTCACTAGGAATGCTATGTATGTATGTACTTATGTACTCAATGTATACCTATTATATTATATATTATCACAATTCCCCGAACTAAATACTATCAAGATAGTGTCTCGGATAAATATATCTATTTTTATTTAATTTGCGACATCTATTGCCTTTCTGCAAGCTAGAATGAATATTTCTTCTGGGTTCGAGTCCCGGAGGTGCAAATATCTTTTTCTAATTTTTCTGTTTCCAGATTTTCGGTTGAGTTTCGCTTATATTGTCTTCATTTAATTAAATAATTGAATATTTATTTTATTTTTTATTTTAACTTTATGAGTAAAACCTCAAATTGTAATATTTAAATAAATGAAGACAATATAAGCGAAACTCAATCGAAAACCTGGAAACAGAAAAATCAGAAAAACATATTGACACCTCTGGGACTCGAACCCAGAACCTCTTGCTTTCCGGGCAAACGCGCTAACAACTATCATACATAAAGAAAGTTGCCAATAATATATGCGTTAAAGAAAATGAAGATAATGTAGGTGGTTCTTAGTCGAAGTATGGTACAGTTAAACATGACCGAATTTCATATCGACACCGTGGCGCAGTGGTTAGCGCGTTTGCCTGGAAAGCAAGAGGTCCTGGGTTCGATTCCCAGTGGTGTCAATATGTTTTTCTGATTTTTCTGTTCCCAGGTTTTCGATTGAGTTTCGCTTATATTGTCTTCATTTATTTGAATATTTATTTGTAACTTCATGAATAAAAACTCAAATTCCGATATTTTAATTAAATGACGACAGTATTAGCAAAACCCAATCGAAAATCTGCTACAGAAAAATCAGAGAAAGATTCGGTCACATATAGGATTCGAACCCTGGACCTAATGTGTCCATATCCGATTCGGTCACATATAGGATTCGAACCCTGGACCTAATGTGTCCATATCCGATTCGGTCACATATAGGATTCGAACCCTGGACCTAATGTGTCCATATCCGATTCGGTCACATATAGGATTCGAACCCTGGACCTAATGTGTCCATATCCGATTCGGTCACATATAGGATTCGAACCCTGGACCTAATGTGTCCATATCCGATTCGGTCACATATAGGATTCGAACCCTGGACCTAATGTGTCCATATCCGATTCGGTTACGTATAGGATTCGAACCCTGGACCTAATGTGTCCATATCCGATTCGGTCACATATAGGATTCGAACCCTGGACCTAATGTGTCCATATCCGATTCGGTCACATATAGGATTCGAACCCTGGACCTAATGTGTCCATATCCGATTCGGTCATATTTAACTTCGGACACATTAGCTCAGTTGGTAGAGCTCTGCCCCAGCAAGGTGTGAGTTCTGCAGTTGTCCTAAAGTCAACCAAATACATATGTTTCCCGACTATGCACTAGTGCTGAGGGGATCAGTGACACTAGTTCTTCGGAGCATCTTCCATTGAAAAACCGGTAGAACAAGAACAGCATTCCCACCCGACGCTTGTGCTCTAAAGATTGCAATTCGTTTATTAAGATGGGCTATCAAATGAACCGTCCGTTTCTGCACAGAGTCGAGGGTATTTTGGAGCTCCAGCCCAGAAGTGGCTGCCAAATTCAATCGTGGGGCGCACTTCTGATTTGTGCGGGGTTAGCAGTTGTGTACTATTAGCTTTGTAGTAACGAAGTAACGCACAAGGGCTTTAGGTAAGGTAGATTTATTATTATTATTATTTTATTTTTTTAAGAAAGAAACATTCCCGGGTTACGAATAACCCGACAATATTTCAAAATCTCCTACTACCACCACAGTAAGCCGAAAATGTTGCTTGAATTAGCCAGCCAAGGAATCGAACACGGAACGCCTGGGTGGGACCCAAACGCGATGCCCACTCAACCCCTGACCGGTCAGATATACGAGTATATCCCTTATCAATTCTGATCTTGTGAAAGGGTGCGGTGTAGAGGTCTAACATGAAACCGTAACGTTTAAAAGCATATTTCCCCTGGAAAGTCAAGAATAACCTATATAATACTATTATCATAAAAAATATCACCCCTTTCTTAGAGTGGGGGACATTATAATGTGCCTCCAGGCGATTTTATCTAGCACTCTTTCGCCGACTTCCTTTTTACCTGGTCAATGGAGAAAAAATTGCGAATAAATGGTTTTTACCTGGTCAATGGAGAAAAAATGGCGAATAAATGGTTTTTCGCAGTCATTCAGGGCTTTCTCTGAATATGCAACTATTGACGAAGAATTGAGCTTTTATAATATACTAGCAGACCCGTTAACATGTTGCTACACCTTTATAACCAACGCCATCTGTTAAATCAAATCCACACCGCCCGTTTGTCAGCCCCCTGCCCCCTGCCCCCTGCTCCCTGCCCGCTGCCCGCTACCGCTTGGCCAGATGTATTATGCATTTCAACCAATTTACACAAAACCTTGACAAATATACCTAAAAATCTTTCTAATGAATCACTCTATCTGTTGGTGAAAACCGCATGAAAATCCGCTGCGTAGTTTAAAAGATCTAAGCGCACGTACAGCGTGGAATATGTAAAGATTTTCTGCCTTAAAACGTTAAAAATTTTCCTCACTTTAAGAACTTTGTTTCGTAGCAATATTTCGATGTGATTGTGCAAAATACATCCAACAGATTCTCAAAAGAATGTGTGATTCTTTGGTTTTCCTCTATTTAAACACTTTAAACTTGTCGTCACAAACAATACACGAATGTCGAATTCCGCTGGATTTAATTTAAAAGCTTTCATTCTGTTTGCCACGTGAAAATAATAAATACATAGATAGCGATATTATCATAAATACTTACATAGATAGCGATTCAATAAACTGAGTCTCTATTTGCTTTAATTTCATTTGAAAAAGGTTTTTGCATTGAATACGTCCGATACTTCTACTATGAAACGCTTGCAATATCATCCAATTTATCCATTTATGATATTTTTCCAACCATTCAATCTTTATTACAAACTTATCAATAGGTTAGTCCAGTAGTTTTCAACCTGTCGTACGCGTATTCCTCGTGGTACTCGAAGCAAAAATTGGGGCACGAATTTTTTTAGGTTAAAAAAAATTCATTTCAATATTTTTGGTGAGTTTGGAGTTGTGTGTGGAGAACACTAATGTTTTTTCGTCGAAATAAAAAGACGTTGAAAAATTGTTCAATTTCACATGTAGAATCACTGGTAATAAATGCCCGAAATTGTGTTACACTGAATTAATTGTATTTATGTACAAGCACTGATGAGAGGTGCCGGTAGACGTGTTTTTTATTAAATTTATTTGTTAAAATAACGCCTTTCGGCTTTTACATAATACAACATAGTATAAGACACAAACTATAACGTGAGAAAATAGATTTGCATAAGTAATAAAGAGCCTTGGAACGTGTAAAACAGCAAACGATATACATAGAAGTTAAATAATATGTGTAAATAACAAAGCAAAATGAGATTTATTTATTTATACTGCGTTTTTACAGATACATGTGAGAACAACCCAGTTATAAAAACTCAGTTAATTATAAAAATAAGATAAAGTAAAAATTTATATACAATCAATTAGCCAAAAAATACAATAATTAATTTTGGAATAGTTAAAATAAAAATTAGATAAAATAAAACAAAAAACAGTTAGACATATACAGCCTTACTAATAACAAAACGCCTTAACGAGCGGTCAACTGCATATTTGTTGCCTGCGCGGTGATCTGCGTTTTTACATCTTTACTAATAACACTATCACGTATTTTATGATTTTTATGTTGGTCCCCTTGAATCTCACATAGATCTGCGCAGGCGCCGCGGTCATCTTGTTTTATATACTTCGCGGTAAAACAATGTTTGACAATGTTCAGTTGTACTTGCAGTTAATTGTGTTTTTGAAGATAATTTTCGTTTAAATGATCAATTCACTGTGGTATTATGAATTATTATATAATTCAACATAATTACTAATGCTGGCATTACTTTTTTTTCAGTTTTAGTCCTATAAATAATGTTTTGTTGATGATTTAGTTTCGTTAACGATAGGTTTTAGGTTTTAGTGTATATGCTTCAAAATTAAGATATATGCAAGACATTTAAAATACGTTGGAAAAATTCCAAACTTCGTTCAGGAACTATGAATACAACAGTCGTACATAACAGATAAACTACCCCCTCAGGGTGTGTAAGCAGTGTATATATCTTTTCATGAACAATTTTTTTAATTAGTAATGTTTTCACATCCGCTGCCGTTTGTCAATTGAATAAAATTTTCACGGGGTTTTTTAGTAAGGCTGGTAGAATTAAAAAAAAATCAAAGATTACTCGAATAACAATTAAAGAGAGAATTATTTAAGTAATACTATATTGGAATAGGTACCTAAGAAATACTTGATACCTGTTTTATTTAAATAAAAATAAATGTAAATAGCTTTAGATCAGTGGTTCCCAACTGGTGGTCCGTAGACCACAGGTGGTCCGCGAGATATAAAATGTGATCAACGAAACATTTATTCATTTACCACAAAACCTAATTGAAAGGTTTTCAAAATCTGATTCGTAACCCTTTTGGTTTTAATGATGAACATGTAGCTGAAGAAGTCCAAGAAGACCACATTGAATTGCAAAATGATAGATAGTTGACGGCCGGCGTAGTGCAGCGGTAAGGCGCTTGACTAGCATTCCGAAGGTCGCGGGATCGAATCCCGGCGTGGCAAATAAATTTTATTTGATTAATTTGTGTATTTCACAATTTATTCATTTAAAATAATATATAGTATATTTGCGGCACGTTCAGTGGAAGATACTCTCAGTATCGCCCTGGTGTAAGACCACCATTCAGAATTGAAACGTTGCTTGAAATGGCTTCTGCCGTATTTGGTGACCAGATCTGAATAGCCAGGTACTTCCCCACATTCCTCTTCCCTGTCTCCTTCCCCTCCCCACTTCAGCCTCACAACATACCCCAATTGGGGATGCCATAGTCCCACTGGCTCCAGACGGGAGCAGTTGGGACTCTTGTGCGGTATTCATGTAAAGAAAAAAAATTTCAAGGACGCGTTTAATTAAGTGATTAACAGTTTATCATCATTATTGCACCTTTTGGTTCCTGTGAGAACAAATTAGTCCCTAGTCAAAAAAGGTCGGGAACCACTGCTTTAGATGAAGATGAGATACACAGTAAATGCACGAGGGTGGACGTATAATATGGAAAGAATAATTCAGGTTGTGAAGATAATATATAAATGGCAATTGTGTGCATAAGTAAAAGACTGCTCTAATGAGCGGTAAAACAGCAAATAATAGAAAATAGATGTTGAGAAGTCATGTAAATAACAAAGCAAACATTGTGATCCTGTAACAATATCGCAACGTTGAAAACATATATACATATAACATAGAGATCTAGTTAGAAGGAATCTACGTAAGAATCTACATATTTTTACATACTATATGTAACTTATTTAACATAAATATGAGGTACGTTGAAAATGTTTAATAAGTAAGATGTATTTAATGTTGAGAAGTTTTTTTGTCATATTAGGTACTGAAAATAAACCTAATTTCCAATGAAACAGTAAAATAGATGATATCCGTAAATAACAGCAAGAATAGCATAATGTGACGAGTTGTAAGGGTTTATAATATTTCTTTAAAGCGTAAATTTAATTATTAGTACATTATTACAATAAGTAGAGATATGTATGATAAATTTGTCAATGTAGTTTAATAAATTTACGAAAGAACTTCCTCACTGAGTACTTATATATCATGGATAAATTATTTCGTTAGCTCATGTCAATATTGTATCAGCGACATACTCCATACCCTTACATCTGTGAGTGCATACATATTGAACAAGTTTTGCATTGTAAGTATTGTGGGAGCATCTCACAGAAGTGTCTGATGCGCCCGAAGTAAGTTCAAATTTTCCGTTACTTATGGTGAAGTTGAACAAGCTTTTTCAAATTCCGAAATTCTTTCTCGTTAGGAGTCGAAAGGTCTTACTGGCGGCATTTATTATTATTATTTTATTTTATTTATTTGCAAAAAACAGTGTAGAAACCAATACATTGCAAAAGGGGGTATAATATATTATACTTATATTTAAGATACTAATTAAAACATATGGTATTTCACGTTTAAACTCATTGTAGGACATGTGGAAAATATCCACATTTCCTGCGAGGCAATTAATTAACTTATTGATTCTTCCCAGGGGCACCACCATCGGTAAGTCAGTTCTACACCTGGGAAGAATCAAAAGCCTGTGTTGGCGGTTTCGCGTGTAATTATCCGGGACATAGAATCCTATTTTAGACAGAATATCTGGTACTTATATAAAACCATTTAGAAGCTTAGAAGCCATCAGTAGTAATGCGACATCTCTTCTGGAACTAAGGCTGCAGATACCGAGCATTCCCGTAATAAATGCTGTTGGAAACAGCCATGGGTAAAAACCTAACTCTCTCATACAGAGGTATCGTAAAAATTTCTTTTGTGTTTTCTCGACCATTTGTACATAGACGATGTCCTCTGGCCCCCATATCTGAGATCCACTCTTGAGAATGCTACGCACCAAGCTAAAGTAAAGCAGCCTTATAGCTGTAAGATTGGTTAGTTCCATGGAACTAAGATTGAATACTCTTAGGTTAGTTCCTTTGAATTATGTATTACAAAGCCCAACACCTTTGTGGCTGATTTGCAGATCTTTTCAATATGAGCATGAAATGTTAAGCGAGCGTCATACACAATTCTTAGGTCTTTGGAAGTCGCCATGTGTTTCAATGACGTGTCTTTAATTTTATAATTAAAATGTGTCTTTTGTGACCTGGTAAGGACACAAATCATTTTTTTTTTTTTTAGTTAACACCGAGTTTATTATCGATACTCCAGTCAACAATTGCGTTTGTATCTTTCCTGGAGTTTTCTGGTCATCTGATGATTTTATTCTCAAGAAGAGTTTATTGTCATCTGCAAATAGTAAAAAACGAACGAATTTGATGTTTTTCCGAATTATTGTTTATAAAAATTAAAAACAATAAGGGTTCTAAATTTGACATCAGTTTCCTTATCGAAAATTATCACGTACGCGAAAAAACCCCACGGCAAATAATATATTATTAAAAAGTGGAGTTTTTCTTGTCACGTGATCTCAGGATCATTATATGAACGTCACACTGATGATTAGTAATTCCTTCGGGATCCGAACCCCACTTTTTTCTTAGTTTTTTTTCCTTCGGGAGTTTTCCGGGTACAGAAAACGTTTTATTTCTGTACGTGGCTTACGGGGAATAACATAGAGACGTAGTCCGGAGGAATCTACGTAGGAATTACGTAGAGATTCGAGAAATTACGTAGAGTTTTCATCTTCCCGCTGGGAAATTCTCCCCGACGCTCTTCACGTTTTTTCACGAGTGCCTATAACTGTTCATTATTTCGTACTTCGCAGGAGAGTGATTTAATTTATTTTTTAAACGGGAATATCAAAACCTGGCTTAGCGTTAAATCTTATATCTGAGCTTGTTTATTTTATAAATTATGTGTATTTTTGTAATAACACACATATTCTTTTGAATTAATTTGTTTTTAACTATTTACATTTTTTAAATTCTCACAGTCGCCTAAAATACATTTTCAAATCCAATCTTAGTCATTGCCGATATCTATGTTTTTATTCAAGATGTTGAGCATATTTAAACTTTATTTTTATTATTTTTTTTTATGTGAATACCGCACAGGAGTCCCGACTGTGCCTGGAGAGCCCAGTGAGGCTATGGCATCCCCAAATGGAGTATGTTGTGAAGCTGAAGGTAGTGGGGGAGGGGAGATGGGGAAGAGGAAGGTGGGGAAGTTTTTGGCTATTCAGATCTGGTCACCAAACATTTCAACCAACCTTTCAATTCTGAATGCACCTGGACGATACTGAAAACATGTTTTGCTCTGGAACGTGCCGCAAATGTAAACAAAACGAATGTAAACTCACAACGAACAAAATATTATTTTAAATTGTGAAATAACCCAAATCAATCAATAACATCTACCATTTAGAAACAATAAATATGACAACAAATAAATAAATAAAAATCAAATAAAATGTTCTTGCACACGCTGGGATTTTAACGCGCGACCTTCGGATTGCTAATCGAGAGCCTTACCCCTCGATCACAGAGGCCTAAATAACCCCCCTTAAGCTTTTATTTTTGTGAAGGTAGGTAGATACAGCAGTCTTAAATCGACAGGAGTAATTTGCTCCTACGAATTTCGACTTTATTGTCAAGATACTTTCTAAAACTAACCATTAAAACTACCATCAAGCCTACGGCACATTTTGTCAAAAGGTCAATATATTTCAGCTTTGCAATAAAATCCAAATAAATAGAATATTTCTGATCGTATCCAAAAACTAAGAACTTAAGACTCAACCTGGACCTCTCGAGCCGGACTGTCTCGACCCATCGCCTTGCACCGCAGTAAGAAGGATGGATTCATACAACCGTCACTCCTAGATACATTGACCACAAGATTTCTACCCATTCCTCTTACCTTTTTCCTTCCCATAAATTCATCTCCTTTCCTACCCTAAAAAGACTTTCCACACAGCATCCCCGATTACATATGCCCCGAGGGATTTTTTTCCTCAGGACCTCTTGTATGGAGCTAGTGTAAAAGTAAGGGATACAATGATTTCTTTGATTCAAAAGCGAACAAATTAGCTTGAGGGGTTAAATCAAGTACTCCAAAACATCTCCAAGAACAAGACCCTACCTATTTCTATGTCCTATGCATTCCTCATTTCGTCCTTCTACCAATGCGTCACTCCATCTCCAACAATGGAACGACTTGTTTACCGAATAACTGTACAATGTCCAATTATTATTACCTATACGTCTCGCCCGGCATCCGTCCCTCCAGACATTGTGGGAGGATGCTGAGAAGTTGGGAAATACACAACAATTGTATTTCCTGTCGGAAGATGACGTCCTGGACTCAGGAACGAATTGGGAATCTAAATATACCCGAGAAATTCATCAAAACTGATACTGATGATTTGTGATTTGTGGTGGAGTGAAAGATCATTTGTGAGATGTGAACATACTTTAAAAAAAATACGCAGGTATTTTTGTGACATTTATCATTATTTAATTCGGTGACCCGAAATAATATTTGCATTATTTACTAATTTCAAGCCTAAAACTGACTTCAAAATACCTTTATTATACATTAATAATAAATTGGTATGGACATCAAAAGAATTTATTTACATTGTCGAATTTTTGTACATTCATACACGTTGGTATGTAAAGTATATAGACAGATACAATTTTAGATTTTCACGGCCAAAAGTATTTTTGTTATTAGTTTTTGGGATATTATGCCGTGCTGCGCTACCTCCTTCTTTAGCCAACGTTTCGGACAGAGTTACAGTGTCCATCATCACACATGTGCCCTGATGATGGACACTGTAACGCTAAAGAAGTGGCTAAAGAAGGAGTAGCGCAACACGGCATAATATCCCAAAAACTAATAACAAAAACGTATACAGACAAGTAGTTTTATTCTTGATTCTTTTGAATGAATATATATTTTATTCTTTTGTTATCCGGCGGAACTCTTTGCACACTTCTTCGGGGACACTTAGTTATATTTTGTTCAAGTTTTTTCCTAATTAAATTTTGTATATTCTTTTCAACCAACTTCAAATTGTAGGTATATAAGTGGCCTGTCGTCGGGGGATTAACTGTCGAGGTTTCTTTTAGTTCAATGTATAGTATAATAAAGAACTATTAAGAAAGGGTGAAAATGTTCAGATAGGATTGCCGACAGAAAATACCAGAGTTACAGGAGTTATTTGATGTCGTGTTCCCCCCACTTAAAAATTTTCTACGTAAATACGCACTAACCATTATCAAAACCAGTTAATAAATGAACTCCTCGCAAAAAAAGTGTTGTCATTTTTGCCACTCACGATTGCCGAGGAGGCCGCCGCGACCCAGCAATCAGGGGTATCCCGGAATGTCATTTTTTGCCATTGTTTTCCTTATTTTTAAGTATGTAGGTACCTACCCACCCGTAAGTCTTGAGGATTATTAGGTAGTACCTACTTATCCATGTAGCTGTCAGTAAGTAACATCGTGACTTCTTTTCTCATTACGACATGTTCTGTTCAATCACGCGATCGAGTCGTTTATGCATTGCCTTCTTTGATAACATTCTTATCTCTCATGATGATCATTCAGAGAGAAATTTCGGTAAAGGTCGTGAACCCTCCATGACATGCCGATAAGGTGGTGTTATCGGACTAATTGACTTAGAAGTGTAACTGTGTGATAAGCGGCCGATGGCACTGCCTGACACGAAAAAGAGTCACATTGGTGGTGTTTGGTTTAATTATTCCAACTCTGAAGACTACTTTCGATCTGACCAAATCGTCACTTATTTCCTAAGATATACCCATCATATTTAGGTGTTTTTTTAACAGTCGTTTTTTTCAATTAATTAATAATTTTTAAAGCCAAGCGCTCCCGAAACGATCAATTATATATCGTTCGTCAATACCGTCCATGCGTGACGAATGAGCTAGACAAGTTTAGTGTGAAAAAGTATCAAGTAATAGTAGCACAACAACGAAAATGTCACAAATTATTTCGTATACTTTATTTTGGCCTTTTGATGGCTTAATTATTTAATTCGTTGGATTACCTTTGGTTTATAAACATCAATTTAATGTTTAATTGTTGAAGAAGACGATAATAATAAATTTCAATGAAATATAGACCAGTAGTTGAGCCTAAGTTGGTAAGACCCTGGTGTAAGACCACCATTCAGAATTGAAACGTTGCTTGAAATTGCATTAGCCGTGTTTGGTGACTAGATCTGAATTGCCAGGTACTTCCCCACCTTCCTCTTCCCTATCTCCTTCACCTCTCCACTACCTTCAGCCTCACAACATACCCCAATTGGGGATGCCATAGTCTCACTGGCTTCAGACGGGAGCAGTTGGGACTCTTGTGCGGTATTCACATAAAAAAAATAATAAAATAAAATGACATAAAATATTTAAAAAAATAAGATATAGTTAACAATAACTTAGAAATAAAAATAACTAATAACTTAGAAAAATAAAAATAACTTGGAAATTAACCCAGGTCCTCTCTCTTTTTCGGGACAACACTCTTCCAATCGAGTTACTTATATTTAATTAAAGATATCTAGTGATTCGTAAATTGAAATATTATGCGGTCGTTAAAAATGACCGAACGTATCTAGGTCCCAGTAGCTCAATAATAGAGAGGATTGTCCTGGAAAGACAGATGATCTGGCTTCAATTCGCAGTTGCGACCGTTACCTTTTTATTTTCTGTCCTTTTTCACTTAATTATTTATTTGCTTGTTGGGAATGTGTTATGTGAGTTGTTTGGACTGTCTGGATGAAGTAATGACGATTGCCAATTGCTCGTCTCGGGAGCGCTTTAGAAATACGGAACATAACATTTTACACTGCTTAAAATGATATATTCACTTTTCTGTTTTGCTATTTTAGTTTCCCTTTTTAAAAGAAATCTTCTAAAGGCCATCAATATGTTTGATCATATCTTAGATATTTTTAGACATTTCATGTTCATCAAGCCGACGATCAGCGCCAATTGGATTTTTGGACTTTTGTCCAAGTTGGACGACGGTTAAACCTTTGATCAAAATTTGATCACTTGTCAAGCATAACGGTCAGGTTGCTATGCTTATCAGCTAATGACAATTCGATAAAAAAGCTGAAACTGACCGAAAACCGGCGTTTAATGGGGACGATTAACGGACGTGAAATGTGACAAGGGTTTGGAATCACACAATCTTATATACAGTTTTCTTATTCTGCACACCAGGAAAGTCCATTTTAGTTCGACCCTGTCCCGGCCTTAACCTTGGAGCGGAAACTTTGAGTGATGCCTGCCATCGTTCTTCCTCCTACACCCTTTCATTCCATATGCAGATTGCGTATAAAATCATCAAGCCGTAATGGCCCCAGACAATGGTGAACAGATTGGATCCACTTTTTTGCTGTTGTTTCGTGAAGACGTTTTATTTATATAATACTATCTTTAGTCCCCGACATTGCCCCGGCTTGATGTAAATAGTGATCTTCCTCTTGTTTTGAAGGTAAAGGATGCAAAATTTAATTTATTTATAAAGCCCATTAAACTTAACAATGAACTTTGGAACACTGATTTTTCATAATTTATCTTTCCTAGATTTACAAATAATACTTGCATGGATTAACTTAGATAAATAAGTAGGTAAAAAAGATCTTGTTCAAAGATCGATCGGCGGCCGTCTTGGATGTCAATGACTAGGCATTTAAAATAATAATAATATATGATACTTCCTTAGGTTATTTGGATTCCTCCTATTACCATTAAAATAAGTAAAAATGTTACTTGGGCAGTGATAGCGGACTTAGCAAGCAGAGAATTGAACCCGACGTTGGCGACGATTTGGATCGTTAGACCAACGAACCACTTGCAGGATGCGATCAACATCAACACATAGATAACTAGATTCAACAGTTCCAAAAATTCAATTTCAAAGCACGATAGATGGATGAATAAAAAAGAAACGCTCGAATCTGCCGTTGGCGCTAAGCTATAGTTGTATGTCATTTCTGCCATTATTCCTATGCAAGGCGGAAAGCTTTTTTTATAAAAGTTTAATTATAAAAGTTATTAAAATGTTTCAATCTTGTATTGTGTGCCTTTACGCTCCTTTATGCTCCTAGAGAACGTCTGAACATAGGTTTCTAAGTGATGAACAGATATGAAAATAGTGGATTGTACCTTAAAAATACAAAAAATATAAACCAATATAAAATTCTCGTATTTGCTATAAACATTTTGTGTCATCAGACTATGTATGAGATGCCTCTGGAATATGTTATAATCGTGAATATAGTGTAATTTGATTACAAATAAATACCTTAAACTTGAGTTACCTCACTTTCTAACACTTTAGTTCAGAAAATTTATTGAAAGAAAGCCGCCAATGTGAAAAAAACCAAAACTTATTTCTCGTCTTATTCTGGTAAAATATGTGTAGGTTCATACGTCCTTTCCCAATTACTTTTGAATTTACACATTAACCACCATATTTATCAACCGTTTAAAAAAATGCCTTTAAATCGTTGCCAAATGGTGCAAATGATATCCAACTACACCAGTACCATCTGCTTGGAATTTTACAGATTACCTGCCATTAGGGATGTCGAAAGTGAAAAAAATATCGATATATCGAGGAAAAAATATCGATGTATCGATATGTCGTACAAATTTTCAAAAGATTTTGCGTTTTTAAAATAATAGTGTATTCAGCTCAATATTATCAACAGAAATTTTTACACACAATGTGCTTTTTTTAATGTACAAAAATCTCAATAAAAATGAAGGTATTTTTATCAGTATTCATTTTTATTAGCTAATAATTACAAAAATATCAAAAACTAAAAAGCTGTCTTCTAACTTATACGTAAACTGAGACGCATACAAAGTTTATATGCGTTTCAGTAACATTCTATTGGCGTATTCATCTGTCAAAAAGGACTTCGTGTTTGGAACAAGGTACAGATTAGAATAAAATGTCGAAAAATAGCATACATTTCTATGTATGTACCTACACATATGAGATAGTATTAGTGATCACAAATACTAATGCATAGATTTGTAAGCTATTAATAGTTAAAATTTCAACCGCCAGATGTCATGACCCATACAGATACTTCTTTCCGTTCGTTCCTATACAGTTTAGGATTCTAGTGAATTTAGTTACATAAATAAAATAAAATATCGTTTTTGATACAATTTTCGATATTGGATATTTTGTATCGATATATCGGATCAAAATATATCGGCTAAAAATATCGATGTATTGAATTTAAAATTTATTTTATTTATTTATTTATTTATTAATTTACGGACAACAGTCCATTAAAAACATAATAATAACACGAATAAAAAAAACAGAGATGACAGTGAAGGGAGAGCACATAAAAATTAATAGCAATGACAATATAAAATATAAAAAGTACATATAGAGACACTACAAGTCAAAGCATGAAGAAGCATTTAAATATTGCGTATCGATACATCGATATATCGATACTTTTTCAACAAGCCTACCTGCAATTGCGAATCATACAAAATTAAGTAGGTAGGTATCATTATCGGATAGAGTTTTCTAAAATTCCATCACGCGCCTGTAAATTAAAACGTTCCGATTCGTTTTGGAGCATGCCTTTTTTGGCCGCCCTCCATTTGTAGATTATCAACGGTTCGTTCTAGATGTTCCCGGAATGGTCTCTATGGATTGACGTCTTTGCTTTCTTCGACGGAGAGCACGAACACAATTCCTTCCACTCGCAATGCCCCAACAGTGTACTTTAGTTTTTACCACTTTTTATCATTAAATTAAATTGAAAATCGGACTTGCGATGAGTGGATTTCTTCTGATAATAATCTGAAGACGTCTCGCTGCATCTTTCGAAGTTTACACAAACAAAAATGAAGACATTTGTTACGGATATTGAATGCGTGTGAATGAATTAACACATCTTGAAATTTTCTTTGAAAAGAGGTTGCGTGTTTGCATTGTTACTGACTTTTCTCCTATGCCTAAAAAAATTAACTTTTAAACTTAAGAAAGATGAATTTGTAAATGAAAGATCTTGAGGCAAATTCTTGAGATAAAATGGAAATTCTTCCAAATCCAATATCAAGTTTTGAATCAAGTAGGTACGTGAGTTGACGACATCTTCTCTCGGTTCCATGCCAACTCAGAATGAAACCAACTCAGAACCACCTCAGAAAGGTCATTGAAATTAAAAACTATGAAAAAATAATTTAAAATAGCCGGTAACCCTAACTTAACCTTAACCTATTTAACAATTTTTTTTATCATCACTCTTAAAGACCTTTCTGAGGTGGTTCTGAGTTGGTTTCATTCTGAGTTGGCCGGTCACCCTTCTCTCGCTAGGTGTAAAATTGCATTTTTTCAAACACCAACAAAACAGTGTTTAAAATCGTCATAAAACAGTATATAAATAGGCTAAGAGACTGTACGATTTATATTTAAGAATCCGGCTAAGAATGCAACTTTGATCCCGCGCCTTATGCAAAACCGTTTTCGTACATAGGGTTTGTATGCAAATGTACATACTTTTGTAATAGAACCTAATTAAAGCAATGCTAAAAGATGGCTCCACTTACGTTAACAGTTTGCGTGATTAGCATTGCCTGGCAGGCGTAAGTACTACGGATTTGTAATTTTGTGTATCTCTCCGAATATGGAGGATTGACGATAATATGATTATTATTGTAACTGGCAGTTGTGTGAATAATTGTACCACACGTATATATATATTGTATTTGACGTCATTGTCTGTCGCGGATACTTTGTCCCGGTGACTAGCTATCACTGGATCACATTGCATTAGATTTATAAAATGATCACTCTAACTGAGTGAATCCCAACCAAAAGCAGCAAAAATCTGCGGGTTTTTAATTGCTGGTTGCGTTGAATAGGCTGCTATCACTTGACACGTTTATCCTGCGAGAAACGCTTGTTACAAAATGGGAATCCTTCACAACCAATGGCCAATCTTTAATCTGGGTCAACACGGGTACACGGGAACTAAAATTCATCATAAAACGTAAGACTGCCTTCTGCAGACTTCCACAAAGTATCCGTCAATAATATTTAATTTCCAAGATTGTCCCAAAGATTGGAGACAAAGATCGCTTGAATAACAGTTCTAGAAACTGCGTTGGACGAAGATCAGTGACATCGGAATGGACCAGCATGCCAATGAAATAGCTGAAGCGTGTAGGAGGTAACAGGGAGGAGTATAAAATGGAATAAGTTCATTACACTGTACAAATATTTTCTTACTGCCTTTAATATCTCAAATAAAAATGCACGCTCTGTTTGCAAATAATATAATAACGTATTGGGATTCCATGAAGCGTAACGTACCTACTAGGATTTGTATGTTGAGTATTTTTCAAGACATTATTACCGTCGCAAATGTTCATATTTGCCATGTCGGAAACACTTTCTTTTATGGCATGTTCACAAGACGTTGACTGCGAAAACTTAAATGTAATATTTTTTTAAGTACGTCTAGGCATGGAATTCTATTCTGCGGGTATAAAACGGATTCGTGCTAGCGGGTATGTTCTGAATAAATTATTTTTGTTTTATTAATGAAACGAGAAATATACCGTGTTTTTATTTCTATCTTCACGTGTGGTGCTAATAAAATTTTATTAAAAATGGGCTTTTCGTCTGTACGATTTAAATAAATAAAAATGAATATATTTGTGCTTCGTTCCAGAGTGGTAGGTACTTTCTAAAATGTTCTTGTTAGATACTTCTTCTTCTTAGATACGAGTTTTGAATAAAAAAGTAATTCCCGACGTTCCTCTTCTCTATTTCTATTATATTTTCTTTCATTCACATATCACCATATAGTTGTCTTAGCACAAGCCAATCGATAAAGGTTAAAGGTTAGAAAATATCGGTTACTTGTCAATGCACGTTCGCAGATCGCCTACGAACAAACACCAGTTCAAGTCGACTAAATTAAGCCGATTTAGTGGATGTGAAATGTTTGTTGGCGATCTGCGGTTGTGCTCGGGAGTGTTATAAAATAACCATTATTATCAACTTTCATCGATAATATACCTGTGCTAAGTGCACCGGAAGGCTATAATAGTAATATTGGACCTTAGTAGAGGAATTTTGGTGTGATGTATATGTACAACATTTTAGCTTTTATTTTTTTAGACTTACACAGTGCCTTATAGTACAAGTGGTAAGGTATATTAAATTATACGTGGTTGAGTTATCTGTTACGTATTTCCATTCAATATCTCACTAATTTCGTCTAGTTTGAGAACGGCTCTTAATCTCAACTAATGAATTAGGAGTAATAATAATAAAAACGAAGAAAGTGTGTGGAGAGATAAAGAGAAATTTTGATAATCAAGAATTTATGCTCACTAATTGTAATTGATTGTTTAAATAATTTACATCACGTTAAAAAAAATAATAAATTGCATGTTAACGAATCATGGAATCATGAAAATCATGGAGTAGTAATTTTTCATAGTGAGTGTACCCATATATATTTTTTATTACATTATCTCCCCTCAGGAGGCTCTGAGGAAAAAAATTCCACAAAGCCTGTTTCATCTTTGGGGATGCTGCGTGGAGGGTTTTTTTTAGGGAATGTGTGTGGTGGGTAGGAAGCTGGGGTGGGGGTCAATGTGTTCAGAGGTGGTGAACGTATGAATTCATCCCTCCCACGTCGAGTCAAGAGGTCTCCCTCAACCAGTAACCAGGCTCTCCCGAGCCCGCCCCGCGGTAAGTGGCCAAAACCCCAAGACCCAGGCTAACCTCACCCCACGAATCCGGGCACCCCTGCTAAGTCACCAAACGTAGCGAACCACTTGGGGTGACCTATGGGAAGTTGTGTTGTGATGTTTGCTGATTTATTTGCTGCATTCGTATATTTGGCTTCTATACGAAGAAGCGTAGCGTGATACGCCTCATGGGAACATTTAAACCAATGATGGATAGCAATTCGAGACTTGAGGTAATTTGAGGTGATTGATTGAGGTTCCCAAAAACGGCGCTCTACAAATTATCCAATTATTATTATTATCTCTTTTATTATGTAGAAACAATAGATCTGGCAATGTAGATACGTCTTTTTTGTAAAGTTAACATATTATTTGGAGTTTTGTTATATTTCTTACGTAAATATTTAAAACACATATGTAGGTACTTGTGATATCTTTTCCTATGGTTTTTCTTTTGCTTGCTACATTTTGAAAGAAACATTTTCCAGCATAATACATTTTCATTTGATTGAAATATGTCAGGTTTCCATTGTTGTTAGACAGGTTGCTTTACATGGGTAGGTCTCTGATGATACAATATCTGTATTTACTTTATTTGCTCGTCGAGCCCTACCGTTAGACTGGGTTGGGTTTCGTCACCCCTACAAAGTAGCGGCAGGCCATTTCGAAATTGCTTGGGGAAGGTCGGAAGATCTTTGATAGTTCTCCTTCTTAATTATGTAAAAGCTTGGTCTTAGTGATAAATTTAAAATAGTGTCTTTCTTTAGTTGACTATTAAGATTCTATGCAGCCTGAGAGTTCAGCAGAAAAAAGCGATACCAATTTAGCGAGATTTTCGTGGTCATAGTGATTGATTTTTGGGTTATTTTGCCGTGTTGCGCTTCCTCATTCTTTAGCCAACATTTCGGAGAGCGTTACAATGTTGATCATCATCTGATCACATTTGTAACGCTGTCCAAAACGTTAACAATTTTTTTTTAATGTGAATACCTAACAACAGTCCCAGCTGCTCCCGTATGGAGCCAGTGAGACTATGGCATCCTCAATTGGAGTATATTGTGAGGCTGAAGGTAATGGGAAGGGGACGCAGATTGGAAAGAGGAAGGTAGGGAAGTACCTGGCTATTCTGACCTGGTCACCAAACACGGCGAAAGCCATTTCAAGCAAGGTTTCAATTCTGAATGGTAGTCTTACACCAGGGCGATACTGGGAGTATCTTCTACTCTGAAACGCGCCGCAAATATAATACATTATTTTTAATGAATTAATTGTGAAATATCACAAATTAGTTAAATAAAATTTATATGGGCACGCCGGGATGCGTATTTATAATCCGCTACGGACTGAAACGCGGTAGGGATTGTAATGCATAAATCACCTTACAAACACTACCGCGTTTCAGTCGCGCTACCGACTGAAACGCGGTAGGGATTGTTATGCATAAATCACCTTACAAACAACACCTCGTTTCAGTCGCCTTACGCGCTTCGTTGCTCTATCCGTTTTTGTGAGAGTGACGACCGTAATTATAGAAGGGTTAGCAGAGAGGATGGACCGCGTTTTTTTACTATACATATAATAAAATAAAAAACGAGCATTTTTTTTTACTTAAATAAATTTTCAATGTAAAATTTTTTTTGAAGTAAAAAAAAACGCGGTCCATCCTCGTATGCGTACCCTTCTATAATGACGGTCGTCACCCTCAGTTAAAAAAAAACGTTTTTTTTTTTTTTTACTTAAGAAATAAATCTTCAATGTTAAAAAAAAATTGTAAATTAATAAAAAACGCGGTCCATCCTCTCCGCTAACCCCTCCATAATTACGGTCGTCACAGAAACAGATAGCGCAACGAAGCGCGTAAGGCGACTGAAACGAGGTAGTGTTTGTAAGTGATTTATGCATTACAATCCCTGCCGCGATTCAGTCAGTAGCGCGACTGAAACGCGGTAGGGATTGTAAATACGCCGCCGGGATTCGATTCCGCCACCTCCGGATTGCAACTCAAGAGCCTTACCCCGCTACCATGGAACGAAAGGGGCTAAAGCTAAGCCGCCTAATGAAAGAGGAAGCAGAACATGGCATAATAACCCAAAAATTTACCACAATGATAAGTTTAAAAATACTTATTATTATAAGGATAATAAAATATACCCTCTCAACTTTATGTAACACCTTCTGGTAATTAAACCTTTCTTCACAAATGTGTGTTGTAAAGTTTTCGAACTCTCTTTTACTCTTATGTTTATATCCGCAGAAAATAATTAAAAGCTATATTGGTTAACCTTATAAATTCATTCTCAAGAAAATCTTATATTTTGATTTAAAGTAACGTATTTTTTAACCGAGTTAAATAAAGTGCACAGAGAACCACAAATATATTCAAATAAGCAATTTAAACTTTAAAAGCACCCGCTTTATTTTTCTTGCTAACTTTTCACGCGAATGAATAATAATTCAACTTGATGAAATTTCCCAGTGTTTTTCGCGCGATGGAAATGCATTCATGATTTGGTGCGAGCGCCCTCCGCACTCCACGCTGTCTAGCGTCTGTTCATAATGCTCAGCGTTTAAAGTTTGCGCCGTTGTATGCATTTCATAATTCGGAATGAAGATCTCCAGGGGAACAATTAGCGGATTGCATATTTATGAGTTCCTCGGCGGCGAGTAATTGCATCGGAAAATGGAAAATGTACAACCCCCGCCACAGTCAATCTCCGTGTTCCTCTCATTGTTTCTGGCACCCTTTGTCCCCGCCGTTCCGCGAGAGTAACGTTAATAAATTAATGTGTTAACGGTCTTGGAATTGCTTGCAATGCCCGTTTTAATCCACAAATGTATTCGGGCGGTGAATTCATTAGACAATATCTCAGTTGTATCTCATCATATCTCGTCATACCTATATAGCTCATTGTATGGTTCTAAAGATTTTTTGACAGACATTTTTTTTTTTATATTTACGGCAAAATCGAAAATCTAGTTTCTATATTTTGCTGTTTTTGCCGGTAACGCCGGGCGCGGAGTTGTGCCTAGGTCGTGAACTTGGTTATAACATCACTGGCAACTCAAATAGAAAATTAATAGTTGAATTTTTCGACACTCGATTTATTTTGTAAAAAGTAGGCGGGTATTGTAGATTCTCTCCGTGAAAGCTGTCGGAACAAAAGCGCACTTTAAGCTTTATAAATTTGCCAAAATTGAAACTATTATCACCGGCTGCAAACAGGTTCAGCGGAGAAGATAAACGCGCCCCGCAACTATTCCGGAATACTAAAGAATTCTCCCGGCCATATATCTCTGGGCCTGTTGTTAATGCTGGCGGGACTAAACCTCAAGGCTGTGTTACGGGCACAGGCACAATGGGCACGTGGGGAAAACACGCTATTCTCAACTGGCTCTGATCAAAAGTTCTCTATTCGCACAGCCGTACACATAAAAAATAATTATTGCACCCATATGAATTGAAAAGGAATTTGTTTTTTGTATCTTCTTTTTTTTGCTGCCTTTAAGGTTGGCTTTCATCAGGACAATCTCCACCCTTCAGCTGATTCAGACTACATTCTAGCGATTCAGAAATTAATCTTCTTCAATGACCAGCTCTGATTTTTCCATATTTAACTTTCTCTTTTCCTTCCACCTTATGTGTGCCTTGTTGCAGTGAAGTGTTATGCACGTCCTTAAATTCCGGGTGCCATTCTCATTTGGGGGGGCATTTTCATGTCAGAAGGTCGCGTAAACTGCTAATCAGCCTGCATTCGGGAAAATTCTATTATTATTAATTCATACGAATGATTACATTATTAACTTTGATTTACTTAATTTTTTATACATAAATTTAATTGAGTTTTGCGTAAACAATAAGTAAAAATTCTATTAGATCCGCTTTATATATATATATATTTTTATGAACAAACGCCGTACTTCCTCTGGCTTCTGGAAGTTTCTTGTTGGTAAAAAATATTAAACACAAAATAAATGCAAGCAGTTTAGCTGGCATACATTACGTGAAATGTTTTTGTTATGTTTAGACTCCTTCCCCCCCCCCCATTGGTGAGTTTAAGTGAGATTTGGTGGAACCCCCCCTCCCCCTCGTGTGAGCAGCAACACTACAGTTGTTAAAGGACTACATTTTTTATTTTTTTTTACTTACTCTTGAAATAAATGTTTTTTATAATAACCATTAGATTCTTTCGGCGGGCAAAATGAGACACTTTAAAATAAGTGAAAATTTTTATCTTTTAATATCTCTATAATATTAAATATTCTTTTAAAGTTGACGTGAGATTTTTATTGACCCCCCCCCCCCCTCAGTCTAAATTTGATGAGATTTTACTGGACCCCCCCCCCCATTTTGAGCTCACGTAATTAATGTATGCCCCTTACGAGGGACATCAGGGGGAGTCCATCCAGGCAAACATGGCTGTGATGAGTGTATTCTTCGATTGGCGTAGTCTGCGCCACAAATTTCTCATGCGGTGGTGGTGAAACGCTCTGAAAGTGTGCTCTCATCCCTCCAGGAACATAGCGCATGCCCATCCGTAGCGCTGCAGTATCTCGGTAGGCGAAAAAGTTGGCGATAAACATTATTGTACATATGCGCCTTGAGATATTGTAACGCATCCATTCACAAATCACAAAACCATGTCATAACTTATTACAGTGTCGTAGGTTAATAAAGATCAAAACAATTTTGCGCGTGGGTGCTATATTTTCCCTTTTCAAAAATGTTACTTAGGGCTTCAATCATGTTTGTGAACTAGTAGCTTCCCCGAACCACTCAACGACAAAAATTACTTACGACAAAAGTTATTTACGATTTTTCGCATTAAAGATGTTTTTCTTTTTTTCTAGTAAATGGCAAAAGCGTAGGTAGCAAAATATTGTATAAAGCATTACTCTTGAAACTTTTGCTCGTGTATGGAATATAATATTATTATTAGGGACAAATGTAATAATATTATGCCGGGTTCATATGGAAGGACATTACTGTAATAAAATTGTGTTTTGTCAAACATTTTGGTTCCGTCCCTTGTAGCAGTAATGTAATAATATTTAATTAGTATTCGTAATCCTTTTCAGAGTATCAACGTCTACGTATGGAAACGTAAACTAACATAACTAACTAAAATATAATAAGTTATAACTTTACTGTGTTGCAACAGGATTGGAGACCACTAATTGTTCCGTTGTAAATTTAACTGAGGGTTCATTACCGTCTTTTGAAATTAGTTCCGTTTAACGATTCCTCGTCCGAACTAATCCATGTTTCAGTGTGTACTACCCGTTTTAGAATAAGGAACTCCAGTGAAAAATATTATGTCTTTAAAATGTTCATATAGACCAATAAACGCTGATTCTGAATATATAAGTTTTATTAAATAATATTAATCGCAGAGTTTTAAAAAAAATTATTAAAAAGTCCATTTTTAATCGGGTCCTAGAAACACGCCTTGGTAGTATTAAAATGTTTAGTGGTGACGTCACTGCTCATCGTGTCGTGACGCCACCGTAAAGTCACTGTATGGGAATGTAGGTATGACACAAGCCATCATATTAATTTATTCGTTTATTTACATACTGTTTATAGAGCTTTAGTAGTTATGTTTATTGAAACATTATTTAGGCCTAAATAATCCAGTTTCAAAAATAAAGGTATCTCTTATTAGTTTATCTCTATTATTGAAAATATTCAAAAACTACTGCACAAAAAAATAGTAATGCTACTCTAGGAAGAATACTTCGAACACCGAAATTCAAAATGGCGGCAGCTGATTGGTCGATCTCATAGTAACTTTTCAGGAGTGATGACGTCACACGATTCGTACACATACGACGGTTTTCGGGGGATCTTGAAAAATTAAAACTTTGATAGTTATTTTAACTATTAAAACTAACTCTAAAAAAATATATGCAGTTATTTAAGTTAGAAGGTCATCATTCATTAAATTTTTTTTTTTAAATGGACTGGAGTTCTCCATTGTCAGTTGGGGCGAATTTAACTTTATTTATGATTTTAAATCAATTTTTTATTTTATTAAATGTCCATTTACAGTCCGCTGAGTAATAAGGGTTCAAAATTTTAAACAGTTTACCCAAGTTCTTAATTATTTTTTTAGACAATCGATAGCGATTTCATAAAGTTTACGAAATTTAACTTTGAGCATCTTAATTATTGGAAAATTTCATTGGAAAAGCAATATTCAAAGCAGTAAACAATAAATAAAATAACAAAATATGTTTTCTGATCTTTTGGTTTGTTAGCGATGTTCGTAGATTGAAGGCCTCCTGGGTGGAGGGCAATAGTAATCCAAAGGTCGCGGGTTTTGATCCAGGGTTCACAAATTAATTTTACCTGATTGATAGATTTGATCACAATTTTAACATTAAAAATAAAATAAAGTATATTTGCGGCACGTTCCAGAGTGGAAGATACTCTCAATATCGCCCTGTTGTAAGACCACCATTCAGAATTGAATCTTTGTTTGAAATGGCTTTAGCCGTGTTTGATGACCAGATCTGAGTAGCCATTTTTCTCTTTCACATGTCCTTCCCCTCTCCACTACCTTCAGCCTCACGGCGTACCCCAATTGAAGATTCCATAGTCTCACATAAAAAAAAGATATTCAAATTGGTAGATACAATATAAGGCATTACCGGTGATCATTGGTCACCGGACAATTCGGAATGAAATCAATTCAGAACCTCCTCAGAAAAGTCATTAAGAGTGATGATAAAAAAATATTAAATATTGGGTAAATAGGTAACGTTAGGTTAGAGTTAAGGGCTATTTTAAAATTATTTCTTTCTTTTTTAATGACTTTTCAAAGAGGTGTTGAGTTCACTTGATTCTGAGTTGGCATGGAACCGTCATAATTATATTATATAACTAGCTTGTTCCCGGCATGCGTTGCAATGCCATGTTCAAAGAAATAAATTGTTCCTCCCTGCATGTCCTTTCCCGTGCGTCCCCATTCCCCTCCCACATCCCCTTACCCTACCTCGTTCCCCTTCTACCTTTCCCGCCTACCCTCTCCCCACTCCCGCTCCTCCGTCCCGCCAACCCCCCTCCCGCGTTCCATGTATTGATGTATTCAGTCCCAGTAAATTAAGTTTTCAAACAGCTCGCGTGCAACCTATTAAAATTTTTTAGTCAAATTTTCATTTTGCATATATTACAAAATATTCATTTTTGTGTATTATAAGCACAATCAATCTATTTTGGTACCTAAATAGGGACCTATTTAAAATATCTATAATTTAAAAAGTCCATGGACAATTCTTTTGTTACAAAAAAAAACAACTGCCTGCTAAATTCACATTCATCAAACGCGTGAATGTCGTACGTGCGAAGTAAAAATTGTCGTTAAGTTTTCTGAAATTATCCAATTTTCTTAATTTTTCTTTCCGTAAGAACCTTCTACAAAATATTAGAAAACTTTAAAAAAAATTAATGAAATAGGTAAAGTCGTTCTGAAATTATGGCGTGACCAAGGGAAACAGGGGTATATATATATATATATATATATAGTTCGAAGTTTGCTGATATACCGGTTATGCAATACCGGTATTGCAATTATAACCATCATGTAGGATAATAATACCTACAAGAGGTATCAGGTGGAAGATTGGTTCTGCATCTTGAACTCCTGAACAGCTTTGACTACGCTCTCTACTTCATTATAATAAATTATAGACGCTGAATAGTTAAGCAGCGGTAACTTGCTTCTATGTTATCTGTTTGTACCTGTACCTGCAGAGTTTTGTTTGTTGTTTATTAAGTTATCATTGGCAACCAGGGCAAAAGCCAAAATATGTGTTTTGAAATTTTTGTTGTAAATCTCTAACTTTAAGTTTCAGCTGTTGTAAATGTGTATGTTATAATGTCATTAAGTCACTCGTTTATTCCAGTAGTTATAAATCTTAGGGGGTATTTCACCATCCTCCCCATAGATTATTAATACGGTAACTCACATTTTAGATTAATTATACAGGATTTATTTATTTAAATGGTCTGAGTTTACTATTCATATATTTACAGGATAAGTTAGCCGAGTTTTTTTTACCAGTTGCGAGTATTTATTTGTTTATTTATTAATATTCGTTGAGTGTATAAATAAGCTATGAGGAGGATGGTGAAATATCCCCTTAATCGTAATTCGTTAGCCATAAGTCTTAGATCTAAGACGCCAGTTATAATTTATTGTGGATCTTAGTTGCAATCCCGTTATATTATTTTTTTTAATATATTTATTTGTACAGAGCCCTTGATGTGATTTTTCACAATAATGGCGCTATGTATATTAGCCAAATATTATAATTATTATTGTAAACCATATGTGCGTGTCTTTGTAACCGAAATAGGGTAAAATTTACCATACTTCCGATGAATCTGATAAAAATTTAAAATATTGAAATTATTTCTTGGAGGCTGGAAAGCCGGGAGGGGGAGAGGTATCCGGGAGGTGGGGAGGGAAACGAAAGAGGGGGAAGGTTAGCGGGAGGTGGAACGAGGGAGGTGGAAAGGAGGGGAACGGGCGGAGGGAGGGATTGCAAAGAGACATAATAGCGGTAGGGGATAGCAAAGGTTGAACTCGGAAAATCCATCATTCTCACAGGTGGCCTAAACACGCATCGGACATCATTCTGATTTTTTCTAGTACAATGGATGGAAAATCAAAAAATATTGTGTACCCAAAAGCACTTCAATAAACAGAATTAAACAAAAATACTTTCTTTGAACGGCATTGCAACGCATGCCGGGTACTCGCTAGTACTAAATAAACTTAAAAAAATATACAAAAAATGTCTTCTCATAAAGACGAAGTGGTAGGTGCTTCTCCGAAACGATGAGAGAGAGAGAGAGAGAGCAGCCACTCAAATTGATAAGAAATAATATGCTTTTCGAGGCTTTTAAAAATTCATTGCCAGAAGCTCATACAAATAAAAGGATAGCATCTACTTGTACAATCCTCATTCTCCAGCAGAATAGCCGGAGCTCCACCGTGAGATATTTCGCAAAAAGGCGGGATTTGCATTAAAAATGCTTAAAATAATAGGATTAGTCTAATTCCGTGAACCTCGAAAAGCTTTTTCCACCGCTGCGGCTTAGAGGATCCCTGCTTGATTCAAAGTGGCTAACATTTAGACACGGGGGACTGCGTAATCTACATTTTCATGCATTTACATTAAAGATTTCAACAATTGTTTTTTTTTGGTCACGTGCGGTAACCGTACGCAATTTTTATATAAGGATAGTCGCCAAATTTTTCCAAATGGCCAAATTTGGCGACACTTCGCAAATTGGAATTGTCCGATTTGTCAAAGAATTGAATTTGTACAATATTTCGCAAATTGAAATTATCCGATTGACAAGATTAGTCCAAATTTTGTTCATTGGAATTGTACGTTTTGACAAAGAACTGTCCGGATGGACAATTTTTATATTTTGCGATTAAGAATTTATGGTCACGCAGAAAAGTCTTTAGCTGTGTTGTTTTGTTGTCCTGATCTCTACGCGCGACGACCTACATGTTCGAGGGGTAAGGGTACTAGCAATCTGAAGGTCGCGGGTTCGAATCCCGTGGTACGCAAATACATTTTGTTGCATTACTTTGTGTTATTTCACAATTAATTCATTAAAAATAATATTAGTATATTTTCGGCACGTTCCAGAGATACATACAGAATTAAAAAGTTGCATAAAATGGTTTTAGCCATGTTTGGTGAGCAGATCTGAATAGCCATGTACTTTCCCATATTCCTTTTACCCATCTCTTTTCCCTTTCCCACTACCTTCAGCCTCACTACATACTCTGATTGGGGATGCCATGGTCTCACTGGATCCTGACCTGAGAGTGCGGTATTCTCATTAAAAAAATCTCAGTATTCAGCTACTTATTTACCATCTTCCTCATCTTAACCTTCACTTCATTCAGCCTCAAATTTAGCCCAAAAATTCAGTTTAGCTATCAAGAAAATATGGTGAAGCTGCCCTCATTAAGCGAACACAAATTTCAATGTCAATTGCTTACCTCTCAGAATGAATATTTCATTTCTTTCTTCACCGTTTTTAAATATGTACTGAATATAAATATAATAAGTCGATTTTCGCTTTCATTGCGTTTAGTTTCGACAAATTCCAATTGCAATCTTAACGCCATCAACCATCGACATTATGGTTCACACGAGTTTCGAAATATTCCAATGGTTTTTTTATCGATTGCGGCGACATTCCTCACAGAAACAGTATTCTAGACACGGGAATATCAAATATGTAAAATGATCCTGAATGACTTCCGTATCCTTTACTCGTTAACACGCATCGGGTACTTCCGTCTCCCAGAGGCAAAACGACGACTTTATTGAGATAACGTGTACTCAGATACAACTAGACATCGATAAACTTTTTGTAATGTTATATCGATAATGTTGGACAAAGTTAGAAGTGTATAATGAGTGTAAATAGGTATATGTGATACTTTTTTTGTAATGTTATATCGATAATGTTGGGCAAAGTTAGAAGTGTATATACTTTTTGTAATATTATATCGATAATGTTGGACAAAGTTAGAAATGTATAATGTGGGTAAGTGTATGTAATAAACTTTTTGTATTGTTATATCGATAATGTTGGACAAAGTTAGAAGTGTATAATGTATGTATGTATGTGTGTACATTGTACATATGTATGTTTGTTGTTTATGTATTATATTAAGCATATGAGATGTTTGAAACATTCAAAATGCCTTCTTTCCAACCTCGCGAAGGTTTCTGGATTATTACAACCACATGACAATACATCCGAAAGGTTTTTTAATCATTACAAAAACTTTTACGAAACTGTCAAAAATATCACAATTTGAGAATTATATTTTCAATTTTCGAATAAACTCTTTAAATTAATGAATTTAATCGAAGTACTCACCTACGAAGGTACTAAACAAAAACTAATAATTTGAATGTTATCGAGGATTATAGGTATTTTAAATAGGTTACCTATGTTAGGTACTAAATTTGATTGATTGTTCTTATAATAGGTATAAAAAAACTAATGTTTGTAATATATCAAAAATAAAAACAATGCATTCTACGAGTATCAATCCATCTAATCTATTCTTTGGTGGAACTTTGGGTTTTGACCTAGGGATAGCGTTGTTGACTCCAGTCCCCCAATCCTCATTCAAACAAAAAAATTGAGTTGAGACAAATGAAAATAAACGTATTACAATTTATTGGTTAGTTTTTTAATGTTAAAAAACGAAATCAAAAACCCGACGACATTCATACCTACTACTCGTACTTTAATTCAAAACTTGCTCTCATTTATTTATCTTTTCTTTTCTTCATTTGTGTTAATTTTCATCTGCCAACATTTTGCTTAGATGCAGCTAACGCCCCACCAGAAGACTTACAAAATCTTATATTTTTCTTTATTATTAATCGATTACTTATATATTGTGTGCACACCGCGAGCATCCCATACCAAAAGGCATATCGCCGCGGCATCGCTATCGCTAAGCCGCAGCAGGATTTGTTCAAGGCATCCTCGGGGGAACGTTTCGGAGATACATTTAACGTTTCTCGGTAAATTTTATTTCCGCTAGAGACCCTACACCCCACAGCAAGGGATAAAGGTAGCGAACAGGAACGAAGCACTGTAGAACTAGTATAGACTCTAGACAGGAAAAGCCGAACAATCGGGCGGGATTACAAAGGAATATAGATTACTATCCAGTGCAAAATGCATTCGGCAATGGTCTCGCGTTAGTGCAAAATTCACGCATGAATCCTTTCATTATTAATACCTAATTTATATAAATACATGTATGTAAAAATCAATGTATGTTTGCTTGCTTGATAAATAAATTAAAAATTGAAAATATATGTTATCCTATAAATAAGCTCCTCCTATAAAATAGTTTTCCCCTGCTGGCCGCAAATAGCTCAAAAAAGAGATAAATGGAATTCTTTAGAGGAGGCCTTCACCTTCGCCTGAGAGAGGGGTTCTTGCTTATGAATAATTTAACATACCTGTATAACATTTTTCAACACGATTGTAAATAACATTAATTTTTTTCTTTTTCTTACTTTTTATAACTCGGTAATATACCTATTTGGAAGAAATAAAAGGCTTTTTATTTTTATTATTATTTATTATAAATATGCTATCAAGAGAATCGTGAAATAGTGTTGTAGAAGAGCGGAAAGAAAGAGGCGGGATGATCAATTCAATCATTTTGAAAATTTAAACCCGATCACCTTCCCGTCCTCGGGATTTCCAATCCCCCGTATATGCGCGCAATATAACACGCAATTTAACAATATCGATATTCTTAATAATACTCTTGTGAAATACCGAAGCGAAGTCAAACGTACGACCACAAATGTTAATTAAATTAATGCACAACTATAGAAAAGGTACAGCATGAGCATCTCCTGTCCCCATCCCACCTTCCTCTGCCTCTTGCCCTTTCCTATTCCTTCTTCCTTCTAATATACTTAAACATATTTTTTGTTGTTGTTGTTATTTTCATTTTCATTTAATGGTTATTACCAATTACGATTGTATATTATATCGTAATAACCAACATTAGCATAAGAAACTGCTTTGGCTTACCTCATGTTTAACCTCTTGTATAACTCATCCTGTATATAAATTGCTGTTTGTTTCTTACAATAAATAAATAAATAATAAATAAATAAATAATAATATCTCTCCATCTTTTTACCGCCTGTATAGTGAATAAAACTTGGCTAACAAAATTTGTTTGGCAGTACATATATGTGCATAATTTCTCATACGGCAAAATCTACTACTAATTTATTTCTTAAGTTTTAGAAGGTTGGTACCTATTATTAAAATCATTATTTTTGGTTTAGTTAGATACCTACCGCGATGCAGATGCAGAGAATACGATAACAAAAGCTGCGTGCACTCGACAATACAAACTCGCAAAATTATTTAAAATAGAGAACTCCAGTCCATTTTTTAAATTTTTTTAATGAATAATGACCTTCTAACTTAAATAACTGCATTTTTATTTTTAGAGTTAGTTTTAATAGTTAAAATAATTGTCAAAGTTTTAATTTTTCAAGATCCCCCTAAGACCACCGTATGTACGGTGAATCGTGTGACGTCATCACTCCTGAAATATTACTAAAGGATTGGGCAATCAGCTGATCAAGTGCCGCCATTTTGAATAGCGTTATTCGAAGCATTCTTCCTAGATGTAGCATTACTATTTTTTTGTGCAGTAGTTTTTCAATATTTTAAATAATAGAGATAAACTAATAGAGATACCTCTATTTTTGATACTGAATTATTTAGGCTTAAATATTGTTTCAATAAACACAACGACTAAATCTCTATAAACAGTATGAAATAACGAATAACATGAAATGTTGTTATTTCTGATGGCTTATGTCGTACCTACATAATCAAAGATTTCAATACAATGACTGGTGACGCGTGACGTCAGCACTAACCATTCAGTAATACCAACTTTACAGTGTGTTTTGACGAGAGGTTTAAAAATGCACTTTTTAATAATTTTTTAAGAACACTACGTTTAATATTATGAAATAAAGCTTATATATTCAGAATCAGCGTTAATTGATCTATATGAACATATTTTTTTAAAGCCATAATATTTTTCACTGGAATTCCTTATTGCAGATATTAAAGTGCTTTTCTTTCCCAATCCATGAGAGTATTCCGCCTTTGTGCATTCTTATTTTAAGGTACTTGTACGAACATTGATTTTCCGAGTAGCTCTATGAAAATCCTCTTTGTATTACCGTGCGGTGGTTCCGCGTTCAAATTCCGCGCGGATCTTTTGCATGCCGTTCTAAATTTAAATTTCTCGGAATGTATTCTTAGCCTTTTTCTTTCAATTACTTTTGTTCGGTCGCCTTATCTTCTATCTCGGAGAAGTATAATATACTTCCTATGTATGATTCGGAGCACTGCAGCTTGCCTTATAATGGCATAAAATCTCATTGGCAACTTGCGAGAAAGAAATGAGAAGAAATAATAAAAACCGAAGAAAGAAAATCAAGTTTCTGGAATATTGCAAGGATCTATGAATACATTATGTTACTCATAAATATTTAAAATATCGTTTTAAATTATTGTAACTTTTTTGAAGTGAAATTTCTATAGCTGTGATTCAGATTTCGGATGAAACGTAAATGATGATTAGGTACTGCACCTGCGACGCATCAACAGCGCTCATTGACCACTTTGATTACGATTTTAAAGGCTCCTATTGGTTGAGATGTGAGACGGAAATTACGATAGGTATGCGCTCATTGGTCGCTTTAATTATGATTTGACTTTACAAGTATCGGTTGAGATTGTTTTGGTAATGTTTCGTTTTAACCGCACTGAATTTTTTTTCTTTCATTAGCTCCACACAAGAGACCGTGTGGAAAATAATCCCCCCCCAGGGCCTATGTCATCTTTGAGAATACTCTGTAGAGGGTCTTTTGAGGAAAGGAAGGAGAGAAAGTTCTGGGAAGGAAAAAGGTATGAAGGGTGGGTAGGAATCTTAGGTTTAATGCAAAGATATTCAAATACAGAAGAGATATGCTATGGTGTCCGCGCAACTGTCGCCGGACTACGTACTAATTAGCGTAGTTTTCATACAAAAAGAATTTGTTCATTTCGTTGATTTTTTTAAAATGTGCATTAATATTGGTTAACAATATATTTTGATTAAGAAAAGAATTCGTTCATTTAGTTTAACGTTCGTTTGGTTTATTCGTTAATTGTTTGTTGTTTTAGTTTATTTGTTAATTGGTAAACAATATCGGCGACACCCGGAAGCGCAGACCCACATAGTAAAAACAGCAGATAGCACATCTACTTCAATTTCAATATCTTTGGTTTAATGTATCCAGGAGTGACGGACATATGAATCCATCCCTCCCACTGTGGTGCAAGGCGATGGATCGAGAGAGTCTGGCTGGAGAGGTTAGGTTAGGTTAGGTTAGGTTAGGTTAGGTTAGGTTAGGTTAGGTTAGGTTAGGTTAGGTTAGGTTAGGTTAGGTTAGGTTAGGTTAGGTTAGGTTAGGTTAGGTTAGGTTAGGTTAGGTTAGGTTAGGTTAGGTTAGGTTAGGTTAGGTTAGGTTAGGTTAGGTTAGGTTGTCTAATCAACTTGTCTCTTCCGATTCGACCCGCCACGCCCGTCCACCAGGTGGACAAACGCATTCGTCACCGAGACCTAGACAAATTTCACCCCATGAACCCGGGCACCCCTGCTAAGCCACCAAACGTAGCGAGGCGTCACTTGCTAAAACTTTTCCATCATAAGCTACGGAACTTTGAACATTTACTAGAAAGACAAACTGTTGGAACAGGTTTATCTCCTAGTTTGTATCATTGTTGACCAAACACGACAGCAATATCGGAAATCCAGCAATTTATATTTTTAGATACTCTATTATGATTTACCTTTAACTTCATTCAATTCAAATACTTAGCCATGAATTTTAATGGTCTGGCGCCCGTATTGCATTAATTGTCTACTTTAAAACTATTAAAATAATGTGAAAATTATGATTTTTAACTCAAGAAATATTAAATTTTCACATGTAGCAAATGTACTTTCGAGGGAATACATAATTATAATAAACACAATTTTGTAACTTTGTTTCAATTCCACTTTACTATTTATTTATCCGACCGGTTTCGGTTCATCCTGAACCTTCCTCAGGGGTGAATAAAAGTATGTTGAACATAATACAGATATACATGGTATTTAAAAGAAATTAGAAGAGGGAGAGAGAACATCAACTTAGGTGGTCAAGAAATATTCTTCAAGTTTCTTGCACGCCCGAGATAATTATTACCTAGAGTCTTAGTTAATCCACATAATTAACATGATGTATAACCTCACTTTGCAATTATCCTTATATTATATTTACACAATATGTCTTTCATTCATTGTAGGATATTATATTCTTTATGCATTTCTATCATTATTTAAGCATTATATTTGCGCCCAAATTAGGGATAATATATCTAAACGTTACATTGGCTAAGTAAAGGTAACAATTATGTTTTAAAAAATCAATCTGTTGCTAAATTTGAAACTTATTTTCTGATTGACTTCTTTTGTAACAGTACTCTAGAAATCCTGATAAAACTTTCAACGTGTTTATTCACTGTACGTCTTCCATAACTAACGAAAACAATGCTTGACAATGCAACGCAACGAAAGGATGCTATTCCCGTATGTAAATCAAAAAATGTTGTTTATCTGTACACGTAGAAGAGATATAAGGTAGAATGGAGCGTTTTCCGCGAATGTTTATTCCCCCAGACTAAGTCCCTATTCTCGGCGGTATTGCCTTTAAATTAGTTTGACAACATGAGATATTGCGGCGCTGTGTGCAGCCTCTCAAGACGCCCGGATGCATTTTTCATTCCGCATTTTCCCAGGAATACCGGAATAGATTTTCGGGTAGAAAATATTAAAAAGCCCCCGGGAATGTGGATTAGTTCCCGCTTGAACCGCTTTAATCTCCCGCTCGGCGAAAGGGGGAATCCAGGTAAAAGCTATGATTATCAACGTGAATTATGATCCCAACTTTTTGTTGAAAACTCTGCGGATTACGAATTCATTATCCATGTATTTATTAGTATATAAGCTTGAATTTTTATGCTGGCAGCAGAAAATAGTTTTCCTCAGGCCATTAATGAGAAAACTCTGGTCGACTCGATCTCTGGTTTTAGCTTTGATGCTTTTATCAATTTTTATGCTGTATTTTTTCTCTCATTGATGGTTTATGCGCTCACAAAGTAGGTTGATTTTTGCATTTTTATTATGTACGTTAGGATAACAGAAAGTCACTTCTTCGACTTTTGCAGTGGATATTCAGACAACAATAGTTAAACCTATTTACGTGGTAGCCCTGTCTCACTCGTCCTCTTTCTCTAACAGACTACCAGACAGTTAAGACGAGTTAGGTATCCGATTATAAATCGCGTTCAAATAAATTTATTAAAATATGTATTATTTATACACAGGATCTTCTTATTAATTACAATATTTTATTATTTCTTTGAATGATTTTATAAATTGAGTTTGAATTCCCTGACCAAAAAAGAGCCTCGTGTCTTTGTAAGGAAAGGCTATTATTGTTTTTCTCTATAACACTCTGTAGGTACCTAAGTATAACATAAAAAAAAATTATTAATCTAAAAAATACTTACGATGGGTATTATTTTATCTAATTTACCGTCACCACTGAATACTACGTATACATTTATTTTTTTGCAACGTTATAATAAATGGTATAACAAACATTGTATCATGAAAGTACAATTAAAACAAACAATAAAAGTAATTAATAACAAATTAGTCACATTTTTTTTTTTTTTTACAGTGAATACCGCACAAGAATCTCAACTGCTCCCGTCTGGAGCCAGTGAGACTATGGCATCCCCAATTGGGGTATGTTGTGAGGCTGAAGGTAGTGGGGAGGGGAAGGAGGTGGGGAGGAGGAAGGTTGGGAAGTACCTGGCTATTCAGATCTGGTCACCAAACACGGCTAAAGCCATTTTCAAGCAACGTTTCAATTCTGAATGGTGGTCTTACACCAGGGCGATACTGATAATATCTTCCACTCTGGAACATGCCGCAAATATACTATATATTATTTTAAATGAATTAATTGTGAAATAACACAAATTAATCAAATAAAATTTATTTGCGCATGCCGGGTTCGAACCCACGACCTCCGGTTTGTGAGTCAAGTGTCTTACCCACTGGACTACGGAGGAGGTACTTGCATAAGAGGATTAAAAAATGTTGATTGAACATACCTACTAGGTACTAGGTTTTGTTGGTTCAATTTAATATCAGCAGACATCTTAAAGGTACCAACTCGTAAAAAAAATTAAAAACTTTAAAAGTTTTAACTTGCTATAATATCTAATATTTATAATATTAAATTTTTAACTTTTTTTAAAAGTAACAAGTCCTAATAATGAGAGATATTTATTTATATTAATATACGCCTTTACGGGCATTTATAAACGTGTGATAAACATAATAATTTTGTGGAACATTAATTACGAAGTAAAATAATATGCTAATTAAATTATTTAAAACCCTGCAGAAGAAAAGTAGATAATATGCTAAAGTTGATTACTGTTATTGACGTATGTTAATATAGCCTATTAAGTATATTCCGTGCAGTTGAACACATCAACTACTTCTAAGAAAGTTTTGTTTTGACAAATGCGTGCAATCTAAGTAGGAAGAGAGTATCCAAATGACTTCTAATAATAAGTCTTCGATCTGAATCATTTTAATTCTTTCATCAAGTGGTTTAAATGTATTGCTTCTATAGGTGAACCGCGAATCTTAATATATCTTTATACCCCAGATGGTATCTTCGTGTATTATCTTCAAATAAGCCAGCTCTTCTCACCAAAATGAACAAAAATTGTGTATTCTCACAGATACAGCATATTTGGCTGTATCTGTGTGAATACACAGATTACACGATACATTAGGAACATATATTAATATAATAAATATAATATTTAGCCGCGGCATTCCGAATTTCTACCATTTATAACATATTTCTCTGGAATACTTTAAGATTTTAAGTTTCTAAAAAAATGTATGTTACATTTTAAGAGCTATGCCGGTCATTTAAAAATATCGTCGATAGGTATTGTAACCAATGTCTTCTGTTCCACTCCGTGCTCCTCCCCTCAGGGGAACTGAGCGAAAGGGACAACTGCATATCGGGCCGAAAATACCTAAATAAAATCGTCAAAATCGATGTTTTGTATTCCCCATTTTTCTTCTCCAAAACTGGACCGATTTTAATTTTTTTTTCACTATCCTGTATAAGAAGAAAATATTCTATGTCGGTACGTTTTGCTTTTTTTTCAAAATACATTGTTTAGATTGTATACAGAACGTCTTTTGACGGAGTTTAAACTAAGCAATTTTATTCATTTTTGGAAGGTCGCAACTTCTATAAGAAGTAAATTATCAAAAAAGCAAAACGTACCGACACGCTAATGCTCAATATCTATATTATTTAAAAAAAATTTGCTCTAGGGTCAAAATCCAGAGAGATTCACGGGGAATACGTTTGTATGGAAAAAACGCCGCTGGTATTTCCTCTTAAGATAAATATCTATACATTTTCCACGCCGAAACGGTAATTACATGAAATTCCCTCAGTAGAAAAAAAACGCAAAGTACGCTCCGAAAATTATTATAAACACGTTTTTTCTGTTATTTCTGTTATATATATATATATGAAAAAAATCACAGTGTTTCTTTAAGTGCTATTTAAGACATTTCTCACGAGATTTTTGCTCTATTTTAAACGAGTCACGTTTCACTAAACATTTTCACAATTTTCGCTTAAATGGATAAAAGTTTTTAATATTAGCGTGCTCCCTCTAACATCCGTATTTTCATATCTTTCCTTCTTCTTTTTGAGCGCTTACCATCGGGCCTTAAAACTACAAGAATTAAATAAAAAAAAATTGTTTCATTACGAATCATGCAGTTTATCTTATGTTCATTATTTAAAATAAACGTTATTTTCTCAGTTGAAGCTGCGTTTTCCGAAGAAGTTATAAATTGGTTTATTCATCAGACCGGAAAATAAACAAATCCAACCTACTCCTACAAGCGGCAGGTAATACACACTTACAGAATCCAGCGGAATCTAGAACTCCATTTTACAGCGCAGTATTTGCACTGTCTTTGTTTTCCGTTCACAATATTCCGAGTAATTATTTTCGGCCCGTACAGCAAGCAATATACAGGCAAGACAATTATTTTCTATCTGTACATAAACATTTAGATTTACCTGAGAGTTTATTGTTTCTAATCGTGCCTGTTGTGAACACTTGGCGTTATCAGCCTCGTAAGCCATTCTGCTGGCTTAGGTATTACTTATTACCAAGAAATTATAATTGGAAAACAATGGTGTTACAAATATTTGCACGGTGAAACATTTAGACGCTCGTTTACCTGTTTGGTATAACTCTCCTTTCTGCATACAGGTAAATTTTATTGTTAGGTTAATGACTTTTTGTTTTACACAATGCGCTGTTTGAATAGCACTAGAATCAGGGCCGGATGAAGTAATAAGCAAAATAAGCTTGTGCTGTGGCTATAGAGAAAGGGAAGGCACATTACTATGCAGATAAAACCATGAATCTCACTAGAATAGAAAAATTAAATAAAAATTGTAACAATAAACTTAATACTAAAGAGCAAAAAAAAATTACTTAGTTTTTTAAATGAATAGGTAAATTACAATAATATCAACTGCCCCCAACCGCCTGGAGGCAGTGAGACTCTGGCATCCCCAATTGAACTGAAAAAATACTACATAGGTATTATTTTAAGTGAATAAATTGTGAAATAACACAAATTAATCAAATACAATTTATTGTGCAAGGAACTTTTTTTGAACCTGCTACCTCCGGATTGCGAGTCGAGAGCCTTACAACTCTACCACGGAGTCCTTCTTGAAATTGTTCTTGAAATTTTCACAGCTTTTTTTGAATCCGGATTATACGGTTCTTCGCAAATATTATCAGCTCATATTGTAATATCCATCACAAGATATTGAGCTTTGTAGTATCTCTTTAACTATCGAAAAACTGAACGCCGCGGCCGTGTTGTTTATTCAAAATTATTCAATTTGCCATTACGAAAAACGAGTTGAAACTCGTAAATTAATTCAAATATTAATGCAAATTATTAATAGGCCATGGAAATTAGAAGTAGAGACTTTTCAAATACCTTTCTCTAATGAGGAGATATTTAATAATTTATAAATAAAATAGATACTATAAATAATTTTTTTAACTGCTCAGAGCCTGTATACATATGTCTTAATACAGTCCTGACCTCACGTGCTTAGTACGTGGTATTTATTTTGCCCTCGGTGCATATACATTGCACAAATGCTCAGTCCCCTGAATAATTAGTTAACCTAGTCACAGCCTGACTGATGCATTTCTATTTTCGTCTCGCTATGACCGCTACTGCGTCCCAATTTTATCTCAAGTTTATGATTCTCAGAGATATGAAGCCTTTGTTTTGTGTGTGCTCAACTCAAGCAGTGGAGATTTATTTAGATTTAAACAAAGATGGAACGAAACTGTGCAGGGAAATACAAAGTAAAGATAAAGTAATAACAATTCAGTAAGTAAATTTGTTTCCCGATATAGTTCGTACAATGCAAGAGTCTTATTTCTGTTCCCATTAGATACAATGGATAAATATTTGTAGTTTTCTCTATTCTATAATTCTATAACACATTAGGAAAATACTATTTGAAATCAATAGAAAATGCTATTTGAAAAATATGTAGTTTTCTCTATTCTATAACATATTAGGAAAATACTATTTGAAATCAATAGAAAATGCTATTTGAAAATTATCTAGTTTTCTCTATCCTATAACATATTCGGAAAATACTATTTGAAATCAATAGAAAATGCTATTTGAAAATTATGTAGTTTTCTCTATTCTACAACATATTAGGAAAATACTATTTGAAATCGATAGAAAATGCTATTTAAAATTTTGTAGTTTTCTCTATTCTATAACATATTAGAAAAATACTATTTGAAATCAATAGAAAATGCTATTTGAACATTCTGTTAATAAATGATTTCACGGTACAATAGGCCACTTGCATGGACTTCATAACGCCTTGGAAAAAATCGTGTGGATAGATTTTTTTACTAAGATTACGAAAATGTTAGTAAAATTTTTTTTAAATGTACTGTTTATTTTATTTTTAAATAAATAAATCCATTATTTGAGCTTCATGAAAATGTCCCGTCTCCGAAAATGTTCCTATTAATTTTATAAAATTCCACACTGATTTATTTTTTTTATATGGCATCACTTTGATTTCAGGCGAATTTTTGAATTTGACATTTAACGTTCACTAGATTTATTGTTTGTTCTCTGCGAACATATCATTTGGTTTGATTTTTTGACAGATGTAATGAAGAGAACCCCGTACATTTTACGTTGTCCGTATGTGTTTTAGAGGTATAATGATAATGGTGCGGATTTCAACAAAATCAAATTTTATAATATTCTTGTACTTGTAAATTATAATAATAAGAAGAATATAATAAATATTTTATAATATTCTTCTTATTATTATAATTTACAAGTACAAGTATATGTATAACATTTGATTTAGTAATATTTTTGTTGAACATTATAATGATTTATGATCAATAAGATGGATCAAGGAAAAAAATATTTACGAGATTTAATATTTTTGGTATGCCTCGTTATTCTCCTGTGTCATTCGTGTGGAAAACGTTCTTTTTTTAAAAATGATTTTCGGCTATGTAATTATCGTTTTTTCGCACCTATAAAATTATGTCCCGTCTTTCCGGTTTATAAAAAATGGTCTGATTTTTCGGATTGAAATTTTCAAAAAATCGCCTGGGTTTCAAAAATACGATTAAAAAAAATAAATAAATACAGAATGTCTTAGAATATTTGCCTAAACCGGATTTTTTTTTTAAATGTGATGCAAGTGGCCTATTGTATCTCCTATGAAATACTACAATATTATTTTAGGGTAACACTATCTGTAACACAATCCCACTGGGGTAAGCAAAGCAGAGCTAATGGAATTTCTTCTATGAACAGATATGTTATAACATGACACACACCTTGTTTTATCTACATTCATATATTGTCTCGTACATTCTCTTCGGCCAATAATATCAATGGGTATATAGACCCGACAATTTATCCCCCGAAATTATAATTTTATGTGCATTTCTTACCAATTTCAAACCTAAAATGGACTTCAAAAATACCTTTATTAATTAGTATAGATATCAAACAAATTTATTTACGGTGTCATATATTATACACAGTAGTTTTATCATCGATGTATTTGAATGAAAATATGTTTTAAACTTTAATTTTGCTATTCGGCCGTACTTCCCCTTCGCACACCTTTTCGGGACACTTAGTTATATTTTATGTAAGTAAGCATACCGTTTTTTTCCGAAACCGACTGCACATTGTATATAAGCACGCGGGGGGGGGGGGGGGGGGGGGGAGGGTCGGTCGGGGTGTCAACTGTCATAGAATCATGGGTTCAAACGTGGGTTTAGTTTTTAAAAAATTGTAGTGAAATATAATAGGTCAATGAAACTGCTCTCTTGGATAAATTGGCGGTTTAATTTGTATATTAATAATTTTTTTCGACTTATTATGCATTTAATAAGTCATAAGTGCATAATTTGTTTCGACTTATTATGCATTTAATAAGTCGAAACGCCTCAAACATCTTTACATATGTCTGGGAATGTTGTAGGTAGCTTGAAAACAAGCTTATGGAACCTTACCTAACCTAACCTATCCTAAAATAACCTACTTTTTTTTTCAACCTAGATTTTTTAAAAATAAATAAACTAATTCTGATTTTTTTCTTTTTGTTTCAGGTAAATCAAAAATCTTTTTTGAATACAGCGGAAGCTGTCAGAAATACGCAAAATGTTGACTGGTAATTGGTAAGTATTGAGATAATTGAATAATCGCCTTTAATGCTCAGATTGCGGAAGAACAGAACAAGTCGGAATTCTGTCGATTCCGTGAAAGCATTTCAATTAAATTCATATTAGCCGAAAGAATGCATCGAAACTTCGTTTAACGCACAGGTTCTCAACCTTATTTTGCCCACCGCCCCTTGGTACGTTAATAATTCGATAAAAAAATTATTAAATATTTGTTACACCTTTTTGTTTAGCATGTTAAAAAAATCTTTTGTATTTCAAGTACGTACTGGGTTGCTAGTTGCTACCTCCTTCCTTCTTTCATGATATATTGTCAATTCTTAATAATAATAAAACACGTAAGATGATAGATACTGTTATATAATGAAAAATTATATCATAAAAAATATCATACCAACCAATTTAATGTAGATCTGAATGTAATGGTATCATTCAGTTCAATTTTCATCCACTTCCCGAACTACCGAAATATGTGAATTTTCGCACACGTGATAAAAATGAATACAAAAATTAATCGATATTAAAGTTTACTTTGCTTTATTAGTAGGTACCTACGTGATTAGCGTGTTTTTTTTAGTGACCGACTGAAGGTTCGGTTTCGGTTTCGACAAAAAAATCTAGTTTTGCCATCAGTTTCGGTTTCGGCAGACAATCTGCCGAACCTTCGGCCGCACCGAAACTCTGCGTTCGTGAATTATCGCGCGTCGTTCGGCTGACTTCGGGTGAGTTCGTGGCTCGTGTGTCACCCTCCATCATCAGATGAGTCGCCAGCTGGTCCGACGTGATTCTGTTGTGAGTTTATGTGTTATTTACATACTTCAATTAGTGTTTTTATTTAGCACGTGTAATAAGAATGTTGTGATTATAAAAGCAATTAAAATTTAAATTCTCAATTAATGAGGTCCTTCTTTGTAATGTAAGTGTTGATTATTAACAAATTTTTATTCTAAATGTTTTATTATTTTTTAGAATTTTTGTTTGTTTTATAGCAGTAATATAAAAAAAATATTATTTTTTCACAAACTTCAATTATTGTTTATTATTTCATTTAACACATGTTAACTGTCTGTATAAGTGTAAAAAATAATAATATCAGTTAACAATAGATTTTTAACATGTCTAAAAATGTTTCGGTTTCGGTTAGGGGGCATACATTAATTACGCGAGCAGTTTTTCTTCCAATCTAGACCCCTCCCCCCTTGGTGAGATAAATTTGGGCCATTTCGTATATTCTTTTCAAGTAACGTGAGATTTTGCTGGACCCCCCCCCCCCTCCCTTTTGAACTCACGTAATTAATGTATGCCCCCTTACGGCCGAAACTGAGACAGTTACCGAAGATTCGGTTTCGGTAGAAAATCCTGTATCGGTCGGACACTAGTTTCATTTTTTTACCTGCCTATGCCCTCACTGTGCCATCTCAACGCCCCCTAATTTTTTTCTGAGTCTTCTACTGTCCCCCTGAAAGTCTCAAACGCCCACGTTGAGAACCTATGGTTTAACGTTTAACGGGTTCCACTTTCTGTGAAGAATTCCACTTCCACCTGAGAATTAGTTAGTCAGCTGTAGATCCGCAGTAATTACCTCAGCATCTTCCGTTCACGGCTTCAATCGTGCTTCTTAGTTCAGAAGTCACTTCCGCCTAGTCTAATGACATGAAAGTTCACCACTAATTGTTGAATTTGCAAGTACGTTTTTTTTTTCTCACGCGACGCATGGGAAGCGGGAAACTACCGGAAAATTCCGCTCGACGTAATTTAAGAGACAAATTAATCTTATTAAATTTATAAAATAGTGTCAAAGATAAATTCAGGCGAGAGATTTATACCAAATATTCAATTGAAAACTTTGTACAGAAAAAAGAACATTATAGGGTAGGAACATATTAGGCGTTATAACAATCACTTTTTTACATTAGCTCCACACAGGAGGTCCTGAGTTGAAAAAAATACTCAAGGCCTATGTCATCTTTGGTCGATGCTGTGTGGAGGGTATTTTAAGAGAAGGGAAAGAGAGGAAGTTCTGCAAAGGAAAAAGGTATCAGAGGGGTGGTTGGGAATCTGGAGGTCACTGTGACCATTAGTGACGGACGTGTGAATCCATCCCTCCCACTGCGGTGCAAGGCGGTGGGTCGAAAGAGTACTGCTGGAGAGGTTTAGGTTAGGTCTCCCTTGACCAGTCTCTCCCGATCCGACCTGCCACGCAGTGGGTGGTCAAACGCATTTGCCGCCAAGACCTAGATAAACCTGACCCCATGAAGCCGGATACCCCGTATCACCAAACGTATCGAACCACTTGGGGTGACCTGTGGCAGGACTGTTGGTTATCCATTAAATGGTTCCTAGGCCGGCGTTACCCGTAACCGCCTCCAAAATTGATTACTATTTATTTTTGAAATTTAAATTACAAACATCATTTATTTGAATTTCATCTGCTCCTAATCATAATGCCTTCAGAAGGCGAAACAGCTGTCACGCGTAATAATAATTACGTAGCAGAACTTTGTTGTTACATATAAGCATATTTTTTTACACGTTGAATAATAATATACCTAATTGAATAGGTACCTACATAAAAGAAAATTTAAAAAATTAAAATGAAGTTTAACAAATTAAACTTGATAACAATTTTTTAATAGAACAGCTCTCGTCTAATAACTTTTGAAGGTTATTACCATCAATGTAATAAATCATTGAGAAAGAAGATAATCCTAATAATCTAAACGAAAATACAAAATGTCATTTTTACCTTTTTTTAGAATTGACAAATGCATTAGTTGTAATGGCAGCACAAGTAATTTTAAAATAATATTAAACAAGCGTTAATCATTTTACAAAAGTATCATTTAATTCAACTTTAAAAATGTTTTCCTTCGTGGGTATAAATTCTAAAAATTTTCCCATGGTCATTTTTATAAAGTAATTTTAAATTTTAATATTGGATGAACATCGCGGTCAAAATAATTTTCTTGAACCTAATTCGAGATGAAAGTTAAAATGCTCAATTTGTCACGAGATTTTGATTATGGGAATTCCTCATTGTTGAGATGATATTCTGTTAGAATCACACATTAGTATGGTCATTATGCACATTAATTTTATACTGAACCAATCTTTTGTTGATTTGAATTTCTGGGCACTATTAAAATGTCGTTATTTTATTTTATAGTATCTTTATTACTTAATGATGATTATCACAAATTATTTTGATGACATTCATCAATATTTCTTATCAGTATAGAAATACATCATTTTCAAAAAATATACAAATTAAATTTCTTAATTATGATAGTTATTTATTGCATGATGGCATCCATCTTCTAAAATTGATATTCAAATATACCTAAGTTTAATTCTACCTTTGGACAAAGAAGCTCTGATTTTTAGCAATAAAGTTATATGACTCCCAAACACCCAAACGGTTTCAAACAAATTAAAACAAAAAATTACTGCATTAAGGACATCAAAGTAGAAAAAATAACTTACTAGTATATTAAAAATATCGTCATAGAAGTTTCTAAAAAAAACCTTACCCAAACCGTGAAGTTGTACCTGATTTGAAAGATGATCTAAATAAATTAAATGAAATATTATCTGATGTTGCCAATCTATACAAGACCTTTCCATTTCTAGGCCCCTAACACGCGATTAAAACTGTTCATCTTTAAAAAAAAAAAAAGAATTTCAATACTGAAATTTGGGTTAATTAAATCCAGCAGAAGAAAGGGAAAATCGGCACACGGACACGCCCGTATCACAAATGGCAAAAAAAATTCAATTTGATCAAGATTAAAAAAAAAAAAAGATTTTTTTGTAAAATTTTAAATTACATAATTCGTCCATATTATATAATTCCTCTTAGAATAACTCGCGGCAAGAAATCGGTATCCGGGTAAATCTGTGAGAAGGGGAAGTAGATGAGGAAGAGGAAGGTGCGGAAGTGCCTGGCTATTCAGACCTGGTCACCAAACACAGCTAAAGCCATTTCAAACAACGTTTTAATCAAACTTGAACCGTCCGACTGCTAGCCATGCGTCCTACCTACCCATTAGGCCATCAACCGTCTCCTCATATTACGTTAGTTTGACGGCCTCCGTTATCGAGGGGTAAGGCTCTCGACTAGTATTATCCGGAGATCGCGGGATCAAATCCCTGAATTAAAACGTTGTTTGAAATGGCTTTAGCTGTGTTTGGTGACCAGGTCTGAATAGCCAGGTACTTCCGCACCTTCCTCTTCCTCATCTACTTCCCCTTCTCACAGATTTACCCAGATTCCGATTTCTTGCCGCGAGTTATTCTAAAAGGAATTATATAAAATACTTATTGCATTCAGTTCCCTCCAGTATAAGTACTTACCTAGTTCTCGCCTATTTATGATACTCATATACTTTTATACTTACTCATGTTACATTTAGTTGGTACTTAAAGAAACCTTATTTTTCTTTCTTTTTATAATACTGCATACCAAAAAAAGAAGAAAAAATTTCATAAGAAATGAATGATATTAATTTATAATTTATTTTTTTCATAATTTTACTTAGAAATACTTAGATATGTTTACACTTACGAGTACTAGACTCCAATTCAAACAACTATCATCCGTTGGTCACCATGATACAGGCAGCTGCCTAGTATGGTGACCTCTTGTATCTCCTGAATTAAATTTATTATGTATGTATCATGTACTTTTAAATAAATAAATAATATGGACGAATTATGTAATTTCAAATTTAACAAAAAAATCTTTTTTTTTAATCTTCATCAAATTGATTTTTTTTGCCATTTGTGATACGGGCGTGTCCGTGTGCCGATTTTCCCTTTCTTCTGCTGGATTTAATTAACCCAAATTTCAGTATTGAAATTCTTTTTTTTTTAAGATAACAGTTTTAGTCGCGTGTAGCCTAGAAATCGAAAGGTCTTGTATAGATTGGCAACATCAGATAATATTTCATTTAATTTATTTCGATCATCTTTCAAATCTGTGTAGATCATACTTCTAGGGGAAAGGTGTTCGGTGGTTTATAACGTGCCATTACGTCAGCGTTCATACAAACCATGCATATATCCATCCACCTGTCAGTTCTGATGAATTTTAATATGTACAATGAGATTTTACTGCATCCTGGTTAAATGCATCGGTGCATCGCTTTACACCTTAGGTTCTCAAAGTGGGAGTATAAGATTTTCAGGGGTGCACTAGAAGACCCAGAGAAAATTAGGGGGGGGTTGAGATGGCACAGTGAGGGCTTGGGCACGTAAAAAAAAGATCTAAAAAAACAACAACAAAAAACACCACAATCACGTACTAATAAAGCAAAGTACACTTTAATATTGGTTATTTTTTGTTATCCATGTATGGTAATCATTTTTAACACGTGTGCGAAAATTCACATATTATTATCTTACCTGTAGATATTATTAAGATTAGGAATTGACACTATATTATGAACACAAGAAGGAATGAGGTAGCTACCTGGTATTTAAAATACAAAAGAATGGCTTTTTTAACTTGCTAAACTTGACGACCGGCGTAGTCCAACGGTAAGGCTCTTGACTCGCACACCGAAGATCGCGGGATCGAATCCCGGCGTGACAAATAAATTTTATTTGATTAGTTTGTGTTATTTCACAATTTATTCATTCAAAATAATATAAAGTATATTTGCGACATGTTCCAGAGTTGAAGAAACTCTCAGTATCGCCCTGGTGTAAGACCACCATTCAGAATTGAAACGTGGCTTTAAATGGCATAAGCCGTGTTTGGTGACCAGATCTGAATAGCCAGGTACTTCCCCACCTTCCTCTTCCCTATCTCCTTTCCCTCCCCACTACCTTCAGCCTCACAACATACCTCAATTGGGGATGCCATAGTCTCACTGGCTTCAGACGGGAGCAGTTGGGGCTCTTGTGCGGTGTTCATATAAAAAATAAAACAAAAATTTTCGTTATTGGTTTTTGGGGTGTTATACCGTGTTGCGCTACCTCCTTATTTAGCCAACGTTTCGGACATCGTTGGATTTGCCGGATCTGCCGTGATGATGGACACTGCAACGATGTCCGAAACGTTGGCAAAAGAAGGAGGTACCGCAACACGGCATAACACCCCAAAAATAAATAACGAAAATGCTTTTGGCCGTGAAAATCTTAAAACTTATCTTAAAACAAAAATGTTAATAATTTAATATATTTTTAATCGATTTAACTCCCCCCCTCTCCCCATAACAAGTTGTGGTAAATATAATCGTGGCAATAGCTGTTTCAGATTCGCAATAAATGATAAGGACAAAAAAAATTGAGTGCATAATTCACACGCGATAGAAGTGAAACTAGAAAGTCGCTAGATGTCGCTTTCTTTTGACTGTTTATATTAAAGTGGTTTGAAGATTGGTAATACATTTACCTACAGAAACAAAAATGTTTAATTTTTTTGTTATTTCGTAGGATTCGAACCTCCGTCCGCTGGATTTTTCTGGCCGCTAAGATTTTCGACCCACTATACCGCTGCGCTACGGGACGCGCTCGGCGATGCGCGAATTTACGCATTATATTCCGACGACCCGTAAAAAAAACAAAGCGGCCAATTAGCGCATCGTCGTTTCCGTTTTATATCTGCCATAGATCACCCCAAGTGATTCGCTACGTTTGGTGATTTAGCAGGGGTTCCCGGGTTCATGGGGTGAGGTTTGTCTAGGTCTTGAAGGCGGATGACTAGGACACACTGAACCCCAGGTTCCTACCCACCCCTTAAACCCTTTTTTTTCCCAGAACTCTCCTCTCCTTTCTTTCCTTAAAAAAACCCTCTACACAGCACCCCCAAAGATGACATAGGCCCTAAAAAAAAATGTAAAAAAAATATCTGAGCCTTAAGCGGAGTTTGATGCTTCGCAGGTGCCGTAGTGTGTCATTTCCGTTTCATCCGAATTTCAAATCAATCTAACGGTGCTAAGGAAGTTTCACTTCGTAAAATATTCTCAAAGTGAGCGATGGGCAAAATAAAGTTGAGAACCTATGCTTTTTTACACACACATACCTGCATATTTCATACATTTCCGGAAATCTCCATACAACAGCTGTAAATACTTCCCATCTGCAGTTTATTTCTAACTCCGCTCTGCGAGTCAAAGAGATGACTTTCAATGGAATTCACGTGAGTTTTGGGAAATTTTCCTAACTGCGTGGGAATACAAGCTGCCAACTGCAGCCCGGTTCACCTCACACCTGAGTTGCGCCACTCGATAATGAGGCAACACTGTGAGGTCCCCCCTCTCCTTGCTGATAAAACTCCACACAGGTTGCTGAATTATTAAACAGTTTCGCAATTTATTTTTATCCTGGCAACACTTTGTCTCTCTCGGAGTTTTATTCACTTCTCTTTTTTATTATTTACGTTAACGACATACTGATGAAGAAAATTCTGGAATTATTCGAATCCATTTACAGATAATTGTTATCCATTAAAAATTAATGATAATTTTAATGGAGTAAACTAAAACTAGCAGTTAAAAACCCGTTCCGCTGATTTTTGCTGCTAGGCCCCGCGGGCGGCTTTTGGTTTGGCTTCGCCCAGTTTGAATGTTGGTGACCATTTTATAAATCCGACAAGAACGGTTCTCCGGATCCACTGGGATCCGGTGGCAGCTAGTGACTGGGACAGGTAAGCGCGACGCAATAATGTCACATATATATATTTACAATGATGATCATATTGTCGTCAATCTCTCCACAACCGGAGAGATTCATGAAATTACAAATCCAATAGTGCTTACGCCTGCCAGGCGATGCTCCTCAACATTTAACGTAAGTGGCGCCATCTTTTGGCATTGCTTTAATTAGGTTCTATTATAAAAGTAGATTTGTATACAAACTCCTCGTACGAAAACGGTTTTGCATAAGGCGCGCCGTCAAAATTGTGTTCTTAGCCGGATTCTTAAATTTCAACTGGACAGTCTCTAGGATATTAATACTGTGTGATGATTTTGAAATCTATGTTATCTGATGTAAAGCAAGAACAGACTTAAAAATTACTTACTTATTATTATTAATATAACCCTATAGTTTAGGAAATATTTAACATGGGCTTCGATGTATATTTTTTAATTCGCTGTTTTTTAAAAGGTTTTATCTTGGGAATCGTCATACCTCATACGTCATATTTCATAAAAAAATATAAATTTGTCTAGAGAGGTATGTTTTTTAAATTTATACGGCAAAAATGAAAACAAGTGCCCAAATTTTGCTGTTTTTGATTTTTTTTAACCAAAAGAAAAGTAGGTTTCCTAGATAATTAATTGATTGAAAATTTAACAAATCGGCGCCAAGACCTACGGTATCACTTTGTTACAATAAAAAAAATATATTAAAACAATCTTTCGAAATCTGTTTACGTTTTTCTGTGTTTTCGATTTAAAAGTGACAAATTTCTGGTTGAATCTGTATACACTGCCTTAAATAAATAAATGGCGAGTAAATTCACTTAACAAAAGACAAAAAATATCCCCAACTAAATATTTTTTTGTATTATTAATTCTGAGGCTATCACTGTTGCTGTTGTAAAATAAACCATAATAAGCAACCGCTAAAATGATATTGTAACGATTTTAGCGGTTAATATTCATCAAAGCTTTCCACGTTGAGCTTTGTACCTAGAGATGCAAGGTTTTTAAAAATATCGATTTATCGATATCGAATTAAGTCGATATTGATGTTTCTTCTTTTTTGAAAAGCTTATAGAAATCAAATGTAGTTTTAGTTATATCAAACGTTTATCGATTATGTACGTATATAATTTTTGAATACGTGAATAATCACAAAATTTGGATAGGTATATAAAATGTGTTGTTTTTTTAAAATTTATTTAAAAAAAATTAATTCCAGTGTTTTGTACCAGCTGTCGAACTTAAAAATAGTAACTTTGACAGTGTTGTTTCCTTGTAGCCGGTTTCTGCTTTGAGTTATAGTTGCTCCTGCCTTTAAAAAAAGACGTTCAGAAGGAACATTTGTTGCCACAATTGGTAGACGACTCATTGCCACTTTAAAAATATTGGGATATACACCTTGCATCTCTTGCCATGTTTCAAGAATGTTTACTTTTAGAGTATTTACAGGAGCAGAAAGATATAACGTAAGCTCATCGTCACCGTCACTTTTTTTTTTCTTTTTATTTGCGTGTGATCCAAAGATTTATCGTGCTCTCACCTACCACAGATTAGAGAACAAAACAGAATTTTTTTTTAGACACTCAGTGTTGCCAGTAATGCATTTTACCCGATTTTGTGGGTATTTTAATTTGGGCGGGTTTTTCGATATTTCGATGTGATATATTGAGTTTTTCGATGTCAATATCGGCGTATCATCGATATCGATGAATATCGATATTTTTAGGGGTCGATATATCGATATTTATCGGTTTTCCGATATATCGTTGCATCCCTATTTGTACCGTGATGGTGAAGTCCCCATTATATGCGCCTATTCCCACATCTCCCAAACAGCGAGCGTTATGAACCGGCAGACAATAGAGCAGACGATTCGGCTATGAAAATGAAGGTACCTATAATAGCTTTTAGGGGAAGTTTTCCGCGCTTGGGCGGCGCTCGGTGGGCGGCGCTCGAACCTACACGTTATATTTACTGACTGTCTAGCGGCAGGATCGGGGTTCGATACTTTGTGCAATATCAATAAAAAAACGCATATATATTATAATATGCGAGCCTGGGATGTGTAAGTAACCTCAGAACTCTCTGAGCCTGATACTCAAAAGTAAGATTATGATTTTACCTTGCGCGTACAAAACATCACAAATAATGGCGATCTGACAAATCTCAAGGGAAAAAACAGATTCACTTACCCCTTTTATGTTGTTCTCTACAATGTGGGAGGCCTGCCAATAATTTCATCCACTTAAAATTCAGATCAGTAAATTTTTTTGTAATTTTGAAATAAGCACAAGTTGTCAACCGTACGCAATTAAATTAGAATTCACAATAAACTGCAAATATTGAGACCACAAATGATGACAGTTATTAAATGTTATAATAATATTTTTAAATAAATACATTTTTAGACTGCTCTCTGATCCAGTGTAGCAGATCATGATAATTTTGTAGTTTTTCGAACAATACATTTTAGTGTCTCTGAAAATCCAAAGAGACCGCCGAATCACCATTCTTGCAATAGAAATATATTAATCATTTTTCTTCGAACAAACAAAAACATATTATAATGCCTAACACAGTTCATTATATATTTCATTGTATATATATATATAACCTTTTCATTAATTTTGAAATTTGTTTAATAATAATAATAATAGAAGTTTATTCCAGAATGGACTCGCCCCTCCCTATCTAATTACATTATTTGATGTGAATGAATTTAGTAATTTATTTACGTTTTTTTTCAACCATCAAATAATTTTTGTCATTTAACTTTTTTTCTTGCTTCTGGTGTCAGATCAATCTTCACTCTTCTGCACTCATACCAGTCACTTAGCTAAGGCATGAAGTGTGACGTCTTCTAACAATGTTTCCCTAAATATTCATTATTTCTTAATTTTTATTATGTTTGCTTTTTTATGACGCATTGCAGCTGTTAATAATCTCACCCAGTTAAATACCACTGATATAACCAATTACAGACAAGTCCTGAGTTCTCCCGTAACGCGCCCCCTGCCCGTACGAAAGAACCCGATCCCGCTCTCCGGACAACTTTGACGCCCGCCCTAACGAGCCGCCCCGGGTGCAGCAATCACTTGTTCCCCCCTGAACACTGCACACTGCACATTCCATAATATCTCAGTCGGTATTTGCATGTTAAAGGATAGCCGTTCGATGCACAGGAAAGGCAGCGACGATGGTTTAACCGTAGGTAACTACTGCGATCCGTTAGGTCTATGATTCTCGAATTCAGCGATATCGCGGTGAAGACATCTACGAGGCACTGGAGTGCAGTAGCAATACAAAGCACTAAAAAAGGTTTCATGACAACTCAACACATTGGTAAATCAACATACCTTTCATTTGGAAAGACTCACACTAGGTTAATTAACTGCCTCGCAGAAAATGTGAATATTTTCCACATGTCCTACAACGATTTTAAAGGTATCAATATCACTTATGCTTTAATTGTATGTACCTAAGTGTAGTTATTATGCTAAAAAGTGTATCTGTGATTTTCTTTACCGCTTTTGCAATGTGCTTGTTTTTATACTGTTTTTGCAAATAAAAAATTATTTTATTTTATTTTTTTTTATTTTAGCATATAAAATATAATGTACATTTAGATGATAAAATAATTTGCGTACATGTTCATCTTCAAATATCTTAATACCACTCTTCAATAGAAGCACTAGCTTGTGTCTGGAAGAGTAGCGTACAATTTGTAATGCTATATTATATCATAAGTACTTAAGTGAACGTAAAATACAATAAGTTTTAAGTTCGGTTTTATGTAATTTTTTTTTTTTTTTTTTTACATTAACTCCACACAGGAGGCCCTGAGGAAAATAATTTCCCTCAGGGCCTATGTCATCTGGGATGCTGTGTGGAGGGTCTTTTTGAGGAGAGGAAGGAATGAACATTGGTCTTGAAGAGACCCATGTTGTAGGAAGGAGGAAACACAGAGGCCGGCAAATCATTCCACAGCCGAGCTGTTGAACACAAGAACGAGTCGAAGAAACGACCCGTTCTCATGTGACAAATGTCAACTGTGTACAAATGTTGGGCACGCGTTTGGCGTGTTTCCCGACTATGCACCGGTGCCGAAGGGATCAATGATGCTAGTTCCTCGGAGCATCTTCCATTGTAATACCGGTAGAACAAGGATAGCATTCCCACCCGACGCCTGTGCTCTAAAGATTGCAATCCGTCTGTTAAGATGGGAGAATCTATCAAACGGACCGCCCGTTTCTGCACAGAGTCGAGGGTATTTTTCAGGTATTTTGGAGCTCCAGACCAGAGGTGGCTGCCAAATTCAACCGTGGGGCGCACTTGCGATTTGTACAGGGTTAGCAGTTGTGTACTATTAAAGTATCTGCGGGCCCTGTACAGTACGCCCAATTTTTGGGAGGCTAACTTTACTCTGGCTTCGATGGAGCCCCCATACCTGAGCTGGTCACTTAGGGTTACACCAAGCATATCAATGGAGGGCCTGTTCGGAAGATTGCTTCCGTTGAAAGAGACTAAATTTTCATTGCGATCCCTTTTAGACGTAATCAGACAAGATTGGGTCTTTGAAACATTAAATTCAACGAGATTATTTTTACCCCAAGAGAAAACACTCTCGAGGTAACCGTCCATTCTTTGCTTCAAAGCCTTACGAGCTGTCGGAGTTTGTGAGCCCTTTGGGGGCTTGTCAAACAAAAAGCTATCATGAACTGTACTGTCATCCGCGTAACAGTGAATTGGTGCACATGACAAAAGGTCGTTGATGTGCAACAAAAACAGAGTTGGAGACAGAACCGATCCCTGCGGGACGCCAGCATTTATCGAGTGAGAGGAAGAGGTGAAACCATCGACTACCGTCTGAATCGACCTCTCCCTCAAGAAGTCGGCAATCCACGTACACAAGGATGCGGGAAGTCCGTAAGAATGCAGTTTGTTGACAAGTCCTCGGTGCCAAACCCGGTCAAAGGCCTTGGATATGTCCAGTGCAACCGTTTGGGTCTCACCGAAACGTTCCAGGCATCGCCCCCAAACATGCGTCACATACGCGAGAAGATCACCGCACGAGCGGTTCCGCCGGAATCCGTATTGACGGTCGTTAATAATTTTGTTCTTCTCGAGGTATGTGAGCAGTTTGTCGTTGATTACACGTTCCATCACCTTAGACAGAACTGATGTGATCGCTATGGGGCGGTAGTTGGCCGGGTTGGAGCGGTCACCCTTCTTTGGAATAGGATGGATAACCGCTTTTTTCCAACCAGAGGGCACAGAGCCAGTCTTCAGGGACAGTTTAAAAAGCTTCGTCAAAATTAGAGCTATTTCTGCAGCGCACCTTTGCAGTACCAGGGCAGGTATTCCGTCAGGCCCACTAGCTTTATTAACATCAAGCCCTCGTAAAACATGGAGTACTTCCCGATGCCGGATCCTCAGTTTTTTCATACGAAAACCGCAGAAAGGAACCGACGTCGGGACAGCACCTTGGTCATCGAGGGTTGAGTTATTCGCAAACATTTTACCTAGTAAGTTAGCCATTTCGGTGGCGGTGTTTGCTAGTGCGCCGTCAGGTCTGGTAAGAGGTGGCAGACTGGATTTGCAGAAATTGCGACCTATTGAGCCCGCAAGCGACCAGAATTGCCTGCTGCCATGCGGGCATGCAGTCAGCTTTCCGCTGATCTGCTGGTCGTGCTCGAATTTTGACCTATTTATGATTCTCTTGGTTTCCTTTGCCATTTTGTTGTAAGCTGTTCTGTCTTCGGATGTTCTAGATGTGTTGTAGGCTCGGTAAGCCGCGTTTTATCGTCGCACTGCTTCAGCGCATTGTCGACTGAACCACGGCTTTGAGCCTACACCAGTTTCCTTAACAGTAGATTATAAGTATTTATAAGTAGTAATTATAAGTATTTATCTGCTATCAAACAATTTTACTATTTGGATAACGTACTCGTATCTAGAAATATTGTAATTAGTTGTTAAAAACAAAACAAAATTTAACTTAGCTTCGTTTGAAAAAAAAATTTAAAAAAATAACTTATTTGAAGAATGGAGTATCACTTTGAAACTGAGTTTATTCTTAAGATTAGATTAGTCGAAAACTTTTTTTTTTTTGAGATTATCTTTAAAATATTTTTTAAAAGTGTTTATTAATTGGATTTTATCGTTAATTTTTCTAATTTCATCCGGTAGTCGATTGAAAAAAAGTCTTCCTTGGTAAGTATAACAATTTTGTGCGAAGGAAGTGTTTAATTTTAGGCATGAAAAAATATATTTATGTCTAGTACGGTTTTCAGTTATAAATTGAAACTTTTCTTTTTCTTTTATAATTTGAATCAATGCATTTCTAGTGTACAGATCTTTAAATGAAGGTACTTGGAATTCTTTAAATAATTGATATAAAATATTTATATGATATAAAATCATAAAATGTGATGAAAAAGACTAGCCTATAGATCTAATCTTAACCAATGTAACATATTTAACTTCCTAGTTTTTTTTATCGTGATTTATTTTTGGGTTTCGGAGAAATTTTTTGCCCCCTAGTTTTTTTCGTCACCTTTCATGTCATTAAATCAATTTTCAAAAGTGTGTTGTTTCGTCATTGTGTTGAGTTATCCGGTTACCGATTATGAGCTGCGATATAAAGAATCATAACTACGAGTATGAACCGTATCTTGGTTACGAACAGTCTAGTAACAGTTTGCAATTTTAGTAACCATCAAGCAAAAACAAAACTTACGTTGACCGTGTTCCGGAGTACAGGCGTGTCCCGGGTGACACTAAAAAGAAACACATACATCTATCTGTAGGATTTAGCTTGTGAGAGAATGAGATAGAATGAAACCTTACCTACGTACAATAGTACCTACGAAGCGTCGCGCTCTATCAAGCTGCGCGCATTGGCGCGGTTTTCAAGGCTCCTATTGTGAGTGAAGGTTTCACTTCTACCACATTAGAACTGCACTCGTTTGTTATATGTGTGTCCCATATTTTTTTAAATAATTTATTATCAAGATATTACAATATACGCAGAATACAATATACTTTTTTTTTTGGTAAATATCACCTCACTAGGCTGAGCCTGTTCCGAGGTGGCAGGAATTTAAACTAATTTTGATATCTTAATCGTGGAAGAAAAATAAGATAAAAATATATTAATTTAAATAGATAAATGGAATAAAAGAACAATAATAAAAAAATAAAAAGAAAAGAGATAAGAAAAATAGAAAAAATATGAAAGAAACAAATTAGAGACACAAAAATAATTGAGAGGAAAAGAGAAAAAATACAGGCGAGTGTGTTTTTGTATTGTTCAAGTCATCTGCCCGCAGTATGCAATATTTTTGTTGATTGTCCACGTATGAATTTTGTGTTTTATATTTGAATTTTTTGTCATGTGGGTATCTTTAACATCTTTTTCAGTTAAATTGAAACATTTTGGAGCTAGATTATGATAATGTCTTTTTCCATATGTAGTATTTATCTTTGGAATCATTTGCTGATGTTTGTCTTGTCTTGTGTCGTAATTGTGTTGTGCAGTATGATGGTTTAGTTTGTCTTTTTGGTAAAATAGATACAATTTTGATGTACAGTTGCTGTATGTTCAATACAGCAAAGTCTTTAAATATTTGTATTGTGAGAATCTAAAAGGTTCTTGGTAATAACTTTAATTAAGGCCTTTTGCGCTTTGTTGTGAGGGTCCATATTAGTTTTCGCATATGGTTCTAGGGTTAAGATAACTGTGCCTTGTCAGGTTGTCAGAAATTAAATGAAGTTAAAAAAATGCTTAAAAAATACTTTATTTTTATTCGCTAGTGATCAGGCACCTTTGCTGAATGTTCAAGTGTTATCAAACTTAGCTATACAGCACAAATAATGTATGAGAAGAACACCACTTGTAGTGCAAGTGCAATGAGTGTGTAAAAATAAAAAGCTCTAAAAACAGGGGACGGGGGACAGAATAAAATATGCACGGGAGCGGTGAGCCAAATAAGTTTGGAAAACTATATATTTGCTAGAAAGCGGTTAGAGGACGATGTCCATGTGTACTCGCGGCTGGTGGCGAGGTCCAGTTGTACCCGCGGCAAACAGTGCGCGCCGGTCAGACATTACTAATTTGCATTCGTTTGTGGTTTCCGCTAAAGGTGGGGGCTATGTCATTTTCCATTTGGATTGCGGATATCGTGACATGTCGAATGTACCATGGAATTTGTAAATGATTTATCAATGTGCATTATTAACCATCATGAAATACTGCAACTTTATTTAGGTACACAAATATGCAAACCGGTTTCGACACAACCGTGTTTTCGCCATAAAATTCATATTGATATAGCGATCGTCCCGTTGATTCGTTGATTCTTAGACATCTCCGAAAAATCTGAATTTGAGTTGAGTTTGCAGTTAAAAAAAATAAATTATCCAAAATTAAAATTATAAATTATTATTATTAATTTATTATTAAAAATATAATTAATTATTAAATTTATTAATAATTTATTATATTTTTTGATCCGACAAATTACACATCTACCGGATCTGCCCTGATGGGACACTGCAACGATGTCCGAAACGTTGGCTAAAGAAGGAGGTAGCGCAACACGGCATAACACCCCAAAAACAAATAACGAAAATACTTTTGGCCGTGAAAATTTTAAAACGTATAATATTCAGATAACTCATAAACACCACCAACTCAATTTTAATGCAGAACTTGTAGTGAATTAATCTAAATGTTGATGTTTTTTGGGTCACTAGTAGGTTATTTCAAAATTTCATTCTAATGTACCTGACCGTTATGCCTCCCGGCGTTATTTTATAGCATCTCTACATATATGTATCTATTATAAATTAAGGTCATCCGCCGATTCTATCTGTTCGCGATAAACTCAAAAACTACCGAACGGATTTTCATGCGGTTTTCACCAATAGATAGTGTGATTCGTGAGGAAGGTTTAGGTATATAATTTGTCACGGTTTTGTGTAAATTGGTTGAAATACATAATATATGCAGGAGTATGTCTGTATGTGGTGGACGAGCGGGTTGGCAAGCGGGCGGTGTGGATTTGTTTGCAAATCTACAGTTTTATGCCGAGGTTGATGAAATTTTGCACACATGATCTGCAAAACAAGAGGAAGGTCTCTGTCTGCATTTGATTTCGAAAACTCTGTGTAAAACCCGGGCATCGCCGGGGACTTCAGCTAATGTTTAATATGTAAAACCCATGTAAATAATATTTGATTTACTGTTCCCATTCTAATATTTTTTCCCCATTATCTCAAAGCTTGTTATTTGGAGAAGTGTGACTAATCAAATGTATATACCAATAGGTATATCAGCGCGAAGGCATAACGTTCGTGTAAATGAAAATATTTCACTTTCCAAGGTATTAATTTGCAAAATAATACGTAACTAGCAGTTACCCGCTCCGCAGGTTTTTACTGCTAGGCTCTGCGGGCGGCTTTTGGTTCGGCTTCGCCCAGTTAGTGTTGGTGATCATTTTATAAATCCAATAGGAACTGGTTCCAAAATTAGCCCGTTCCCGTATCCACTGTCAACGTATCAACCAGTGATGGCTAGTCACCGCGACACAGTAACCGGGTCGGGCGATGACGTCATATGTAATATACAGCCGCTTGATACAACTGAGTATTACCGTCAATCTTTCGAAATCCGGGAGATACTCTAGGTTCACAAATTCGTAGAAGGACACGTCCCTATGCGTCTTGCCGACGAAAGTGGCGACATATTGCGACGAATTCTTGAATTAGAAACCGAATATCAACGGTAGCTTTGTCTGAAAATCCACGTACACAGATGTTATTTGTGGCGCGGGGTGTAAGGCGTGGCGTCGGATATGCAATCGAAACCAGGTTCTGAAATTTAACCACACAGACGTTACGGTATTAATAACGTTCGATTTTAGTACGTTACGAAAGCAAATATTTTCCAAAATATATTTGTCCCAGTAACTTCATTTTCAAAATTATAGTAGTATCGTTGAACCGACGAGGATCTATCCAATTTGCTTTCACACTTCTCGTGTTTTTTTTTTATTATTTAGCATTCTCATTATGCATAGAAAAACGTGGCACAAGTTTATTCCCGCTGTAAATCTATGTCGGTTGGAACAGCAATAAGGGCACCTTTATGTAAATGCTAAAATGTATGTGGCACCTCTACAGTACACCGAGGAAAACTGTATCACCGCGGTGGAAGGCGGCAGGATTGAATGTTCATATATAAATGAGGCCTAGTGCCGGTCGGAAACGAACGAAATACCTTCAATTTATTTTTTTAATGAGTGATACGTGACTTTTACATGATTCACAATTTAAAAAAAATATTTTCTTAAGCCACGAGGAATTATTTTTTTTTAAATATGCACGAAAATATACTGTGAAATGTAATTATTTTAATTTGCGAGATGACGTGCAAAATAAGTATACTATGCATGTACTAAATAGCGCATCCACAGGAGCGACAGCGCTATTTAAAACTTTTTTCTCCGATTGCTTGAAATTTTTTGTTGATCATTTTGAATATTTTCGCCCTTATACATTATAAAAAAATCATACCTCCGAATTTTAATACGGAGACATACAAACTGATAATAGTTTTATATAGCCAATGAATTCACCTATCTTTCGACGATTATCATATATTCGTAGGATTTGTAAAAAAATATATTTTAAAATCGTTAACTTTTACTTAATTACTTACAAATAAAGGAAAAATTGCCAAAATTGGCATCATAGCAATCCGAGGTTTTTGAAATAGTGCCATATTGTTGCAAAAAGCGCTCCATTGGATAAACTAAACCCTGCGGGCGGCGCGGCGGGCCACACGACAGTAGCTTAGTCATAAACTTCACGTACATATCATATATATTTTTATTAGTTTTCAGACTGGAGAGATTCATGAAATTGCAAATCCAAGAGTACTTACCCCTGCCCGCCGACGTTTTTCATGATAGCTGTTAACATAAGTGGCGCCATCTTTTGGCATTATTAGCTTCTTGCTTTTATTCGGTTCTATGACGTTAGTAGCTTAGTCACAAACTTCAAGTTCACCGATGGTTTCCATATGGCGCGGCAACAGAGTTGTACTCGGAGTCGTATTCTTAAATTTCAACCGTACAGTCGTTAGGGTATTAATACTGTCAGATAATGCTGTCATATAATACTGTCATATACTGACTAGGTACGTAGGACGGGTTGTTTCACAGAAATCCAATTCTAACATTGTTATCAAATGGCCATTCAGCGCTATTTAGTTTTTTGACAGTCTCCGTTAAATATCTGATCTTGTGGAGGGGTTGAAGCGTCGCCGGGTTCGCAGTCTCACCCAGATGTCAAGTTCAAATCTTATTTTCAGGGGGTTTAAACAAATTTTTCTATCCTTTCCCCAAAAAAACAGTTCTTGAAGTGAAAACTTCTTTAGCACAGTTGTGATTTGAAACTCTATTAAACGGAAGTGAGCGACACTAAAAAGAGACAAACACATACGTCTATAGAATTTAGCAATTTTAAAACGAGACAGCAATAAAATATTTAATTATTTCACGGGTAACTCGATTCCAATATAATACGATAGATCTACGGTTCCACGCAGGTCTCCTGTAGTCTAGTGGTATAAAACTTCAATCTTCAAACCACTCCAAAATGAACAGGCAAAGAAAAAGCGATATCTAGCGACTCTGGAGGAGAAAACACAATTTCTAATAAGATGATCAAATGTATAAGAAATGGTCCACTGGAATTCGACGACCAAAATATGGAAAAAATCACCCTTCACTTCGTAGTCTCCCCACTCTTGTCTACTTTAGTTTTCTAAAGGTTTCACTTCTACCGCGTGTGAATCGCACAATCTATTTTTTTATGGTGATAAAAAGAAGAATTCAATTACAATTAGGTTATTCGTAGCACGGATTTGTTTTTACATTTTAGTTTGGACACAATCGATTATAATCTACTAAAACATTTTCCTCGGGGCTTTTTTCAACGATCTTTCTGAAAGTTCTTCAGGGGTGTAAAGTTTCAGTTTGACTTGTTGGTCTTTGCGTTTGAAAGTTTGGGGCCACTCGGCGCAAAATCCCCCAGAAGAAAGGTTTTAATACATTTTGTATTCTGTGTCAAAAATTCTCGTCGTCAGCTTAGACTAAGCGGCGATTAAAGACCTGAACAAATATCCGCTGCGTGTTGAATTTATAAAAAAACCATTTCACAATCTTTTTCAAAACGGTTATTAGTTTAAATTTGGTTTTCTGTATTCTCATTGTAATTTTTTGATAATTTGAATTATATCAGTATTAAGGTTTGTAAATCCCCCACCTTTTCCAAATCCCGCGATATTGCGGGATAAATTTTAAAAATCTCACGCGTTGCCACGGGATTTACGGAATTTTTACTAAGGGGTACTAAATTCAAATAATTCCAACATTTCATGAACATTTCATGAACATTGTTTTTATTATAAGGTATCAATTATCTTTGATACTGGTGTACTTTAAAAATTACATCGAAAAGATGTAGTGAGTCATTTAAGGGTGAGGGAAGTCCTCAGTGAGGACTTTTCTTTCAATCATCTTTGGTACTAGTTGTACTTTCCCCTGAAGATGACTCCACATACTAATATCTACAGCCTGTATGTCGGACGAATATCCACAGCTCATATGTTGGACTAATATATATGAACGTCAGAGTGAGGACTAATATCTACAGAGCTAAGGTCGGACGAATATCTATGACGGTCCCAGTGGTGACTAATATCTATGGAGCGTAGGTTGGACTAATATCTACAGAGGATAGCTGAGCAAGTACGGAAAAGCATAAATTACTTCAATTACGTAATTACTAATTACGTAAAGGCGAGCTGTAGATATTCGTCCTCACTTTGGTTCTCATAGATATTAGTACGATTTGTTTAGTTTTTGGAATTCTTGTAGATATTAGTAGACGCCTCCCTGAAGATGACTGTGTCCGGCGTAAATCGAGCTACAATGTTGACATTATTTGTAATAAACAATGTAAATGAAATTTTGATCGCCGGTGACTTTAATTTTTGTTTTTTTTCTGATGTTTTTTCTTCAAAATCAAACTAAAAAATTCTTCCACTTATCGCCACTGTTCAAACAGCAGAGTAATTGCCTCTTACCCTGCCCCTAACTGTCCAATACCATTTTATTTTTTTTAATTGTTTTTAGTTGAAAAATAATGATAATACATGCCGCCGGAGACCTAAATATCAATAACATTTTTACTATGTACGGAATAATATCAGGAATTATATCAGAAACTAATAATGTCAGGAATCACTGGTTAAAGTAAGGGGGCATACATTAATTACGTGAGCAGTTTTTCTTCCAATCTAGACCCCCCCCCCCTTTTTGGTGAGATAAATTTGGGCCACTTCGTATATTCTTTTCAAGTAACGTGAGATTTTGCTGGACCCCCCCCCCCCCCCCCCTTTGAGCTCACGTAATTAATGTATGCCCCCTAATTCAAGCACGTTCCTTAACACCCAGCATAAACGTGACTTTTTACTTTAATTTAAAGCTGAATTTTATTATTTTTTACATTAGTATCATTTATAGATATTTATTTATTTATTTATTGAAAAATAAGAAATACATGAAAAACATAAGCTGCATATCTCACTAGGGCATTCCTGTATCGAGATATGCAGTTTTACAATGTAATTTAAACAAAAAAAAACAATACATATAAACTTAATAAAAATATAATTGTAAACCTACAGAAGAAGCACTGAGAAGAATTATTCAGGCTTGGATTATTAATAATTTAATTATAGCTGGGCAGTATGCTCATCGTTGGCAACAATAACATTATACTGTAAACTAAAAATACAAGGTACCTGTTAGTTGTGGCTTACCAGATACATTCATAGGGTGACCATACCACAGTAGCATTTAATTATTAACAATAAATAAATATTGGTAAATAACAACAGCTAAATAATATCAGGTAAATAATAATAAACAATTATGTATATTAAAAATAATAATAATTAAGTAGAGAATAATGAAATGTAAACATACCTTATATAGATAAATAAATAAAATAAATCAAATAAATATATACTAATATAATTATGAGTAAACAATAATAAACAATTTATTAACAATAAGTAAATAAACATAAGTAAATTAAGTACCTAATAATTATGAGTAAATACTAATAAACAATTATATAGTACAGAAAGTAAATTATGATACGAAAGATGTAGATAATAATAAGTAAATACTTATAACCATAGGCAAATTAAAAAGTACATAATAATATACAAGTTAAGTACATACACAGTTCTTAAATATGGATTGTATGAAATATAGCTTAATTCCAGAGTGATTTATGATATAAGCGACAACATGGGTAATCCAAAACCATCACTCTCAGTTAGTATACATATTTTGACCATTTTCTTGAATAGATGTAATGTAATGTAATATTACTCACTATTAATTAAGTGGTCGTTTCAAGTAGGCTCAATTCAATCATAATTTATTATAGCCTTGTCTGGAAGACGACCATGTCTGTAATTCGTCTATTTGCGGGTCTAATGAGTCTAATCTGTTTCCAAGTATCTCGAGCCCTTAACGACAAGGGGGCTTCATTACGACAAGCCTCGACATATTGTTACTTGTTACCTTGACGAGGTTTACTAGTGTGTTATTAATTCTCCTCTTGTTACTTACTCTTTGATAAGGTAACGCACAGACAAGGCCTGGTATCTTATTATGGTATGTCAAAAGAGAGATTTATTTATTTAGGGCTTTCCAATTAATATAGGTAGTGTAACTTTAACATGGAATTAATTTTGAACATGAGAAAAAAAGAATAAAAGTACAATAGAAAAAATACGCATTTGGTATAAAAATTTAAGAAATAAAATTTTCAAACATGTTTACAGAGATCATTATCAGGTTTACAAAGAGAGAACCGAAGGTTTAAGAATAATAAACCGACATACGGAATAGATTTTTAATATGATCCACAAAATTCACCATGTTAACGTTAAACATCATCTAAGGGAACGTACCCATACTACGTGACCTGTTCAGGGGGTGGGGGGGGGTCTTCCAAATACCACGCTTGGTACAAATGAGCGACGGGGGCTTAGGTTTTTAGTCACCGGCGGGGGGGGGGGAGGGTTGAGATGATTTTTTTTTTAATTGAAAATTTTTGATAAAAAAATCCCACAAAGGCAATGCCTGTGCGTGGGTATAATATTGATTTTTTACTTTTATTTTTATTTCTATGGTGATAGTGAATATTTTAAGTATACATAAATTAGGGATTTAAAAAAAGTAACTGAATCAATGCATTTAAAAACTACAGCATAATAACAGCCTGCACTGTTATTATTGTATTTGTCAGTTTTGTAAGAATAGATGTTAGAAGTGCAATTTAAAAACATAAAAAACAAACAACAAAAAATAGCAAACAATATTATTAATCTTCTCTAAAAGCTGTCTAATGATAGATATACTTAACGGCTTTATTTAAACTTATATGAAAAAAATATCTGTTTCAGTGTTTTTTAGCCAAATTTTGATTTAAATCAAACGATTTAAATCATCCCAACCCTGGTTTGAGTAGACACTAATGTAATATCATTCTACATGTTCTAATAAATTCATAAAAATGTACATATTTATGTGCCGCTTAGGTGCTCTAGTCATGACCAGGGTTGCCATGGTGTTCGGTATTCTACCGAACCGTTCGGTATTTTAGCACCTTCTTTAGGTGTTCGGTATGACAAAAATACCGAAGTATGGGCGGTTCGGTATTTTTTTCTAATTAATTTTTATCCCTAATAAACGATTCAACTGTCAGATTTGACGCAATCGGCAATCTTAGTTTGTGCGGTGTTGCCGCTTCGTGCGCACGCGCTCACTGTTATTGAGCCATTTCGCGGATTAGTGTTACACATTACCCGACTTGACTGTCCTAAAACGGGAATACTACGGTTGGGCAGTCAAAAAATTAATTATGTGTGTGCTAAATAAACAAAATAAATAAACAAAATAAATAAACAAAATAAATAAACAAATAAACATCGGGTGACTACGTACTTGCGTAAATGTGATCATTCGAATAATTTGACTGCTTACATTGTTTCAATGTCCGACAACCCCCCGAGGCGGGTTTTGATTTGCCAAGGTACCACCGAAATCTAGGGAAATTCACCTCGAAATTGTTTTTTGCTCACCGTTCGGATATATTTGAAAAAAACCTGGCAACCCTGGTCATGACTAATACTATCACAACACCCATGCTAAATTTTTATTTTATTTATTTCTAAACATTCTAAAGCAATCTAACCACGTGTTTAAAGAAGAGTGTAGTTATGATGTTGGCTTTGTTTTTTATACAAATCTACAGTTTCATACCGTCAAATTATTCACACTCGATCTTCAAAACAAGAGGAATATCACTGTCTACATAAGATTTAGAAAAACCACCCCGATTCCCTTTTTTCACCCACTAAAGCAGAATTTTGATAATCATTGATGAAATTAAATTTTGCCCACTTGGCGTTCAAAACGAAAGGAAAATAGATTACTAAATCTCTGCATCTGATTTCGAAAATGTATTCAACACAAGCCGTCGAAACTTCCCCTTGTATTTGGTTAAGTGTGTATACTTTAATCGGATTGCTATTTTGTATAATTATTTCGCTTGTTCCCAACTATCAGACCGTCACTAAATATAAACATATAGTTATTCGAGGCTTTTGACTCCTACATTTTGCAACGTGCAACTTCCCCATTCTGACTTATTGTAGTGTAGAGAACGATACTCACCAACTGGGTAATCGGGTTTTGTACGCTGGCAACTCAGCTGACGTGATTTTGCGCCGTGTTCCGTTCGGCAAATGTACCGAACTTCATTCATTTTCCGACAGCCCGATTAGCTGCTCACGCTTAGAGTTGTCGTTCCCTACCTAATCCTTCTGATAAATACTTGTCGTGTTTTATATAAGATCAAATAAACTTTAACTTCAGTGTAAAATACTTTCTTTCATTTGAAATATCATGGTACACTTTGGTAACCTTATGTGGAGTCAGATAAATAAGTAAGTATCACAGGCGGATTGCCCGAACAAGGCTGGCGAGGCCCGCCATTAAAACCTACCTACCAAAGTAGTTTCTGACCGTACGGTAAATTACTATATCTGATTAAAAACATGCGTCAAATCTCGAATCAAAATTCAAATTTAGAATTCTTAAAACTGTCTTGTTCCCAACCCTCTGAACAGGGGTTGCGCTTAAGCTATTTAATTCGTCAATGATTGTATATAAGTACCCATTACTCACGATCATCTAGTCATATACCTAGTGATATCGCTGACATTGCATTAGACTTGTGTTACGGTGCAGGGCACTGAAGCTAAATATCTATAGAAGAGTGTTGTAGGCGTGACCGAAGTAACTTCAATTTTTCTGAAGGTGCTCTGGAAAATTTGATCAAAACGTTTTTAAATATTGACTTTACTTATACTTTATAATTGTAAATGTTATTATAGACAGACTTTACGGCCTTATAATCTACATCAAATTTCGAGTTAATTTTGCGGTGAAACTTCTTTTGATTTGGGCTTTCGTTTTCCAGTACATCGAGTTCGAAGTGGGGAAACCAAAGATATTCAAATACAAAAGAGATATGCTATGGTGTCCGCGCAACAGTCGGCGGACCACGCCCTAATTAGAGTAGTTTGCATACGAAAAGAATTTGTTCATTTCGTTGATTTTTTGAAGATGTGCATTAGTCTTGGTTAACAATATAGTTTGAATACGGAAAGAATTCGTTAATTTAGTTTAACGTGTGTTTAGTTTATTCGTTAATTATTTGTTCATTTATTTGTTAATTGGTAAACAATATCGGTGACACCCGGAAGCGCAGTCCCACCTAGTAAAAACTGCAGATAGCATATCTACTTATATTTCAATATCTTTGGGGGAAACCGATAATCTACATCAAATTTGGAGTCGATTTTGTGTTTCAAAAGCCCAAAACATCTTTTGATTTGAGCTTTTGTTTTTGAGCGCCAGTCCGAAGTTTGATTCTTTAGGTCGTATTTGGAAAAATCAGTCGCTACAGATTAATTACCATCTGTTCACTATATTTTTAAATGCGTCGAAGTGTAGACCCCGGCTTCAGTGTTTCTTAGCCCAAAGTTTTCTGAAAATAATGAATAAATTTTTTTTTTAGTTCTAAAGGTAAGTGATATGTAGATTGCCCGGTTTCAGGCTCGTAATATTAGTTTCCGAACACCGACACAGTCTATACGAAAACTAATCCAAAATAGAATGTAACATGCTTTAAGTAGTGAGTCTTTTAGATTCGAATGTGCTTAGATGTCATGTAGTTGGTGATACATACATTACACAGAGCTACATGTATTAATGTGAGTGAGGCAAAGAGTGTGTGCCAAGACCGAGTTGTTTGGCGGTTCGTCCTCTCTGCCTACCCCTGCGGGGAAACGGCGTGATGGTTAGTTAGTTAGTCACTGATGTATTTAACTGCATCTAATTTACCTGAAAAATAAATAGAAATTTGTACATATTATAAATTAAAGTCTTCCGCCGCGTCTGTCTGTCTGTCTATTAGCGATAAACTCAAAAACTACTGAACGGATTTTCATGTGGTTTTCACCATTAGATAGAGTGATTCATGAGGAAGGTTTAGGTATTAAATTTGTCATGGTTTTGTGTAAATTGGTTGAAATATATAAAGGAGAATGTCTGTATGTGGTGGACGAGCGAGCTGGCAAGCGGGCGTTGTGGATTTGTATGCAAAGGACGGTCACTGTCTACATTTGATTTCGAAAACTCTGTGTAAAGCCCGGGCATTGCCGGGGACTTCAGCTAGTATAATATAAATAAACTAGTAGTTGGGTGAACGGTAGACCTCACTTCTGTTTAAAAGTATCTGTATAATTTTCTTTTAAAAATAATAATAATAATAATAATGTTTATTCCAGGATGTGGGGAGGATAGTGCAATCCCACACGTCCCATAAAGTTGTACATATTTACACAACAGATAAAGTAAAAAAAGTAAATAGAACAAACAAATATAAAAGACATAAGCGATAATAGAAATAAAATAAATAATCAATTATAATGTAGGACGTGGTCTGGAGTGAGCTAAGGCCCAGCGCTCGCTCAGGAGTGGCGCTTGGTGCTGGAAGGCTGCGATCACCACTGTGTTATCGGAAGCCATTAGCCGCATCCTGGCTCCAGTGACCCGGTGTCTCATCAGACCGGCGAATCCGTGTAGTCCTAGCTCCGTAAACGTTGAAGATGCGCTGCTGTATCTTCTGTATCCAAATATAATTCTGCAAGCATCATTATATTGGATCCGGAGTCGTTCTTTTGAGCTGGTACGGTAGTGACACCATGTTTCACATGTATATAGGTTAGTGCAAAATGCATTGAACAATGTTTTTTTACATTGTTATTGCATTTGAAGAATCTTCGGGCAATCATATTAGACAATATACTGATACTTCTCCGCTGTCGTTCAATATCACCGTCATCCGAGAGGTCTTCAGTAATAATGTGTCCCAAGTATTTTACATTCTTAGATGCGTTTATATTTTCCTCATTAAGTTTTACAGGGAGCATTTTCTCGGGATTTTTTCCATGGTGGAATGCGATTAATTCCGTCTTCTTGGGGTTGTACATCATGTTGTGGTCATTTGCATATTCTTCACAGATTTTTAATAATGTTCTCAACCCCTTGATCGACGGAGCTAGGAGAATCATGTCATCCGCACAAATTATGTGATTTAGGCATAAATTATTAATACGACAGCCTGCCCTGGTGTCCAGGCGATTTGATAATTCGTCCATGTATACATTGAACAGGATTGGGGACATACACTCTCCTTGCCTTATTCCTGATCGCAAATATATCGGTTGGGAGTACGTACTTGCCCACCGTACAACGTTTTCCTGCTGAGAGTGCCATCGGGATAGTGTGTTGATATACATAGTAGGTATATTTCTAGCTTTCAATTTCTCCCATAAGGTTTTATTACAGACCCTGTCGAACGCTTTGCTCAGATCTAAGAAGCATCCGTATACAGTAGTTTTTCGTTTCTTGTAATATTCTATTATTTGCTTAGCGGAGTATATTGCCATGTTAGTGGATAATCTGTACTTAAAGCCCATCTGATTGTGTTTAAAATTGAGTTTACCTTCTATTTCAATCAGAATTACCCTTTCAAATAGTCTTGCGATTATAGTTGCCAGGGATATTGGCCGGTAATTGCTGGAGTTGGTCATATCGGGCTTTCCTGATATCAGGATCGGGGTTATAATGGTTTTCGTCATTGCACTCGGTAGATGGTTGTGTTTGAGGATTGCATTGAACAGAATGTTTAGTAGTTTAGGTATGTATCTACCTCCGTACCTTATGTGTTCAATACTTAAACTATCATGTCCCGGAGATTTACCGGCCTTAGTAGCTTTGATGGCCTTCATTATATTACTTTCGGAGAGGAAGACGTTTTGTCCATCATATTCCATAATATCAGGAGCTGTCGGTGCTTCGTTTCCAGAAATATCTGCAAAGGTTCTTCTAAATGTCCTGGCGATTTCCTCCGTATTTGTGGACCCGTCAATTTGGCTGGCGATTCGAGCGTTTGGTTTGATCAGATTGTTGCTTTTCTTCCAGAATTGAGCAAACTGTTTTGTGTCAAGCGATTTTACGATTTCATCCATCTTTGTTTGTTCGGCAGAGCTTTATACAATCAAAATCCTCTGAAATCATAAGATTTGTATATAGGTTCTTAAATTCCCATCGACTTAATTATAAAACATACCTACATTTTATGTAACATTTTAAAATTTTCAAATAAGGAATTGTACAATTTTTCTATTTAAATTACAATTACCATAGTATTGAAAAAATAGAATAAGGAAGTTCAAATAAACACAACGATTTCACATTTGAAACAAGAATCTTTACTAAATCAGTAAAACGACCACCATCTTGAAACGGAAAAGACACGTACAAAGAAATTTACAGACGGATGAAATGCAAATCGGTAAATATTATTTATAGATACACTACTAGAAATACTGTGTTCAGTGTTGTAGGGCGTATGTATGAAGGCTTCGCATAATAATCTCCCTCCACAACGTCGTAGTAATTTATGAGCACGTTCCGGTCGGCAACCTTTAATGTTTGGGGAGATATTATTTATGTGCCGATATTTCAGATGAGATAGGAAATAAAAGGTCTTTACGCGGCTTTCCTTCCCCTAATCCTAATACATACATTTATATCTGTATGCATCTTCAGTCGTGTACTTTTATTCGCGAAATAGTGGGGTGGCTTTTCAAACTAATCGAATATGTATAAACTTTTCTACTCTACCTCGAAAACTTTTATGTTATAACTAGCTGACCCGGCCACACGTTGCTATGGCTAATAAAACACAACGTCATCTACTGGATGGTTATCCAACCTTTATAACCACCGCCGTCTTTGAGTTTATCGCGAAGAGACAGACACGTGCCGCGGAGGTCTTTAATTTATAATACGTATAGATGGTGTGAAAGATTATAATAATGTATGTACATTAAAAGCTTGGGGTAACTAACGTATTTAAGTTAATAAGGATTAATACTGTATCCGTCTAAATAACTTTTCAATTACCGCAATGTATGTGATCATTTTTTAGAAGATAGAATGGGTATAGTAAGCTATCCGTAAAAGATAGATAGATATATGCCTTCGCGGACTTTTTTTTATAGATCTATAAAAGAGGAATATCCCACCATGTATTGTTTTGTTATATCCTAAAAGAATTAGGCAGCGTTTTCGATGAAAGCTACCTGGCGGCTTGACTTTTTCCGACACTTCTAAAAATTATCGTTATGTTTCAACCAATTTACACAAATCCTTGACAAATTACATACCTAAACCTTCCTCACGAAACACTCTATCTATTGGTGAGAACCGCATGAAAATCCGTTCAGTAGTTTTCGAGTTTATCGCGAACAGACAGACAGACGACGCGGGGACTTTAATTTATAATTTGTAGAGATAGAGATAGAGAAGAAATGTAGAGATATGAAAAAAACTTTAACATTATAAAGATATTCAGTTATCTTCAGATTATTTGTGAGTTCAAATTTGCGTGTTTTTTAACATTTAATTCCTAGAAACCTCAGACATAAAAAAATGTGCAAATTTTATGATGTCGGAGTTCACCGTTCGATAGCTTTGCTACTTAGGCAGATCTACGTACAAATTTTCTACTTTAACATTTTTCACTGCGATAGTGACCTAATTGTAAAGAACTTTCTTGTGCCTTATGTTTGACAATTATGTTTCTATAATAAAAAGCTTTAGAGTACAAGCCCTTGTCCGAAAAATTGTTGTATCCAACAATATTCTTGTTCCGAGAAAAATTGAAAAAAAACGAAACCAGTTATGTTTCTAATATTTAATTAATTAATTCATTTATTTAAACGCCCATATGGCTTTTACATAGAATGCAGTATATATTTTTTTAATTACAGTGAAAAGAATGGGTTTACAAAACACAAATAACATAATATATGTTAAAAACAAAATATAGGTTACATAAAATATAAGCGTTAACAAAATACAGGTAACATAAAATATGAAAAACAAAATATAGTCCATGAAATATAGGAGTTGACATAAAGTAGGTAATGTTTAAAATTGTTGTTCACATTAGTTTATGAGATAGGTATACATAGTTGGCACATATGTGCGTTTGAAGTTTGCTAAGTTCAAATTATTGTCAAATACATCCATATTGTTTAAGTATTTGTTACCAACACTATGTAAACGTTGTATTGGACTATCGGAGAACAGTCTCGTCCAGGCCGTGGCCCAGTGGCAGGCGCGCCTCTTCACCAAACATGGAGAATTCATCTGAAGCCCCCGTAGTAGATATACGATTACTAAATATGTGTATATATATTTCTTTTTAAATCTTTTTTTGTATTACTTTATTTTTTCTTTATTATATAGTATGTAAATCCATTTTATGTAATGTATACTTTTATATGGCTGACAGAGTATTGCACCCACCGCTCTGTTCGGCTGAAATAAATAACTTATTATTATTATTATTATGACTATGTAAATATCTAAAATACCATAATAATAAAATTTCTTAAGAGTTTTAAATGAAAAGTCGTGAAGAAAGGCAAGTAAATTAGAGTTTCTTACTAGAATTTATGCTGAATTAGTGTAAAAATGTTGTTTATTATAATCATTTTACAGACAACGTTATTCCACTTTTTTTTTAACTCTTCGTACCTCACAGATAGCAACTTGCTCTTTTAACATAACACATGTCATTGAAGTATTTGAGCTTATAAACAACAAAAAACGATATGAATAAATGAAACCATTTCCGTTCGAGATATTGTCTTGAGATCAACTTACAACATTATTCCACAAAACTATTTCAACGGCTAAAAAGCATCCTTAATAATATTTTTTGCTCGAAAAATACTACTTTTAAAGCATTCTTCATATTCTTGGCTATGAAGTCTTTGTAGTTGATACCATAAGACGTTCGTTTTATCCATTTATTCCCAAGAAATAAACCATGCTCCGTGATTTCGGTAAACGGCATTATACAACATACTTCCACAAACCAGACTTTAAAATGCTGCCAAAGGCATAAAAAAAATCATTACCATAATCCTTATCTCAAATAGATGCATATTGATGTGCCCAACATTATTTTATCAATAACTCAACATTGATAGTTTTATTGGATAAAAACATTCATGGCAAGGGCTCAGTTCATGATGTAAATAAAATTGCATTGTGTTAATAATTCCAGACTGAAATGCTGTATAACATCGAATGCTTACTATTAGAGAGTGTTTGCTTGTAAAAACACACAAAAATTTAATCCTTAGGTACTTATTACAAAGTAATGAACGTTATCCCTACTAGATATATATGGCACATTCAAATTGGGTTTCCTCAAATATGATGACATCCGCCGAATAATCAGAGATTTGTATATGATAATTAATGCCAACCTAAACATTATCCTTCTCGACATTATTATTTATGCATGTGGGTATTGGTTTGTACTGCGCCTAGATTATTCCTCCAAGACGTGTTTATTGTAATATGTAACCAACTGCTCATACGAACCAGCGAAACTACATATTAATGTTATTATTATTACGTATACCGCCTTTTGAATAATTAATTCGGCTTCCACACAGCCCTTGGGCTAGCTCAGTTGCCTGACCCGAGGTCTGTCATACGATCAAAGTGTTGTGCATCTGTAGCGAGATTTCCTTAAAGCTTCTCGGATTTCTGCGCTCCTATCTAGATCGCTAAGGCGAAAAGGACAATCCACCCGGATATCCTTGGAAACTTTGCGAGGATCTAGTATCCCATCTAGTAAAGGTACCCAACTCTCTTGCTAGCTGCTACCCTCATGCCAAATGCATGTGCCCTTATAATACTAGAATCCATCACTTTTCATTACTCGGGGTTCTGTTTATGTACAAGGTGTTTCGTGTAATTTCGTGTAAATCTTTGTTACATTTAATGTAACGCATGTCAGTCGTATTATCAAGTATTGTAGCATTTGGATGGCTGTTAAATTATGTAACTACTATGTCTTTTATCATCTCAGCGTCTTTGGGTACCGCTGTCTCGGAACCATTAATTGGATAACCAACACCTCTGCCATAGGTCACCCCGAACGGTTTGCTGCGTTTTGTAACTCGGCAGGTACGCGTGGGAGGGATGGATTCATACTTTCGTCACTGGACACTAAGACCCCCAGATTCGTAACCAACACTCATTCCAATTTTCCTCCCAACATTTTCTGTCGTTCATTTCCTAAAAAGACCCACCACACACTGTGAGCATCCTCAAAGATGATATAGGGCCTGAGGGAAATGATTCTCCTCGGGGTCTCCTGTATGGAGTTAATATTTAAAAAAATTACATTGTTTTATTTTGGAAATGAGTTACTTAGAGATAAAACATTATTCAACGAAAACATTGTTAAGATCATCTTATTTATTTATAAATGGAAACCAGACTAAGTTATTTTTATTCGTAAGAATATACCTAATAAGAATTTTTGTTTTTAAGTTTAAACCGTAACCGAACCGAAATGATAAAGAAATCCTAGAAAAATGCGTATGTAATCTAAATAAAAGTTTTCTCTTTTTAGTTTTACCATTTTCCGATGTTAATCCGTGAGAAATATGGTTCCATGAGAACTCGGAATCAACTCCTCTAACTATTTCTCGGTGACCGGACAACACGGAATGAATTCAACTCAACACCTCCTTCGTCATTGAAAGTGAAGAAAAAAAGGTTAAATAGGTTATGTTAGGTTAGGTTACGGGCTATTTTCAATTTTTTTTCATAACTTTTAATGACTTATGAAAGGGGTGTTAAAATTGCATGATTCTGAGTTGTTATGGAACCAAAATTTCACCCCTAATGGTTTTTACCAGGCAGAGAATGAATATGTCCTTTAAGAGGGAATAACCAGAGAAAACCGTAAATGTGTCATTTTTGAATTGTTCTTTTATCTAGTAAAGTTATGTTTTAAATTTTGAGAAAAAATGTTTATTTTTAGTACAATAAGGTTTTACCGTAGGTCGTTGGCAGATTTGTTAAATGTTCAAACAAAATTTTGTAATACACAACACACATTTCAATAATATGCAGTAAAATAAATCAATAAATTATCTGGGAAAGCTGCTCGTATGTTTCAGAATTCTAATTTCAGTTTAAATAAAATCATTAAATAAAAGATCCGCGCACTTATTTTGTGACGAAAATACTTCAGTTTGTCTATTTATTTACGGTCTTAAAACTAAAATATTAAAGATTTTTTTTGCATTCTTATTTTGCTAGGACATTATTGAAATACTTATAATCAAAAATTATTACAAAAAGTACACAATTTTAATAGTTTTATCATCACGCCTTTTAGCATTTTTGAAAATGAAAAATTTTTAGCAAATTAAAGGCCCTTTAAAACGATATTACACTGATTGATCTTGACGTTTCATACCTTTTTTATATTTTAACACAATGTGACATTATAATAATATAAGAGTACGTAATTATAATACGTACGGTTCCGAGAAGAGTGGTTGAATCTCACTCCAATCCCCGACTTTCCCATTACTTAGGAAAGTAACTTCCCGTCTACAGATGGATATGTACTCTGTTTACTTTATTACAGTCTTCTTCCTGTCAGTTTCTATAAAAGATATTTGCGGGAAGCGAATGCGAAGTTTTCTTAGAGAAACAACAGATAATGTTATTTTAAAATGGATGCAATTTTAAACGCTGACATTGAGAGAATGAGAAGCACTTTTGATATCTTACAAATAATACGCGATTTTTAATACAACGTACTTAGTAAACGGATATGTATAATATGTAACTTCATTTCATGCATAAACGACTATACTAGAGTTGTGCCCCGACAAAACCCATCATGTATTGATCATATTTGGACAAAAGCTGACATAACTACACAATTAACACCTGTCATTTGGAAAACAAACATAACTGATCACTTTACGTGTTTTTTAATTCTTGATTTAAAAAAAAAATATTTCCTTTTCCTCAACTGCATTACAGCAGTATAATATAAAAACCATTAACATACAACTTCTAGAACAAAAATTAAAATCGGAAAAGTGGGAAGAAATATTAAATACCGAAGATGCCGAAAAATCTTCAATTAATTTCGAAAAAACACTTCGCGATCACATAATAAATGCAACTAAAGAAAATAACGTCAAACTAAAATCAAAACATAGAAAAATTAAACCTTGGATCACCCATGGAATAGTTACCTCAATTAGGAATAAAGAAAAACTATTTTATCAAACCCGTAAACAACCCAATGACTTTATTTTATTACAATTATATAAAAAAATACAGAAATAATCTTACAAACTTGATTAAAAAAACAAAAGAAAATTACTTCAAAGAAAAAATTGAAGATTGTGGTGAAGATAACAAAAAAGTCTGGGCTACAATTAATAACATCATTGGCAAGGGTAATAAAAATAAACAAATAAATAAAATAACATATGACAATGAAACAATAGAGACAGTAAAAGAACCAACTAAAATTGCTAATATTTTCAACAACTACTTTGCAAAAGTCGGTGAGAACCTAGCCAAAAAAATTGACGCTGTCCAATCTAAAAAAACTTTCAGTACATCCACACAAACTTGCCAAAATATTTTCAAAAAGTTTGAAAAATGCACACAGATAGAAATAGAAAAAATAATAATGAACTTACGAGTGTCCGCGAGCCCTGGTTTCGACCATATCACAATAAATTTACTAAAACAAATGAGACAACTAATATCAAAACCAATAGCACATATCATAAATAACAGCATGCAACAAGGAATTTACCCGAAAATATATAAAAATACAATAATAACTCCGATTTTCAAATCAGGAATTGCAACCGACATCTCAAACTACCGTCCCATATCTATTGTATCAAACGTAGCAAAAATATTTGAAAAAGTCGTAAAGTCACAATTAACTAAGCACATCACTTCAAATAAAATTATTAATGATAACCAATTCGGCTTCAGAGAAAATTTAGGCACGCAAGATGCAATCGCAAAAATAACCTCAATAATATGTAATGCTCTTGACTCGGGAAATAAATGTTTAAGTATATTCATTGATCTAAGAAAAGCTTTTGACAGTATATGCCACAAAAAACTAATCAAGAAATTAGAAAATATTGGAATTCAAGGAACAGTTATAGAATGGTTCAAAAGTTATCTACATGAAAGACACCAACACGTGAAAATTAACAATACATTGAGTGAACCCACCTATTCAGAATTTGGAATTCCTCAAGGGACAGTGTAAGGTCCAATATTGTTTATCATTTACGTGAATGAAATGCTTACAATACCGAAAATTGGAAAAATCATATCTTTCGCTGACGACACAGTCTTAATCATAGAAAAAAAAACTTGGGATGAAGCCTTCCGAACCGCAAATGTAGAAATAAACAACTTAAAACAATGGCTGGATGACAACTATCTTTCCTTAACCTCTGACAAAACTTACTTCATGACATTTACACTATCAGACAAATTCCTTCCAATTATAAATTCCAATATAACTATTCATAGCTCTTGTAAAAATTATACTGACAACTGCAACTCATCTAAATGCACAAAAATTTCAAAAAAGAACAACATTAAATATTTAGGCATAATAATAGATCAACATATTAAATGGACAGAACATATTGCACAAACTATAAACAGAATACGTAAACTTTTTTACGTATTCCTCAAACTAAGAAATATACTTCATAAATCTATACTACTGAAGGTTTACTATGCATTAGCCCAATCAGTTCTGCAATACGGAATAATAGGTTGTGGAGGAGCGTATAAAACCAACTTAGCCCCACTTGAAATAGTACATAGAAGACTCATCAAAATTATTCTAAAAAAACCTTTAGACTATTCAACTCAAAAAATATTCGATGAATTCAAAGTTTTACAAATAAACAGAATCTATCAAAAAAATGCATTACTTCAAATCCATAAAGACAAACTAACAATAAAGTCATTTAGCACCAGGCCGAGAACAACAGGACAAATAATAATCCCTAAACGTAATACTACAACGGCCCAACACCATTACACATACTCAGCCATAAAATGCTTTAACGAACTCCCTAAAGATATTCAATCCGAAAAAAATTATAAAATTTTTAAGAAAAAAATTAAAATACATTTCACCACTAAGTAATTTCATGTTTGTGTTATATTATGCCCACTTATATTTTCAATGTGTACACAGGTTTTATATTTTATAATTTAAAAAAAAAAAAACTTTCTTCCTAAAATAGTGCACAGGTATATAATTTTACATACATGTTGTTTTTATTTTATTTTTTCATAAATACGCTCATGGTAGCATCAATTAAACATATATCAAAATATCAATTGTGTTAGTACTCCCTCCCTAAACACGAAAAATTCTCAATTAGAGAGGTATTATTACCACCATTAAAAAATATTTGCATTACATGTACATAATTAAAAAAATAATTGTACTTATACCTAACTTTGTAAAATTGTAAAAATGGAATAAATAAATAAATAAATTTAAAAAAAAATGTTCGCATAATTGTTACATCAGACAATATTACATTTGTATAGAACGAGACATTAACCTTGTTCGGGAGTGTTGAGGCTATCTGAAAGAAAAAAACCTTCCGTATAAAAAATTGGCGGAAAGCTGACATACCAAAATCGTTCACTGTTTCATTTGCTTGATTACAAACATGGCGTGGTAGTTACATGTTAAATAAATGCGCCGAAAATTTTAGGTAAAGTGTCAATTTTTCTAGGGGATTTTTTATAAACGAATTAAATAGACTTAAATTATAGTTAAATAATGCAGGTGTGAGTATGGGTGAACCGACAGTTGATCCGTGGACAATTGGCCTCCCGGAAAAGGATTTTACAATAAAAGTAAAAAAAAATTGTGCATTATTTACCAATTTAAAACATAAAATCGACTCCAAAAATACCCTTAATGATTAGTTGGTATGAATATCAAACGAATTTATATACAGTGTCGATTTTTTGTACTTATGCTCTTTTACGAGTATATACAGCAGGTATATAGTTAAGTAGATTTTTCCTTGATGTATTTGAATGAATTATCTTTTATACTTTGTTGAATCCCTTCGACATCCCTTGACATCCCTTCGGCGTCACTTAGTTATATTTTGTATAATTGACCGACAAACCGACTGCATATTGTATATGTATATGTATGCCGCGCGATCAACTGTCATGGAACCGCGAGTATGTGACTTCACGTAAAGTGCTTTTTGTTTCTCTGAAGATTTCGTTATGCTTGTAGACTCATATTTATAACACCTTTCTCGTGTTTTACCACAGCCCATATCACATGCCTCCTTATTGTATCTTTCTTTATTGTTACCTCCGATGAGCGATCGCGGGTCACACAATGTGTCAGCGTCGTCCACTTCTTGACTAATGGACTAATATATCCACTTCCTTCCATCAGGGACCAGGGACCAGGGGGCAGGGTGACAGCACTGAGAGGAGGTATATTATCCTCGCCGCTAACAGTTCATTGTACCCTCGTCCACTCCTGCTTTCCTGTCAATTATTGTTGGAGATCTTTCACAATGGTCGATTCATAAAACGTTGAATGGTTGGATATGATGACGACGCTCTTTAGCTGTACGCACTACGCGTTGAATTATTTTCTTTACAAATGTTGAGTTGGCGTTTTAGTTTTGGTTACATGCTTACTTATTTAATTTTAATTATATTATTATACATACCAAACATCAGACGATAAAAGTGGTTATTTCAGTGACCAGGATTTGAAACTATGAGCTTTGGAGGCAATCCTATCCTAATCCAAAGCTACATGTAGTTTTCGATACTTTTTAGATGCTCCATAACACTTAACTTGTGGAGGTTTAATCAATGGTCAGCAGATTCTTAATAATAACAATCTGGTTTATTTAAATTGACGTATTTACAATAATAAGGCTACAAGTTAGCCGGTCTAACTGGGAGAGAGCAAGATTGAAAGTAACCGAAAATAATGTTAAAATTAAACCTTTTTTATTTCTAGAATCTACTTTCTTAACCATGAAGTATCAGATTTGTGTTTAATTCTCAAAATGAGGTATCTTCATTCTTCACTAGGTTAAAAGCGATAGCTCAGTGGACAGGACGCCTGTCGAGCAGTCATAGTGCTTTTCACCATACAGTTATCTTATGCTAACCTTGTGAATACAAAAAAATCAGAGTGTGTAATTCACACGCGGTATAAGTGAAACCTTCAGAAAACTAAAATTGACAAGATTGAGGAGACTACGAAGCACCGCACAAAGAGGAGACCGATTATACTCTCATTCTCTCGCAGGCTAAATCCTGTAGATGTATGTGTATGTCTCTTTTTAGTATCGCTATATTTCGTTTCATCGAGTTTCAAATCACAACGGTACTAAAGAAGTTTTCACTTCAAAAATATTGTGGAAACCTGTAACTCGTGAATATAAATAAAAAATATATAAATAACATGTAAAACTTGTTTCGTATTTCTTTATAGTAGCATTCAACTTTTGTTGAAAATTTTGGTGTGTTTCAGGGCATTTGTTTATTAATTTATGTCTTCTGTAAAGCAATCTTTAAACCGTACTCAGAGCTGGCAAAACCCTCCGTAATATAATAATGGAGATGATATTGTTTTCGAAGCCGAATCCCGTTTCCCTCAAAATGATAAAATTCGCCTAGTCAGTTCTTAATATGTGTCAAAACGCCGCTTTACCCCTGAAAACACGATGAAAACACTGGGAAAACATGGCGGGCGAGTATCCCAATCAATTCGTCATCAGCCCCGTGAACAAATAACAAATGGCGGGCGGACTGCGGGTTTTGGAGCCCTTTCTGAGTACAAACAAGATGGCGGAATAAAACCCGCACACACGTTTCACATTTGTCCCCGTCGGCTTGTGTAAACTAGCCAAGAGCGCGGGAAAACATGGCGACAAAGGAAAACAGATGTCAAAACTACGTCTGTTATTCTCACCGTTGCATTATTAATGGCCCCGCTCCTAGATCTTTTTTCACGACCCGTTTTCGTGCGACATCTGATAGTTTTTGCTCATTACTTCTTGACGAATAGAGTTCGGAATTCGATAGTCGCTGGTGTGTGAACGCTTTGTTAACAAAAAGAGAATGCTTTGCGAAAATTGTTTTTATTATTTTATTCGAACGTTTTATAAGTAGCACATCGGTTGTTCGAGAAAATCTATTTATTTCGACAATCTGTCTACGTTTTTTTTATTATCTACGTGGAAAAGCAATGTCGACGATTATATTTTCATTATCAAGCAACTTTTTTTCTTCAACCTACACAATTTTACCTACACATAACCTACAGGAGATGAGCCATTTATTAGATAACCAACACCCCTGCAGGTCACCCCAAGTTTTTAGCTACGTTTAATGACTTAGCGGGGGTGCATGGGTCCACGGGGTGAGGTTTGTCCGGGTCTTGGCGGCGGATTTGTCCCAGTAGCTGCATAGCAGGTCGGACCGGAAGAGAATGGTTAAGCGAGTCCCTTTGACTTCTCCAGCCGGACTCGCTCGGAACATCGCCTTGCACCGCAGAGGGCGGGATGGATTCATACGTCCGTCACTCCTGGACATACTGACCCCCCAGATGGAGTGAGGTTTGTCTAGGTCTTGGAGGCGGATGACCAGGACACACTGAACCCCAGATTCCTACCCATCCCTTAAACCCTTTTCCTTCCGAGAACTCTCCTCTCCTTCCTTTCCTTAAAAAAACCCCCCACACATCATCCCCAAAGATGACATTCCTGTGTGGAGCTCATCTAAAAAAAAAGGTACACATCATATTATTATTAGCGTTTTTTTCGAATAGTCATTTTAGCATGGTTTTTTATTTTATTTTTTATTTTTTTTTATTTCATACAATTTTTGAAAATACACTTTTATGTTTTTTTCTTGATTACCATACTAGGCTAATGCCCGTGTTAAGGTAATCATACTATATATATTAACGAAATTGTTTTAAAAAGATTCATTGAGTTTTCATTTTACTTTTGAAAACCGATACACATTTAATTCATCGAATTGAAAGTTAACAGTAATTTACTCTCGTTATGTTCGCAATGTAAACAATTAGGTATAATAGGTACCTACTGAATGCAATTATATTCAATTTCGTTCAGTTTCAGTGCCGGCAACCCGGGCGTTTATTTATTTTTCATTTATTTTCCATTTCCAGGTTTACCAAATTAAAAGCTTTTATTTTAATGTGTTGCCTTTTCAAACAAATTTACGTTTCTATTGCAAATATATTTATAATTTAAGCGATATATTTAATCCCCTCGACTAGGAATTATTTTCGCATTCCCTCGTTCCTTATCATTGAATATTTATTAAAACAATGATTACAATTAAATTCTCCGTATACCATTAGGTAGGTACTCTTTTATAACTGATTTGCACTCGCATATATATCGAAAAGGAATTCAATAAGTGTGATCCAAAAGTCTGACCGTTCTTCGCTCAAATTTCACAAAATCTAAATCAAGCGAATATAATGCCAGGCATTTTAAGAGAGCCACAGTATGCAAGTGATTAGCTGTCTCGATCTAGTAGTTAAAAGATATCTACTATGTCAGTGTCGACATCTATCTACCATGAAAGGCATTTATATCTGAAGGTGTTTAAAAAAAAATTATAAATTATAAATTATGTGGAAAATACTTTCCCTCAGGTCCTTTGTCATCTTGGGGGATGCTGTGTGGAGGGTCTTTTTGTGGAAAGGGAGGAGAGGAAGTTCTGAGAATAAAAAAGGAATGTGGGGTGGGTAGGAATCTATCCTTCCGTCTGCAGTGCAAGGCGATGGGTCAAGAGAGTCTTTCTGGAGAGATAAAAGTCCTCTATCAATCAGTCTCTCTTTATCCGGCCCGCCTTGCAGTAGATGGGCAGATGCATCTGCCGCGAAAATCCCGTCAAACTTCAACTTATGAACCCGTTTATCAAAAGTTGCGATCCACTATACTAATCTATATACTTTTTCAAACAAACGCGCAATTTCCTTAACCTACAACTTTTAAAAACAGTGTATTTACTACTCACTGTGCCAATCTCACATCGAATACGGAATTGCTTGGGGTAACACTTATTCTAATGCCCTTGACCCCATCATTAAAGCACAAAAACTAATAATAAAAATAATTCTTAAACTTCCTCTCACTACCAGCACCGATACGATCTTCAATACTTTCAACTTTATGGATATTAAACAGCTCTACGCAAAATCCATCTTAGTTTATTTACATAAAAAACAACAAAATCCTATACAAACCAACACAAATGATACACAATACCCGAGCCAAAAATAAAGAACTTCTGCAAACTCCCTTTTCTAAAACCACCTTTGGACAAAAACACTTTAAATACATAGCTTGCAAACTACACAATACACTTCCAGCTACGATTAGACAAACTGAATCAATGACCAAATTCAAACAAGATATAAAGAAATGGATTATAAGTATTGGACGTCACACTACTGCTAACATCTGTAAAATAGATTACAAATAGACAGAATTACCATCTCACTTATGTCTCCTTACCCTTATTAAAGAACTTAGAATAGTAAAATCCTATATGTATAATATAACTCCCTATATAGATTCGACAGGATTTATTACTTTATTCATCTCTTCCTTCACCTATATAATGCTCTCTTTATGGTATTAACCCTCAATTTAAATCATCTTTCTGTTTGAATTGTATAAATCAGTATGTATCTTACCTTAAATACTCTTATGTATGATACTCATTTATGTACCTCTACGCCTGTCTCAACACAGGTATACCCTAGTGAGACAGGCATCGAATAATGTAATGTAAACATACCTTATATATGAGTTTATTTATTGTTCTGTTATACGTGGTGGAATTATATTGTATTAAAATTGAAATTAAAACACTTTTTAACTTGTTTCCACTTATTTATTTCACCAGTACCGGTTTCATCCTATTATGGACATTACGAGCCTGAAGATGTCCATAATAGGATGAAACCGATACTGGTGTAATAAAGAAGTGGAAACAAGTTAAAAAGCGTTTTAATTTCAATTTTAATACCTTATATAGATAAATAAATAAAATAACTTGGGACGACCTATGGTATAAATGTTGATAATCCAATAATTGATTCCCGGGGCTGCGGTACCCATACCCGCATAAATTGTACTTGTATTATCTATTCAGGGCCTTACTAATAAACGCATTTAAAATTTACACCACCGATAAGCAACCCTTAATGTATTTACGAGAACAAAAAGTTTTTTGCATAAAGCCGGATAGTAGGTAATTTTTCTTAGTATTACAAATTTATTGATGTATTGAAATCAATATTTTAACTCCCTTACTAATTAATAAACGTTTTTTTAATTTTACCCAACTGATATAAAAGTATTTATGTATGGTAAACAGTTTTTATCAGTTGTATAAAATTTAAAATCTACAAAACACTACCGCGATTTAAACAATTCAATTTCTTTTAACCTATACCATACTGTGTCATTAGCATGATATTTGAAGAGAATGTACGGAAAACAGAGTGTGATTCATTATGGGACTCCAACCTAAATATTCTACGGGAAATGATCGATCTTAGATTGAAGGTATAGATCGTTCTAGTTCACCCCAATTATTTACCCCAGTCGTTAAGTTAATTAAACTTTTCCTCTTGATCTTTATGTGAATTTAAATGGAAATGCAAATTCGGATTTAGGCTTTTGGAATTATTAGAGACCTCTTCGTTAAGAAAACAAATAACTTTTCACTTTTCAGCAATTTTTATGGTAATTCTCAACCCCGGGGTGTTAGAAGACTATGCCCACTTATGTATTAGTCAGCAGAAATTGGAGGTTGGAAATTGTTTTTCCGCTTATATTATTCTGTTTTTATACTATCTGCCATGACTTAGAACCTATTCAAAGATAGCATTAATAATAATAATAATAATAATAATGGGGAGGATAGTGCAATCCCACACGTCCCATAAAGTTGTACATATTTACACAACAGATAAAGTAAAAAAAGTAAATAGAACAAACAAATATAAAAGACATAAGCGATAATAGAAATAAAATAAATAAGCAATTATAATGTAGGACGTGGTCTGGAGTGAGCTAGGGCCCAGCGCTCGCTCAGGAGTGGCGCTTGGTGCTGGAAGGCTACGATCACCACTGTGTTATCGGAAGCCATTAGCCACATCCTGGCTCCAGTGACCCGGTGTCTCATCAGACCGGCGAATACGTGTAGTCCTAGCTCCGTAAACATTGAAGATGCGCTGCTGTATCTTCTGTATCCAAATATAATTCTCCAAGCATCATTATAGATCCGGAGTCGTTCTATTGAGCTGGTACGGTAGTTACACCATGTTTCACATGTATATAGGTTAGTGCAAAATGCATCGAACAATGTTTTTTTTTTACATTGTTACTGCATTTGAAGAATCTTCGGGCAATCATATTAGACAGTATACTGATACTTCTCCACTGTCGTTCAATATCACCGTCATCCGAGAGGTCTTCAGTTATAATGTGTCCCAAGTATTTTACATTCTTAGATGCGTTTATATTTTGCATTATAATGTTGATTGCAATTATCAACGCGAATATAACAATTAAAATGTTTTTAAGCAGCCGGCGCGACGGTGTCAAGTGAAATTCCAATATTAAACGAAATTGGGGTCGATCGAAAATAACTTATTTAATCAAATAAGTATGATTTTTTTATACTTTAGCTCCACACCCTAAGACCACGAGAAGGATATTTTTCATCAGGGCCATGACATTTAGGGGATGCTGTGTGGATGGTTTTTTAAAGGAAAGGAAGGATGTAGGTTCTGGGAAAGAAAAGGTACGAAGGGTGTAAGAGTATTCATCCCTCCAACGTACAAGGCGATATGAGTCGAAAGGGTCCGGATGGAGAGATCAAAAAAGAAAGTAGAAACGACCCGTTCTCATGTGACAAATGTCAACTGTGTACTATGTCGGTTTTTATGATGCCGATGCCGGATTTCGAAAGATTAATGATTAGATAACAAATCACGCAACATAATAAGATTTATACTAATTGAACCAACTGGATATATACCAATCTTATACATAAAAATCTCGTGTCACGGTGTTTGTGGTCGCACTCCTCCGAAACGGCTTGACCGATTTTTATGAAATTTTTTATGTATATTTGGTAGGTATGAGAATAGGTTTTATATTATATTTCATACCGCTAGGTGATTAGGGTGTCCCTATCCAGAAAAAAAACTATTTTTTTGACAATTTTTTTTTTGTATTTTATTTTATTTGGCATCAAAAATACCTATAACACCATATTTTCACTCTCCTACCCCTCCACCTTCTTATTTTTTAATCGCGATTTTAGTGTTTTTGTATGAACAAATTTAACCGTCTTTCGTATTTCAAACAGAACGAAATTATTTATGTTGTTGAATGACAGATGGCGCTGCGTTCGCCTCATCGAACTTTCATCCACACAAGCGCAAAACATTCACGAGAAGCGTCGTGTCATTTTGATAATTTATTCGGCATCATCATCATCAACTTTCATCGCGTGGCAAACCATCGAGCTTATTTGTGTTGGCGGACCGACAAAAAATATCGTACACTCAATTGCTCTTCGAAATTCATATTGATTTTCTTTATTTCATTTCTTACTTTAGTTGGTGTATTTTTTGGTTTTTATCAGCGGTCATCGTCTACAGCGCTCCATTCCTCTTTTTATCATAGATTCCATCCCCACACACTTACAATACATTTGTTATTTTTTATTTAACAACCAAAATATTCACTATAAATAATTTATATGGCAGGACAACGTTTGTCGGGTCAGCTAGTAACAAATGAAAGTTTGTTACATCAACTAATATCTTCTAATGGACACGTTTCATTTAACGCAATTATATTGTTTACCAACAATGATTTCTGTAGTCCTCAATTAATTTCAAAATGTTTTACGAGGTCAATTCATAACAACGAATATACAGGCTATTAACTTAATAAGGTTGCTTATACACGTACTCTGTACACAGGCTCGGCTCGTTACTTATTAACGTGGATGAAACGGGTGTCGGACATATCCCGAGGGACAACTTCCCGACTGACCTACTTCTCGAAAACCAAAATTCTGGAAGACCGACATTCCGAATGACTGAATACAATGTTATGATAATATGCACGGTGTCTGAAAATTCGTAGTACAAGAGGGAAACAGGTGAATCTATAACATAGAGCCGTGGTCGTCAAACTGCGGCCCGCAGTCATATCTGGCGTTTTATTTTTAATTATATATTTTTTCAAGTACAATTATCCTATCCGTTTTTTGCGGCCCGCACAAATATCTACCGTTTTCTTTTTAACTATATTTTTTTCATGTACCAGTACAATTATACTCTCCGTTTTTTTGCGGCCCGCACAAATATCTGCCGTTTTGTTTTTAAATATATTTTTTTTCATGTACAATTAATTATATTATCCGTTTTTTACAATTATATATTATATTGTTAAGACTTTCAGGGGGGTAGTAGAAGACCCAGAGAAAATTAGAGGGCGTAGAGACGGCACAGTGAGGGTGTACGTAGGTAAAAAAAGGTCTAAAAATAAAAAAAATTAATTAAAAAAAACGCTTATCACGGACTAATAAAGCAAAATAAACTTTAATATTGGTCAATTTTTGTTATCGTAGGTATTGTAATCATTTTTATCACGTTTTCGAAAATTCACACATTTCGATAGTTCGAAAAGTGGACGTAAATTGAACTGAAAGATTCCACCACAGATACACAATTCTTTTTTTAAAATATAATATTATGATTTTACGTGTATTATTATTATTAAGAATTGACACTGTATCATGAACACAAGAAGGAAGGAAGTAACAACCCGGTACTTAAATACAAAATAATTGATTTTTTAACTTGCTAAACAAAAATGTACAACACAGCCCCTCCCCCCGAAATCATAAGTGTGCGGCCCCCATCGTCCTGTGTGGCCCTTGACCAGAAAAGTGTGACGACCGCTGACATAGAGCCTCCGTCTTCCTCTTCTCTATTAGCAATCCAAAGGTCGCTGCTTCAAATCCAGGCGATTAATTTGTGTTTTTTTAAAATTTATTCATTAAAAATAATATATAAAGTATTTGCGGCACATTTCAGAGTGGAAGATACTCTCGGTATCGCTCTGGTGTAAAACCACCATTCAGAGTTGAAACATTGCTTAAAATGGATTTAGCCGTGTTTGGTAAGCGGATCTGAATAGCCAGATACTACTACACCCTTATCTCCCTCATGTCCTTCCCCTTACCACTACCTTCAACCTCACAACATACCCCAATTGGGGATACCATAGTCTCACTGGCTCCAGATGGTTGGGCGCAGTTGGAACTCTTGTGGTATTCACGTTAAAAAAAACATTAACCAGCTGGTATTAACCCCCTAGCGACGGCTTTTTTAAAAATTAGACCTACAAAAGCTAAATTTAAAAAGATACACCACAAAATCGACTCCTGATGTAATTTATGTTCACCAGTTTCCCGCTTGTACTACGAATTTCAGAGTACCGTGTATAACGCCTATGTTAAACATGTATAATTCACCTAAAGAATCAATTATAGATTTCCTCATTATACTAATGCATTATGTACGTAAAAATTATACATTGTACTTATACATTTTTAATAGAATTTTTATATTTATTTTCGTTACAATTGAAGATATCTACATCAGAGAATATGTTGTTACACGAGTACGTTGAACATAGTTTTATAAGGCAAGCATTTTGATTTCATGTGTTTGAATGTAGCTATTACTTTGTGGTTATCCATTATAGAAAAATGAAACAATACAACTTTGTATAAACCACTTATATAATGTGCAAATCCGAAGTAAAATAAGTTTGTTCCGAAACCGGTCGGATTTGCACATTATATAAGTGGTTTATACAAAGTTGTATTGTTTCATTTTTCTATTTTGATTTCAATTTATTTAACTGTGTTTTTCTTTAAAAAGATTACACGAACGTGTATCGTGTAGGTACTTTCAAATCAATTCTGTTTAATAATTCAGGACAGTCATTAATGTTGTTTACGATTTTATACATAAATAAAAAGAAAACACTTTGTTTACGTCACTTTATTATTTCTTCCGTCTACCGGTTTCGGTACCTCCGTACCATCATCAGGACTGAATATAAAATACTGACAAATACAGGGAAATATACAAAATGTAAAAGAAAGAGACAATTGTATATTTCCCTGTATTTGTCAGTATTTTATATTCAGTCCTGATGATGGTACGGAGGTACCGAAACCGGTAGACGGAAGAAATAATAAAGTGACGTAAACAAAGTGTTTTCTTTTTATTTATTTAAAATGTCAAGTCACAATGTGTTTGCTTCTTTTGAAAGATTTTATATATTATCAACATCGCATCTGAGAATTGTCTATGTTCACTCAATGTATCATTAAAAAAAATTATAATTATTAAATCGGCTATGCGATTTTTAAGAAATATATTTTGTGATTTTTTCTGAATCTGTTCAATTTTGTTTACTTGTAATAACTTTATAAAATGGAAACCACACAGTTGACATAAACTCTGGAAGGCTTCCTACATATACAAAGCATAGTTGTTTGATAATAACAAAGTAATAATATTGTTGTTTAATAATAAGAGCAATAACAATATAAATCTACTTTAATGTTATCACGTAAATATTAATTCAATTCCTTTGCATGTTTTATCGCTCGTTTAATCTTCGATTTTTAGATTGACTCTCCTATTAAATTTGATCAATCAATTTTCATTTCCATTATAAACTATTTGACGTTTTTCCTGGATAAATCCCGTCAACGTCAAAATGGTGACGTCATTTTATTTCTTCCCTCCAAAATTGCTATCGACATGACTTTGTCGTGATGTATTATCATCGTTTGAAGTTTTTGCACCAAGTTTCACGGAAGCTACGACGTACGAGAAGCTTAAAATACGAGTAAGTTTTCGTATTGAAAGTATTAAATCGCTTTTATTTAAGACTATCCCCTTCTCATAGACTAGATTACACAAAGATTCATAGATTATAGATACTACTTTCAAAACATTAACCAAACTTTGAGTTAATCAATAACGATAAAATTGCGACGATTATCTTTTTATTTACTTTTTATCTTTGGCTTGGATTAATTAGTATTATTTCCTTCTTCAATTATTAAACAACGAAATTTTTATAGGTAGTTAATAAAAGTACCTGCTCGGAATTATTTATGATAATTAAGATTGTCAATCAAAATGCCAATAAACTATGGAGTTCCGCAAGGATTCATACTAGGACCACTACTGTTCCAAATTTACATCAATGATATTCCGCAATTAGATTTAATCGGTGAAATTTTTTGTACGCAGATGATACTGCAATTTTCTATTGGGGAAAGATTTAGACATCTCACTGGAAAATGCACAATGAGACCTAGAAAAAATTAACAGTTGGCTCCAATCAAATATCCTAACAATGAATGTAATTAATAGTTCACACGGTAGTCATTAAATTCATTAATATTTCAAACCTAAGATCTTCGAATCACATCTTTCTTGCTTTGAAGAGTCGAGAGCTGAAAACGACCGAAAAATTAAACTAAACATCTTTCTACTCTCTGGATTGATTTTCAGAAAAAATTCTATCGTACGAATATCACAAATATATTTTACGACTGGTTTTAATATAGACGTTTTTCATAGAAAAGCCCTTTCTCCCTATAAAATACTAGACTTCAATGAAATATTGAGAGTCTTTGTGGGATAATAGACGTATTTTCAAAACCAGTGTTCGGTTCGTACCTCGAATAAATGAAATAAAATGTTACAAAGTTACAATCTAAATTATTTTCTAACTAAATTCCCGGCAATCGAAGATTTCCAAGCCTAGTATCGTAATCTCGAGAATTATGACTTCAGTAATCTCCCGAATGAAAGAAAGAATTTCTGCTTCACCTAAATTCGACCGTGGAAGTTATATTTTAATAACACAACCAGCCCCAACTTCCTGGAGAAATTTTCCTTGCAATTAAAGAAATTAGTCGTATGAGATTAGCATAGCTGAGTGGAATTCGGGTGGTAAGCCCTCGGATGAATATTCAAATCTTCTCGTGAAGAGAAGCTCTCTCTTATTTTAAGCCGCCGATTTATTTAATTCTACGTCAACACTTCTTTAATGCGTCTAATCAATTTGGCCGTAAGCAAGAGTGATCCATTTAGTTACTAGATGATACAGCTACCAAGATATGATTGTGTTTAGAATCTCTGCGAGTGTTTTCTAGAATAATATTCATTTAAGGCGCCGTATCTCCGCTCGAAAAGAAGAAGATGGAGAGATATATAATTAGGAATGTTGGAGACAGCGCGCTAATATTTAAAACAATAAAATTGAAGGGTAGATTGTAAAAATGGTGAAAATGTTTAATAAAACACGACTCTTTTAAAATAGAGGAAAATATCTTGGGGGCTATCTAAAACAGCGTTTAAAGAAACACTGTGCATACATACTCGCATAACTTGTAAAATATCTGAAACAAACGTGTTTATAATAATTTTCGGAGCATACTTTGCGATTTTTTTCTATCGAGTGAATTTCATATAATTTGCGTTTCGGCTTGGGGAATGTATAGACATTATCTTCAAAAATAACATACTTTTTTAATAGCTTAAAAATTTCAAATGTTTAATTGAGATATGTAAGAAATCGGTATAAATTCGGGTAGCGGCGGCTTAAAATCGTAAATTCCGTGAATTTATTCAGAATTTCAGAAACAATATTCTATCATAACCACAAGTGTCATGTAAATGCGATTGTTCTAGTTTTCCAAGGAAACTAATATTTAGATTAATTATTAATTTATATCGGCGGGAATTATGAAGGGTGTATTTATTTCGAATTAGACGTTTTTTATCATAAAGCCATTGACATTTTCCGATTTAAAAAATAGTAAAATTAGTTAAATAATAAAACCACGGGGTTTGGGACGTAATCCCGAAAGACTTAACTTCCCGGGAAACCAAAATCCAAAAAGCCGTTTTCCCGATAGACCCCTTAAAAGATTAGTTAAAGTATTTGTGAATATTATTCATAATTATCATTGAATATTGAATATGTTTGTACATTTACACTTCGTGTATTTTGTGACTGTTATTTTCTTACAAACGAAAGACTAAATATAAGAAAATCGTCATTTTACTGCTCTTTAGTATTCATAACATAGTGTGTTGTAATAAATAATAAGTATTTATTCAATAACTCTTTCCCATTGTTTATAAATAGAACTTTCATGTTTGTACTTCTTGAACCACAAATTGATTTAATATGTTTTTAAAAAAATTTTGTCAATTATTAAAGAATGTGTTTTTTATTTTTTTCCAGGTAAAAAGAAAGATGACTGCCTCACCGACTTCGCTTCGGTCGTTGAGTGTGCGAGGAGAGGTAAAATATCACACAAATCTCATTCACACTAGTTATTATCCCCTGCCCCTTGAACTAACAATAAGTTAACCTATTTTTGTAAAGCCTCGAACCAGAGGCACTGTACACTATCATAGGGGTTAGGGTAGGAATAAGGGTAGTATGGTTAGAGGTATTTTGTAACTTTGTGTCAGTACTGTCCAAGAATTTAAGATCTTGCTAAGAATTTTCCGGTTTTTGAAAGAAGGGAAGTCATTCCACTGTGGTTGAAGAGTACCCACTTTATTATGCACGCAAGCTGGCATTAAAATATTTCATCTTTTGATCTTATTTGTATTAAATTTAAAATATAGAACCCAATTTATACATTGTTTTTACTAGGCGATTCTATAAGAAACTAAAAGTTATACACACCGTCACAGGAAAGAACATTGTAAAAACAAATTTGAAGTTTTATCTACATCAGAGAGTGGTGTGAATTCATACAAATGACGTATTTATAGATACATGGAATCCATATATTTGCTACGCTTGGTGACTTAGCAGGGGTGCCCGCATTCAGGTGAGGTTTGTCAAGGTCTTGGTGACCGATATGTCTGCCTGGCAGGCCGAATCGGGAGAGAATAGTTGAGGGAGTTCCTTTGACTTCTTCAGCCGTACTCTCTCGGAACATCGCCTTGCACCGCAGTGGGAGGGATGGATTCATATTTCCATCACTCCTGGACACACTAACCCCCAGATTCCTACCCACCCTTTATACCCTTTTCCTTCCCAGAACTTCCTATCGTTCCTTTCCTAAAAAGACATTCCACACAGCATCCCAAAGATGACATTTGTCCTGAGGGGGATTATTCTAATGTTAAAAAAATATTATTATTTTAAATCTCAACTTAGCGGAAATTTATTTACTCTCGAACGAAATTCTATCATAAATTACGGATCTTCGAATATAACAAGAAATTATAATTGTGTGTTCCTTTATTTTCATTTGTTCGATAAACAAAAAGATTTTTAAAAGTGACTGTTGAAACCCCTGCAAAGCTGGGTAGTAATTACTTGTTAATTACACCCAGGTTTGTTCGTGGGTGTACACGAAGTATGTCAAAGGCCTTGTGCGCACTAGCGGCTAGCCGCGTAGGCGGTCAACCGCGCGGCTAGCCGCATTTTTATTTTAGTATGAAATTTTTCGGCGGTTGGGTGCGTACGGATATGAGCGGTTGCATACTAAAATAAAAATGCGGCAGGCCGCGCGGTTGACCGCCTACGCGGCTAGCCGCTAGTGCGCACAAGGCCTAATACAGCAGTATCACTGTGACGATGTGTAGAATCTAATATCTGAGACAAAGTTTTCATTAGACCCTATAAATCGAAGCCTTTGCACGATCGTACATAACTTGGCCGGTGCCTACCCCAAACAAAGAAAATCAACCTCCTTCAAGCGGTTAACCTCTGTCAAACCCTCGGCGGGAAGACATAAATCACTGCATACTCGTGGGAGTCTGGGGGCTTTCTGTATATTTAACTACCCGCTTGATAGTGTTAAGTCACATTGCAGTTACATCAAGTGCGAGCGCGAAGTAAGGGACACTTGACAAATGGGATGGTTTTGTTTAAAATCTGTCTGGGTCTGGATAAATGCTTTACGCGTCAGTGTGCTTTTCGAACATGCTGAAACAGTATTATCTTTAATAATTGTTATTGTTGAAAAATAAACTTTTTCTAAAAGTATATACTTTTCTAGATTCAATTGTGTCGTTATATGTTTGAATTTTGGTGAAAAACCGTTCACTGGTTACCTTTTCGTGGTGATTCCACACGTGCCCGAAGTAAGCTCCAATTGTTCATACTTTTAGTGAAATTGATCAAGGATTTTCAAATATTGAATTTCTTTTTTCATCAGATGAGTAATTTAACTACCCTGTATGAAGCCTTATGAATCGAAAGGTCGTACTTTTCTCTCGAATTTCTTTTTGTTTTTTTTTCGAATAGGCGCATGTACCTGAAAACTTAAGAAAAACTGAAAGCATTAATCGTCACCACAACTTCTTCAAGATACCACACGGCAGAACCGATGTACTAGCATAGCATAGCCTGACAAGAGAAATGGTGCTATTGTATGAAATTTCTATTAACTACTTTTTAAATAACCTCAAAACTTTTAAAAATAATGGCATAAATGATTACAAAGAAGCAATATTATAAATATTTTCACTTCTAGCGAGGTCTTTATCCTTTATACTCTTATAATTTACATTTTTACTTAATTTCGTGTTACTAATTTTATAAATTAGACGTAAGCCCGTTAATAAATAATAATAAATAGTAAATGTTAGATCAATCCATCTTACAAAAAAATAAATAAAAAATACAAAGATCACACTTATAGGAATTACAAGGTATATGTAAATTACAAAAAATATATAATACATATACAGAAATGAATAAATAATAGAACACTGCTTACTTAGGCTTCCAAGCATACCCTTTTCGTAATAAAGAAATTAAAAGTAAAATTAACAAAATTAAAAGTAATTCAACAAATATATGGTAAGTAGATCAATTTAAAAAATTTAATTTACGAAAATTAGCTCAATTATTATATAACACAAACTCACAATTATTATATATCTCACAGATAAAAACAAATCTGAATAAAATTAAGTTATTGTAAAGTTATGTTTAAAAAAACTCCTATAATTACGACAACATATAAATGAACATAACGTAAAATTATTGAACGCATTAAAAATGCTTTATTTAACCGTGAATTTTAAATTCCTTCCCAGCGGAAAGGAGGCTCTTTCCAAGATGACGAACTTCTTTGCCCCGGACAATTTGTATTCCGGATAGGCACATCTCGTTGCCTCCGTCCTGTCTCCGTTCTGACACTCTGCCCTTCGCCCCTCGTAAATGAATATAATCGCGAATGAGGTGGCTTACTCGGACAAACTTTGAAATTGCTAATCATCCACTTTTTCCTCCCGGGATTACACCGCCTCGATAAATTGCCCCCGTCTAATTCTGCCATCCGTTTTTTTATCCCATTTAAACTTTCCGTGGAAGAGAGAAAAGTTTCCTAGCACTTATTTCCACTGGCCCCTGATCTATCCACGGACATGATTCCTCCCTGCAGTGACCGATCTAACGAAGCGGCAGCGCTTTACAACGTGTTAAAGCACTCGCTAATTTCTGTTTGTTTTATTATCCCACTTTCGTGATATTTTCTGGAAGCTGATTGTTGAACATTCATTACCTCGTGGAATTAAAAATTTCAACGTTGCAAAATACGTCTTCTTCTCAAAAGCTTTTGATTTGCATTCCTATAAAATGTCCGTAGAATAATAAGGAAAAAAGAGGTTGATGTTATCAAATATTGTTTGCTATCAAATTATTTGTAGTTTCTGATTTCGCCGCAATCAATCTCTCTTTATCATTGAAGAAGAATATAACACCAATAATCTAAACGAACGTATGAAAGAGAACAAGACACGAAAAAATTAAAAAGACCCAACTTAGATGAGAGTCACACTTTTCTGGTCAAGGGCCACAAAGGACAGTGTAGGTAATCAACCTCTTACCCGCCCTGGTATAAGTAACTGATGGTTACTCCTTCAAGGCTCTCGCAAGATTCTAATTTTTTGATTAAACGAAGCTACATTTATGTATTTTGAACGAATCTAGACCTCCAGTGTCCATGCATACGTTGTTAGTAAGCAGTATGCAAGTGCTTAACAGGAAAAACAAAATGCAAAAAAAAATAAGTTAGTAAGACAAAGATAAATTAAACAGGGCAAAAGAAAAACCAATGCCACAAAGGACAATGTTAGGTATCACCGCGGGCCGCACACTTGTGATGATGACCGGGGGGGAACGCCCCCTAATTTTCTCTGGGTCTTCGTTCCACAGCCGAGCTGTTGAACACAAGAACGAATTGAAGAAGCGACCCGTTCTCATGTGATAGTCATCCGTGTACATATGTTGGGCACGCTTTTGGCGTGTTTCCCGACTATGCACCGGTGCCGAAGGGATCATTGATGCTAGTTCTTCGGAGCATCTTCCAATGAAATACCGGTAAGACATCAATAACATTCCCACCCGACGTCTGTGCTCTAAAGATTGCAATCCGTTTGTTAAGTTAGGAGAATCTATCAAACGTACCGCCCGTTTCTGCACAGAGTCGTTTTATTGATTAGTTAAGTTAAAATCTAACAAAAATATTCGTTAAGCTACTAAACCTTTGGTAAATAGAAATAAGGCACCAATGACACGTATTCGATTAGAAATCTGAAATATTTACTAGAAAACAAGTCAACCAAACGTAAAACCAACCAAAACAAGTTCACACAATTGATTGTTTTCTCTACCTTAAAAATTCCAAATGGTTGGAATAAACTGATTACACATTTAATCTTCCAGAATTGAACACGATCCAATACGCCTTTTAATTATTCGGCAAAAAATCCAACAAGGCAAACTGTCTGATAACTAATTAAACGGGGGTTCCCGATTCTAGATTTATGCTTTCTTTCTTTATGAACCCTTCCTGCGACCTTTGTTTTGTTCTATTTTCCGCACTTTATTTTACCGCAGCATTGACATAGGAAACACAGATGAGCCATCCAATGTTCACCGGTAAACTGCCTCCTGTTCTATATTATATTCATTCTTATTATAAGCAATAATTATCAGCTTGAAACACTCATCTACATTGAAAAAATCTCCCGAGAAAAGATACTTGCCGCCAACGGGACTTGAATGCTTATTGCTTAATATTGAATAATTATTGCTTATAATAATTGTTACCCTTTGTGCTATGCATAAAAATCTTGTCTTAAACGTTAGTTTATCAAATAAAAATAATAATTAATATTCATTCTTGTTTAATGCCGTCGTTATTGTTAATCATTATCTATTGTCCCGTGCCAAAACAGCACTGTTATTGTTAATTTTGTTCTCTTGGCATTGCTTTGTGTTTACTATATTCTTTGTTTCATATTATTTTATCAATATTTTGTAAAGACTCGTAAGGAACACTATAGGATTACTTTTAAGTTTGTTATAGTTAAGCGCACTTGAAGTGAAATAATACTAAACTGCGCTATATAAATATTACGTTATTATTATTAATATACAATTTCGTTGGTAATTAAGATTAAAAGTTTCATTACAATTGTGTCATTCTGGATTCCAGATTAAATCAGTGCATAACTTATTTAATGACGACAATAAATGTTCCTTTTTATTTATTTATTTATTTGTACAAAAAATTACAGAATAAGAAAGCTTTGACTATCCAACTACGCAAGAGTTTTCCTGTTTTAGGACAGTCAAATTGCACAGTTTAGTTCACATTAGATAGCTGTAGTTATCATGATCATTTAAAATTTCATATAAATGTTAAATTATGGTTTTCTGTACTTTCATTGAGCCTTTATTTTGTTTGAAAAAAAAATTTTAAAGTGAAAACTTCTTTAGCACCGTTATGACTTGAAACTCGATAAAACGAAAAATAGCGACCCTAAAAAGAGACAAACGTCTCCTTCACAGCCTCCCCACTCTTGTCTATTTTAGTTATCAGAAGGTTTTACTTCTACCGCGTGTGAATTGCACACTTTGTTTTTTTTTTAAATTTCGTATCTTACTTATTAATTATTAATGATTTTATCTGGTATCTCAGAATGACGATGTTGCAATATGCCACTTTTCGCACTCAACCGACAATAATATCACCCACTAAAAAGAATAACTGAGTGTTGTAGTATTAAGGTTGTTTATGTTCACGGATTACAAAAAATATGTTATCCTTCGACAATAAATTGAACATGTACGTATTACATACTTAATCTGTGATTTTCAGTAGGTAGAAAAGATATTCGGTTTTAATTACGCGCCACTCATATTCATGGCCTTGAAAAACGTTAAGGGTAGAAACGTGAGACAGAGGGATAAGAAGGAAGGAGGAACTAAAAAAATTAAAAACTATTACGAAGTAATGTCCCGGATTTAGTGGAGTCACAATCTAGTGATTTTTGCATCGATGGGTCGTGTCTATGGTGGTTTATCCCCCACGGCACGAGCCACCGAGGCAGCGAGCAGTGGAGGTGTTAACGCCGACTGTAGAATTTACGGCTTAATCTGGCTTCGGCAATATACGCCATAGAGTGGGACAGATGCTGGGAATCTTTTAACGTTCAAATTTATTAATAAACCACATTAAAAACTAATATTTTTAACGAACTGATTACTGTACCTTACGTATTAATCGGCCAATAAAATATTCACGATTTTCACAACGACCAAATAAGGTGACATGTTATTCTTTCAACTTTGTTTCTCAAAAACGGAGTTTTGCTCACAAGGGTTGTTTCTTTTCGGTGTTGTCTGATTTTTATCATAATGTGGTAGGTAAAAAAAAACATGTTTTATATTTCGACGCCCCTAAGTAAAATAATCTATTCCTTTGCGGGAGCAAAGGTTGAAGTTGTTTTTCGTAGTTTAGTCATAAATTATTCTTGGAGTATTATATTTTAAAATATCAAGATAAAACTACGAAAAAGCACTTAAAATACCTTAGTAAAACCCTGTGTTTTATAAATATTATTTTGAAGTCTATCTTTCAAAAACCTTTTAAAGATTCTGTAGAATATGTTTTAAATATTGTATGTTTTTAATTTGTATCTTACACTAACACCAATTTATTTTGTACGGTGTGTCCAGAACTAAGTGACTGAACACTAAAGATGTATTTGATTTTTTTATAATGTTCTATTACAAAACATTAGAGCATGTCATGTTCTGCTACAAAACATTAAAGCATTTAATGTTCATTAATGTCCTATTACGAGTACAAACTATTAAATGTTAAAATGTTTATGTTCTATTACAAGGCTTTAAAGTATGTAATGTTCAATGTCTAATGTTTTATTGCAAAGCATTAAACCATGTAATATTCAATAATTTAGGATGTAATGTTTAATAATGTTGTATCACCAAGCATTAAAGCATGTAATGTTCTATTACAAAGAATTAAAGCATTTAATGTTCTATTCCAAGCATTGACCTATTCTGAGGCATTAAAGCATGTAATATCCAATAACGTTCTGTTACAAAGCATTAAAGCTTGTAATGTTCCATAATAATGTTATATTACAAAGCATTGCAACACAAAGAAAGATATATTACACATTGTCTAAACAATACAGTTTTCGTTGCTATCAACAATCTTTTCCTGTTTCCTAAGGTTTCTAACCTATGCGATGATTGAAGATGTGTAATTTACGCAAGGTTTCTGTTTAATCCTTATTGGATACACCCGAACAGATAGTTTACCGGCCCCATCTTCCCGCCATATTAAAATCTCAGCCTAAAGTGATTTGTGTTCTTTTAATTATCAATTCAAACTTTCCCGAGAGGTTCGCTCTTTGCCAATACGTTTATGTCTGTATTCTTAGCAAGAATAGTACCTACCTTACTTTTGAATAAATTTGCCTAATTTTATTAAAACTCGCTGAACTTGTTAAGAACTAGAAGTAAATATAATAAAATAAGAAGTTCTCGAAGTTCTTTATTGTTAATAATAATTTGTTGTAAGGATTCATGGGATGGGAAAAAACATCTATAACATTGTACTTATTAATTGTCATATTATTTCTTAATCAAAGAACAGTTGTAGCTGGCGTGAATTTGATTTTTATACAAATCTACGATTTTATTCAGATAGTGATGAAATTTTGCACATTTGGCTTTCAAAACAAGAGAAAGGGCACTGCCGGGGACGTCAGCTAGTATTAATATAAATTGAATGCCAGATTTTGTTCTTCATTTCGTTATACCTATATTTTTTTTTCTTTTTCAATTTCACATTTTAACTTTTTTAATATTCACGAATAGCTGATATTCCATCTCGTTTCCACCATGTATTTAAAAATGTGCTTTGTTTTTTTTGTGAGATAGTTTAAAGTAACTGGATAGCTCTAGGATAGTTCGTTTATTACGAAAGATCTTGGCATTTTGAAACCTAGGAATAACGACAAAATATTAAAAATAAAAACGTTTAATGGGAAATGTATTTTCAGCCCAGAATTAAACTATCTGAACTCTCCCGGGGTACGTTTTTCGTTCAAAGAATTTCCAGAAGTTCACAATTTGGGAAGCGGGAATGGGTACCACCGCTCCGGGAACCATTTATTGGATAACATAGGTCACCCCAAGTGGTTCGCTACGTTTGGTGACTTTCCCGGGTCTTTGGGGTGAGGTTTGTCTATATGCTCACCTACTGCGTGGCGGGCCGGATCGGGAGAGACTGCTTGAGGCAGACATAATCTAGACCTCTCCAGCCAGACTCTATCGCCCCATCGCCTTGCACCGCAGTGGGAGGTATGGATTCGTACATCTCTCATTCCTGCACACACTGACCCCCAGGTTCCTACCCAGCCCTCATACATTTTTTTTTCCAAAACTTCCCCGCCCTCTTTTAAAAAGACCCCCCCCGCACAGCATCCCCAAAGATGACATAGGTCCTAAGAGAATTTTTTTACTGAGGGCCTCCTGAAATGAAAACGTAAATAATTGCTTGATAGTCCATCACATTTCGTCACAATTTACGTATGTAAATTGGTTCTTTAGAACAAAAATATTTTTTTGTATTATTCTCAAAGAAATAAGCAAAACATATACATTACTTCCTTTTTGGCAGCCTTAGTAATTTACTTCGTCATTAATAATGTTAAGATGCGGAAGTCTCTAGTTTTCGTACAAGTACAGGGACTCCTTTCATTCTCTGACTTAAAGAGGCTTTAGGAATTAACTCGAGTCGTCCGATTTGATGCTCGGGAGAAAACACTTCTGTATTGTCGAAGTACGACCTAATTCGCTGTATTACATCCCGTACTTACAATTAGAGACATTAACGCTAACTAAATCCGATAATAGTTACTGAAACATAAACATTTAAGTGTCTTGGATGACTTGAAATTAGAATTAATCTGATTTTTGCTTGTGGAGATAATCCATGGTTAGAGCGTTCTACATTTTCATAAAGCCGAATTTACATTACGCAACTGGTTGCGTGCATGGTTCCAAATAATTGCACGATACCAAAAAGTAGCATAAATTGTTGGTGTAAATTGCACAAATTTAGTGTCGTGCAACCTTCAGTATCACAGTGGCACCTTCAAAATCAAAGTTTTTTTTCTGCAATGCACAATGATGTTGTAGACAACTCTCTCGCAGTTACGAGGACTCACCCGTTAGTTCAACTGAAATGATTTCGCGACACTAGTTACATCACATTTTAAACTAAACAATTAGTTGCATACCACTGGTGATGTTGTAATTTCGCGCTAGCGCGATTCTATTTTTGCGGCATACAACTAATGCATGCGTAATGAAACTAAATTAAACTGTAAAACTAGCAATGCGACTAACGTCATGAAATAAATTGTGCGCAACTAGTTACGTAATATAAATTCGACTTAGTATTATTTAAACTAATATTTTTTATCCAAAAATAGTAGATTACTTAGTTTTAACCACGTTTATTGTTAAAAAAACCGACATGTTTTCTACACAATGCTTATATCAGCAGGATTATTTAAAAACTCTTTACAACAATAGACATAGACTAAAAGGTGTCAATGGAAAAGTGGGAGTGGGAAAGGGAGAAGGGAGTACTAGGGCATAATTTACAAAGGAACCAAGTTTAATAATGGGTCATTCAAAATATTTTTTGATTATTTATAATTTTTAAATGCATTGTTTAATCCAAACAAATTAATGGTTAAAACTAAAAAATGTATTAACTTTGAATTAAAATGGTGCCACAAAATAGGTTTAATGTGTTTGAAGAAATATTTTTATCGTTCAAAATATTTATCGACTAAAATGTGCTTTGAGCTTATTACATAACTTGAAAGCATCGTGTTTATAAAATATATAATATAATATATATAATATATTGTTATCTTGATAAAATGTATTTATAATAAATTATTGTCTCTCGCTTTCTCTAAGAAATTCAAAAAAGGTTCAAATTTAATGCTTTCATATTTCGGGACGTTGCTAAAGCTTTGCTTGTAAATTAATTGTATTTTCGTAATGAAATTGAAAATTAAATATTGTTTTGTAAGCACAAAAGCGGTGGGTGTAGCTGTAAAGATTATTATAATATAATATGATGGAAATCTAAAATTATTTTCAAAACTAAATGAATTGGTACCTACCTACCAAGTTTCAATAAAACATATCATTTGATTTTTTTCAAGAACAACAAGCAATTTATGCCATGTTTTGTTGTACGTTTCGATAAACTAACGTTTCATTTGTTTTTCGGCTTTGAGTATATTAAACTGTGGTATAATAATGTCGTATTCGAGTGATATATGTGAAAAGATAACATTCATATAAACATATTGTTTTTCTTTCGCATGGAAGGCAGACAATATATTAACTGATGTTTTTATTGGTTTTTATTGAATTTCAAGACATATTGGCTTTCCTTCTCATTTTATAGACCATATTTCTAGTTCGCAAAAGATTTCCGCGTCATGTCCAGACATGCTGAGGTGATCGCTAAATAAACGTTATTTAATTATTTAACTTTATTCAATTTTGAAACTTATTGTAAAAATAGATAATAAAAGTTGCCGTAACCAGGATTTAAACGCCGTTTTCTTAATCAATTCGTACAACAACTAAAATTATATTAGTGCTTACCTGTATTTTATAGACATAATATATTCACGACCGTCAATACGGATTCCGGCGGAACCGCTCGTGCGGTGATCTTCTCGCGTATGTGACGCATGTTTGGGGGCGATGCCTGGAACGTTTCGGTGAGACCCAAACGGTTGCACAGGACATCTCCAAGGCCTTTGACCGGGTTTGGCACCGAGGACTTGTCAACAAACTGCATTCTTACGGACTTCCCGCATCCTTGTGTACGTGGATTGCCGACTTCTTGAGGGAGAGGTCGATTCAGACGGTAGTCGATGGTTTCACCTCTTCCTCACACTCGATAAATGCTGGCGTCCCACAGGGATCGGTTCTGTCTCCGACTTTGTTTTTGTTGCACATCAACGACCTTTTGTCATGTGCACCAATTCACTGTTATGCGGATGACAGTACAGTTCATGATAGCTTTTTGTTTGACAAGCCCCCAAAGGGCTCACAAACTCCAACAGCTCGTAGGACTTTGAAGCAAAGAATGGACGGTTACCTCGAGAGTGTTTTCTCTTGGGGTAAAAATAATCTCGTTGAATTTAATGTTTCAAAGACCCAATCTTGTCTGATTACGTCTAAAAGGGATCGAAATGAAAATCTAGTCTCTTTCAACGGAAGCAATCTTCCGAACAGGCCCTCCATTGATATGCTTGGTGTAACCCTAAATGACCAGCTCAGGTATGGTGGCTCCATCGAAACCAGAGTAAAGTTAGCCTCCCAAAAGCTGGGCGTACTGTACCGGGCCCGCAAATACTTTAATAGTACACAACTGCTAACCTTGTACAAATCACAAGTACGCCCCACGGTTGAATTTGGCAGCCATCTCTGGTCTGGAGCTCCAAAATACCTGAAAAATACCCTCGGCTCTGTGCAGAAACGGGCGGTCCGTTTGATAGATTCTTCCATCTTAACAGACGGATTGCAATCTTTAGAGCACAGGCGTCGGGTGGGAATGCTATCCTTGTTCTACAGGTATTACAATGGAAGATGCTCCGAGGAACTAGCATCATTGATCCCTTCGGCACCGGTGCATAGTCGGGAAACACGCCAAACGCGTGCCCAACATTTGTACACGGTTGACATTTGTCACATGAGAACGGGTCGTTTCTTCGACTCGTTCTTGTGTTCAACAGCTCGGCTGTGGAATGATTTGCCGGCCTCTGTGTTTCCTCCTTCCTACAACATGGGTCTCTTCAAGACCAATGTTCATTCCTTCCTCTCCTCAAAAAGACCCTCCACACAGCATCCCAGATGACATAGGCCCTGAGGGAAATTATCTGTGTGGAGTTAATGTAAAAAAAAAAAAAAATACCTACCATTTTCATTTATTATAGTTTTCATTTATTTGTCGATTCTATTTAAAAAAAAGTTGTTTGTTCCATTCCTATAAAATATTTGAATTTATTATTTACGAACATTAACGTTACACTATGTTAATTGTTTCTGTAAAGAAGAATAACGCTGTATTTTGAAATTTTGTACCTCCATAGAAGGTTTGAATGTAGAAATTCATTACGAAACCACAATATTCGGTCATAGCTCTCAATTAGTGCTGGTGCACGTGGAAGATAGTTTTACTTGTACACGAACAAGCAAAAATACCATCAGCTTAAATAACATTACATTTTGTACAACCAGATTTACTCGCATTTCACCCAATGTCGTGTGGTATGAACCAGCAAGTATATTTACTTATATATATAATATATTCAGTGATGCAATAATTTTTACTTAAAACAACTTCCATAGCGGTGTTCACAGAATATAAACAACCTAACTTACAGCTGTGTTAATATTTATTCAAGAGTATTTCGTGTTTTGTACAAGAAAAATACCATCAGTTTAAATAACATTACATTTTGTACAACCAGATTTACTCGCATTTCACCCAATGTCGTGTGGTATGAACCAGCAAGTATATTTACTTATATATATAATATATTCAGTGATGCAATAATTTTTACTTAAAACAACTTCCATAGCGGTGTTCACAGAATATAAACAACCTAACTTACAGCTGTGTTAATATTTATTCAAGAGTATTCCGTGTTTTATGAGTGCAGGTGCATTGGCAAAGTACCAAGCTCGGGTATGCAAGGTCACAATTCTATATTAAATTTGCCCGTTGTATTCATTTGCTAAATTAGGTGGAGGTTCCACCTTCCCTGTTTTGAATAAAAATACAATATTAGCTTCGTTCAGTACGTGTCAGTTGTACAAATTTGAGAAAATGCATGCAATTACTTCGGGGCATGTTGAAAATGCAGGGAATGTTGTGAAGTTTAAATTTCATATTGTGAAGTTTATAATGTACTTGGCGCGCGGAACTTTGACAAGACAAGCTTGGAGTAAAATTCTACGTTAATAAACAGTTTGCATGTTTTCCTTTAACCTCCTTCACGCTAAAGTGGTTCTCATGAAATCATAAGCGAAAGTGTATTGTTGATTGAATGTAGGATGGAGGTATATTATAATATACTTGCAGTTAAAAACCCACTCCGCAGGTTTTTGGTGCTAGGTCCTGCGGGCGGCTTTTGGTTTGGCTTCGCCCAGTTTAAGTGTTGGTGACCATTTGTTTTTTTTTAACAAAACGGTATTCCAGATTTGGTTACTTTCCTCCATTTTTTGATCAATTTATGTTAAATTAGCTGAAGTCCCCGGCGATGCCAGGGCTTTACACAGAGTTTTCGAAATCAAATGTAGACAGTGACCTTCCTTTGCATATAAATCAAATCCACACCGCCCGCTTGCCAGTCCGCTCGTCCGCCACATACAGTTATGTTCCTTTATATATTATATATGTCAACCAATTTACACAAAACCTTGACAAATTATATACTTAAACCTTCCTCACGAACCACTCTATCTATTGGTGAAAACCACATGAAAATCCGTTCAGTAATTTTTGAGTTTATCGCGAACAGACAGACAGCGTCATTGATCCCTTCGGCACCGGTGCATAGTCGGGAAACACGCCAAACGCGTGCCCAACATTTGTACACGGTTGACATTTGTCACATGAGAACGGGTCGTTTCTTCGACTCGTTCTTGTGTTCAACAGCTCGGCTGTGGAATGATTTGCCGGCCTCTGTGTTTCCTCCTTCCTACAACATGGGTCTCTTCAAGACCAATGTTCATTCCTTCCTCTCCTCAAAAAGACCCTCCACACAGCATCCCAGATGACATAGGCCCTGAGGGAAATTATCTGTGTGGAGTTAATGTAAAAATAAAAAAAATACCTACCATTTTCATTTATTATAGTTTTCATTTATTTGTCGATTCTATTTAAAAAAAAGTTGTTTGTTCCTTCCTATAAAATATTTGAATTTATTATTTACGAACATTAACGTTACACTATGTTAATTGTTTCTGTAAAGAAGAATAACGCTGTATTTTGAAATTTTGTACCTCCATAGAAGGTTTGAATGTAGAAATTCATTACGAAACCACAATATTCGGTCATAGCTCTCAATTAGTGCTGGTGCACGTGGAAGATAGTTTTACTTGTACACGAACAAGCAAAAATACCATCAGCTTAAATAACATTACATTTTGTACAACCAGATTTACTCGCATTTCACCCAATGTCGTGTGGTATGAACCAGCAAGTATATTTACTTATATATATAATATATTCAGTGATGCAATAATTTTTACTTAAAACAACTTCCATAGCGGTGTTCACAGAATATAAACAACCTAACTTACAGCTGTGTTAATATTTATTCAAGAGTATTTCGTGTTTTGTACAAGAAAAATACCATCAGTTTAAATAACATTACATTTTGTACAACCAGATTTACTCGCATTTCACCCAATGTCGTGTGGTATGAACCAGCAAGTATATTTACTTATATATATAATATATTCAGTGATGCAATAATTTTTACTTAAAACAACTTCCATAGCGGTGTTCACAGAATATAAACAACCTAACTTACAGCTGTGTTAATATTTATTCAAGAGTATTCCGTGTTTTATGAGTGCAGGTGCATTGGCAAAGTACCAAGCTCGGGTATGCAAGGTCACAATTCTATATTAAATTTGCCCGTTGTATTCATTTGCTAAATTAGGTGGAGGTTCCACCTTCCCTGTTTTGAATAAAAATACAATATTAGCTTCGTTCAGTACGTGTCAGTTGTACAAATTTGAGAAAATGCATGCAATTACTTCGGGGCATGTTGAAAATGCAGGGAATGTTGTGAAGTTTAAATTTCATATTGTGAAGTTTATAATGTACTTGGCGCGCGGAACTTTGACAAGACAAGCTTGGAGTAAAATTCTACGTTAATAAACAGTTTGCATGTTTTCCTTTAACCTCCTTCACGCTAAAGTGGTTCTCATGAAATCATAAGCGAAAGTGTATTGTTGATTGAATGTAGGATGGAGGTATATTATAATATACTTGCAGTTAAAAACCCACTCCGCAGGTTTTTGGTGCTAGGTCCTGCGGGCGGCTTTTGGTTTGGCTTCGCCCAGTTTAAGTGTTGGTGACCATTTGTTTTTTTTTAACAAAACGGTATTCCAGATTTGGTTACTTTCCTCCATTTTTTGATCAATTTATGTTAAATTAGCTGAAGTCCCCGGCGATGCCAGGGCTTTACACAGAGTTTTCGAAATCAAATGTAGACAGTGACCTTCCTTTGCATATAAATCAAATCCACACCGCCCGCTTGCCAGTCCGCTCGTCCGCCACATACAGTTATGTTCCTTTATATATTATATATGTCAACCAATTTACACAAAACCTTGACAAATTATATACTTAAACCTTCCTCACGAGCCACTCTATCTATTGGTGAAAACCACATGAAAATCCGTTCAGTAATTTTTGAGTTTATCGCGAACAGACAGACAGCGTCATTGATCCCTTCGGCACCGGTGCATAGTCGGGAAACACGCCAAACGCGTGCCCATCATTTGTGCAAGGTTGACATTTGTCACATGAGAACAGGTCGCTTCTTTGACTCGTTCTAGTGTTCAACAGCTCGGCTGTGGAATGATTTGCCGGCCTCTATGTTTCCTCCTTCCTACAACATGAGTCTCTTCAAGACGAATGTTCATTCCTTCCTCTCCTTAAAAAGACCCTCCACACAGCATCCCAGATGACATAGGCCCCGAGGGAAATTATTTTCGTCAAGGCCTCCTGTGTAGAGTTAATGTAAAAAAAAGACAGACGCGGATATGTAGAGATTAGTTAGGGTACACTGAAGTAAATAACAAAAAAAAAACGAACAAATTTAAATAATCTTCAATTCAAATTATGTCTATATTAAAATCGCCTCTTTACTTGCAAATTGATCTTTGAAACACAGTGTACCAATTTTATAAATAATAAAACCCTTCAGTCCTGTTAATGTCGACATTCCTTAATTTCTTCCAAAACCAATTCGGTTCGTTTTAATTATTTCGGCATCAATTAAAACCAAGGGGTGTATCTGCCCGGATTGCGTCTTATCTTCATTATAAAATCAGTGATCGTCTTCACTTCTTCCCTTCCCCTAACCATCGATCTGTGACGGAAAGTTGGGCCACGGCCGGGATTGAAAAACTTCCCGCATATCAGCTTATAGCTTATCGTCCCATTTAGGAGGACAGATGTTGCCAAGTTTGGGGCCACCCTCTCGCCACTGCTGCTCTTTGGTTTCCAATCATTTAATGCTTACCAGTTTGTCACTCTTAGAGGAAATATTGTGGACGTAATAATAATTTCTTTGATGGGAAATCTTAATACAGATTTTTATGTATGAATAAATATTTATTACTTTTTAATGCTGTTTTTGAACAGAAAATCGAAAAGATTGACCTTCTGGACACGGGTTCAAGTCCCGTTGGCGGCAAGTATCTTTTCTCGGAAGATTTTTCAATGTAGATGAGTGTTTCAGACTGATAATTATTGCTTATAATAATTGTTACCCTTTGTGCTATTCACAAAAAAAAAATCTTGTCTTAAACGTTAGTTTATCAATTCAAAAATAATAATAAAAAAAACAACCACTTTTTCAAGTTTTTCGAAGAGGAATTAATTTTTTTTAATTACCTACGTTAATGTGAATACCGTACAAGAATCCCAATTGCCCCCAACCGCCTGAAGCCAGTGAGACTATGTCATTCCCAATTGGGGTATGTTGAAGGTAGTGGGGAGGGGAAGGAGGTGGGGAGAGGAAGAGGAAGTTCCTGGCTATTCAGATCTACACACCAAACAATAAAGCCATTTCAAGCAACGTTTCAATTTTGAATGGCGGTCTTACACTTCGACGATACTGAGAATATCTTCCACTCTGGAACAAGCTGCAAATATAACTGATATTTTTTTTAAATGATTAAATTGTAAGATAAATCAAATAAAATTTACTTGCGCATGTTGAGATTTGAGCGACCTTCGGATTGCTCGTCAAGGACCTTACCCCTCGACCACGGAGGCCGTCAAAACTTAATGTCTTTATTTTGTAAATCCAAAAATAAAGTGGCGTTTTGAAATATACTGATTTAAGTGAACGGGTGTAGGTATAATATTTTTCTTCTGTTTTCCTGTTTGAATTCGAGACTTCTCGTTGACTTCAAATGGTGTTATTTTTTTACTGAAGCTTTGTTGATAATTTATACTGTCCGCCTCCGGTACGTTTGTAATAATATCACCAATATCTTTCCCAAAGACATAACTCAAACAGTATCTAAATAACAAAAAATTTAACGAATACACTCCACACAATTGATAATTCTTTCATCCTTCTTATTTGCCTCCTAAAGCTCACCCAAGCTTATATAAATAATGAATACCTTCAGGGTGGGTTTCTTAAAAGCAAAAGGGTAAAGGGTTCTGTGATATAGGTCATTAGGACTTGCCTTGGCCCTGAATTTCACTCTTTCAGATGATTACATCTCACACGTTCCTGGGTCCAGCTTTTCTCATTTCAAACACCCGAGCCCGATCATACCTACCAACATAAACACAGCTACATAACGGAATCTCAATCCCAGACCAATGATCCTTATATTCAATAAGTTAGTGTAAAGTTTATTTTATCTCGAAGGTTCACCTCGCCTGGCCCTTAATAACCGCCTCTTATTTCTGCTCACCCAAGCGATATTTGTATCTTAATAGATTCCCAAACCGGAATATCGTTTTTCCTCCGTCATCTTGCGAAACTTTCCCGATAAGTCCTGCGGGGAAATTCTCAGATATTTCCCCGAGATAAAAAGTGTTAACGGTTGGAAATAATTTGTCGAAGGCTAGGAAATTATTTGTCGAAGGTTGAGAAATTATTCGTCGAACGCTCCTGACTAACTAACTCTCTGAGCGATTTTCAGTTAATTTAATTATGTTTTCAGTTGTGAAATGGATATTGAAACTTGCTAACTTTAAGCTTATAATTATTAAACGAAGCGTTCACATCTGTTTATATGTTGTGAAGGCTCAACTTTTAGCAGCAAACAGAATACAACGTGTTCGGTGAGGAGTAAAATAAACGAGATATAAAAATAACGAGCATCAACGTCAATTTACTATTAAGAGAGTTTAACCAGCCATCGGACGAAAATCCACATTTCGTCGAAAGTTGTTCTTACGATCGTGCAGGGCGGTTACAATGAGAAAGATTAATTATTCTCCGTACCAGCTTTTTTAAATTATAACTCAATATCGAATTTATTTCAATCCAAATTAGCTTTAATTTATGCCTTCATCCAAAAATGCTGAAAGGTTTGATGATAAAACTATTAAAATAATGTACTTTTTGTAATTATTTTTTGATTATAAGTATTCATCATTTTTCAATAATGTCTAAATTTAATAAGAATGTTAAAAAAATCTAAAATATATTAGTTTGTAAGTGCGCAAATAAATACACAAATGGACCAATTTTCGTCAAGAAACACATGTACGTACATATTTTTTAATGATTTTATTGAAACAAAAATTAAAATTCTAAAATATGCGTTTGCTAGAAAACGTATTGATTTATTTTACTGCATGATTATATTATTTGAAATGGGTGTGGTATAATACAAAATCTTTTTTGAAAATTTAACAAATCTGCCAACGACCTATGGAATAACCTTATCATACTAAAAATTTTAAAAAAATTCTCAAAATTTATTACATGCGAATGCTAGATAAAAGAACAATCTTTCTAAATCCATTTATTATTTTTTGTGTAAAAGAGTCAATACGTCTAAAATCTGATTTGAAAATGACATATTTCTGGTTTACTCTGGTAATGCCCTCTTAAACTAAGTTTGTTTTTGTCATTATTTTGTTCCACTACGTTAATATGTTTGTTAGACTTCGCCATTCAAAAGCTACCAATATTTTAGATCAGGTAGTTGGTCGACTGGTCTAAAGCGTCGTGGTCCCACCGAAGCGTTGTGGCTTCAATCCTTTATCAGGTCCATCATTGCACAAGCTAAATATTTTCAGGTTTTTTTTTTAGAAAGAAGGAAAGCCTAACCAATTCGTTTATTATTTTTCTCGAGTCAACAACATCCTGCGTTAATATATATTTTTTCATCTTGTGTATTTATCGAGAATTTATCAGTTTTCTGGAAGGTTACTCTGATTTAATGTTGAAATATAATAGTCGTCTTTTCTTTATTTATTTTCTTTGAAATCGGTGTTATATTTCATACATTATAATGATAGGTTTATTACTGGTGATTTATCGTTGTACTTTTCAATGGATTATGGTACTGGAGGAGAACTTAGGAGAGAAGTAAACGACTTCTCGTTCCCCTACTCCCACCCCCTACTCCTATCTTCATAGAAGTAGGGGGTGGGAGTACACCTTGCGAACACAGGTGATGATCGTCGTTCATAATGATCTCGTTTAGATGCTAAATACCAGTTTGTAGATAGCAGTGGCGCGCAGTGACGTTTTACTGATTTTATAGAACAACATTTGTTGACATTTCAAAAATTCTTTTGGTCGTTAATAGCAACGACATTATAAAAAATACAAGATACATTATATTCAGTACTAATCGAACAAAAAATGTAGCACCGCTTCTGAAAATGATAGTCATTTAAACAGTTTGTGTGTACGAATGAAATAACCATGTGAACGGCCCGCTAAACAGGAAATAGTGAAACCATGCACGTTGTCTCAATAAGTAATGCATTCAGTTTTCTGTGCACAATCACCAGCTTTACTATGTGGATGAGAGTCTCATAAAGCGCTTCCACTATTTCTGTTACCTTTGACTGCATTTATGTTGTTTATATAGTCTATGCAGCGACTTTTAAGACATCCTTAAGATCTCTTGGTCCTTCTATGATATCTCTTAATGTCGTGATTTGCTTGTTGATTCGAACGACGAACTGACTTCCGAACGGTCTGTTATAATGTCAGTTACTTTTTTTGTTTTCGAATTTTTTCGTTTCCGAAAATAACGTGATATAGAAAGGAAATATTTAACCCGGAGATCAACACCCATAATTTCATAAATACCAACGATAAATCGCACCACGAGTACTTTAGTGTAATAAGTCAAAAGTATCGTTTTGAGATATCAGCGTTTGAAATTACAAATGTCTTTATAAAATTGATTTTCAATTAATTGATTTAGATTTTTTTGTATAATACAGGTTTTTTTAAAAACATTCAATAATTTTTTTTTTGCATTATTTCTTTTTGTTTTGACTTAATACACTCCAGTTTTTTTAAATTTTAATTTCGGGATGCTACAATAATGATTTTAGATGAATATGGTAATCTATTAAAAATATTACATTTTGTGTATTGAGTGTAACAACTTCGTATAAGTTTAATACTTTAGCATACCAAATAAAATAAATTACACTAAAGCACCAAAAACATACAATTAATGCATCACCATATTGCATCATAATAATATACTAAACCAGTCAACTCCTTAAAATATTTTGAAAAACTTTAGTGAAATAACTCTATTACAACGCATTTCAAATGTTATTTGAGTTACTGTGAAGCAATAAATAAAAATAAAAAATGCTGCGTAAAACTGTATTATTAATTAAAAACGATAATTTTTGATTTAATACACGAAAGTACCTACTCACGGTGCGAAATAAAGCTAGCCTCCTCTGCACTAGTGAGTAGTTAGTTATGTTCTATTAATGTTACCACTTAACCAGCTTTTAGTACCTACTAGGATCCCGACCCCGCTTTAACGTACACACACCGGTGGTTGGAAAGACGGTGTCTAAAATCAGTTTTCCACTCGCAAGATAATCTACGAACTATTCAAATAAGTAAAACGAAATAAACCTGCAAAATTTCCACATAATATAATCACGAAAAACAATAACAGGCGACATATGACATCAAACAATGTCCGCCATCTTTAATTGTATGAAAATCGCTACCAAAATAGAACACATCCTTTTTTCACCCCATGTGAAAAGGCGACCCATTTCGACGAAAAAAAGTATCATGTAAAACAGTCTCACTTGGTTCGAACCAATTTAATATGAGAGCACATTTATTTAAATACAATTTTAAATCCATTAAATATATAAGTAGTGGATGACTTCATTTTGAAAATTTATTTTTGGACGTCGCAGAAATAAAATAAAATATACATTTTTAATACATTCTATAATTATTCTTAATTCCTAAAGAATTCGTGCATATGTTTTTCGTGGCGAGTGAATACGGCTTTGTTTATCGTTCCGGCATTTCATTGCAGGCTTTCCAAATACCAATATTAATCGGCAATGTCCGGCTAATTCCGCTTAATTCCGGAAGCATTACGTATTCACGGACAGCACGGTCTCACTAAAACACATTTCCCTCTCCGGTGTAAATGGTTCTATCGAATATGTCCACTTCCCAGTGGCGAGCCATGATTTCTTTTCTAAATTTTGCGATTTTTCGAAACCAAGCTGTTCGGATGTTAGACATGATGTACCTACTTAAAAATATTACCATTCTTTTCATTATAGTAGAATGAAGATTGTTTAAATCTGATCAATCAAAATACGCCGCATTTCATGACTCTGAAATCTACTTCACTGGTACGAGTGCAGTTACACAGGTTGTTTCTGGATTTAGCCTAGACCAGAGATGGGCAAACTTTTTAAGAAAAGGGCCAGATAAAATAAAAAAATATCTAGGCGGGCCGGAAAAAAAATTGAATAAAATAATTTTTTATAAGTGATATAGGTACTTTATTTGAAAAATTTTACATCAAACCTTTGCTACAATGGTTAAAAAAGTTACAAAAATTGATTATTCTTTAGAAGAGTATAAAAGCGTATGTCAAAGATGAAACTGTGACTGAGCTTCTAAAAGTTTTTCATAATCTGGTCGAAACTGGGATGAGCTGATTCGCAGTAGTGAAACTAAATGGTGGTCAGTTAATCGGTTTCTAACGCTGTTTTTGCGAAGTTTCATAGTAGAAAACACCTGTTCACAGATGTAGGAAGATGCAAACATCGCAATTATCTTCTGAGTGTGAGATTTCAGGTTTGGGAAACTTGATTTTGACAGGGCCTTGTAGAATTCAATTTTGGAAACCTTGAGAAACAGTTGCTTCAATTCAGTGTTACATTGCAACTCAATCAGTTCGAGTTGCAATTCTGGTTTGACTGATTCACAATCCATATTAAATGGCATCCTAAAAATGTCTTTTATAATTCTATTCTATCTATACAAAAATTACATTTTGTTCAATTGGTAAATTGTTGTAGGGTTGTTCAAAACAATGTCGCGGGCCGGATTGACTAGCCTGAAGGACCGGACTTGGCACGCGGGCTAGACGGTGAAAGGTGCTCCTACAAGAGGGCACCGTAATAAAAAGCAACTAAAACAGAACGCTTAGTCTTTAGAACTTCACTCCTAATTTCACAATACCCTTGAAATTAGCGTTTACTTGATATTCTTGCTAATTTAATATGTGCAGCTTTGTTTTAACACGTTTGCAAAAAAGCATAATTTTTTCTTCTCTTATCAGTGCTGCCAGCCCGCAAAAAAACTAACCTAGTAACTAAAAACTAACAAGTTGTTTCATGGCATTAGTTGCACTGCTAGTTTCATGTGTAAAGCTTTAGTTTCATCATGCATGCATTAATCGAATGCCACAAAAATGCAACTAGTGGAATGCAACTAATTGCATAGTGTAAAAACGTGATGCAACTAGCATCGTGAAAGTATTTCCGCTGAGCGGACGTGTGTTCCTTGTAAGTGCGTGAGAGTTTAACGTTGAAAATCACAAATCAACGCTGGAATGCTCGATAAAATACTAAAAAGATGTTCACTCATTCGAAGATAGTTTTCTTAGCTATCAAGATTTTCATCTTCTAATTATGAGATTCTTCTTGTCCCTGTCCGTTCAACGGACGTTGGCTATCATGTTGGCTATGCGGACTTTGGTTACTGCGGCCCGGAAAAGCTCTACAGCAGACTGGCCAAACTACTGTATCTGGTTTTTTTCAGCCATTGTCTCCCGGCAATCTTTCCCTGCTTTATGAGATGCAAGATCTCGTACTTCTCTGGATGTCTCATCACATGTCCTAGATATTGAAATTTTCGGATTTTTATTGTTTTAATAACGTCTTTTTCTTTATTATGAGTACTGCATTAAATGCAGACGCTTTCTAGATAACCACCATCGAATCAAACGCTTGATCCAATCCAACTGTGATCTGATGATCTTTCGTGACAGTCTTTTACTTAATTTGTACATCGCCATGTGTACAATAACATTGTGCATTGCAGAAAAACTTTGTTGTTGATGGTGCCATGGTTGCTGTGATACTGAAGGTTGCACGACACTAATTTGGCGCAATTTATACCAACTGTGTGGGGTCATGCAATTATTTGGAACATGTATGCAACTAGTTGCGTAATGTAAATTCGGCTAAAAGGCTCAGTTAGTTTGATAACTGAAAGCGGTTTTTAACCATTTTATAACACGAAATTCGGAAAAGATCATAAAAATACACACGTCTCGCCCCTGATCGGTGCCAACTACACACAGTTTCGTAAACCCACTGCAACACTGAGAGGAGTATGTGTACCCAGCAAACCTACATAATATACTCGTATAATGTACGTAGTATGTTGTGATCGCACTTACGTGAAATATGTAGATAGATCGGCCATTTTAAATCCGGTGCACTCTTCGTGACGTCAGATTTAATGGGATTTTATAATTGATAGGCTATCGCCATCGACAGGCAGGGGTAGATACCTACCAACTTAAAAGCAGTGAGCTTCTAGAATTTTCCCTTTTATGCAGATTTTTTATGCAGATCGGAATACGGTATGGAATATTTTCCTTTTGTAATTAATCTAAAATCTGGGACGAAACGAGTATGGAGAGGATTCGTTTATCTGTGGCAATATTCTCTTGAGTTTCGATTCAATCTTGATTGCGAAATCTTTTTTATGCGAATACCTCACAATAGTCTCCATCTGCCCTGGGTCAGTGGGACGATGGCGTCCTCCAGTTTTGGGGTATTTTGTGAGGCTGGAGGGAGGGAACGAGAGGATCTGCTGCACCCAAATTGGGACGGTTTTATGACATTTAAACAAAGTGGCATTTTAACACCCCTTTAAAGTCATTTTAAAAGTGATGAAAAAAGCTCATAACCTAACCTAACCTAAGATAAACTTTCTTTTTCATCACTTTAATTACTTTTCAAAGGAGTGATGAAGTTGCCCGGTTGATGAGTTGTCCGGTCACCAATGGGGCACGTGGTGAGGCTGAGAGAAGTGGACAGGGGGAAGGAGACGAGGTAGATGGAAGTGGGAAAAAAACTTGGCTGTTCAGATGGCAAAAAAACTTGGCTGTACGCGACTAATGCCATTTTAAGCAACGTTTCAATTCCCGATGATGGTCTTTCACCAGGCCCTTATCCACCAATCAATCTTTTTATCGTCATCGGCGTATCGAATAAAAGATGTTATGTCAAACTCATTATGTTCCGGTTATAGCTCTTGAAATCCACAATGCTAAAATATCTCTCTCTGCTACATTCGCATTTGAATTACGTTCAATGTAAAAGCCTTATTATCGTAATTTTCATGGGTGGTAAGTTTTTTGTTAGATTAATAAACATTAAAACAAAAGTCACTCCTGGATATTTTTGTTAAATAAAGTATTCGTCGTTCGATTTGAAACCTTCAATTATATATTTTGCACCTTTACTCTCGTAGTGTTTATTTTTAAACGTATTTTGTCATTCTTCTGTGACACGTTTTTAATGGCACTGTTTGTGGATTCAGGTCCAGAATACATTATCGAATCTACGGCGGCCTTTCCTTTTGCATAAAATATTTATTTATCCCGTCCATAATGGATAAAAAGGAATATACACTGACAAATTGTATTTGCGAGTGAGGCAGACTCTCAGATAAAGGGGCACATCGAATAATTTAAAATATGTTTTTTATTTAAATTCGTTTAAACCCTCATTAAAGTTGTAATAAATTTTATGTTTGTAAAAAGCGCCCTCTAAATAATCCCCTAACATTTCAATGACAATACTGACAGCAAAAAATTAGCATAGTAATAATGAAATGACGAATTTTTCGCTTCATTTTGAATATTATAAACCCATCTCTTAAAAGTTATTCAAGAATATATGTTTGTCACCTTTTAGGATGCTATAAATACCCTAGTCTGCACTTTTATAATATTCCCAGCGTTATGAAAATGTGCGCAGAAGATTGATTTTTTTGTTCTTTATTAACCACTGGAGCGACAGTGCAATTTAAAAATTTTGTTCCAAATTTTTTGGTATTCATTTTGAATATTTTCCGCCCACATTAAAAAAAATCATACCTTCGAATTTTAGTATGGATACATACAAACTGATTATAGTTCTATACAGCCAATGAATTCACCTATCTTTTGTCGATTATCGTGTATTCGTAGGATTTATACAAAAAAATATTATAAAATCGTTAACTTTTACAAATAAGGGCAAATTTGCCAAAATTGGCAGCAAAACGATCCGAGGTTTTTTTTTGTTACATGAATACCGCACAAGAATCCCAACTGCTCCCGTCTGGAGCCAGTGGGACTATGGCATCCCCAATTGGGGTATGTTGTGAGGCTGAAGGTAATGGGGAAGGGAAGGAGATGGGGAAGAGGGAGGTGGGGAAGTACCTGGCTATTCAGATCTGGTCACCAAACACGGCTAACGCCATTTCAAGCAACGTTTCAATTCTGAATGGTGGTCTTACACCAGGGCGATACTGAGAGTATCTTCCACTCTGGAACGTGCAGCAAATATACTATATATTATTTTAAATGAGTAAATTCTGAAATAACACAAATTAATCAAATAAAATTTATTTGCCACGCCGGGATTCGATCCCGCGACCTTCGGAGTGCTAGTCAAGAGCCTTACCACTGGACTACGCCGGCCGTCAAATAGTGCCATATTGTGGCAAAGAGCGCTCCAGTGGTAAAAAAAAATTAGAATGAATAATTATTATATATACAATTATCACAATAAAAACATACCTTCCCATGCGTCTTATTTGAAAACGAAAATGACAAGATACTAGAACGGTTACGTCACGCACGATCTCTCGTTGGGGGTTTAAAGAAGGTATTTTGAAAGCTTCAAACATTTCCTATGCTTAATATAGCAATATATAGACATCTCATATAAACACATATACCCAAGCAAGCATATTTTTAAATGTTTTATATATAGGTATATATAGATTTATTATCTATATGAAAGACGGTTTGTATGAAGCTAAGCTTCAAAATGAACTGATATTTTCACAACATCCTTCAGGACGGTGGTAGACGCAGTCCTAAGACATGATGTGACAAAAAGAGCAATCATTTTCAATCAGAACGAAGTGGCTGTGACGCTATTTAGACGGATTTATTGCACAATAACCGCACACGAGGCTGTAAGCTGACGAGGCAACAATGTCACCATCGTAGTTTGTTATATTTCCGACAAACAGATCGAGTAGTTTCCAGGAAAGGGGAGAGACTGAGTACTGGGGAAGATTAGGGATGACAAAAAATTACGCGAATTCGAATTATGCGACGCACAGAATTAATATTATTTGCAACCAAAAATCTAGAGAGGTTTCTTAAAATAAACATGTGGGATGGATGATTTTTGGAGATGGTGGCTAGTCAGGCTAATAATAATAATATATCTTTATTGTATGAATCCAACCACAACTGAAAATACGTGTTAAGGGTCGGGTTTGGAAAACATCGCTCCGCATTAGCAGTAGCATCCGCGTCTCGTAGCAGCAATACTAGAAAATTATATACGGGTAGTTAGAAAAATGTGTAAAGTTACTAGTGATTAAATTTTTTTTACTGTAATCTTACAAATTCTATAAGTTATACATACTGCAACTTTAGTTAAAACGTTGAAAAAGGCCTTCGCGATTATCTCTCCTGAACCTGTTGTAAACATTTTTACCAAAAATCCTTCCGTAATCTCAGAGTAAACATTATGTTAAAACATGCTATTAAATTAAAAGTGCTTCAGTGTATCTAGATTTTTATTGTAATTCGCCTAAACTTTCTGAATTTTTCAACTATTCTCCGCCATACAAAAATGTATGGCAAAATAATACGCCGCGCGATGTCTTATATAACGGTTGAATTTCACAGAATTCATTCAGTCGTGAGAGAGCGGTCAAGGTGGGACCACGCATATTTTTTTCGCAGCAATTTTGTTCGCTGTTTATTCGATTTTTGAAGGAATCATTGAGGAGATAGGTGTTACAGTAACCGGGTAAGTAGAAATAAAATATATCTAATAAATTATTTTTAACTTGATTTACAGTTTTACAGACTTTATTTTTATTTTTATTTTTAAACTTCAGGTACCTTCAAAATGGGTAAAAATAAAGGAATTCTTGCTTACCGTGCCATAAAAAATAGACCCTCCCACTGGAAGAAAAGGAGAATAAGGTAATAATGTCAATTTTTTTTTTTTTTTACTGATTTCTATCAAAGGTAGTTTTAAGGTGGACTGAAGTCATTTTGCTTTTTGACTTCTAAAAATTTCGGCATCCATCTTGAATTTCTCTGTAGTTATCTACCGATTTGGTTCAATATCAGAATTCGGGCGTTTAGAAGTGCACTGAACTCGGATCTAATGTCAAAATGCAAAATTTCGGCATCCATCTTGAATTTCTCGTGTTCTCTACCGATCTGGTTCAAAATCAGTATTGGGGAGTATTGGCGAGCACTGAACTCGGATCTAATGTCCAAATGCAACATTTCGGCATCCATCTTGAATTTCACTAGTTATCTACCTATTTGGTTCAAAATCAGGATTAGGGCGTTTGGACGTGCACTGAACTCGGATCTAATGTCAAAATGCAACATTTCGGCATCCATCTTGAATTTCTCTAGTTATCTATTTGGTTCAATATCAGGATTCGGGCGTTTAGAAGTGCACTGAAATCAGATCTAATGTCAAAATGCAACATTTCGGCATCCATCTTGAATATCTTAAGTACTTTGACGATTTGGTTCAAAATCAGGTTTAAGGAGTTTGGGGTTCACCGAACTCGAATTTAATGTCAAAATGCATAATTTCGACGACCATTTTGAGTTCTCTACCGATTCCGTTCAAATTGTCACTAAGTTTTATTGAAAACAACGACAACATCCATTGATAAATCGAATGAATTTCGATGTTGGGTAAATTCTGGGTTGTATTATTACAAATAAATTTATTTTATATGTTTTTTTAGAAAAGCAGCAGAAGCAATATAAATGACGTCGTTATAACAGAAACTATCAGTGAACATGTAAGTTTTTTAAATAAACATAAGCGGCCTGAGTAATGGCCTTCCATATAAACTTTTTGCTATAATGAATGATCTACCACACTTTTTGTGAATGTTTAGAATTATCGATAATAGACCTGGAGAAAGGATGATGTCATTACAAAATGACAGTCTTATGAATAAATGAGGAGCTAACACTTATCACTCTGCATTGTTTTGTATTTTTTTATTAATAAGTTTACATTACAAATGTATAGTATAATGTCCTCCACGCTAGGAATTCACCTGTGTTGTGGAGGACATTTTTCAATTTTAAAATTATATAATAGTAAACAAGTATATAATAGTAACTTTGTTATTTTTGGATAATGCTGTGAAATAACTATAATAATTGTAAGTAATAATTAATTTATTTTGAACTTACATATAACATTTGCAATTTTACCTGTAACACGCACAACACGAGTTACAGCGTGTTTTATACAAAGAAAAAAAAACTTTTCAATAGCCTTCTATAAAAAAACAGAGTGGAAGATACTTTATGTATCGCCCTGGTGTAAGACCACTATTCAGAATTGAAACGTTGCTTGAAATGGCTTTAGCCGTGTGTGGTGACCAAATCTGAATAGCCAGGTACTTCCCCTATATTATTCCCCTCCCACCTTATTCAGCCTCACAACACACCCCAATCACTGGCCCCAGGCGATTGATAACAGTTGGGACTTTGTAAGGTACATAAAAATAAAAATAAAACATTTAGTTGTTTTATAAAAATTTGTCTGAACTTCTTTATATTTTTGACTGTCTTTTTCTAAATGTGCTTCGTTCTACTTTATGTATATCAAAGATAAATTGTAAAATATATTCTTTCTTACTAGGTATTAATAAAAATCTGTATGCATATAAATAAACTTTCAAAAACAAAACTACCTGTTTTTTAATTTCTAAGGCACAGAGTAAAAACTGATTGTCGTAACTTATTCACACCCATTATTTTCTGGTAAAATTATAAAAAAAATTAATAACATTATACAAACCATATATGAACCAGAAATTTTTTCTACATCAAAACACCATTAGATTCTATGTCACATTGAGTCAAAAACTAAGACGTCTGTAAAGGTCCAGGGGCTAAAAAAAGTCTATGTATCCTTGCCCTTGCATAATATGATTTATAGTCTGTCGAGCTGTATCAATTATGTTGGAAATAAATTAAAATTTTACAAAGCAAGTGTATTTTTATTCCGTATTTTATCAAAATGCTGAGCAGCCGTGCCTGAATCTAACCAAAATACACAGTAGATCGCGGCGGCCGAGCTTGTTTGCAACTACCAAAAATACCTAACTGCAGTGAATGGGCAGTTTGACCCAGGCGCAAATGTCTCTATGAGCTATCCACGCTATTCCACAATATGATTCTTAGTATGTTAAGCTGTATCCATTATTATAGTAGGAACTAAATTTTAATTTTAGAAGGCAAGTGTATTTTTATTTCCTAAGTCCGTAGTGTCTAGTATACCCACATCTCCTCTAGTCAGACGCAGCCGGTCAGCTGCGGCCGTGTTTGTCTACAAGTACAAGAAATACCTAACTGCAGCGTCAGCGCGGTTTGATACCCGACCCTTAAGTGTGTATAATGAATATTTAGATAAGTACACAAAACTGTATTAGAAATGCTTAGTTATAAGCTGAGGTTTCTCCTCACTAGGCTAGCCAGTGTTGAGGCAGTAAGTTTTCAGTTTAATTTACACTTAATGTTAATATTAAAATATATTCATTGAATGATTTGGTTAAGTCATTAACGTTGAATTTGGGTGACTGCACCGGTAAAGGCGCTAGCAATTCTTTTGATCCAAATTTTTACGTTGTATATATGTTTTTTTAATTTTATTTTTTTATTATAGCGACTATATAAAAAAATTTTACATACAAAATGCAATGTGAAATTAAGTATAAAATATTGTATTTCTTAGTCCTCCTCACTAGGGGGTCCTGTGCCGAGGCGGACTAAAGTTATTTAAATATAGTTCATTTATCTTCTGTGTCGTTTTTAGCGTCTTCGCTAGGGTTTTCTCATTGACCTCTTTAAGCCATATTTTTATTCTTGATTTGTATGCAATTGGATTTTTTATTAGTTTTATGTCTTGGGGAAGGATGTTATGGAGTTTTGTTGCAAAGTATGTATAGTTTCTTTGTCCAAATGTGGTTTTATAACTTGGAATATTTTTTAATATCATTTTTATTCGATCTAGTGTTATGCATACACGGTCTAGTAGAGGATTCATTATTTTTGAAGAGCTTCAATAATATATTTTTGGCATATATTTGTTGTACATTTGGTACGTGAAAGTTATTGAAAATTTCAATTGAAGGCGTTCTAATTGGTACTTTCAATATGGTCTTTAAGATTCCTTTTTGAATCGTATTCAGGCTGTGTAGGTACGTATTTGCAGCAGATCCCCATCCTATGATTCCATATTCAATTCGAGAATGTATATATATAATAAGATTAAAATGATTTGGCCCTAAGGGAAATTATTTTCCTTGAGGCCTCCTGTGTGGAACTAATGTAAAAAAAACCAACTGGAAGTGGGCAATCTGTAGGGGTGGAGACTTTTTCTAGAACTGGACATTCTTTTTAAGGGTTGTATCTGCCTCCGATGATGATGATGATGATGTTTGATTTTGTTGTTGTTATTACAATACAAAGCTGTTTGTACATATATTACATCCATCTGTTCATTTAACAATTTTTTTCATGAAAACGGAGCTTTAGAATGATTATAGTTATAAATATTTGCGTTAGGAGTAATATTAAAAGCAGCTTTCGTAGTTGAGGGGTAAGGCTCTCGACTAGCGATCTGGAGGTCGCAAGTAAATTTCATATTATTGATTTGTGTTTCTTCACAACTTAATAATTTAAAAAAAATATAAGGCTCATTTGCAGCTCAGTATCGCCCTGGTGTAAGACCATAATAGAGAACTCCAGTCCATTTTTTTTATGAATAATGACCTTCTAACTTAAATAACTGCATTTTTATTTTTATTTTTAGAGTTTGTTTTAATAGTTAAAATAATTGTCAAAGTTTTAATTTTTCAAGACCCCCGAAAACCACCGTATGTATGGTGAATCGTGTGACGTCATCACTCCTGAAAAATCACTATAGAATCCGGCAATCAGCTGATCTACTGCCGCCATTTTGAATTCCGTTGTTCGAAGTATTCTCCCTAGAAATAGCATTACTATTTTTTTTGTGCAGTAGTTTTTGAATATTTTCAATAAAGAGATAAACCAATAAGAGATACCTTTATTTTTGAAACATTATTTAGGCCTAAATAATGTTTCAATAAACACAAAAACTCAATCTTTATAAACAGTATGTTAATAAACGAATAAATTAATACGATGGCTTGTGCCATATCATGCATTCCCATACAATGACCTTACGGTGACGTTACGACACGTCGAACAGTGACGTCACCTTGACGGCGTGTTTTTACGACCCGATTAAAAATGGCCTTTTTAATATTTATTTAAAAACTCTGCGTTTAATATTTTTAAATAAAACTTATATATTCAGAATCAGCGTTTATTGGTCTATATGAACATAGTTTTTTAAAGCCAGAATATTTTTCACTGGAGTTCCTTATTCAGAATTGGAACGATGCTTGAAATGGCTTTAGCCATGTTTGGTGACTAGATCTAAATAGTCAGAATATGAATCCCTACCTTCTATTCCATCTCCATCTTCCAGCCTCACAACATAACCCAATTGGGGATACCTACCATAGTTTCACTGACTCTAGGCGGTTGGAGGCAGTTGTAACGTACGTTCTGCGGTGCATTCAAATTAAAAAATAAATCGATTTTTACGTTTTAACTTTTACAATAAATAAAGATTAAACTTTGTTAATAACGGGTTGTTTTTTATTTGTTTATAAAAATCAGATACCTACTACGTGACTCCCTATTAAATTAATTTGATTAAATAATTAATCAATTAAGATAAAGTTATAATTTTAAAAAAAATATGCCAAAACGCATGATAATCTATTGAGATGCATTAATACATAATTCGAAGTGAAAATGCTCAGAAAGTTGCAATAAAAATTTCAGAATGCCGCGTACCGTCGATATTGTTTCCCAATCTCTCGTAGACAAGCAGCCTTCTTGCCAACCCTGTGTGGGCTTTTCTCTCGCGGTGCGAGTATCGAGTGTATCGATATACATTATACATTTATAAAGCTCCCCTTTATCGATTATACGACGTGTATAACGCGGTTATTGAAGTGTGACGAATAGCCTTTTAATGAATAAAAAGGCTCTTCTGTTTTCTATTGAAGTTGCTTTTCCGGTTTCAGAAATAAATTTACTTTCGATGGAATGAGGTATTTATAGATTGCTCTCTCGATACAAAGTTCGTGTGATTGGAATGAATTGTTTTACATATTTTAAAACTTATTGACTGTATAAAAGGGAAAACCTAACTTTATCCACATTAAAGAAAACCCTCCCTAAATATATAAGTTTTTAGAACTTAACTTTAACCTCTCAGGCCTCGATATTTTGTCAGAGGGTCAAATTAAAATAAATCCAAATAAACGGAATATTTCTGAACGTATCCGAAAACTAAAAACTGTTTTTGATAAAATACGCTTTAAAAATTTATAAATCGAATAAATATGTACGTAATTTTTTTTTAAATTCTTTTTAACGACACTAAGGGGAACGGCTGGGCGGCCTTTTTCAAAAAATTGCCAAAATATTCAACCAAACTGAATAATATTTTTATAATAAAAAATTTGGCTAATATACAGCACGGATATATTCTACTTTATTTATTTGTGTTTTAGACTACAAAAAACAGGTCATTAAAGAATTAACATGTTCATGATTTTATAATTATTTGAGTTAATGATACGGCAATTATTTACTCGTATGAGTTAACGATATAAAAAAAAATATTTTGCACTAGTTACGAATAAGATGACACTAAAATTTTAAAAATAAAAGTCGTTAAAAAGGCATTCCGATGGGCATTACATTTAAATTACGAACGACCGATTTTCGTTGAAACACAAATTAAAATTACTACCAAAGAAACACATTTTTTACAACTTTTATTTTCATTTCATTTTTTCATAATAAACGGCAAAGTGGTGTCTAAAATCATGCAAAATTGAATTCTGGCCTATATATCATAATTAAAAACACAAATAAATAAAATTGCACGCATCTGTACTAGATAAATTATATGCTTTATCTTTTAATTTAAAAAAAATAAATATTTGGTGTGGTTGGGTATTTTGGCCTCAAATTCAAATTAAAATTTTGCTTGAAGAGGGTCGAGCAGCCGTTCCTCTTAAAACGAAAAATAAATCAGGGAAGTTTACTGAGAGATCTACCGTAAAAATAACCAAATACGAGTTAATCCATCTGTGTTGACCCTTTGGTTAGACCCCACAGGCGATATCTTAATGTTTTGATGCTTCTAATTCTATTAGGGTGAAATATGTATGCTGATAATGCGCCTGGCTTACTTCATGTTAGGTTGCACTCGGTTCCCTAATCTGGGGCTGTCTGACTGCGGTCTGACCCGGATTAGTACTGGAGCCGAACTATAAATTATGCTGAGGTCGATTTTCAGTATTCCGAAAATTGCACACCTTAAGTAATAATATTTAGTTAAACAAAAAATACATGGTTGACTGAGCGTAGCTAAGTTTTGTTTTAAATCGACCATTTAGCTTTTTATCCATCTGTAAATTCGTTTGTTGCGTTCCGTTTCCGGTTCAAGATGGTCGTCGTGTTAGATAATACCCCTTTATCCCGCTAGAGTTCGCATGGACGTGGTTCCTACTACGAGATGTCAGATCGGAATAATCAATATTATGGTTCTTACCTGCCTGATGAGAGTTTGAAAAATTGTCGTTGAGGTTGTGACAATTGTTTGGAATTTGTGTAATTCTTTATTTGAAATATATAAAAAAAATATTACGTAAAATATTATTTACGGTTTATAATTTAGGAGGTAGGTTTAAAGTTTGGTTTTGTTTTATTAAATAAGAGAAAACTTACTTTTTTTGGAGGCGAGGTCTACAACTGTTTACAAAACTATTATCTTGTTATTGTCGTGTAGAAGTATCTCATGTTATACAATGGTAAACCCTCCCAGTTCCGCCTTGGTGATAGACCACCGTTCAGATTCGAAACGTTGCATGAATTGTCTTTAGCCGTGTTTTTAAATGCCATCTGACCTACCTACTCTCATCTCCAAGCCCTTGAAAGGGGTGTAACAGTTCCATTGCCTTCTGTAAGTTAAAGATCATATTATGTCGTAAAACATTCATGGCATTCTTTTTAAAGCCACTACTTTCTCATAATATATTGTTTTAATACATATGATGACACAATTTTTGACAAACAAATTATCCTATAGTATATAATACAATAATTATCCCTTTTATTTTTGTTAATAATTAGGCATTGGTCAAACATAGTATTATCACACATATCTTTTATTAAATGTTTTAAAAATACACACACTAGAAGACAGACGTAAAATAAACGACTTAACATTTTTATTCAAAATACTTAACTCTAAATTTGACTGTTGCGAACTACTGCAACTCATAAACTTACGAATACCGACAGTAACTACACGACAAAATACACTATTCTACTGTAGCATTCATAAGCGGAACTACATTGCCCACTCTCCGATACAACGATTTCACACTATGGGAAATCAGTACTTAGGTGATATTGACATATTTAACATAAACTTGGCAAAATTTGTTGATCTTGTAAAAAACTTATTCCAAAACTATTCCTTAACCTATCTGTTTTTCTGAAAACCTATGAAATCGCTGTATTTTTGTATTTTTATGACTTTTGTGCTTTTTTATCAAATTTTATTTTTATTATTTCTGTATATGTTAAATAATCTGTCATGAATTATTTGTACTACCAAAATGTAAAAGCCCATTGGGCGTTAAATAAATAAATAAATAAATCTACTCCCCAAGATTCCCATTACAACTCGATCACTTTAAACTTTAATGGAGCGAGATCTGCGAGTTTCATGCCTCACTACTATACAATTGCTACGCGAATACAAAGAGTTACTGCTACAATTAAGTTTCAGTAGCTAGATATTTTACCCCCTTTTTATTGAAAGTCACCCCTGGGTGCCTATTCTAACAAAATCGAAATTTGGTTCATTTGAAGACATACCTCGCAATTACAATTTCAGTATTTTTTAAAATAATTTTCTCTTCTGTTAAGATTCAAGAATCTGTAATAAACTCTTGAGAACCTTGCTCCCGACTAGTATTTTAAAATTATGGTCCATTTGTAATCTCAAAATTTACTGCAAAGTAATTTGTAAATTTCAGTCCGATATGAATAATAATAACCCTGTTTTACGCTTCATGAAAACGTTATTCCTTCTTAAAGTTTTCATCATATTAATGGATCCTAAAAGGTACACTACGGAGCTTTGAAATATTAATTTTTCGCCTACTTCGAGATGTGAATTACGTTGGGATCGTTAAAATGATAATGGAATTTACATTAAATATGCAATCGATCAATTAAAAAAATATATATTAAAGTCCTACTTTGAAAAGCAATTGCTCTTAAACATTGTTTTTCTTATTCATCATTAATAATTGAAAAAAATATGGCATCTTGTCCTATTTTTTATAGCTAGTTATAGAAATCCAGCAGATTGGTTGAAAATAGCTGTGTTAAAATACTAGACAAAAAAACGTTCAAATTTCATGAAGCCAGAGCTCATTATTTCGTTTCTTTTTGTTGTTTTTTTTTGCTGCCACAGACCAACAGATATTTTCTCCTGTGCCGAATTGAATGATCCATGGGCGGTTTTATACTTTTCGTTAGCTTGAGTTGTAACATTAAAAAATAAGACATTTTTTCAATAGACAGATTCTTTATACGTAGGTACCTCTTTAATGAATCTTTACGCGGTTCTTATAAAAATTATAATTGTTATGTGTTAGAAGATATCATTAAAAATCCATTCGAAATGTTGTCAATTTTAGTCGCAAACAAAGGAACTTTTTTTGGGGTATTACCGTCGCTTAATTATTATTGGTGCGTGCTCACATTTGTCCCCCTTATAATGAGTACGCTGCCGCTGTCAATATTTACTTACAAAAATGAATTAAACATGTTGCCCCGAGCAAATACGATCGCATGCCGACTCCTACCGATCGTCCTGGAATAAACTTAGATGAGGAATAATAAAGACCTCCTTGGCCCCAGGCCGTCTTGATTTTATTTTTCTTTGGACTGACTGCCTTATTTTACTCAGGGGTTGTTTCCCTCAAATTATATTAACGATGATAGGAGGAGTCTAATGGTTCTTCAATATGTTACTCGAACAGTTTCGGATTACTTTTTTGTCCTGTATACTTTTGACTTTGATAAAATTGATTTTGGCAAAGACAATTTAGCTTTTTATTTTTATAAAAGACAAGTCCCTTTTAAGATTTCGCGTATCAGTGTTATATAAATATATTTATCGCGTGAAATTAATATGCAAATTTCTTTTCCCATTCATTAAAATGCTATGTTGTCTTTTTAAAGTGAGATTACCGCACAAGAGTCCTAATTTCCCGGATCCAGTGGGATTATGTCATCCTCAAATTTGTGAAATGTTGTGGGGCGAAAGCAGGTGTGGAGAGGAACGACGTGGAAAGAGGAAAGTTGGGTGGTACCTGCCTATTAAGATCTGGTCTTTGTCTAAATAACTAGAAATTTCAACAATATTAAGTGCATTAATTATATTTTACCTAAAAAAAAAAAAAAAATCAGAATCAAAGAACATTTAAGGTGTCTTAATAATAATAATTTTTCTGAGTTCGCTAACCATATCATTGAAAATAACCATAGTTTTGAAAAAAACACAGGGATAAATATTCTTCATATTAATCATAAAGGAAAACGTTTAGATAACTTAGAAGCTTTGGAAATTAAAAAATCCCTTAAAAATAATGAATCTATTATCAACAAACAAAAAATATTGTCATATAGCCCAATCATGGATTTGTTCCCCTACCCACCCACTCTACACTAATACCTACCCACCCAATCTTCATTATTAACTAACAACGGCTCCACCCCTACCATAATAAAACATTGTTCTAAACTGTCAAATTAGTATAAGCTTTCCCTGACGAAGGAACGTTTGTTCCGAAACCGGTCGGATTTGCACATTATATAAGTGGTTTATACAAAGTTGTATTGTTTCATTTTTCTATAATGGATAACCACAAAGTAATAGCTACATTCAAAAATATATATTTTACCTATGCTAGAAGTTTGGAAGTCAACTTGAATACAATTCTCCCGCCTGGAACCCACATTACAATATTCATGTACAAACTATTGAAAGAATTCAAAATAAATTATTACGTTTTCTAAATTTTAAAATGGGTTTTCCAGCAATTGTTGAATCACAACACTTTTTTAAATGATATGAATGTGCTTAAATTTTCAGACAGAATTTTGACTGACTTGGTATTTCTATATAAAATATTAAATGATGTAGTTGATAATTCTGTAGTGAATTCCTCTTTGCCTAGAGTGATAACGGAGGGAAAAAATTATACCAATATTCGACATCTTTAATGTGTCTCTAAATAAATACCAAGTGTTGTTACTGAGGAAGTTCAGTTATGTACAATAAATACTGTATATTATTTACTATCCATATGCAAAAGCCCCTAAAAAATATATATATTTTTTTTTTTTAAATTTTTTTTTACGTTAACTCCACGCAGGAGGCCCTGAGGAAAATAATTTCCCTCAGTCATCTGGGATGCTGTGTGGAGGGTCTTTTTGAGGAGAGGAAGGAATGAAAATTGGTCTTGAAGAGACCCATGTTGTAGGAAGAAGGAAACACAGAGGCCGGCAAATCATTCCACAGCCGAGCTGTTGAACACAAGAACGAGTCGAAGAAACGACCCGTTCTCATGTGGCAAATGTCAACCGTGTACAAATGTTGGGCACGCGTTTGGCGTGTTTCCCGACTATGCACCGGTGCCGAAGGGATCAATGATGCTAGTTCTTCGGAGCATCTTCCATTGTAATACCGGTAGAACAAGGATAGCATTCCCACCTGACGCCTGTGCTCTAAAGATTGCAATCCGTATGTTAAGATGGGAGAATCTATCAAACGGACCGCCCGTTTCTGCACAGAGTCGAGGGTATTTTTCAGGTATTTTGGAGCTCCAGACCAGAGGTGGCTGCCAAATTCAACCGTGCGGCGCACTTGTGATTTGTACAGGGTTAGCAGTTGTGTACTATTAAAGTATCTGCGTAAATAAATTAAAGCCATTTGATGAAATAGTTCCTTTTATAATGGTGACCCCAGTATCTATCACTCACGAAATTTTGTAAAATGTGGTAACGTAATGGACATGGATGAATAATTTGTAACTCGGTTTATACAATTCTGTAGAAAAGGGAAGCTTGCTTTAACTACTGTAAGTATGCTCTGTGAAAAGCAGGTTGGCCAAAGGAAGATTGTAGGGAAGTGATAAATTGAATGCAGCGACTAACTGAGAAATGAGCGGAAGTTTTCCCAAGCTTCCGGAGTTTACAGGTCTTTACGATTTTGTTCCATTTAATGCTTTGAATAAACTTCATGGGTTTTCTGCACGTGCTTATCGCCTATGGAAAAATAAAAGCAACTGGAATACGTGTGCATTCGTCGACCATTAAATTATGCTCTCTTTACTTTTGCATTTAAACGTAAGATAAAACAAGAAGTCATATAAAATGAGTTTTGTTATATATAATATATATTATTTAAACTGTCAACTTTTAAACCGATTAGTGACTGAGTTTACAAATTCGTCTGGTTCCCACCCAGTTTTATTATTAGGTATATTAGCGGTACGTTCCAGAGTAGAAGATACTATTTTTTTTTTTTTTTTTTTATTCCAGTTAAAAGAAAATTACATTTTCACTCATTTAACTAGAAATAATTATACAAATTAAAATAAAGTAAATATTTCAATACAGCGCTATTCAACATCATTATTTTGTTTTTCAAGAATAAATATTAATAATTTTTTTTTAAATTTACCCAGCTTCTTTTCGTTTTTAATGTCGTTTGGGAGGCAATTATATAAGTTGCCTCCCTCGTAACCAATGGATTGTTTACCATAGTTAGTGTGGATGGTGTTTAAATGTATGTTATCGTGTTGTCTCGTAAAGTGTTTGTGTACTTGGGACGTTTTAATGAATTCTGTGTTTGTGTGTACGAGTTTATTGTTTATTTTGTATATAAGGAGACATGTATTGTATTCATATAGTTTTCTTAATGTTAGTAGTTTTGTTTCCATATATATTTTTTTTGTGGGTGTTCTGGGCTTGTAGTTAAATAGTTTTTTGATTACCTTGTTTTGTATTACCTGTAATTCATTTATGTATGTTTCACATGCGTTTCCCCAGATTTCAATCAAGTAATTTAAATGTGAGTGTACGAGACTATAATATAAACCTTTTTTAAATTTATTTGGCAACAGATATGATATCCGGCTAAATACGCTAATTAAGGGGATGATTTTATCTTTAATACCTTGTATATGTTGTTTAAATGTCAAATGCTGATCAATGCACAGCCCAAGATATTTTTCCTGGATCAGGATCGGATTTTCCTGGATCGGATCTGGATACTATCAGTATCGCCCTGGTGTAAGTCCACCATTCAGAATTGAAACGTTGCTTAAAATGGCTGTAGTCGTGTTTGGTGACTAGATCGTCTGTGACTAAGAGCCAGGTCCTTCCCCACCTTCCTCTCACCCATCTCCTTCCCCTTCTCACTTACCTTCAGCCTCACAACATACCCCAATTGGGGATACCGTAGTCTCACTGGCTCCTGGCGACTGGGAGCAGTTGGAACTCTTGTGCGGTATTCATATAAAAATATTAAAATTCCTCGGTAGCTAGGTCCTCCGCCATTGCACGAGCAACACCTTCGGCTTTTAATGATGTTCGTAGGAATTTTTCAAATATTTTGTTAGCATTTTATGTTTTTAAAAGAAATAATAATCTACTCTTATTATATCGCGAGTTTAATTATTTTAGCGAAACACTTTTTTGCAAGCTATAATTTAAAATATTAAGATGAAGTAGTTGTTTACTCACATACTCAAAATATACGGGATTGAATAGTCGATACAATATTCTAATTGTAAGCCTTTCATGAAAGATTTGAGTTTGTAAATGGATAAAACTATTTATTCACATTCCTTACCGAGTTAGACTGGCGCAAACAATTAATTCATCTTAATATTTTAAAGCGTGGCTTGCGAGAAGTGTTTTTTCTAGTGATGCAACGGAAGTGTCTAAACGGAAGCAGAAGCGGAAACAGATGTCAAATTTAAATCTTAGCGGAAGCGGAAGCAGAAGCGTACCGGAAGCGGAAGTGTTAATACTATAAAGAAAAAACACAATTTTATTTTTTAAGATTTGTTTAATTAAATTTGTATTTTGTACTTTTAGTACTCGAAATTAAACAGAGGTAAATTATATTTAATAAAAAAAGTAATTTGGCTGCTTTTAAACCTTTGGGTCTGTTTCGGTGTTCTTCATATATTAAACCAGCTCCACTAAATAATTGCTCACTGGCTACACTGCTGGAGGGAGGTGTTAAGTATTGACGAACTATTGGCAACAGATGGGGGTATTTGTGCGCATTTACTTTCCACCACATAAGGGGATCCTCATGGAGAGGTAGTCTCTTCTCTTTCTTGTACTCCCGAAGGTGTGACTGTATCTCTAAAAATAAATTGTCACCATCGTCAGTTGTAGAAGAGTTATCCTTCTGGTCTTCATTTACACTTAACATCGATTCCAATATTTGTAATGATGATGATGATTTTGAAATAGAGGGCTGCACTTCGATATCCTCAATCGCAAATTATTCTTCTTTTAGAGTTCTGTTATAAAGTTTGCGGAACCAGAAACGGAAACGGAAGTGAAAAAACCTATGGAACTTCTGCAGAAGCGGAAGCGGAAGCAGAGTTCTGTTGCAACACTAGTTTTTTCCTAAAATTATTAAACTCGCTTCATCTGCGAAGGAGCAGATTATGAATTCTTAAGTATCACCGTCTATGAGTAGGTACGTCATCTTTTTATGCAGCACTCTGTGAACTGAACAGTTTTAGTCGATGGTGACGAACCATTGTAAAAGAAATTAAAATGAAATAAAAAATTATCTTAAATTCAAGAAGAAAAATGCAATAATCAAAGTTCATAAAAGATTATCAGTTTAATTTGGCAAGCAATTTGGCTTTATTTTGGCAAGTCTTCGGTATAGCTACTTCAAAATTTGCTTTCAATGCGAAACCTTGTTTCTGCGATCGAAAGTACATTATTTTCAGTTTATGATCATAGTATTCAATGGTTGTCTGTATTGTCTGTCGAGGTTGACCTCCGCCTTGCCACAATCTCAAATTATTTCTTGGTTGTCTAGCGTAAGAAAGGCACCGTATTCTGGCAGGATATATTGCAGATATAAATCTGAATTCCACCACTGGAAGTTTGATTTCTGCGAATGAAGTTTTTTCTCTTCAGCTATGGAAGATCGTCCAACTTGCATGGGGATTTGAGAGTTTTTATCGCAGTTTGGAAACTTTTACTGAAATCGTTTCTTATTTATAAGCACAAAAATACTTATACGAATACTTTCGTGAAAATAATTCACGGATGATATTTGAAGAACGTACGCGCGTTCTTTTTTTACGTTAACTCTACACAGGAGATTCTGAGGAAAATAATTTCCCTCAGGGCCTATGTCATCTTTGGGGATGGATGTTATGTGAAGTAATGAACGTGTTGTAGGAGTGAGGTAAAACAGAGGCCGGAAAATCGTTTCACAGCCGAGCTGTTGAACTCAAAAATAGAACTTTTGATATAAAAAAAAATTCGACGGCCGAGAAATCAAACCCCGGTAACTACTTGGAAGGCATTTAAAAAAAAAATTAGAATATTTATTTGGCAATACTGATTAAAAATACTTTTTTTTTATTCACAAAAAGATACATAAATTAAAATAAATTTTATACAATAATTAATTACACAATATATGTATTTGATGTACCCCCATAAATAAGCAGGGCTTGTGTACATATAAAGTTAAATCGGTTACATAAGTATTTAACAAAGAAACAAAAAATTACCTTTCCTCACCATAAAGAGACAATGTCTTGTGTTTGGTGAGGAAATTCTGGCTCAATTAGTAAATTAAAATATTGTGCAAGTTAGTAATAACGGCTATTGTAATAATAAGTAAGGTTAGAAAATCATGTATGAATTTAAAAATAAAAATCATGATAAGTTTAAAAATTCATTATAAATTAATGAATCATGTAAGTTAGTAACAAAATTATTGTAATTAGTAAGTAAAGGATATGTAAGAAAGAACGCAAGATTTATACAATAGTAGACTTAGATGTAGAAACTAAGAAATGAGAGAGAATGAAGGAATGAACGATTTATATAATACATAGCAGACTTTAAGATATAAAAAGTAAACATATTCGGGACTCTTAGCAGTTTAAGGTAGTTTTTTAATTTGGGCTTAAATTCCTGCATATTTTCGATAGTTTTTAATTTTAATGGGAGCTTGTTATAATAGATTATTCCTAGATAAAGATAGGAATTTTGAATGTGCTTAGTATTAAATTTTGGGATTTTTATAGTTTTCTGGTATCTTGATGATGTATTGAATTGTAAGTTACGATTATTTAACTGTATTTCTTTGTAAACTTGAACTATTGAATATTTTTTATACCACCAACTATTATCATAAGCAATAATTATCAGCCTGAAACACTCATCAACATTGAAAAATCTTCCGTGAAAAGATACTTGCCGCCAACGGGACTTGAAACCGTGTCCTTCTGATTGCCGGTCAGCTGCTCTTGACCACTGAGCTATGGGGCTTATCAAATACCCGCCAAATAATTCAATATATACTAGTGTTTCATTCAACAATTACTGCTTATTATATTTTTTCCATCTGAAAAACAATTACTGCTTATTATATTTTTTCCACCTGAAAAAATATAATAAGCAGTAATTGTTGAATGAAACACTAGTATATATTGAATTATTTGGCGGGTATTTGATAAGCCCCCATAGCTCAGTGGTCAAGAGCAGCTGACCGGCAATCAGAAGGACACGGGTTCAAGTCCCGTTGACGGCAAGTATCTTTTCTCGGAAGATTTTTCAATGTTGATGAGTGTTTCAGGCTGATAATTATTGCTTATAATAATTGTTACCCTTTGTGCTATGCATAAAAATCTTGTCTAAACGTTAGTTTATAAATTAAAAATAATAACCACCAACTATTGTAGGAACAGCGTCATAAATTCATGTGTACCTATATTCCGAAAATAATGAGAAATGTATATTTAAAAAAAAATAATAATGTTACGTGACGATTTCAGAGTGGAAGATAACCTCATCATATCATCATCCTGTATCATCCTGTTAGATTACCATTCAAAATCTTTACGTTTTATAAAATGGCATTACCCATGTTCGGTGATAATAGTCAGGTAATTCCCAACCTTCATCTGCCATTTCCTTCTCCTCCAAACTCCTTTAAGCATTACGCCCTACTCCATTTGGGTATTTGAGACCTTTGTGTGGTGTTTACATTAAAAAAAAAACAGTATATACATTCTTATTAGGATAATCTAATTTGACAAACAACGTCACAACATTCAGATCTGATAGTACGCGTTTCGAAGTAGGGATGTCGAAAGTGAAAAAAAAATCGATATATCGATGTATCGATATTTATTAAAATATCTATATCGACGTCGATAAATCGAGGAAAAAATATCGATATATCGATCAAATTTTCAAGAGATTTTGCGTTTTCAAAATAATAGTGTATTCAGCTCTATATTATCAATAGTAATTTTTGTACACAATTTGCTTTTTTTAATGTATAAAAATCTCAATAAAAATGAAGGTATTTTTATCACTATTCATTTTTATTACGTAATAATTACAAAAATATCAAAACTAAATAGCTGTCTTCTAACTTATATGTAAACTGAGACGCATACAAAGTTTGTATGCGTCTCAGTAACATTCTATTGGCGTATTAATCTGTCAAAAAGGACTTCGTGTTTGGAACAAGGTATAGTCAATAATCATAGACAATTGGGAACCAACACACAGGAGTGGCTTAGAAAAAAATGGCGAAAAATAGCATACATCTATGTATGTACCTACACACATGAGATAGTATTGGTGATCACAAATACTAATGCAAAGACAATAGATTTGTAAGCTATTAATAGTTAAAATTTCAACCGCTAGATGTCATGACCCAATACAGTTACTTTTTTCCGTTCGTTCCTATACGGTTTTGGATTCTAGTGACTTTAAATACATAAATTTAAAAAAAATATCGTTTTTGATACAATTTTCGATATTGGATATTTTGTATCGATGTATCGGATCAAAATATATCGGCTAAAAATATCGATATATTGAATTAAAAATATCGATATATCGATACTTTTTCAACAAGCCTATTTCGAAGGTCGTTGTATGAATCATTTTAGCCTCGTCTACCCGCGTGTAAATGTCAAGGTTTAAAGTGTTCATTTTCAATACAATAAATACCTACTAATTGTTACCTCATATTTTGCGAATCTGTTTTAAAAACAGAACAGTGAAACCGTTAAAAAATGGTTCTCATCCTTGAATGCTGAATGTTTTCGATTTCGTATACTTTTTTGGACTGACGTCATTTGACCCTCCAAATTGATAGTTTTTATATATTAGATATTTGGTTGACAGCCTCTTTTTTAATGCTATATTTTTCATCAGCTCAGCAAAAAACGCATACTGAAAAATGAACAGCTCATATTAGTAACTTACATGCGATGGCTTTACAATATATGCACACTTGAACGACTTATGCGACAATGGATGTTATATCAATGAATAGTACATCGATGGTATTTCATTTTGGGAGGCGGATACGGATATCGCCGCCCCGGGAACCATTTATTGGATAACCTACCCCTCTAGCATAGGTGGCACCCCAAGTAGTTCGAACTGTGATTTAGCGGGGGTGCCCGGGTTCATGGGGTGAGATTTGTCCGGGTCTTGGCGGCAGATATGTCTGCCCACCAGTTGCATGGCAGGCCGGATCGGGAGAGAATGGTTGAGGGAGTCCCTTTGACTTCTCCAGCCGTAAGCTCTCGGAACATCGCCTTGCACCGCAGTGGGAGAGACGGATTCATACGTCCATCTCTCCTGGACACACTGACCCCCAGATTCCTACCCACCCTTTATACCCCTTTCCTTCCCAGAACTTTCACTCCTTCCTTTCCTAAAAAGACTCTCCACACAGCATCCCCAAATATGATACAGGCCCTGAGGGGGAATTGCACCTGCGTGGAGCTAATGTAAAAAAAAATCCTTCAGCCTCACAAAATCCCCCAATATGGGATGCCATAGTCCCACTGACTCTACACAGTTCGGACTCTGCGGCATTCATATAAAAAAAAACATGTACCCACGGTCAAAAAGAAAAATTTAATTATATTATTTTACTAGACCAATTTTTACGGAATTCTTATTGCTCGCACCAACCCTTACTGCCTTTGCCCCTCAGTTTCCCATGTGGTCACCACCGCCCCCTGAATGTTTCCAGCACCCCCGGGGGGCAATATCGGCTACTTTGATGACCGCTGATCTATACCATATCGAAACAGTTAAATCGAACTGCGAGTCTGTCCATTTCGCGAAACGACGAGTTGGATAGTTCCGTATGAAAGTATTTTTTGTCGGGAAGATTTATGAAAAAAGGGTGGCGGACCCTGAATCCAATGCATTTCTATTTTGAATGAAAAAAATCGTATAAAAGAGGGTCTGTATTGTAATTTAATGAAGATACATATCATAAATGAACAAAAGCTTTCCTTTTCTCGATATCCCTCTGGTGATTTATAAGCAGTCTTGTACACGTATTGCTATGAAAAATCCATTTGAATATTTTCCGTACAAGAAAAGGGTTCATATTATTCTCAATATTCAAGTTTCACAGAACTTTTTCATTCAAGTATTGGAAGTATTGGAATACATATTTTTCTGAATCTTTTAAAGCTTTTTGTTTGGTGTCCTTTTTTACAAAAATTTGATTATTAAACGTACTAATATCGGTTTTCGGTGCCCGTGTAATTTGAAATTGCATTCCTGCGAAATACTCATTATTCAATTAGTTAAAGCTCAATGAATTTTAATTTTAAAATTGGGAAACGATAAGTATAAATCGTTTCTATGACAACACAAAATTACGCAATTTCAACACCCGTCATTAAACGTCATTAAAAGTTATGAAAAAAAAAGAAAAATAGCCCATAACCTAACCTAAAGATGATTTGAGAATTAGAACGAAAATAATAATTACATCCTCTCCTTCCTACTAATATTATAAAGGCGAAAGTTTATATGGATATTTGTTTGTTACTCTTTCACGCGAAAACTACTGAATGGATTTTAATAAAATTTTACAATAATATAGCTCATACATCAGAATAGGCTATAGGCTATAGCTTAGAGCTCTGGCATTATGAAATTTATATAAAAAAATTGCAATAGGCGGCACGCGAGCTGTAATGAATGTAACGTGTATAGAGGGGGGGTGAGGGGGGATAGGATGTGGGGGAGGGGGGATGGGGGGAGGGTGGGGGGTGGAGGAGGGGGGGATTGGAGTGGGAATAGGGAAGGTGGAGGAGGCGCTGTGGGTACCCCCCTAATACTATGCCTACGAAGCCGGGGGCAAAAGCTAGTAATATAATAATTTATACTTGTTTATTTTGACAAATACGTTTCAATTTGCTTTGGACATCTGACTGGAAGTTATTAAAGATATCCTCCACAACGAATTAGCCATTTCGAAAATATAATAAAAATAGCGCAAAACCTGCGAAATATCAGAAGATGTAATAATTGTAGGATTGTGAACCTGAAAGTATTCATAAAATTTACGTCTCTGGATTTATTTATTTTTTAATTTTTCTTTATCTTTTTTCATTGTAGTTGGTTACATAAATTGTGAATTTTTCGACCACCATGCTAGGTAATGCACGTGTTATGGTGGTCGATAATTAATTGATTGTCGATATTGCCTATCAAAAGCAAATATTGTCAATTTTCTTTACAATATAATTTTTTTGTTGACAAAAATATTTAGAGACAATCAGAATTACGTTTCGAATGAACACCGTTAGAAACTTTAAAAATAAGTTGTTACATATCTATTTCGTGAGCAGGTACTGGGCAAAGTAGGTACTGTTTATTGTCTATGCATTATTTTTTTTCTTCTTTTTTTAACTTTGTTGGTTGGCCAAACTGGAAGGAGACCGGAAACGTCTTTCGAGGAATCATGGCGGCAGACATCACGTAGTTTTTTGGGGCGAGAGGAGATTGTTATGGGAGATACTAGTGCTATGTAGCCTAGAAAGAGTATTTTTATACGTTATGTGAGTGTGTGACGACTCAAATGGCATTGAAGCCTTTTTATTTTGTTTAATCCCTCGTCGGATGCCGTGTAATAGTTTTATCCACGTGCGGAAGTGAATTTAGACCGTAATCAACGGGTGATGTATTGCGCGCAAGGATTCCTTTGCTGTTCCTTTGGCCGGTGAGATTTCCTCACGCCGCCTGATGGGTGAGGATCTGCTGTGCCTGTTTTGTTGGGAGTTCTCCCTTTAACCAAGCGGCCCCATGACGTGCTGGACAGTGTTTTGGGGATTGCTGTTGACGATTGCAGGAGAATCACGGCGACGGGACGTACGCGGTATTAATAACTAACCGTAATTTTGTTAACTCTCTCTCTCCAAATCTATTGATAGGTGCTAAAGGTATTTATGTTTTTCGTTAAGTTTTCTTTGGTACTATTTCCCCTTGCAAAGTGCAATAAAGTTTCTTTTAATTTTCACTAGTAAAATAAGCGTCTCATTTATATGCACGACCTCAAATCCTTATCTCCACTATCCTGAGATGGATATTCTACTTGCTCTGTCGCTGTCGGATGACAAAGGTATGCTACCTACTCAAAATGTTATTACAAAGTGATACAGATTTACAAACATTTAAAAAAAAAACATTAAAATAAAAATTTACAGAAACGTAATATACTTTCAACATTTGAAATAACAACAGAATGTGAAATCTAAAAAATAATAGAAAATATGAAAGGAGGTTCGTCTCCCGGTTTTTGATTCTATTACGGCACACATGTTAAAATCTATGAAATCTTACTTAATAAAACCCATCACTCATTTAATAAACTTGAGTTTAACGAAAGGAATATTTCCAATGAACTACAAAAACACAATAATCTCACCTATTTACAAATCTGGTGATCCACACCAAGTAACGAATTATCGCCCAATTTGTCTAATTTCTAATATAGGAAAGATCTTTGAAAAAATAGTAAAAAAACAATTGGTAAATTTCCTAGATAGTAATAAAATACTACACAAAAACCAGTTTGGTTTTATTAAATCACTCAGCACACAAGATGCAATTGCTAACGTAACTTCATACATTTACGAATCATTAGATAAAGGTAAAAAAATGTGCGGGCATATTTATTGACCTCAAAAAGGCTTTCGATAGCATATCCCATGAGATACTATTAAAAAAATTAAATGATATTGGCATAAAAGGCAACGCGATTAAATGGATCACAAAATACTTAAAAAACCGCCCTCAAGTGGTAAAAATCAATCGTATTAATAGTGATCAAGAGATTTCAAGCTTTGGAATCCCCCAAGGTACAGTGCTTGGACCAATCCTTTTTACCATATATGTAAACGATATTTTTTTCAACATCTACATGGTCAAATTACATCATACGCCGACGATACAGTTTTAATAATAAGTGAAAATACTTGGGAAAATGTAGAATTACAGGCCACAGAAGACATCAATACGCTTAAGAATTTTTTCGACACTAATTTACTATCACTAAATAGTGAAAAGACATTTGTAATTCCATTTGCAATCCATCCAAACGACGCTCCCAAAAATTTTAACATTGTCATACACGATAACACTAAAATTCACAACCAACATTATTGCAAATCAAACTGTACAATATTAAAAACAACAAATAAAATTAAATATCTCGGCGTAATTATCGATAAAAATCTGAAATGGAAGGAACAAATATGTCAAGTAGTAAACAAAATCAGAAAATTAATATATATATTTTTAAGAATTAGAAATTTTCTGTCGATAAAAAATCTATATTTAATCTACTATGCCTTAGTTCAATCCACTCTACAATACGCTATTATTAGTTGGGGATCCGCGTATAAATGTAACCTTCTTCCAATAGAAATTGTACAAAGAACAATTATTAAAATTATATTAAAAAAATCCTTAGACTACCCAACAGAACGCCTGTTTGAAGAATTTCAAGTACCCACATTTAAAGATTTATATATTAAAAATTCAGTAATTCAAATAATAAAAGAAAAAGATAAATATCCATTTTTAAATGAAAACAGAACTCGACTTAAACATGTTTTTCTATGCCCAAAACTAAATACGTCTTTTGCACAGCATCATTATACTTATCAGGGAAGAACTTTTTTCAATCGTCTACCAGAGGAAATCAGAAGCATCAATGATAAGGCCCGAATGCTGCTCTCTGTCAAGAGACATTTTAAAGATGTTCTTAAGAAAAGAACTACTGTCAACTAATCTTACAAATATCTTAGTTCTCCATAACATTCTTTCTTTAAAAAAAAAAAAAAAACACACCATTATCAAATAAATACTGTAGCTCACATATATTTATGTACAATTAATTATTTAAGTACTAACTTATACCTAACTAATAACTAATAGCATTTATGTACACTCCCCTTCCATACACAAGCAAATGCTTTTAATGGAAGGGTAGTAAAAAAAAACCTGTAAAAAAAATATTTAGTTGTAAAATTGTAATTATAATAAATGTTTCAATAAATAATAATAATAAAAAAATAAAAAAAAATACATATTTTCAAATAAAGAATTTAACTATAATTTAAAAAATGAAATTGATGGTACTTACGTCAGATATAATTTATACGATGACCGAACAACTCATACAAACTCAACATCTCCTTTGTTTTTAAGTGATGAAAAAATATATAAAAAAATTGGTTAAAAACAAGTATAAATTATTATATTATGTAATTATTCATTTCGTTCTAATTCTCAAATCAACTTTTTATAATATTTTAAGGTTTAATTACCCAAGAAAATTCAATTAAATTTGTTAAACTTGCCTTTTCATGCTTTGATAAAGGTCACTGTTGAGTTTTATTTTTGTTATTAATACATTCTCCCTCCTATTATTTTTGTTAGTTAAAAACTCACTAGTACTTACGAGTATCTAAAAAAAACGTTTATGCTACCAAACCGGGCCAGCTTTTTCACCGCGTTTGAATTAAAAATTAACCAAATTCAAAAGAGCTTCTTTGTACGGCCCAAACCTTTGATGTCAAAAATTCCATCAATTTTCAATCAAGCAATGAAGCGTAAACTTTCATTATTAAATTCAACTTTTTTGACTCGGCTCGAATCAAATAATAATTACCAAGCCTAGCTCCATTTCAATAAACAATAAGAATGTCTAAATTCTTCAAGAAATGCCTGAAACGGTTAGCAGTACTTAGTTTGACTACTTCTTATTATTGTATTTATCTTTATACCTTTTTAAAATGATTACTGTTTGAGGGTGACCCGATAGTTGATCTCCCTAAAGTTGGCCCCCGAAATTATAATAATTATAAAATTAGAATTTCTTGTGCATTATTTACCAATTTCAAACCTAAAATCGACTTCAAAAACATCTTTAATAAAAAGTTGGTATGGATATCAGACGAATTTATTTACAATGTAGATTTTGTGTGCTTATAAGCTGGTATATACAATATGTAGACAAGTCGTTTTATCCCTGAAGCATTTGCATGAAAGTATGTTTTATGCCTTTGTTATTCGGCGGTACACGCCCTTTGCACACCTCTACGGGGACACTTAGTTATATTTTATATAAGTAGGTATACTTTATTTTCCCTAAACCGACTGTACATTTTCGTTTTTTGTTTTTGGGGTGTTATGCCGTGTTGCGCTACCTCCTTCTTTAGCCAACGTTTCGGACATCGTTGCAGTGTCCATCATCAGGGCAGATCCGGTAGATATGACACGGCATAACACCCCAAAAACAAATAACGAAAATGCTTTTGGCCGTGAAAATCTTAAAACTTATCCGACTGTACATTGTTTATTTTATTTTGCTTGTATTACTAACTTGATTTGTTGTATTATGTTTTATTTTCCTGTTAAGCACTTGCATACTTCTTTCTAACAACGTATGCAGGGACACTGGAGGTGATTCGTTCAAAATAAATAAATGTAGCTTCGCTTAACAAAAAAAAAAATAGAATCTTGCCAGAGCCTTGAAGAAGTAACCATCTGTTACTTAAACCAGGGCGGGTAAGTGGTGGATAACCTCCACTGTACATTGTTTATATAAGTTTGCTGGCGAGCCAATTGTTGGGGGATCAACTGTCATGGAATCCCGCTTGAGTATCCCAATATGTCCGGAGCCATTGGGACTATGACATCTCTAATTGGGGTATTTTGTAAAGCTGAAGAGAGTAGGGTAGATGGAGGAGTGGAAGGTCGGGAAATACCTGACGAATCAGATTTTGTACCTACATACATTGAGATGGATGATATCATTTTTACAAACTATGTTAAATTTAGCTGACATTCCATTATCACTACTCGTGTATAAACTTGTCCACCTTGACTAAAATTTAGACCAAAATCTACACTTTGAAAATATTGTTTCTCCACATGATATTATTGTTTACATTTAAATTTTTAACCTCATTAGTACTAAATACATTAACCCGTTTAATCACAGGAGACCAGATTTGTCCCAACGCACATAGGTCTCACATAAGACGCCGTAACTCCCCTACTATCATAGTTAGAAATATGTTCTAATCGGTGTTAGAAAGGAAAAACATCATGCTTTATATTCCAATCTAAAAAATAGCCACCAAAAAAATAAAATGTACACTTTTATGTACACAAAGTTTTGAATCGCAAATTGAAAAAAGAATTTGAAACTTCGGGAATTTAAAAAAAAAAAATTTCATAGGGTGACAAAAAATTGAGGTTGCAATAATGTGTTTGTTATACATTTGTCTAATAAAATGTGCATCTGTTTTTATTCTTTTTTATTATCAGTAACTTTAGTTAGAAAAAACATAAGGTGACCCATTTTGAAAACTTTTTTATGTTTGTATGCAAAAATTTTATAATTTAAAAAAAAAAAGTATTTTTCGAATTCTATAATTTAAATCACAGTTCCACACAATGTTTCAAAAAAGAACGAAATTTAGTTCATCACCATTCTAAAACAGTTTTTGGTTTTTGAATGTGTTCAGAAATATTCCAAATATTTGCATTTTATTGTAAAGCGAAAATATTTTGACCATCCGAAAAAAAAAGCCAAATTTTTGAAGGGTTAAATAAATCCTCCAATATAACAAATCACACAATATAACAAAAAACGTGCGGATCCTGACAACAGTTGATATTAACCCTCTAACGACAGATTTTTTTTTTAATTTACCAAACAAATTCCAAATTTGGACTGGTTTACTCGAAAACGAAAGCTCAAACTAAAAAAAGTCTTACCACAAAATCGAATCCGAATATGATGTAGGTTCACTAGTTTCCCGTTTGTACTAAGAGTTTCCTGACACCTTCTGTATATATATTCAATGTAAACTATTTTAACAGCCCGAGCTCGAACTTTACCCGTATAAATAAGAAATTATGAAAAATTCACGTAAATTTATTTTGTTCGCTGAGATCTCATAACCTCCTGACTTAAAGTCAAATGAGTAAACCTTACGCAGAAGACACTACGTACTGCTTCACTGTCATAACTTCTCTTCATTGGCCAATTCCCTCTCCTGTTAGAAATTATTACCAAAAATATAATTTATTAGAACAAACGGGGTTCGCGCTCAAACTTTTAATTTATATTCTATTTGAAGTCGGCCGAGATGTCGTTGTTGTAAACTCATTATCCGGTCCAGCCCTCGGGCCTGGTCCTTAGGGCGGGGGCCCAGGGCGGGGGAAGGGCGGGTAAGGCTGGAGGCTGTAGGTTATCAAGGATTTGTGCCGTAATTAAGGTACCTGCCGGAACTCGTGGCTCGCTCAAAGCCTTCGTATCAATCATGTATTGTTTCCGTCATTTTGGGTGTCGAAGTTATTCCAATCTGAAGGCTTTGATCTTTTTACGTTCATTAAAATTGTTTTGGATAGTGAAATTCGTTATTCCTTGAAGGGAATGGATTAATTATTTTTTTGGTAAAATGCGTTATGTGGAGGTATTTAGTACGCTATGCATAAACTGGGAATGTAGAGTTATATACGTGTGTTTTAACGGAATTAACAGAGTGATCCTGTGTTTTAAATAGTGTAGCTGGATGGATAGGTACACAAAAGCAGGCTGTCGTTCGACTTCAATGACGCATTCTCAGGGTATCCTTCCAGTTGTTTTACAACGTTATATTGGTTGCAAGGATGTCTAGGTTGTGTTGATGTGAAACTAACAAGTATCATAAATACTACTTTGCATACGCTGCAACTCATTTTTTGTTTTTACTAATAAACTAATTTTCACTTCTGAATAAAAAATTCTCCTCCTGATTTAGATATATTGTTCAATTCGACCATCCGAGCGATTCTCTACATTTTGTGAGATCGAGATCTCCTGTCAGATTTGTGTGATTTTCTTTGGCTGTTATTTGCTTTTTCTATGGGCCGATGTCAGAATTTCAGCTGTGAGCTGTCACGTATTTTAGTTTAGGTCGTTTTAATTACAAATTCATGCAAGTATGCTTGATTATTTATTCATTTCACAGCCTTAGAAAATCACACAAATCTGACAAGAGACCTCGCCCGACATCCGTTTCGATCGAGATAGATATCGGACGAGATCTCTTGTCAGATTTGTGTGGTTTTCTAAGGCTGTTAAATGAATAAATATCCGATATCCGTTTCGATCGAGTTAGATATCGGACGAGATCTCTTGTCAGATTTGTGTGATTTTCTAAGGCTGTTAAATGAATAAATAATCATGAATACTTGTATTAATTTGTGTTTAAAACGACCTAAACTAAAATACGTGACAGCTCACAGCTGAAATTCTGATATCGGCCCATAGAAAGAGTAAATAACAGCCAAAGAAAATCATATAAATCTGACAGGAGATCTCGATCTCACAAAACATAGAGAATCGCTCGGCAGATGCATCTAATAACGATTAGATTTTATGTTATTTATATCGAGAATCCTTTAGTGATTCTGCGTAAAATGGTCGCATCAGTAATGTTGAACGACGTCTTATAAAAATTAGAGCTTTTGAAGTGAGTTTCAAAAACTACTCTAATCACTCAATTATAAGTTTTTGCAATCCCAACTACGCGGGGAGTAAAGAGCAACCGGTGCATTTTTCTTTTCCCATTAGAGGTAAGTAATTGTCTTCTGGACCGAGTTTATAGTCTCATCCTCCTCTCCAGAGATCTAATTATGGTTGCAAGTTGCAATCCTCCAGAATAATCTAGGCTCTAGAACACTGACGAGAGTAAAGAAGTCGCTTTTTATTATATTAAAAGCTTAAATTACTGGGGCATTTCGTGATATCGCAATTTTCATAGTGAAAATATACTTTTTTCTTTTATTGAAAAACGGAAACTCTTGTTTTTATTCTAAAAATATTTTTTACTTTAAAATTATTGACAAATTTTGATTTTAAAACAAGTTTTGCAATATCAACTAAATTTCGTTCTTTTTTGAAACATTGTGTGGAACTTCGTAACACTTTTATAACTTTTTAAGGTTATTCCCATCAATGTAATAAATACATCATGATTTTTTTTTTTCAATTATTTCTGGCTTCCACCCTTCAAGGGTGTTCCAGGCCATCATTTATAATTACAGAGAAAGGAAAAGTGAATTTATATATTAATTTTATTTTAATGTGCAAATTTCATATGGAAGATTGGAGTAGAGTTCAGACTTAGAAGAGATGAAATGTTGAATGGAGGAGAGGCAATTTTTGATAACGCTTGATAGAAGAGAGGATATTTATTTAGAGAGGGACAATCAAAAAATATGTGATCTAAAGTTCCCACATCTAGACCACAGAACGTACAATCTGGGGAGTCAAGCACATGAATTTTATAAAGGTGAGAAGGAACGGAACAATGTCCGATTCTCATACGAATAAGTAAGGAAATTTCTTTTTTGGAAAAATGGAGAAATTTTTGAAACCACGGTTTTGATGGGATAGTCCTTTGTATTGAGGCGTAACGGGCACCCTTGGATTGACTAGCAATGTTCCAATACTCTGTCCAAACATTGCGGGATCTATCTTTGATGATGGAAAAAATATCAGACAGGGGAATATGGTTTACGAGGGTGACGGTAGGGTTAGACGCTCCTTGTTTTGCCAAGGAATCAGCAATATCGTTACCCACTATGCCAACATGTCCAGGAATCCAAATCAGAGTGACAGTTTTTCCAGAGCTTTGAATGGAGGTTATCAATACTCAAATAAGACATACAAAGTGATCATCAGGATGAAGAAGAGGACTGGTTTAAGTTTTTGGAGGGAACTGAGAGAGTCAGAGAGAACAAGAGAATGTTCAAAATTATTTTGTATTATATATTTGAGAGTTTCAATAATCGCAATGCACTCGGCAGAAAATATTGAAAATTGGTTTGAAATTAAATAAAATATTCTTTCATTAGAATTATTGTGGTAAACGTTAATACCAATACCACAGTTAGGAGAGTCCGGAGATTTGGAGCCATCAGTAAATAAAAGAGAAGAGTTGGGCCATTTAGAAGAAATAATGTCATTGAACATATTATTGACAGTACGGGCTGGGAGATTGGAATGACTTTTAAGGATGCCGATCCCTTGTAAAATCGTTGGGAATAGGGTGACGTGACTATATTTTAATTTGTACAAAGGAAGAAGATCATTTTTGATAATTTGAAGCTCTGAGAGAGAGCGAAAATTTTTACAGATGGCATTAGTTCGAGCTCTGATTGTAGATGAATGTGTTGCGTCGTTGAACAACGAGACTCTGGGAATAACCTGATGACTTTTAGAGTTTAAACATTTAAGAACCAATTTGTCAGCAAATAGTTGACGCCTTAAATAAAGAGGAGGATCAGAACTTTCTACTTGAAGGGAATTGATCGGTGACGATTGCATCGCGCCAGTTATTATTCACAATGACTTAGATTGAATTTTGTCTTATTTCCTGAGTGCATTTTTGGATGCAGTACTAAAAAGTGGGCAGGCATAGTCGAGATGGCTTCGAATAAGTGCATTGTAGATCAACTTAATGCAGATAGGATGTGCACCCCACCAAACGCCAGTCAATGATCTGATAATATTTAAAAAAATTCACATTTAGTAACTTTATTATTAATGTGGGAAGACCATTTAAGTTTCCTATCAAATGTTACTCCCAAAAATTTAACTTCGGAAGCATTGTTTTTAAATAAAATTTGAACAGGGGGTTATTATGACGATTTGAGAAGGTAACACACTGACTCTTTTGTACTGAAAGTTCAATACCATTTAAAGTGAGCCATGTGCAAAGGGCATCCATGGCTTCATTAAGATATTTGACGGCGGATGGAATGATTTTGGATGATAAGAAGAAAGCTATGTCATCTGCGAACTCAACAACTTTTACTTGAGGGGGAATGGTGACATGCATATCGTGTGTGTATATATTATACAGTAAGGGGGATAATACATCGCCTTGGGGTAAACCCTTCCAAATTGACCTACTCTGAGGAGTAACATCTGGTAGCTCAATGAAAATTTTCCTATCGATAAAAAGATTAATAATAGATTGGACAAACATGAGGGGTAAGCCAAGGCCTAAAAGTTTTTTTTTAAGAATTGTGATGGAAACATTGTCAAAGGCGCCTTCTATGTCTATAAAGACTGCAAGACATACTGCTTTGCTAGAAATGGATAAATTAATATCAGTGCTGATGATGGCAAGGTTATCTTGTGTAGATTTCTTTTTCCTAAATCCAAATTGGGATGGAGAGAGAAGATGATTACTCTCGACAAAAAATTCTAACCGGTTTTTAATTAATTTTTCATAAATTTTACTAAGGGTGGATGAAAGAGCAATTGGCCTATAGTTGGATCCAGAATTGGGTGATTTGTTTATTTTTAGAATTGGGATGATTATTTGAGAACTAAAGTCATCAGGTATTATGCCAGTCTGGAAGATTTTATTTAAGATGCTTAAAAAGTGATTTAGAACATTATCATTACTATTTTTGATAATGCTATAAGGTATACCATCTCTGCCTGGAGATGAGTCCTTGACTGTTGATAAACAATTTTTTAATTCAATTAAAGTGAATGGAGAGACAAGCCAATGATCAGACATAGGAGTGTTGTGGATTGGAGTTATTTCATCTAAGTTAGGTACAGAAGGGGGGGCAATTTTGTCCAAGAACTCGTCTATCCATTTAGAATGAGAAGCTCGAGGAGATGTTGGACTGAAGGAGGATCGAAATCTTCGAATCATAGACCAAACTTCCGAAATTGGAGTGTTCGGAGATACTGAACTGCAGAAGTTGTACCACCCGGATTTTTTTTTTGACCTCAATACCCTTTTGGCATTGGCTTCGGCATTTTTGTATATGAGATAGTTCTCCATAGTCATATTGTGACGATAGGAAAGAGATTTAGCTTTCCGAATTTTCACTACTTTGGAACATCCTCATCCCACCAGGGAGTCGGAGGGGGGTTTTTGAGAGATTTGGTTTTAGGGGGAGGATTTGATTTATTGATTGCAGTTACGAGCATTGATTTGAAGTTATCGTAGTCATCTTTGACAGATAATGTATCGGTATAGGATACATTTTGTATAAACTTATCCATATGTGAGTTAAATTCGTCCCATTTGGTGTGTTTTGCTTTAATCTTTGTCGAAATATGGGACTTGTCTGAATGGAAAGCAGTTTGATAAGTGATGGTGACCGGGAAATGATCACTGGAGCAAGGTTCGGGGGACACCACCCACGAGGAGAGAGGTGCCAGATTAGTAGAGCATATGGAGAGATCCACTGCACTGAGGTTTGTGTTGGGGCGAGAGATTCTAGTAGGAGATCCGTCATTCAAAAGAAAAAGGTTGGATTCATCTAGGAAATCCATCACACTTCGACCGTCTCGATCACAGAAAGCAGAACCCCAGACGGGGGAATGGGCATTAAAATCACCCAATAAAAAGAAAGGAGGGCTTAGTTGACGGACAATTTGCAACCACGCTTGTTTATTGAAGTGCGATGTTGGGGGAAGATAGATAGAAACAAAGGAAGTGTCCTTTATTTTAGCTGCAACCATTTGAAAGTCAGCATTGGGGGGTTTGATATTATTTATTTGGAAAAACGGAAGGGATTTTTTAATAAAAAGGGCAACACCACCGCCCGTACCTTCCGGGCGATCATCGCGGAGACAGGAGTACCCTCCCACATTAAAGTGGGTGGATGGAGTAAACCATGTCTCCGAGACAGCAGCCACAGAAACAAGGTTTGAATTTAATAGGTTAAGAAGGTTCGATTTGTTAGAAATAGCACTGCGGCTATTCCACTGAAGAATTCTGACATCTTGAAGAGCCATTTTGAATAAATGATTTTAATGTGGAAATAATAGAAGCAGCGTTGGACGGTAGATTAGTTTGAGAAGAAATTAGGTCAATTAGAAGCATAACAAGAGTTTGAATAAATGAAGAATTATCTTGGGAGAATTGTTCAGAAAGCTTTTGATGGTTTGTTGAGGATGAATTATAATTGTTTGCGCACCCATTTGTGGCATTTGAAAGAGGTGAACCATTGGGATTTAAGAGAAGTGAGTTGTGTTGTTGCTGATCGTATCCAGGAGCCGGTTTAGAGATAGGGTTTTTGTATGTGAATTTAGTTGAACGAGAAGATGTTGAGGAGGAGGCGGGTGGGTTGGATGAAGAGTTACTGGATAAAACCTCAGCAAATGATTTTTTGACAGGCGGGAATAGTTTAGAAGCCTGCAAAAAAGACAAGTTCTCAGAGGCCATAGAAATTTTTATATTTTTTTGGCGAGATTGTTCCGGACAAGAAGAGTTAATGGCGGAATGAGCACCTGAGCAGTTAAAACATTTAGGTGAAGAGAGAGAAGAACATTGGTCAGCCGAGTGGTTTTCTCCACATTTGAAACATCTGGGAGGGGATCTGCATGCAGCTTTGGTATGACCAAAACGACAGCAATTGTAACATTGAGTGGTGGGATAAGTATACATTTCAACTGGTAAGGAGTTGAAAAATAAATAAATATGGGAGGGAAGAGATTGTCCTTCAAATGTGATGACGACAGATTGGGAGGGCTTCCAGGAAACGATGCCCTCAGAAGAGTCCTTATAATTTAACCTCCTGGCTTTTATGGGATTGCCGATATGTTGGGGGGTTGAAAGTGAAGACAGGATTTCTGGAATGGACAGATCGGTCGAGATACCTCTGACGAGGCCCATTCGAGTGACATTGAAAGTTGGGATGTACGCCTTGAATTTAGAATTTGATGAAATAAATATTTTTTTGATAAAGTTGTTGGCGGCTGAACCTGAGAGGAATTCAACAGAGATTCGGAAGCGACACTCGGCTTTTACACCTCCACGCTTAATCGAAAGGTTCTTACTATTTGATAGGAATTTACCAAATTCAAGAGGGTGGATAGTTTTACATTGCTCAGTTTTTTGAGCGTACACAATGAACGGGCCACAGGAATGAGGAGAATAAAAGTTTGTAGGAGGAGGTTGAGGAGGAGCAGGTGAAGACTGAGAAGAAGAAGGAGAGTCATGTTTTATTGAGGAAGAGGGACTAAACTTCCTTTTTTTGTCTTAGTCAGAATGACAGATTCACTGTCTGAAATTACTACATTTTCACCATCTGGGGGCTCAGGGGGAGGATCTGGGGGCTTTTTAGGGTGTCCAGGGGGGTCCTTCTCCATTGTTCACAAAATTACAAAAGAAAAAATGTATGGAAAGTGACAGAAATAAAAAAGGTTATAAATATCTGGAAATCAGCGACGAAAAGTGACTCCTGGAAGATCAGAGGGGAGAAGAATCCTCGAGGAACAACACACTACAGTTTTATTGACCAGAAAACATAAAAATATTAGTTAAAATAATAAAAAAAGATTATTTTTTTCTAGGGGAAAACAAAATTACTGTAACAGCCAGATGTTCAAAATTCAATACATCATGATAGACAATAAAATATTTTTTTACATAAAAATGGATCACAAACCAATTATGCAGTGTAAATATACTAAAATGATTTAAATTAACTAAAATTCACAATCAGGCAAAGGGAAAAAAATCTTAACTAATAGCTGCTTTTAAAAAATATGTGAAATGCTTTTTTTAAGTTCTTTCGTTGCTAATAAACATATCTGCTACTTCTTCAAATAAAAAAATTGAGACTAAGTAATTTGTACTACAGTTTTTTGTATAAAAATACGAACAAAACCCATACTCATCACTTATCACTAATCATAACTTCATTTTAAAAGGGAGTTAGTCGGCCCACGCTGTGGGTGCCGATCTCTATACGCCCATCTGCTAATGGAGGATCCCTTGCAAAGGGCCATCGGCCACCTTATTTGCAGATCATTATTTTATCATTCCAACTAAAAACGATTTGTTATTTTGAATTAGATCTTTAATTCCATTATATTATATACATTTTAAACTTGTTTTGCCTTTCCCTGTTTTAATGCTCTATTTCCAGGCTTTTGGCTCTCGATAAAAAATATTGTCATTACTTTCAACATTTTCTCATACAACATGGGTAGAAATATATATTTTCTACAACCGTAAATCCTAAGGGTTGAATGAAGCCTTTTAACTTTGCCAAAATAAATTTATCGAATCGAGACATTTTTAAACGACCATTGAAACAATATTGGGTTCTTTTTCCGGGATAAAGTCCTTTAGAAAAGCATTGAAAAATGCTAAACGCTAAAAAGGCTCTATCATATTGCTTCCTTTTTTTACATTTAGGTTCCAGTTAATTTGTATCGATTGAAAATTTATTTCTTCCGAAAGCTTGGTATAAAGTATAAAGCGTAAAAGAAACTGGATCAATTTATTTTTAATAAGGCAATCGAGTTACGTTTACGGTCTTAGATTGACTGAGTTACGATTCTGTTTTCTATAAAAGTCAATTCACGCCTTATCAAATTGAGAAAAAAATTATAGCCTAATTGGGAAGTTTCTGAATCATTGAATTAATTTGCCAATTAATTTAATTTTAGTTAATAAAAACTGGCTATTTGTTGTATTAAAATAGTTGTTTAGACAGACAGTTACTTTATTTTCTGCCAATTGTCAAATGCTGAAAACAATCAAGGAAAACACTGCCGTGATAAAACTCTTAGGCCGTGATCGGTGACAGCATTTAATTTAATCCGAAAGTCAGTGTTTATTTATGCTAAGCAACAGTTTCCTATTTTAGAACGCTGAATCTATACGTTTACTTTTATCCGAGTTAATCGCATTGATATAATTTTTTAATTTTTTTTACATATTATTTTATTTCTTGCTACGAAGCAGTCAATTATCAATTTGGGAGGCGGGAATGGGTACCGCCGCCCCGGGAACTTTTATTGGATAACCAACACCTCTGCCATAGGTCACCCCAAGTGGTTCGCTACGTTTGGTGATTTAGCAGGGGTGCCCGGGTTCATGGGGTGAGGTTTGTCTAGGTCTTGGAGGCGGATGACCTGGACATACTGAACCCCAGATTCCTACCCACCCCTTAAACCCTTTTCCTTCCCAGAACTCTCCTCTCCTTCCTTTCCTTAAAAAAACCCTCCACACAGCATCTCCAAAGATGAAGAGAATTATTTTCCTCAGGGCCTCCTGTGTGGAGCTCATGTAAAAAAAAAGTCAGTTTTTTTTTTCATTTGGGAGTAGGGAATAGAGTACCGCCTCCCCGGGAACCATTTATTGGATAACAAACACTTCTTATGTCACTACGTGTGTGAATTAGCACGGGTGCCCGGGTTCATGGAGTGTGATTTGGTCTTGGTGGCGGATGACCTGAACACACTGAAATCCAGATTACTGCCCACCCCTCATACATTTTCCTTCCCAGAACTTTATTTTCTTGAAATGACCCTCCACACAGCATCCGCAAAGATGACATAGACCCTTAGGATAATTATTTTCCTGAGGGCCTCCTGTGTTGAGCGAATGTAAAAAAAGAATTAAAAGACTGTTTTTAGGTCGAGATTTAAGATATTTTTTATAAATCTACGATCACTAAAGTAAATGGTAAGGCATTCAGTGAAGGTTTTACTTTACCTACATTGAAAAAAGGTCGTAGTCTCGAGTCGGAGCAAAGCGTTTTCACAACAAATACTGATACTTATTTTAATAAAATGTGATTTTATATGTTATTATATCCATGAAACATTTATTAGAATTATATTTTTATACAAAATATTGTATTTAGGTTGTGTACACGGTAATGTATTGGATAGAGAATATTTTTAAAAGCTTCGTAGGAATCTTGGAGGAATAATAAGATTGGAATTGATATTATTACGAGTGCCTACCTACTTGATTGAACCAGTCATTGAAATGTTACATTAAGCTCAAAAGTTGTATACTTTTTTTTACGCACCAGATTTAAATGTCCGGGTTAAATTTTCCCCACAGGAAAAACTAAACCCTTTCACACACTTCCCAAATGATCATCTAGTCAATCCACGCTATGCAATTGCACTATTTAAGTATTATAAATACAAAACAATACAAGAACAAGATGTCAACCTACCAGACACCAAATGGGAAAAAAAATTCACCGATCCCAGATATTTTCATATCAGAGGGTACAGCTCTGTGGAATTCCTAATTGAACCTATATATCCTACTGATCCCTCAATATAAATATTTAAGTAATCCTACATGTATTTAAAATTACTGATTTTTGCATTTTTATATATAAATTCTATGACAAATCTAATTTGCCTAAATTTTGAATGAGAGACTAATATTAATACTAATATAAAATAACTAATATTAGTAACAACGTAAATTAGGAGTAAATATATTAACCTACTAAAAACTTATGACGAAATAATTTAACCAATTACTTGTGACACTTAATATATTATTTCTTGTAATTGATGACTAATTGAATGTAGTGTTTGTAAATGCTTCCTGTCTTGGCACCTAGATGTCAGGTATAAAAGCTTTCCGTAAAGTCCGTAAGATGTCAGCAGGATTGGGTTCCCACCAAGGTCACCAGAGGGCCGAGGCCAGCTGAACCCGCGAAAGACAGGCCCGCCAGATCCATTATAGCCAGCTCTTAGTTAGTTCGACTGTACCGTAGTCACCACTTTTATAAATCCGTGTAATATTAATAAAACTCAAATTATTTAAAAGAACTGTATTCTTCAAGTTTAATCCTCTCTTCAACACAACATTAAGTATTGTAAATTTATACTAACTAACGCAGTATCGGGTACTAACAAATTGTAACTGTAAAATTTGGTTCGTCCAACTGGTCATGGCGCTAGATGTTTCATTGATGATTGACCTGCATTTTGCTAGCTTGTAATTGATTGATTATAAGGGTTATATTACTAAGAATTTATCTTTGGTCCCGTGTGACGTTCTCCCAACAAAAGTATGTGGTTACTGTAACATGGGTGTACTGCTTAACTATGTATAAGGTTCAGGTGCATTGTTAAACGTAGAAGGCTTGCATGCACTAACCGGAGTAACGTGTCTAATAATAACTGAGGTGACCATTGAAGTATTAAAACCGATTAGCCTTGCCCTGAACACTCTAAAAAAAGAATGTGAGAAGCAGGTTGCATAGTGAATAATAGCAAAAATTGTGTTTTGATTATGTAACTTGTATAGAAACGAAGACATTATGTTTTAATGGTTTTTTAGTAAAGATTTTAAACAAAACCTACAGTATCAACTACGTTTCAAAAATAATAAATTAATCAATCAAATTGTAAGAAATTGCATTTTTGAAGATTTTTTATATTATTTTGTTTTCAATATAAAACCGATGCCAAAAACATCAGGATTTATTATAAGTTTTCAAAGTCCTTGAGTATTAGAACAAGAATCTTGTATTGTGCATCATTTTTCACCTTTTTTTCCCAGGTACTCATCATAAAAAACCAACACAATTAATTTTTATTTCTTTTATATATGCATATTATTATTTATTTTATAAAAACTGTTTATTTATAAAAAAAGTTCTGCTATGTAATTATTATTACGCGGGACAGCTGTTTTGCCCTCAGAAGGTATTTTCAAACTGTGGTTATACCACTAACAGACGATACATTTATATTATTTCTAGATATGTACTCATGATGAAAAACTTTATTGCTTTTATTTTTATTACCTACGCCCTTATTATTTTCCTAGTAAAATGACAGAAAATATTAATGGTTTTAAAGTTTCCCCAATTACTGCATTGTTTAAATTTGACCGAAGGTCGTTAGTCTAGTCGTTAGGTGAGTTATTCCAAAATGATGATTCATGGGTTTTATTTTCCAGCATAATTAAGTATTTAAAATTGGTTTACTAGGCTTAATTTCGCGTAATAATAATAATAATAATTACGTGACAGAATTTGTTTGTAAATAAACTGTTTTCATAAATTAAATAATAAAATTATTGAATATATAAAAGGAATAAAAATAAAAATGGAGTTCTACAAATTAAACTTGTTAACAATAAATAACAACCGAATTAAGTATGTTGATGGCCGAATAACAAAAAAAAGTTGTCTTAAAGACGGATCTCCTGCGAACAAAATGTTTTGTGTTTTTAACCAGTGTGTTCTGTGGCCGACGTATAACATTGTTTTGTGTAAATGTGTTAAAAAACGAAAAAATTTGTATGCAAGAGACCTGTGTATGGTTCCTCTTCTGACGCCTGCCAAGATATTGTGATCAAGCTCTACGTAATACAAGCAACTTGTTGAACCTTAGATAGGTATTCGATTTGAATAACTTTGCCTGAGTTTTCTAAAAAATGAATTCGTAAGCTGTGGTTCCGAATTGTGCGAATTCGATGTAAAAAGAGCTTCTCTGAAAATGATTTCCGAATGTAAATATAGATCTGAGTATACGAAAGTAAATAATATAACCAAAACTCGATCCAGCTTTAAGTTCTATCAAATTAATTAAATTAAGTAATTACGCACTCCATTAAATAGAAATTGTTTCAGTGAGATCTGCGTCGAAGCCTCTCGGAACAATGAACGTATTATCATATTTTAAGCAGACTTAATGCCTGAGGCTATATATATCTACGTAGGTGATGTCTCTTCCCGTGCGTGACGTCATTACGAGAGCCTCTTCAATTTCCTTACTACAATGAGGCAAGAAGACGTTATTAAAACAATTTGCAATTCCTAGTCTCAACTTGTGAACATTACATATTCCCCTTTTTAATGGACTCCCTTGACATCCAATTAATAAGGTCGCATTTCCTTAAACGCTTTGCGTTGGTTAAAGGTTTCTGCTTCTAGCAGAAAGAATATTTTGCAAGATGTTTAATACGTAACTGACTTGCTTTAACCAACATTCCTGGAGTTTTTTTTATATTAGCTCCACACAGGAGGCCCCTTTGAAAATAATTTCCCTCAGGGACTATGTCAAAAGGAAGGAGAGGAAGTTCTGGGAAGGAAATAAGAATTAGGAGTGGGTAAGACTCTGGGAAAACCTAAAACTGAGAATACTCCTCATCGAGACCTATGTATGGAGTATCTTGATGTACGGCTGCGAAACATGGTGCCTATCCGAAAGAGATAAACGGAGACTAGAGGCTTTTGAGATGTGGTCCTATAGAAGACTAATAGGAATTTCCTGGAGAGACCACATCACAAATGAGGAGGTTCTCCAAAGAATCGAAGGAGGAAGGCACCTGCTCAGGTGCCTGCCTTGTCCGAAAGGCGCGCAAGATGGATCGGCCATGTAATAAGACAAGAAGGCCTCTTGCAGGCCATAATTTAATTTAATAAAAGCAATCCGATTATCTAACATTTTCAGCGAGTAGATCCGAGCTAAAATATGAAATAAATTTTGCTAAAAAACAATACATGAAAAATGTTCAGAATGGGATCAAAGACGATATAAAGATTTTTTGGGATTATATTAGGTCACAAAAAGTTAACCCAACCTCAACAACATGCTTGACTGAGGAAGGCGTAACTTTTACTAACCCTGACACAATTGCTAATAAGTTTGCTGACTATTTTCATTCCGTTTATAGTCAAATAACCCCGAAACTTGAAACCAATTTCCCAACAGCATCACCCTGGAATGTTGGGGATATCTCACTCGGATTGACCAACATCCAGGAAATAGAAGCCTGTATCCAGAATATGCGACCTGACAAGGCTACTGGTCCGGACAGTATTCCTCCTTCGATAATTATAAAAATCTCTCCAAATATCTGTGTATCCCTTGCTTACATATTTAATCTCTGCATCATGTCATCCACGTTTCCACAGTGTTGGAAATTAACGAGGGTCAGCCCTATTCACAAAACCGATGAAAAGACTGATGTCAGAAATTATAGACCAGTTGCAGTACTGTCAACAATTCCAAAAATTTTTGAAATGATTGTCTGTGATAAAATCAGTCCGCAAATCGCGCCTTTCTTACGAGAAAATCAACATGGCTTCTTACCGAGGAAATCAACGGTAACCAACTTACTCTCTTTTTCTCGACGGGTAGCAAAAGGCCTAGACTGTAAGCATCAGACGGACGTAATCTACACGGATTTCGCAAAGGCATTTGACCGAGTAGATCACGACGTTCTATTAAGAAAGATGCACAAAATAGGTTTTAATCAACCCTTACTGATATTTTTTGCGTCATATTTAAAAGATAGAAGCCAGTATGTAAATGTAAATGGATACGACTCCCATGAGTTCGTAGCTCTGTCAGGAATTCCTCAAGGATCGAATCTAGGTCCCATGTTATTCCTTATTCTAATAGATGACATTCAGGACTGCATACGTCATAGCTCATGTCTCCTATTCGCGGATGACATGAAACTGATGATGGAAATCGAATCAGATGACGATTATTCCAAACTGCAGGCAGACCTCGATTCAATCATGAAATGGTCGTTAGAAAATAAACTTAATTTCAATATAAAAAAATGCGTCGTTATGACTTATAGTCGTTCACAAAATCCGTTATTATACCCGTATAGAATGAATGGAGAAATACTAACACGCGTAAATATCATCAAGGATCTTGGGGTGACCTTTGATCCCAGGCTAACATTTTCAAATCGTATAGTGCAGCTTACTTCGGCTTGCTCCAAAATGCTTGGTTTTGTAATTAGAACTTGCAAACAATTCAGTAACGTAGAAGCAATGACCGCCATGTTCAACGGAGTGGTCAGAAGCAAGCTGGATACGCTAGTACTGTCTGGATACCATATCAACTTAAATACATAAATATGATTGAACAAATTAAAAAAAAAATCCTAAGGTATGTTTACATGCGATCTTACGGAATATATCCGAAATTCATGCATCACGTGGAACTGCTAAAGGAGACAAATTATCAAAGCCTAGAGACCAGGCGTAATGCCGGACTCATGGTATTCGAATTAAAGTTAATAAAAAACCTTATTGATTCTCCATATCTCCGGTCATGCTGTGGCTTATTCGCTCCTGACAAATACTGTCGAACTCGTAGCCACGCCCTATTCCACATACCGCAGGGTCGGACAGATGTCATGGCTCAACACAGCATGACAAGAGGTATGGCATTGCTTAATGCCCTACCAGCGGATATAGATGTGTTCGATATCACCGTACCATGTTTTAAAAAAACTATATACATGTATTGTTAGTTATAAGAAAATTAAAATTGTACCGTAATTGGACTCACCTGTCTGTCGTACAATAAAAAAAAAATAAAAAAAAAATATATAAAATAAAATAAAATAAAATAATGGAGGGTATGACGGAGGGGACAAACGCTAGGGGACGCCCACGCCGAGAGTACCTGGAGGACCTGCTGGTGGACGTGCGCTGCTCATCATATGCAGACTTCAAAAGAGCCGCACAAGACAGGGAAGAGTGGAAGAAACGTATAGATGAAATTGCTGCAAACCAATCCCACGATTGAAACCAGAGAGAGAGAAGAATCTGAGGGTCAGTGTGTCCAGGAGTGACGGACGTATGAATCCATCGCTCCAACTGCGGTGCTAGGCGGTGGATCGAGATATTTTGGCTGGAGAGGATAAAATACCTCCCTCAACCAGTACCCCTGTTAAGTCACCAAACATAGCGAACCACTTGGGGTATTACGGCAGAGGTGTTGGTTACCATTGACTGCTGATTGGTGGGGAGGATCAAGAGAGACTGGTTGATGGAGGTCTTTTATCTTTTATCCTCTCCAGCCAGAATCTCTCGACCCACTGCCTAGCACCGAGGTTGGAGTGATGAATTCATACGTCCGTCACTCCTGGACACACTGACTCTCAGATTTCTATACACTCCTTATACCTATTTCCTTCCCGGAACTTCTTCTTTTCCTTAAAAAAAAACCGGCGCGCTGGCGGTTCTTTGGATTAAAAAAACGTAGATGACATTTAGGTCGCCGGTGATTTTTTTTGGAGTTAAAAACATAAAGAATCAATAGGTATTGGTCGGTCAGTCAGGATCTCAGTGGGGAGTCGGGCGGTTACTCAGCTGAGTGTCCAGTGACGGCAAGTGAAAGAATTTTATTTGCTTTTTAAAAAAAAAAACATCGAAAAATGTCACGGATATCAAAAATTCATTAATATTTTTTAAATAAATAATGTCAGGAATAATTGGTTAAAGTAAGACAGGTTCATAAGTCTCTTAACTAACCTGCTCCATGCCACCCCCAACTTACCTCTATTACTAAAATTGGAAATGCCTTAATCTTACTAGCTCCGGGCAATTGGAAATCTTGTACACTAATTTTTAAAAAAAAGTTAAAAGTATGACTTCGAACCACTGATATATTATATTTACAGATCTGCATTTAGCTACAAAATCTATCTTTTTTTGAAGGTAGTGGATTTTTTTAAACTAGAATACTCGGTGTATTCACGGAATAGGGCGTTACTTGCTTAATTAATGTCTGTGACAAATTTGCAAACAGTAATAAATTCATTAACTTTGTACAAACAATCGAATTTAACCGTGTTCCCGTGCGTGGAGCAAAGTTCACCTGTTCCAGTTGACATAAATGTATGCAGGCTACACTTAGCCAGGGTGGCAGTCGGGGACCTTTCTGTGCACGTATATTATACCTAAAGGGATGGGGCTGGAAGCACCCCACCCAGTAGGCGTGGGGTGGTTCTGTGCTCCGCACTGTTGGTGTGGGGTGGTTCTGTACCCCACCGCGGGCCATGAATAATTCAATTGCCCACTATAATGGAAAATGAATGTGCCAAAGAAAACACTGACGGTTTCCCGCGACAGAGTTTCGAACATTACTCCCGCAAGCACTGGCCTTTCTATGAAGAATATCAAATGATTTTCGGGGAGGTTGTTGCATATTTTACCCTTTGGGAGGCTTTTATATTTCGGACACACGTTTACAAGCCGCTGTTTGTGATATTATGAAGTATGTTGGACGTAAAGGCATTTTTTTTTTCTATTTATAAAACACATGATAATGCATTAAAAAATTTACAAAAATAGGATACCTTGAATCACCATACTTAGGCGGCTGGTATATAGTTACTTACTGTTATCTACTTTATTGGTGTAAAAAAATGGATTAAATTTATGAACGTGTTGAAAATTGGAAAAATTATAAAAAAAGTAGAAATTAAAAAAAAAAGAGGAAGACATGCATAAGGATCAGATCACATTAATGTACATAATTTTTTTTCTAGTTTTATATATGTGCATGCATGCTTACATATTTATATAGGTATATTTGTACGCATACACATGCACACATATACAAACATACACACATACATACATTTATACATATATACATACAAATTCACACATGTAAAAACAATGGTGACCCGACAAGTGATCCGCCGACAATAGGCCTCCCGAAATGATATTTCCTATAAAATTATAAATTTTTGCGCATTATTTACCAATTTCAAACGTAAAATTGACTTCAAAAATACCTTTAACAAAAGTTGGTATGAATATCAAACGAATTTATGTACAGTGTCGATTTTTTGTACTTATACGCTGGTGTATACAGTATACAGAGTGTAACATCTAATCTGCGTGATAAGAAAGTGTAGAATCTACCTACAACTCGCACCGGCAATAAGGAACCAAAACACATTATTCAATAAAATAATAATAAGTCTGATATGGAACAAGGACATTTATTGATAGCATCTTTATGAAACAAGGTAGAGCAAGAAACAATAATCTCAGCGCGTGTCAGGTAAAGACCTGATAGAGGTTAAAAGATTTAAATTGCAATCAGAAAGAAGTTAATACCGTCAAGGCTATGGAGAATTTAAATTTAACAGGGCGCCAGCCAGGGAAAACATCCTGACATAAATTATTAACAGTGACCATAATCTAAAATATTAATATTCATTTATCTCACACGTGTTTGAAGTTACCAGAATCCACCAAACTACGAGCGCAGGGCACGAACTCCTATCCAGCACCGGCTCTCCACACAACTGACGCTTGCGGTTAAATCTCGAACTAGCGAACCCCGAAACTCAGGCGTGCCAACCTCGGGAACAAAAATGCGTAGTTGACATTATGCGGGAACCAACCGATAGCTACCTGCTACAAGAGAAGTAGTGAAAATATGTCTCATGCTTTTGTAATTCAGCTGTATATTATCTCTGCAAACCCCGTCGGGGTATTTTAGTTATATTTTGTTTCAGTAGGTATTTTTCCTAAACCGACTGCACATTGTATATAAGTATGCTGGAGGGTCAACTGTCGACGGATCAACTGTCATGGAACCTTAAACAATAAATACACCAATATGGCTCAGCATTGTCCAAAACGCCAAAACGGAAATAAGTCAAGTCATTTAGTAATTCAACTCTTGATTAGTAATTTGTAAAACAGGTTTTAAAAATGTGTCATTAATCAAAAATATTCAGTAATGATATACAAAATACTTACCTAAATTACATTATGTACGATAACTGTTAATTAACAGGGAAGAGGTTCAAGATGGCTTATTTCATAAGCACAAAGTACACAATTGCATCCAGAGCTATACGCGCTAGGAACTGCAGCACCTAAATCTAATCTACTGAATCGTGGGGAGTGCAAGGAAATTATATTATCCCGAATGCATCGTAATTGCTTATAAAAATTACTCCCGCTAGCTGCCCCACCATGTGGGAAGTTGAATTTAGTTTATATAATTATTAAATTAGGCGAACGCGAATGAGTTTATTGAAGCTGTAATCACATTAAAACTTCCACAACATAATTCGGTACTGGAGGCGCATAGAAACTGAAGCGTTGGGGTTTGTAAACCATGAAAAATGTTCTTAATTTTAGACACAAAATATCGTAAATACCTACGCCTTTTTACTTTTTTAAAATTCATTGTATTAACGTAGTGGGTTGGACAAGCTTTTTTTATTCATTACTATTGTATCGTAATAATATATGTGTGTAAATAACCCCAAAACATGATGGGCATTATACCTTCAAAATGATTGGTTTATGAATATACTTCGTAGACAAAAAATACATTAAAAAAAATGGTAATCAGCACTGGCCTAAATTTATAACAACGACACTAACCTCGCAAAGCGAACGTCGCCTGCATTGGCGGCTCTTCAGTGGTCTCCGCACGATAAAATATCACCACGTACAGTTGTAATATACTATTTCTTGACAGAAACAAGTCAGGATACGAAGTCGATCCGACAAGAGCAAAATTAACAATGATTTTAACATGTGAGTTCTTTGTAGTCACAATAATACATTATTTGAAAAATTCAATTTATTTATGCTCGCCATCTATGGCCCATCCGCAGTTCAACGGGCACATTACATTTTAATGTCTTTGACAATACATAGAGACAGCCAAACAACAATTTTTGATGATTATTATGTCGGGGTTAAATCTTCCCCTCAGGAAAAACTAAACCCTTCCACACACTTTTCCACAAATTATCATCTAGTCAATCCATGTTATGCAAGTGTACTATATAAGGGGGCATACATTAATTACGTGAGCAGTTTTTCTTCTAATCTACATAGACCCCTCCCCCTTGGTGAAATAATTTTGACCCATTTCGTATATTCTTTTCAAGTAACGTGAGATTTTGCTGGACCCCCCCCCCCACCCTTTGAGCTCACGTAATTAATGTATGCCTCCTAAGTATAATAAATACAAAACAATACAAGAACAACATGTCAACCTACCAGAGACCAAATGGGAAAATAATTCAGCGACTCTGGATATTTTCATATCAGAGATTTTGGCTCGATTAATCCTACTGATCCCTCTATATAAATATTTAAAAAATCTTCTGCTATCCTACATGTATTTAAAATTGATTAATTTTTATTAATTCTAAAAATATATGTATATAATATGTTGATAGGTTTAATTCCTTTTTATTAATTTCTAAATAAAACACTTGTGTTGCAAAGTTTTTTTTAACTAAGAAACGACATTTATGTTTATTAATATCACTTTGAATGGTTTTTTCTAACAATCAAATAATAGAATAACAAAACAAATGACAATCGATGATTGCATTCTAATTGACATTATAGGATTCAAATTTAAAGGGAATATATTTCCTTTACATCTCCCCCCCCCCCGCGGGAAAGAAAATTATTGCAAAAATTTTCATTCATCTTCGATATCCTCTTCATGGTTCATCAATGCAGGTGCTGGAATTAATTTCGAGATGTGGAAAAAATTTGATTCTAATTTTTTTCGACTAGTATTTATCTTGTAAATTGAGTTTGATAATTTTTCTATTATTTTGTAGGGTCCGATTCTCAATTCGTCGAGCTTCTTCCTGTTAAGTTTGTTTCCATTCTCCACAAAAACAGTATCACCAACTTTGAAGTTAATATGTCTCCTGGTTTTATCGTAAATCATCTTGTTGTAATTATGTGACTTTATAGTATTTTCCAGAGCTTTTTTTCTGTCTTGAATCAAATCGATGTCAGTCTTCTTAAGTTTTAACTCATTTGGCAAAATCGTAACATCTGTGCCGTTAAGTAGGTACTGAGGCGCATAACCAGTGACAGTGTGCTCCGTTTCATTATAGTTTTTTACACAATTACGGGCTATAGTTGTCCAAGCCACTTTTAAGTCATTTTCGTTGATTTTGCATCTAATTTTATTGACTAGCGTTTGATTTAATCTTTCATTTAATCCATTTGAGAAAGGCGAGTTTACTGCAGTAAAAATGATTGGAATATTTTTTTCATCCAAAAATTTTTTGAATTCTCTAGAATTAAGACCCGGATATTGGTCTGATAGTATCATGCCAATGTCATTAGTTTCTGTGGAGTTTAAGAGTTTGATGAAATCGTTGGTATTTGAATTATTGAATAAGGGCATTCGTTACCACCCTGAAGCTACATGCTGGTTCAAAACAAAAGAGGATGAAAAATTTAAGAGAAATGCCATTAAACATGTAAACAATTCAGTGATAGAAACTGAATTAAATGAAAATGATCAAAAAAACTAATAGTAACACCATTAATAAAAGTCAAACTATTACTAAATGATAAATTAAAAATATACGGAATTTATGATTCGGGTTCAAATGTTTCTCTAATTAATTCTAAATTATTGAAACTAAAAGGAAAAGGAAACAATTTGAATGAAGCAAATTTAGTAACGATTAATGGTGTTAAAAAGACGAGTGGTTTGACAACGTTAAACATAAAAATTTTTGAATTGGAGAAAAAAGTTGATGTGTACATTATTGATGAACACAATTTCAAGTATGATTTTTTGATTGGATTAGACATGATAAAAGACTTCAAACTTATCCAAAGTGAAGACTTACAAATATCACAGAAACTCTGCCTAAATAATACAAATAAAAAAGAAAAATATTCTACAGATATGAAAACGAATACTGAATTTAATCATATAGAAAAACACAGAATTAATTTTAACGAACATGTTAAAGAAGAAGATTTTAAAATAACAATGAATCATTTAAATAATGATCAAAAAACAGAAATAAATGAACTAATAGACAAATACACATCAGTGTTCGCGAAGAGTAAATATGATGTTGGCACTGTCAATGGATATGAAGCGAAGATAGACTTATTAGTGGATAAATATTGTAGTAAGAGGCCTTACAGATGCAGTGTAGAAATTAATAAAAAGGAATTAAACCTATCAACTTTTATGTTTATTAATATCACTTTGAATGGTTTTTTCTAACAATCAAATAATAGAATAACAAAACAAATGACAATCGATGATTGCATTCTAATTGACATTATAGGATTCAAATTTAAAGGGAATATATTTCCTTTACATGTATTTAATAATATTTATTTTTTTAACAATTATTTCGAGACCACAATAAAATATATATTACAATGCTCACCAACTAACAACTCACAAAAAATATTCATAGTTACCTCTAAAATCATGAAAAATCGAATTCTTTAATGGCCCGTATTTTATAATTTAAAACATCAACTAATAAGTTCACCACGTACTGGATATTTACTAAAACTTTTGATTTAAAATAAAATTATTCAGTTTGGTTTGGGTATGTTGGCCCCATATCCAAAATTAAGTTTTGTATGAAAAAGGGCGCACAGCCGTTCCTCATATTAACTTTTTATTTGGACAAGCTGCCGGCAATTTATGTTGTCTTGTCAGCTTTACGTTTTATTATTTTTGAATGATGACTGTGTTGTGTGCTGTGCAAAGAATAAACCTTTCGATTTTTTCACTAAAGTTTTATTTTTAAATCATATCTTAATAAAAATTACAATACTCATTGAATAAACATTTAAAAAAAAACTGTGTATGTAGCCTTATAATAACAATGCTGGCAATTACTAAGTTATTAATGCCAAACTGTACAATTCTACAAGGATGCAGGCGGTCAAAAAATGAACCATCTAACAAACAAACGAAATCTTTTTTAAATCCATGATGTTTTTGTATCCTTAAAAGGAAACCGGGCGGGACAAACGTATTAACCAATTTCCTCTCTTGATTTTGACAAAACTGCATATTTTTTTTTATAAAATATAGATATCGACCACTAGCGTGTTGGTATGTTTTGATTTTTTTGATATGGACCCGCCAGGTTTGAACGCTTGTTGGCGTTCAGTACACAAACTCGATAATGTATTCTTTAAAAAAGCAAAACGTTCAGATGTAGAGTAGTTTCTTCTAACACAGTTAGAAAAAAATCTTAAAAATCGGTCGAGTTTTGGAGGAGAAAAACGGGAAATACAAAACCTCGATTTCGATGACTTTATTTATGTATTATCAGCCTGAGGTGCAGTTGTCCCTTTCGCTCAGTATTCGGGGGAGTAAGAGCATCAGTGACAGCAATAGTTTTGTAAAATACCTAACATTCAAATTTCTTGACGACCGGGTTTTCTCGTAATATCTTCAGTGACAACGCTTCCAACTTCACAGATAAGTTTGTCGATATGTCTGTAAGCTATTTTACCGAGATCGAATTCATTTAATCCCTGAAAGAAATTTCAGTTCATTCCTTTTGAACCTTCGCCAAACCAAAGCTCACAACAAATTTAAATATATTTTTAGAACGCGTTCGCAGAGTTATTCAAATCGAATATCTATGGTTTTCTCAAGTGAATAATTCACGTCAACTAGGTACCATAAAAGATTTAGTGATCTTTCAACTTATCCTTTTGTGCTTGATCCGGCCTTCGAGAAATGTTTTAAATAAATCCTCGGTGTTGGCACTCAAGCTAAGGCGAAAAGATTCATACATAAATAATGTACAAATAAAAGGAATTGTTAAGAAAGCGTTAAATAAGTTAAATGGCTCGAACTACCGCCCTCTCTCCCACACCAAGATAAAAAAATCACCTGGGAATTGTTACTAGGTATTGTTAAACTCAAAATATAAAGAAAACGCGGCTTTCCTTTTTGAATAAGAATTAGCCGAGCGACTTGTTTTAACCACTCAAAGGGCTTACGCAGAGCTCTTTTCTTATAAATAATCCATTTTAATATTATTTGTATACACGTGTAAGACACACCAGTGGCGTGCGATTACATTTATTTTAAGGCATGCTTATATATGGGTTATATATATATGGTATTTGCCTCCAAAAAGGTACATACTGTAATGCATAGATACTTTTATTAGTAGAGACAATGATATATGGTTTTAGCAAAAATCGCCCTATTAATTTTATGAATAAGGAACTCCAGTGAAAAATATTATGGCTTTAAAAAAATATGTTCATGTAGACCAAGAAACGCTGATTCTGAATATATAAGTTTTATTTCATAATATTTAACGCAGTTTTTAAAAAATTATTAAAAAGTGCATTTTTAAACCTCTTCTCAAAACACAGCGTTAAGTTGGCATTACTGAAATGGTTAACGGTGACGTCACTGTTAACCTGTCACCTGGTGATAGTGTGTATTGTATTGTATTGACATTTGAAATGACTTGAAGTGCACACGTACCTATGCAATTCAACGTTTCGTGTTTTTGGTTTATTTTCATACTGTTTATAGAGATTTAGATAAATAATAGTTATTGTTTTTATTGAAACATAATTTAGGCCCTCAACAATTTACGAAAAGGGCTATATTTGCGGACAATCTGCAATAAATTTTGTCTATTTGAGGTTAAAGTCGTGTCATATTTTGACATTTGGTTATGTATTTTCAAATTGTTTTTAGTATAGGGCTTTTTATACAAGTTGTTACACACTTGTCATGATCAGTGTATTATAAATACCAGTGTTTCTGTATGTATTATACATAAAACAATGTACCTACAAAGTAACGCCTGACACAAAACACGATGTCACATGTATTTGCAATGAAAGAGATGATTTATTGTTTTTATATTGCACTTTGATTAAATACAATAACAGTAGCGGTGAAATGTGGACATTTTACCAATATTTTTCTATATTGAAAGCAGTTAATCTTGAATAAACACACACCTCACACCTAAAAGTCATTACAAAGCATTCCGCCATGACTGCCATCATTCTTCTGGATTCTTCATTCAAACAGGGATGTTCTGCCCAAAAAAATTATTTCCCTAGATTTCGAAGTGAAATTTCCCTAGAATTTCACATTTACGCAATTACCTACGTAGCCACCCGATTGTGTAACACTAATCCTGTTATATGTTAATTAATATGATAATTAATTGGAAAGATATCGGAACTTGGTAAATATACTAATAATACCGTGATTTTCCAAATAAAACACTTTTTGCTACGTGAAGTAATAATTTAAAAGTACGAATACACTCACCACTGAATTAGAAACTGAATTCCAAAAAAAAAAAACACTTTGCAAAATAAAAATCATAAGCAACCCGCCGCTCATTTGTACCAAGCATGGTATTTTGAAGACCCCCCCCCCCCCGAACGTGTCACGTAGTATGTGTACGTTCCCTAATATCATTTTGAGTTGTCAGTGTTAAAAATAACATTGCATGTAAGTACATGAACAATAATTAAGATTCATAGGAATTCCAAAAAAAAAATATATATAAATAATACCAGTAATATTGTCATATGTAATAGAATTTTTACCAGAGTTCGAAATTTCCCTAGATTTTGTCCTGATTTCCCTTTTCCCTAAAAAATATTTTTCTCCCCTAGATCTAGGGAAATTTCCCTCGACATAACATCACTGATTCAAAATGACAACTTAAAAAGTAAAAAAAAAAACTATCGGTGGGTGAAGACCACCATAGATACGGTGCGTTTCTGGGAGTCTTTAAAAATTAAAACTTCGACAATTATTTTAACTATTAAAACTAACTATAAAAATAAAAATGCAGTTATTTAAGTTTGAAGGTCTTTATTCATAAAAAAAATAAAAAAATTGGACTGGAGTTCTCTATTCCGTGGTTTTGATCTGAAGTTGAAGGAGTCTGCCATATTGTTATTCTTGACCACAATGAATATACGAGTATGTAAGAAAAATATATACGTCCAGCACTCACTATTGTTTGATAAAATATAGGTAACCTAGAAAAATATCACCGCTCCAAGTAGGGAATGGCGCTAGTGGCATAATTCATTAGGTAAAGTTAGGTTAGACTAGGTTTTCCGTTTTGAAAAATATTGTGTTTAATGTAATACGGATTGTGTAGGCAGGGTAATACTAAGGTACTAATTTTTGTTTAACTCTTCAATGCATCTTGTAATAAAACTACAATAAGATATCGCGATATCTTACCGCTTACATTTTTTTTCAATTGAAAATACACCACACCGGGAGTTCAAATAAAATCTTTTAAAAAAGATCAGCGCACGTGTTTCCTGTTGAAAATACTCCAGTTTGTCTATTTATTTACTGTCTTACAAACTAATATATATCAGTTTTTTTTACATTATTATATTGCTTAGACCTTATTAAAATTTTTTAAATACTTCGAACAAAAAATAAATTCAAGAAGTATATAATTTTAAAAGCTTTATCATAAGACGTTTGAGCATTTTTGAATATAGGAATATATCAAAGCAAAGTTTGATTGAAATTATATTGATATTGGGTTAATATTTAAAAATGCTGGTACGGGAATAATTAATCTTTCTCATCGGAACCGCCCTGTACAGTTGAAAGGGTACAATCGCATGACCGTCTTTCGACGAAATTTGAATTCTCGGCCGCTGGTTAATCGCCCTTCATTGAAATGAAGTTGACATTGAGTCTAACACATGATATATCCGCTGGCCCGCCACTGTGATACAGATACATTTATTTTTTGCTAAAAATGTTCGTACCTTCACGATAAAGTTGTGGCGTGTTAACTCCCTAGTTGGTCCGCCTTTCTTTTCCACCCTTCTCTCTTGTCTAAAAATGTTTATTTTCTTTTTTTATTACTTTAGGTCTTCTACAGAATTTAGAACAAGCCCATTTGTCATGTTTGTTTATCACACAGGAAAAAATATTCAAATTATTTTCATACATATATTTACATGTTATAATATATTGCTTATGGGTAAAAAAAATCATTCTTAAACCTCATACACACGAGTAGTTTTAGCACGAGGCAATTTTCGTCACACAAATTGAGAATAGAATATGATAGAAATGTTCTTAGCCTCCCGCAGATTCTTAGCATGCTCCTGTCAGATAAAAAAATCAGGATAGTTAAAATTAGGTTTTTATGACGAAATTGCAAGGGCGCAATTTTCACTCACAAATTACACTGCTAGTATTACGCTTGGATGAAATAACACATGGATAGAATTGCGTCTACTTAAATTACACCTTCTCGAATGGCACATGTCAAAAAAACCCATCTTAACTTAATCTAACCTAACATTGTCTGTTTTTAAACATAAAGTTTTTTTAGCACTCACTTAAACACGCACAGCATTACTAATAAACGTATTTTAAATTTCATACAACTAAGAAGCAGTCATTAATTAATATAGGATAAATAAATGACTATTTTCCAGTAGTAAAAATTAAAACCCGTTTTTAGTAAGGAAGATTTTTTGACGGGTGCTATTCCCGTTATGTCAAACTACCGCAGGTAACACCGTTGTAACACCTCTCTCTCTCATATACAACGCATGCAACAGGAAATAATACCTACTACAACAGAGCTCTCAGCGGTAGAACTCACAATATATTCAAATTCAAAACAATCAATCACTTTTCCAGGTTAACCGCTTTTACCAAACAAATAAAACAAACGGAAGGATATTTTTCCGTCTTTATTGTATAGGCTTATCCAGATATCATCAAAAGTTGTTTCCGTGGGTTTTTTTTCCGTCATCCATGTACAAAGCTGATCCGTGGGTGTGTTTTTATGATGAGATGTTTACCAATCAAATAAAACATAATGACAAGATTCTTTTATACAACCTTATGATCTAAAGGTGTCCAAATGTCATCGTGGGATGGATTTTCCGCCATCCGTGTACAAAGCTGATCCAGGGGTCTGTTTTCCTGATGGGATGTTCACCAACCATATTTATTCTTTGCTATGTAAACCAATTGTCATATTTCATTCGGTTAGGTTAGGTTAGGTAATTTTTGATAAACATAAATCAATTATTTAACCTTTTTATTCAAAATACTTAACTCTAAATTCGACTATTGCGAACTCCTGCAACCCATAAACTTACAAATACTCTCAGGAACAACGCGAAAAAAACACTATTCTACTGCACCATTCTTAAACGTAACTACATTGCCCACTCTCCGATACCAAGATTGCACACTATGGGAAATCAATACTTAGGTGATGTTGACATATTTATCAACTTGGCGAGTTTTGTGGATCATGTAAAATATTTTAATAATAATAATAATAATAATCTTTATTCAATGAAATAACAACAATATAACTAAAAAAAAAAATTTACATACTCAATGTAGTTTACAAATAGATTACATCAATCAGTACAGAAAAATTAACAAACAGAAAGTAACGTAAGAATGGTTACACAGGAGTAGTATAGTTTTACAGTATTTTTAGTTGTGCATTGCCTGCCTCACTAGGTGAACCTGTATTGAGGCAGAAATTTTGTTAATTGTTTCTCGAAATTTTATCTATGGTTTTTTTATAAATGTGTAAAGTAGGTTTCCATACAGCAAAAACTTTATTTTAGTTAACATTATTGTTTGCATATACCTACACAATTCATAAACTGCAAGATAACACTTTTCCTAAACACATCTTTTATTTTTGTAAACCTACATATCTAATCGCCGTATTTTTCAGTTTTTGTTTCTTGTTAATTATTTAAACTTTAAATTATAAACTTTAAATTCTGTCTTGTTAAAATTGTCCTACCAACATGCAAAAGCCCTCTAGGCGTTAAAAAAATAAATAAAGTATCACAACATTATTTTTTCTAAATTTTTTGTTAAACTATTTGTCATCGTGGGCTGGGTAAGGTGGGGTTAGGTTTGGTAAAAGTAAAACAATATCACAAGATTACTTTTTTTCCATATTTATTGTGTTAGCCTGTTGTCACCGTGGGTTGACTCTTCCGTCATCCGTGTACAAAAATGACCCGTGGATGTGGTTACCGTGAATCGTGTATATTGTAGTTCCGACCCGACGCTGACCTGTGTATTCCCTTGTTCTAGGAGACATCGTGTGTCCGGTGGGCATGTTCAAATGCCCCGAGGGAAAGTGCATCCCGTCCCTGTGGGTGTGCAACTATCAGAAGGACTGCGACAGAGGAGAGGACGAGTTCCAGTCGTGTCGTAAGTTTTTTTAAAAATATTTGTTTATTTTATTTTTTGTTGATGTTTTCTTCAGTTTTGTTCGAAAATTTCACGACAAACACTGAGCCACTGTTTTTTTTTTAAATATTTTTTTCATATTCGTAAGTTCCTTGAATATGTGCAAACTTGCAAAAAATTTGAAAATTTTAAAGAACAATTTTTTTAAATTTTCTTCGGGCAGGTAGGTACCATTATATTGAAAATGATAACATAAAAGTCCAAATAAATACTTCGCTTTCAAATAAATCTTTTTTGATCTATTACAACGGCCATCATCATAAAATGAAACAGAATGTACAAACAAATCTATAGACAGACGAAATGTAAAACGGTCGAGTTGAAACAGGACTGAAGAGAAAGATTTTAGTTTGAAGTTTCTTTTTTATATGTTATATTTTTGTATAATTCCATTTTATTTTAAGTTTTTCTTTTATATATTCAAAAGTGTTAAACAATTTATTTCGGAAAAAAGTTATATGTAAACAAGTTCTGCTGTGTAATTATCTTTTCGCATAATGATTTTCATTGTTAACTTTTATTATGGAAGTAATATAAATATATCATCTGTTAGTGATTGCACCGTAATAATGACCAAGGTAGGCAAAACAGCTATCACGCGTAATAATATACACCGAGCAAAAATTAATTATGAATTTAAAAAAATATTTTAATAAATCAAATATTAATATTATTGAATATATACAAGAAAAACTTTAAATTAAAATGGGGCTATACAAATTAAACTTGATAACATTTTCATAAATAATATTTTAGCGTTAGATCGGTCTCAGAGAACCTTTAGGAATACTTTTTCAAAACACAGGAAATTAATATTTTTATTAAAATGTACATATTTTTTTTAATTCTCACAAGTAATTATTATTATACAATTGGAAAATAAAATGAAATGGTAAAATTTTATTATATTATTGTGTGGTAAAAATAATGAGAACGACGTTTGTAACATTACAAAGTGATTTATTTACACTGGTATAAGAGACAGGAAAAGGTGGATAATTTAATAAGCAAGTACATAATCAATATACTTACTTACGTACACAGAGTAATCTGCTTCTGTTATACCAACACACTTCTAGGTCACGCGCACCTTAGGTCGATCGACGACGTAGCGCCGACGAGCTGGACCTTTGGCTCGCATGTCAATATAGCTCTTCATTCATTCACCTCCATACTATAAGCGACGATCATACGCTACACTACTTCCTGCATTACATCATTTTTATTACTTTATATCAACTTAGTGAAAAAATGCCGATAGCCAAAAAACCATTATTTATGTATTTACGCCTATTTAGGCTTTTACATACATATATGTACATAGCAATATTTACGAAATTATACTAGTATATAGTGCAGGAAATCCCCGTTGAAAACACTTGCACAAAAATAAATATAAGGTAAAAATATTATTGAATTTGATCCACACAGTACGTAAGGTACGAAATATAAAAAAATTCAAAATAGTTTTTCTTCTTTCTTTCAGCCGACAATGACAATTAGTTAGTTAATTTAAAAATAGCTTTATTAAAATATTCCCCTCCTCGATGAAAAAAACTTCAATAAGGTATGTTTATATATTAAAATTGATGTACTAAATACATCAACAACATCGGAGCATATGTTTCCAAGCTGTTGAATCCATCGCATAGGAGTGTAATATTGGGATATTGATGTAGAATTGCTACAATAATATGTTAGGTACCGTCTTGTGACTGACCTGCCTGGAGTATGAAAATAGATTACATATAATAAATCAGGAGTATCAAAAAGGTGTAATTTTATACAAACATGTTAAATCGGAAATGATTCTACGATCAGATAATTTTATTAAATTTAATGAAGAAAGTATGTTATCGTAATTTAGGCATTCACTAGGAATGCCCATTTTAAAATTTACATATCTTAAAAATATGTAAATATCAACATTTATATTGTTTGTCAATGTTTACAATTTAGATCCAAATAGGTATTGCCGGTCTTGAGCTTTATTGTAATAATTATCTACAGCACCATCAAAGTGCCTTTAAACAAATTGTAAGGCAATTACAGAAATCTTTCAAAACCCGAACAACCCTTATTTATCAAATAGAACCTCAGTGTTTCCAAAAATCTTAATTTCTCTCATTGCATTCTTTTTTATATATTTTTTGAATGGCGTGTATTTTTTAGGCCGCCATCAAATCCTCTCTAACGCTCCCTTCCCTTCCAGTATCTCCATAATGTGTCGATTTCACCTCCAAGACACGTGGTTAGGGCTCAGTAGGGCGGGGGAGGGTGGTTCTACTGGGTACCTACCCTAACCCACGTATTTATGTAAAGATTGTGACAGCTCCAAACAATTTAGGAGAATATGACATAATAATTTGTTATTTTTGGTGTTTTGAATTCGTATGTTTTTATTCGCTTTGTCGGGATCGTCGGGTGAATTTTGATAGGGGGGGAAATAAAATCCTTCAAATACATTGTTCGCCAGCTAAATCATCAAATGCATTTTTTTATTATTATTTCTAACTGACTTGACAAATGCAGTGATTCCTGCCTCCAAAGAAGTGGGTGATCTTAACTTGTAGAAACATTGACAAAAATATGATTTCCCGCGAAAAAGAATTGCCCTAAGCAATAAAATAATTTGAAAGCCTAACATACGAGTATTAAATAACAAACTGATCACGATTTGATTAAAAAATTAAACGAATTGAGAATTGAAGTTTAAGTGGTATTCTAGTCTAGAAGCCCGAAGTTTGGGCGTTTCTTGACGGTCAATAAAAAAACCATTCATATTTTAACTAAAAATTGTTTATAATTTATTTATTTATATTTTTAGAATTCACAAAAAAAATTCAAAACAAAATATATGTGCATATTTCACGAAGTTACACGCTGTTGAAGTAGAGGGGGAAAAAATGTGTCCAACTTGTCATGATTTCTACCCTTCTGGTCATCTGACAAATAAAAAAGGTAGTTTCTTTATCAAAATCAATACAAATGTCATTATGGTAGGTACCAAAAAAAAAATAAAAAATTTCTCGCAAAATGGCAGATACTTTAAATTTTTTTATGTTTTTCACTTATTTTTTAACTGTTCCGAATTTTTGAAAATAGTTAAAAATTAAAATTTGTGATTTTTTGTTGGTTCCTACCATAGAGGGAAATATAAAGAAAATTCATGCTAATTTTCTAGAAAATCGGTCAATTAGAACTTTAGATTTTGCGACAAACATTTCGAAAAAAGAAGTATTGAGGAAAACGCGCTTAAAGTTTTGCTTTATTTAGATTGTAGTTAGATTCCGTCCAAATATCTGTTTATTTTTCTAATAAATATCTATTTATTCCGTCTATAAACCGGTCGAACTAAAATTGATTTAACTTTTAAAATAATTAGAATTTTGAAAAATCCTTGTAGATATTCTTGAATATCTAAACTATCGAAATATGAAGAATTTTTATTTTCTAGACTAAGAATACGCCCTTAACGAAGCCCGTTAGACTGTTAAAATGTTTGTCGTTTTTATGGTCGTCAATATGCCGAGAGTTGAAAACACCCCAACCTTAGCAGTTTAAAAATAGCAACTGCCTTTAACATTTTGCACGACATCTTTTCAAATCATATGACAACTTGTTGAATGTAATAGCACTTTCGAGGGTTCGTTGGATACTTTTTATGTAAATATACATTGATAGTATCATTTATTGGTTTTGTGTGAATCGCGTATTGCGGAAAAGGTTAAGTAATATCGTTTTATATGAAACTCAGGATGTGTTGTATTATAATTTATAAGTGATCATACGGCTGAAACACGTGTAACATAGCTCCACGATGCTTTGAATCCAACGATATTAATTTCTCAATGGATGAAGATATTGTGTTACGGTTTGTTAAATTGGAAGGAAAAACGTTACGTTTGGTTATGAGTTATTTGACGTGTCAATTAGGATTTTGCTTACCCATTGTAAGGTCTGAACAATTCTTCATTAAAATATTGAAAAAATAACTTCAGGACTTAAACCCCTAATTTTCTTTTGATAAAATCTCATTTTTTTAACTCATAAAGTCAGAGCCTTACAATGATGCTGTCGTCGAACAATATTGATTTGTAATAATTAAAACTTAAATGACACCACTTTTAAAAAAAATTATTTTGAAGGAAAGAAAAACATTCCCAGATAATCCATAACTGGACAATATTTAAATGCCAATCATCATTATAAGCCGAAAATATTGCTTGTGCATTGGATGAAATACTTAACTGGCGGAGGATTGAACCTACGACGCCTGGGTATTAACCAGATGCTTTTGACTACTCGGCCAAAATGCAGTAAAAATTTCACGGCGTCAGAACTCACCATTTGAGAATTTTTGCTGCTTTACAAAAATGTTTTCGGAAAAACTAAAAATGTTAAATTTGGGTATGAAGAGATTTAACTAGCCTGAAAACGTGAAGACCCTACCTATTTTAAATTTAAAAAATTTCATAACAAAATAATTGTTTGTAATTTTATTAAAATGAATAAATAACTATCCTTTTGATTGAGCGTAGCGAATGCCCGTTTTAACTCGACCGTTTTACATTTCGTCTGTGTGTAAATTTATTTGTGGGTTCTGTTTTCAACAAGATTGTGGTCGTTTTAATGGTTCAGTAAATTTTTTTTTTCACATGTGAAATCGTTGTGTTTATTTGGACTTTCTTATCGCATTTTTCAATATTATGGCACCTACTTGCCTCGAGAAAGTTTTTAAAAAGGAATTGTCATTGAGATAGTGACGTGTTTTTGGACAAGTTGTTTAATTCTTATCTATCTATATAAAGAAGAATGTGTGTTGTGGGCGGGCGGCGTGGCTTTGATTTTTTACAAATCTACAGTTTTATGAAATTTTGCACACTGGACCTTCAAAATAAGAGGAGGGTCACTGTATACACGAGAAAACCACCTCAATCACCTTGTTTCTCTTGTTGGCTCTAAAATCATGTACAATTGTTTTCTTTATTCAACTAAGTTTTATATTTCAATAGCATAATAAAATAATACATATCCGTTATAGAGATTTGCAAAGTATTTTGATTAAAAACATTATCATTCAGTTTGGATGGGTATTTTGGTCTCAAATCCAAAATTAAGTACTAAAATATTTATTTATTTAATTTTGTTCAAAATAAATAAATAAAAATAAAACATGAAAAGACCGCGGAGCTCCTCTTAAAGCAGAGAAATTTAAAAAAAAAACTTTTAAGGCCGCGGATTTAGCATTTACAAAATTACTAGTTTACGTTATATTCTTTTTTAATTATACAGTTTATCTATTTAATACTCGTGGCAATACCGTATTATTACAATAGTGTATACAATATTCTGTGTATCAACCTCCAAGATTAATAGAGAACGTCAGGCATGGACAGCATGACGCGAGATCCCAAGATTCAGTTCTGAACTTTTTTTACGAAAAAATTGTCGAGATAAATGGGCCCATCAAGCCAATTCCGCCCTGAAAATTTTCAAGGGAGATAAGCGAATGTAGTTTGTCCTGTTTATGAGATAGCTGAAACGATTTGGCTCGGGGCGCACGACGCGACGCGACGTTTTAAACTTCATACGCTGCATTTTAACTCAGTTAAATTACGTACTTTTCTTAATATTAGGAAAGTTCCCAAGATTTTTTTTTCTTTGTGCTTGCATGTTCTATCGCATATCAACGTTATTATTAATGCTACATAGTATTAATATTTTGGTAGAAAGCGGTCACTTTGTGGTTTGACATATTAACTGAAATGAAATAATAAATTGTAACCACGATTTATTTATTTAATTTTTTAATGCCAACCTGTTTGGCTTAACACAAGCATCTTCAGGATATAAAATTAAACTGATCAAAAAATACATTGTGTGAGCGTGGTAACAAAGCTATTATTTTATGTTTATTATTATTATTACTAGTTATTGTTTTTAAGTTTTGCTGATGACACTGTGTTACTCTTTAAGGCCAAAGACTGGAAAAAATTAACCCTAAAAGCAGAACTTGGCTTAAATATTACTAAAAAATGGCTTGACTCTAACTTATTAACTTTAAATATAGATAAAACAAAATTCATAACTTTCAGCATAAATTCGAGAGGCCAACCCTCCAATAACATCCACCTTAAAATACATTCCTGTCAATCAAACATTGATATATCAACACAAACCCCATGCGATTGTCCCCCAATTACACAAACGGAAGATATTAAATATCTTGGTATATACTTCGACCGTTATATAAAATGGGATAACCATATAGATTCGGTAATAGGAAAACTAAACAAGTTGATTTACTTTTTTAAAAACTTGAAAAAAAATATTTTAAACATATGTGATATAAATATATACCTCGCACTTGCACAATCCAGTACAGTTTTTTGCATAAAAATTTTCAGGAAATTTCATTTTGGCAGTGCTCTGCTCCGGATTTCCTGAAAATCTTTATTCAAAAATCGTTTTCGGCTACAACAACACCAATATAACATTTTTTAATATTAGCTCTCTAGCACGCCCAAAAGTCACGAACTGTCACTGGTTGTGACCATCTTATATTTTAAGAAATTAGAAAAATTAAGCTTTTTATGGTATTACATCATGTTGTCCTTCCTCCTTCGAAAGTCAACTTTTTGGGAAGAGTTAGTGTCTACCCTGATGATGGATACTCTAAAGACGTCGTTGACTTTTTTTCCATTAGCTCCACACAGGAGGCCCCGAGGAAAATAATTCCCCCTATAATAATATTTCCATTTAATAAATCCAAAGATATTCAAATACAGAAGAGATATGCTATGGTGTCCGCGCAACTGTCGCCGGACTACGCGCTAATTAGCGTAGTTTTCATACAAAAAGAATTTGTTCATTTCGTTGATTTTTTAAAAATGTGCATTAATATTGGTTAACAATATATTTTGAATAAGGAAATAATTCGTTCATTTAGTTTAACGTTCGTTTGGTTTATTCGTTAATTATTTGTTCTTTTAGTTTATTTGTTAATTGGTAAACAATATCGGCGACACCCGGAAGCGCAGACCCACATAGTAAAAACAGCAGATAGCACATCTACTTATATTTCAATATCTTTGAATAAATCCAATGTTTTAACAGTGCCACTTCTATTTCTCTCCCCACAATTCAATAAAATCCACCCATTTGCATTTCGATTTAATGATTTAAACGTCGGAAGTAATCGTTGTAGAAATAATTGAAAAGATTTCTCGAAAATTTTCAGTTAACGTCTTAACGTTCAAGAGATCCACCCTTTTACAGAAAGTTGGTGAATATTCAACCCTGACTTGACCCAACGGATTTTCAGTTTGCATTCTTCTAACTCTTAAAGCTCCCTTAGGGGTGTAAGTCGGGATAGCACCCACATATGTATAGTTACAGTAGATATTGCTGGGGTTAATTTTGACCCTTTTTGCCATACTTCAATTCATATTATTACAACTCCTCACTTTCAGACTTCGTTTTAAGGGTGTTCATGTTACGGCAAACAAAATTTTGACCCTCTCTCTACATTCTGAATATGTAAATTCTTGTACGCAGGTTGTTCTTCCTCATCGTAGTTATCATTCTGCAGCTGAAATAAGAGAACATTTCGTCCATTTTCATGGATTTTTTTTCAGAATATAGTATTTGCCGTAATCCTTATTCTCCAAGAAAAGAAATCATGTAAAGTAGTAGGGTTTTTTTTTTAAATTATTATTATCAACGTTATTGAATTTGAATTTAATTCGAGATGTTGTTATTGGTTTACTCATGTATTTTATTTTAGTTTTTTCTTACAATATAAATTTTAAAATATTATTTGTAATATTTTATAAGGTTATCTCTCTCTCTCAGGTATATGTGGGACCTAGCGATCCGTAATGTGGGAAGGTTCTGCTTTTTTGTTCCAGAATGTAAAAAGAAACAAGATTGTTTGGGAAGATTCCATAAATGTATTGTAAAGAGAAGTACATACACAAAGTGTATCCAAATAATAATGACAAAAGGAATAGTAACAAATTAACAAAAACATACCCGATGGACCAGATGTTAAACCAAGCTAATCTATTTCTATTCCACGTTAAGGATGCCGATGCGACGGGGATGCTAGCTCGGAGTACGAAGGGCGAAGTGTTTCGTCCCACACTAGGGGAAGGGTTCTCGAGTACAACCTTCACGGGAACTCGACATCAGGGGAAGGCCAAGGTCATCCTTCCACGGTATAGGTCCAGCAGCTGCTTCAATAGGCCTCAAAAATCTCAGAGGTTCCAGGCTCCCACGTGTCCCATCCGTAACAATGGTTCCAAAAACCTTCGGGGCGAGAACGAATACGCGCTGTTCAAAATACCAGGTTAGTGGTCAGGTAAATAATTATATCACAAATTGATAATTATTTACGTGACAATTTGTAACTCCTCTTCTGAACAGAAACATCAAGTGTTATTTGATTAAAATAATTACACTTCGTTAAATAAATATTCTATACCATAAAAGAGAATATCGTGAGTTTTGGCGACCTGGGATTCGCAAAACTTATTCTGTATGGAACGGCTTTATTTCCATAAAAAAAAGACGTCATTTAGTTAGGATGATATTAAAACTACAAGAGTATATCTAAAGATTCTTGTTTCAGATATGAAATGAAAAACATTCTTCGTGAAATATCGTTTTATTGATTTGCAGCATTACCAACCAATTAAACAATGTTTTTGGTAGGTACACTTTGAATAAATACTGGAAAAGTTCAGATTTGATTTTGTACCAATACAAAATGTCTTTAACTGGGATCAGAACGAGTTGGCAAAGTTGCCTTTCAGCAAACTGATATGTAAAATTCCAGTTTTGAAAGAGTGAGGTTAATTCGAACAAACATATTATTTTTTATTGATAGAAAAAACATAAATGTCTAACGCATGTGTGGTAAATATAAATCATGGAAATCAACATTTCTATTGCGATAACAATGAATCCAAAAAGTTTCGTATTTTCAAAATTTTTTCGACGACTGGAGTAAAAATATTTGTGTTTTTTTCGACCTTCTTCATGTTTAAAATATTCCAATTTAAAATACAATAAAATCCAAAAGTTAATTTTATCTAGTTTCTAAAAATGGTATTTGTTTTTTTCGACATCTTCAAAACAAAAAGAAATATATAGTACACTTAAAATACCTTGGAAATGTCCCGAAATTCTAATGAGAAACTTCAATTTTCGATCTTCCACTGTATAAACAATGTGTTTACCCTTTTATGGGTGATATTAGACAATTTCAGTTTATTAGAAGGGTTTTAATAATCACAGTGATTTAATCAATTGTATACATTTTAAGACCGTTAATATTCAATCAGACGACCGGGTTTCGCATGTGTTCAAGCGCCTGTAATACAAATAATTAGTGACCGATCGAAGGTTCGGTTTCGGTTTAGGCAAGTTTCGGTAAAAAAAATCTAGTTTTGGCATCAGTTTCGGTTTCGGCAGAATTTTTCTGCCGAAACCGAAACTTTTTTAGACATGTTAAAAATCGATTGTTTACTGTTATTTGACTTATTTTTTATACTTATTCAGACAGTCAACGCGTGTTAAATTAAATAAATGAAAAAACAATAATTTAAGTAATATATTAATTCTATAAAACAATCAAAATTTATAAAAAATAACAAAACATGTTAACTACTTTTTGAAACTTCTCGTTCGACTGACCGGGTGAGTTCGTGGCTCGTATATCACCGGCCATCATCAGCAAAATACTCAATTAATGAGGTCCTTCCTTTAAGTGTTGATTATTGACAAATGTTCGTTCCAAGAAGTAGTTAACATGTTTGTTAATTTTGTTTGTTTTATAGAAAAATATAAAAAATATATATTTTTTCACATACTTCAATTATTGTTTTTTTATCTATTTATTTAATTCAACACACGTTAACTGTCTGAATAAATGTAAAAAATAAGCCAAATAACAGTAAACAATCGATTAATATCTCTAAAAAAGTTTCGGTTTCTGTGGAAAGTCCTGTTTCGGTTGGACACTACAAATAATGTATAACGTCACACCACCAAGTGTTTGCTTCCTTTGATAAAAAAAATAAATATAGTATTAAATAATAAAATTGCCTCCCAGCTCCTTGTGCAAATACTTCCGCTTGAATTCCCTCCGAGAAGAAATAAAAGAAATTCAATAATCCGTCAGTCCGGCGCGCGAGGAGAGTTGCGATGTTCCGTAGACTAGTTTTGTTCAAGTTTAGTTTCTGGGTAGAAACAGGGACTAGCATGAACACGTGTTTTTGACAAGAGTTTAACTATTGTTAAGAGGGAACTAAGTTGCGGAAAGCCTTCGGAAAAAAGGTGCCGTAAACACGATAACTACTTCCGGCAGTTGGGAGCTTTTCACACTGAGAGCCTCCGTTGTATTAAAAAGCTCTCCGAATTTATCTTGAAACAAAGACTGACAAATTTTCTACATGAATTTCAACACGGTTCACACGTAGTGGCAAGCGTAGTGCAAAAATGGCAAGCTTAATACAAAAAGGCATTAATTAGCAAAGGTGCCCGGTTACATGGGGTGAGGTTTGTCCGGGTCTTGGCGGCGGATGCGTCTGCCTACCAGCTGCATGGTAAGCCGGAGTCCTTTTGATCTCTCGGAACATCTCCTTTCCTAAAAAAGACCTTCCACACAGCATACTCAAAGATGACATAGCCTGGGGAGGAATTATTTTCCTCAGGGCCTCTTGTGTGGAACTAATGTAAAAAAAAGCAGTTTTGGTATTTATAATAACCTTTTTTCCATTATTATCTGTTTCAAAATTAGAAATAACAAAAATCACTACTAAATGCACAAAATGTATATTCTGAAGCAGAAAATTCTTCATACAGTGAGCTTTGGCGTCATGAAATTTGAACAGATTTTTCTCTTTGATATATTTTATATTGACGAATGCAACTTTATTGTTAAGTTCGTAACGTCAACAATTCTGAATAGACCTTTGCAGCCACTTACTATATGTTAGTTAATACATTTTGGAATACCTCCGTCACTAAGAAAAGTCGCCAAATGGTTTCCAAAATTTTCTATTATTTCATAGATGTAGATTAGAAGCATGTATAAATTGTAGACATATCGATAACGTACTCTTCTTCTTCTTCAATGGCGCTACAGCCCATTTCGAGCCTTGGCCTCCTTCAAAATAAGCCTCCACCGCCCTCAGTCCTCGGCCGTCGTCTTCCAATCTGCAACATGGAGTAATCCTCTTGCATCCTTCCTGACATCATCCTCCCATCTCAGTCTAGGTCTGCCCGCCTTTCGTTTACCTCCCGGGTGTCCTGTCAGAACCTTCTTCAGTACTCGTGTGCTTGGCATTCGGTGCACATGTCCGGCCCATCTTAATCTTTGGAGCCTTAAATGGGTGGAGAGTCTGGGAGCTTGGTAAATTCCTGGTAAAAACCCCTTAGCGGCTGTAATGCGCTTTCTTACTTCTACTGGGTCTTCATTGTCCTGCGTTATGATGGAGCCCAGGTAGGTAAACTCTTCGACCACTTCGAAACTATAATTGTCTTTAAATTTCACTTTGTCTTTTATTCTGCGGTGAGGGGTTCTGGTTTGCATCATGATTTTTGTTTTATTTTCATTGATTTGCAAACCCACCTCTCTTGCCGCAGTCTCCAAAGGGTCAAACACTTCTCCTACAGCCGATAACGTACTAACGTCTCAAATAAGAAGGTTACAATGGAGTTATCAACGGCAAGACTATTATTATCAAAAGACTTTTCAGTTTTCTCACGAATCTTAGATATTTTACCTAGTTTATAACTTCACATAAATAAAAATTGACAAAAAGTGTATTATAATATTTTTAAAACATCAAAGCAATCTTTCACGTTTTCCGAAACATTCCCACTTTCCTATAAGGGTCCGTTCACACTTCACGCGCTATTAAACCCACCCCGACTTAATCCTACTGATGTATTGCGCCTTTGCACGTCGCGTCGCTCGTTGCCCGTTACCCGTTGCCCGTTGCCCGTTGCCCGTTGCCCGTTATCCGTTATCCGTTTTCTGTTCATTCTGTTACCAAGTATTTTGATGGACGAATAACCCGATTCGCTGGCTTTTAGTTTATAGCGAGGATTGTTATTGGGTTTGGAAGGTACTCATTAATCACTGTTGGCTATTCTGTCATTGTTACAATTATTCTCTTGACGGATTGACAATGATCTTAATAGTTATCTGACAACTTATTTGCGTAGTACATTTTAGTGGTATTTCATCACAATTATGATATTCCCACAGCATTAGACAGTAATGGATGACAGTCTCCATGGTTGAGTGGTTACGATTTTCGGCTACCAATCCGGAGTCGCAGGTTCGAATCCCAGTATGCGCTAGTAAATTTTATTTGATTAATCTGTGTTATTTCACATTTTACTTATTTTAATTATCTATTTACAAGGCGGGAATGGGTACCGCCGCCCCCGGAACCATTCCTTGCATAACCAACATCCCTGCCAAAGGTCACCGCAGATGGTTCGCTACGCTTGTTTCTTGGGTTCATGGAGTGAGAATTATTTAGGTCTTGGCGGCGGATGTGTCTACTCACCTACTGTGTGGCGGGCCGGATTTGGAGAGACTGGTTGAGGGAGATATTTTTACTTTCCATTTGCTGTTGGACCCGTCGCACTTGCACCGTATTGGAGGGTATGAATTCACACTTCCGTCAGTCCTGGATCCACTGACCCTTTAGACATAGGCCCCCAGGGAATTTTGTTTTCCTCAGGGCTATGAAGAAGTTAATGAAAAAATACTAGTTAAATTCCCCGGCGTTTTTAGAAACTTCATTCAGATACTCTATATAAATGTATAGATTTGCGGCACGTTTAGATACTTTCAGTATTGCCCCGGAGCAAGACTACCATTCAGAACCGAAACGTTGCTTGAAAAGGCTTTAGTCATGTTTGGTGACCAGATCTAAATATCCAGGTACCTTACCTTCCTAACCTTCCTCCTCCGCAACCTCTTCCCCTCCCCAATACCTTCAGCCACATAAAATACCTACCCTATTATTGGAGATGTCATGGTATCACTGGCTCCAGACGATTGGGAGCAGTTAGAACTCTTAACAAAAGGAATGATAATATACCATGTGTTGCGCGTCATTCTTTCCAAAGTTCTAGCTTAAATGATTCCAATGTTCTACCTTCAATATTTCCAATCTTCTAGCTTCGTGTTTCCAATGTTCTAGCTTCAATATTTCCAATGTCCTAGCTTCAATGTTTCCAATGTTCTAGCTTTAATGTTTCCATTGTTCTAGCTTCAATATTTCCAATGTATGTAGGTACCTACCTGATTTGCTCCCATCAAATAGTTTGGGAATCGCTGGTTAATGTGTATCAGATACCCTGGGTTATACCCAGTATATATTATATTCTGATATTTCGTATATACCTATATCAAAAGTGCCTATCTTTCTTGTTTTCATTTTATTATTTGGTTCTGAAATTCAGAAATAAATATACCCCTCTGATAACTCACCAAAGATACTCACATAATTTGTATCGGAGATTTACAGGGTCCTTAGTCGAGGCTCGGTTAGTTCGATGTGCTAGTCCCATATGTCTTTAAGGATCTTCGGTTTGATCGCCTATTGTCCTGGGGGAAATCGTCTTTCCGCCGAGCTCCTTGCGGCACACTGCTACGAGTACGTGCATTATTTTTATTTTCAGAAAAAATTGCAATTGTCTGGAAACACCAAAGAAATTATTTGTACCTATATTCTTAAAATGTCTTTCTACGGGCTATCGTACCGATTATTGATACCTAAAGAGTAGGAATATAAAGCAAATAAAAGGGGCTAGAGAATTTTCGAAAAAAAGGAAACCGGTGTCCTGGGCCCCTAGCATGGTCGATCGATATAGGTTTTATCGAAAATGTCGGTAACTTGTCATCGCTTCTGAGCACGACTGCAGGCCGCTAACGAATAAACAACAGTTTACTTCAAATATATTAGGAACCCCTAGTCATTGTGAACTATTGTTTCTTCGTTAACGGTATGCAGTCGTGCTCGGGAGCGATGGCAAGTTACCGACATTTTCGATAAAAACTATATCGATCGACCATGCTAGGACTCCTGGGGGAGGAGAGACACTTGCAAACATTTGTATGTGTGAAAAGCGTTGCAAATTCCTTGTCAAACGTCGTATTTTTCATTTTCAAAAGTCATAGTATGTATTTTATTTACAGGAAATATGCTGTATTTATTTTCTGTGAATAACGCTTATTATACTGGAAAATATAATAAAAATCAAGATTTTTTTCATATTTCTTTAGTATGCGATTTTTTAACATAAAAACATATTATCCGGCAAAGACAACACATTACACATTATTACAAAAAGAGTTCTGCACAAAACAAGTAAGTTATTACGAAAATAGTGTCAGTCGCAAAGTCGCGGACCGCTCGGCATTTTAGCTGGCACATTAAGGACGGGTTGTTTCATAGAATTTGAGTTCTATTATTATTTTATCATGTGTTTCACAGTATTTATAGTTATACAACTTAAAATGACTATAATAGGACCTACAGAACTTGAATATTTACTTTGAAAATTGATGAATTGTTCAAATTCTGTGAAACACCCTTTCTACTGGATAGGTAAGGCCGATTGAGTGGAAGTGATGTGGAAGAGCCATAAACGCCTATGCAAACTGCCGAAGGTTAATTCAAATTCGAAACCTTGCTGAAACAATGGCTTTAGTCGTTTTTAGTGACTAGAACAGTGTGTAGCTAGGAAGTTCTCAGTCTTCTCAAACTCCTTCCCCTTCAGCCTCACAACATACCATAATTATTTGGGATGCCGTAGTTATCTGTTCATAAATTCTACCTCAATATTGACAATGTCCCATATTTGGGAAAATCGATATCTATTTTCGCGAGCACTATTTAGGTCGGCGCTGTGTGCAGGTGACAGTTGTACGGGGACTGCTGCACTGGACGTCCAATTTAACTTTGTTAAGAGTTTTATAATTCATATTGACATGCGGCATTCTGAATATATCACACATAGATAATGCATGCAAAAGTTCATTTACAAAGAGTGTTACGAAATATATATATATATAATTTTTTTTACGTTTAATGTAAGGTGTACAAAGGAAGTGTACAGAATCATTCTCCCAGTTTTTTTCAATTTCACGTACAAGTTTTAAACTCTTCATTCTTGAGTAATGCATTCGATTCTTATTTCAAAATTGTCTGCAAAGAAAGTTACACTTCACCCCGATGTAATGCATCGGTTTCCTTGATCAGCTCAGTCACTTCTTATCTTCCACGGAGATACGCAAGTATTCGATACTCACGTCGCGTCGTTTACTTACGTTGCAATAATCCTTCCGTACTCGCAACTGAACTCACGAGACCTAACTTGCAAACAGTCGCTGTAGCTGTGATTTTTTTATTCTGTCAATCATCGTTGGCCGTATTGTTCCCAGTAATGATCTAATATTTTAGATTATAATTGTTATAAAATGTCTGACACAATTTACTTCTTCTTCTCGTGCCCTGTCCGTTCAACGGACGTTGGCTATCATGTTGGCTATGCGGACTTTTTACAGTAATAGATTGTATATACAGGGTGTCCGGGGTTAAAGTGCATTAACTTCGGGAGGTGATTCTACATGATTATTTTATTTTATTTATTTATTGCTTCTTCACAATTTATGTACATATATTTTTAGCATGTAATTATTAACCCTACTAGGGTTCGCCTGTATCGGGGTTAATAATTTCACAATTTAATAAAAATAACACACGCAAATATCGGTCATCCAAAACAGTTAAGTAAAAGCAAAATAATAAAATTTAAAAATAAAATGATAAACAGAGAAAATAATAAGTGATAAAAATATATGAATTAATAACAAAGTGTTAAGAGATCAGACAAAATGTTCTCATTCATTATATCATTAGTTCATACCATTTTCAACAAAAGATAAAATTTAAAAAAATATATGTCCTTAGGTTTTTTTTTTTAAATATGTGTAAAAAATAAAAAAAATGAAACCAAACAATGATTTATAAGCGATTACATTAGAGCGAATCTTTCTTATGCAATATTAAAGTGACTATCAAATAATTATTAAATAAATATGAAAGAAACCGTTTTCACATTTAAGTGACCGTTTTCATTAAAATATGATTGTATTTTATAGTGTAAGTGACACCTTAGAAATGCCATCCGTGTGATCTTTTAGTTTTGACAAAGTTATGGGATACGATAACCCATATATATTTATTTATTTGTTGTTGGTTTACCTTTTTAATTTAGGTGTTATTGTTAAAATTGAATTATTATAAGTAAAAAAGTTATTGCCAGCCTGAAGATGTCCATAATAGGATGAAACCGGTACTGGTGAAATAAATAAGTGGAAATAAATTAAAAAGTGTGTAATTTCAATTTTAATAAAAAAGATAAATAACTTTTTCGAAATTCCAACTTTTAGGGGTTGTTTTGTGATAAAAAGATAAAAATAGATATAGGCGTGTGCCGCCAGCTTTATTATTATTTTCCGCTGTTACGATACGGGCCAGATACGATGCAATGTTGCCACAATCGTTCCCGGCGGGCGCTCAGCAAGTAAGATCGTACCTTACACTAAGGATTTTTAGTAGTTACGTCTTTTTGTATGGGAAAAAAATGTTGGAATTTCGGAAAAAGTTGTTAATATTTTTTACTCCTACCCTCATGTAGAATCACCTCCCGAAGTTAATGCACTTTACCCCCGGACACCCTGTATATACAATCTATTACTGTAAACAAAGTCCGCATAGCCAACATGATAGCCAACGTCCGTTGAACGGACAGGGCACGAAAAGAAGAAGTAAATTGTGTCAGACTGGTCAAACCTCTGTCAGGTTTTTCAGGTTTTTAAGTGGCACCATGTTTAAAATATCGTGCGCGACTTGAGTCTCCTCGAATAACCTCGCCCGGCTTGGCGCGAGAGACTGGTGTCGCCGACAGGTTTAAAAAAAGTGAGCAACGTGTACCTGTGTACGAACCTTTGTGCCGTGACTGATAAGATACTTGAATAATCGAGTATCGGGTACTTGCGTATCCCTGTTTAACAATAGCCTTTTCATGTACAGATTCCCATTTCAAGTTTGTCTACGAAGAAAACGTATTAATCTCGTGACCCCTAAGTAATGTAAAAAACAAATAATGTAGTCACTCCATTCTGATTGAGTTTACCAAAACCATTTTTTCAAATTTGCTTTCAGTGAAAACGCTACATTGCTTGGCTACCATTATTTTTGTTCAAACAATATCAAGTCAAAATTCATGATTATAAATATCATATTATACTCGTACGAGTGCGTTTATGAAGGCAATTTATTAATGTAATCACCAACATCATCGGTAATATTCTAACATTGGCTTTTACAGCACACCATAATGTGGATAATAATTTAATAAACATGATAAATTCTTCATATTTGTACGTCCCTCCTTTTACTGCCTTAATTTCGCGAGCGATCTCCCTCCACTCTTTCAACCCCCTTCTTCCCCCTTCGCTTACTCATCCCAAGAGGGTAATTTATAAAAATCATACAATAGATTGTGCATATTTTTTGCACACCAAAAATACTTGATTTACAACCCAGAAGGTACCAAAAACTCTTGAAAGCATAATATATTATTTTTTTATTGTGGAAGCACCAAAGTACGTTCTTCAGTATATCTGTTTTCACTTCAATAAATACTAAGATTGAAAAATAAACTGTTTGCTACACACGCTGCGTACTTTTTTGTGAATTTCATCGTGTTCTCGTATCTATTTTAGATTATCGTATTTCTTAAAATTAAGTAACCGTAGTACGTTGTATGAGTATTGAGTACCACACAAGAGTCCCAACTATTATCGAGAGTTTGCACCCACTCGTGCTAAGGTCTCTAAAGAGATTATGTTGTGAGACTGAAGGGGATGGGAAGCAGAAGGAGATGTTAAAGAAGTAAGTTAGGAAGAAACTGGCTATTTATATCTGGTCACAAAATACGTTTTGATTATGAAAGGCGGTCTTTCACCAGAGCGATAATAAAAAATTGACGTGTTCATCAAATATTTGAAGTTAATTTTCACGTTCTCTCTACGTTCTATTCAAGTTCTAATATTATATAATTTTAGGCCAGTTGCTTCATAAAACTGATATAATCACAGAACTTGTATAGAACTTACACAAAACGTGAAAATTAACTTCAAGTATTTGATGAATCCATCAAAACTTTTGAAATAAGCCATCCTAAGTGTTTTGTATTGAAACAGCTTTGGGACTTCTCTATATATCCCTAGGTCCTTTTCAACGTATTGTCATCTCTCATTGTTCCTCTCTTTCCTCAAAGTTTTACCTGAGAAGCGTAAATAGAAGGACTAAACACTACCTAACTTTACGGGGTTATTAAATATTACGTACGAGTGAAAAGAACTCGCACGATAGTTATAAATATTATCATTGTCGAGATCACATCAGTTATTGAAACTCTTGCAAAATCGCTTTAAACATCGCTATCGTATGCGATTTTTTATATGATTCTGAAACAACTGTGTAACTGTGCCTCCAAAGTGACCAGTGAATGCAGGAACAAAATCATTAATCGTTTAGTAGGGCTTCATCCCGTCTTCCTTGTTTCCTAGTGATAAAAGCGCAATCGAATGCCCCTTTTTGTTACGTATTTAATAGTCCATCTAAACGCCAACCGGGCATTAGACACTGAGAGTTTCTAGGTATCACTAAATGTAGGTATGTAAAGAGTTTAACCGGTCAAATAACCAACGCCATAAATAATAATATTTTTTTCATTTTCACTTCTCCTTCGAAATAATAAACCTCGATTCCGTTCCGCCTGAAGTGAGAGATTACGTTTCAATCAGAACGAAAGCTTTCTACGTGGAGTTCACAATGCTAAAGGGATTTCCATGTTGGGTGTTGGAATCGTTCTGCGTTTAAATGTAACAATATCAACCGTACCTACTCTATTCTCGTGAAAACAAGAAACCCTTTTATTAAACAATTCAGAGAAGTCGAAAATAACTTTGCTGGTGGAATATATGCCATATGTACGCCGAATATCTCTTAAAATAATTTGGTAATCGTTTGACGCGGTTGTGGTCCCTTAAGTAACTCATTTCCTTAATGCCAATATGGGATGAAAAGGATAACGTGCTAATTACTAATTTAGTAGACACTAAACATTTAAGTTAATAAATGTATGTTTTCATCTCGAATTACCTTATTGTCAATTCATTATTTTTGATACCTTTGCGACAAATTATATATAGATTTGTAAGCGATATATATAAGTACCTGTCATATATATTATGAAAATTCTGCGTATTGTTTAACTGTGAACACATCGCTATATCAATTCAATTTAGATTTTCTCTCTCCCGCAGTGTATTGTTTTGTGACAAGATGAAAAGAAATAATATTCTGTGTTTGTTTTCAAATAGCTGAACCACTCTGAGCCTAGCACGTTGATAAAGTTTTTTGTATTATTTTTGATGTGTCTGTAGCTAGTGAGACTACGGAATCCCCAATAGGGGTATGTTGTGAGGCTGAAGCTAATGCGGAGGGGAAGAAGATGGTAAGACGAAGGCGGGGAATTACCTGGTGTACATAACAACAGCTCTCATTTTCCGCATGAAATCATACCCACATTTCGTCTTGTACTCGGATGTAATTTTTGTAATGCATGCCTCCTAAAACATAAGTCTCTAAGACCCCGGTTCACATGTCATTTTCCTCAAGCATACCCTCCAGATGACATAGTATGTGTATTATGTATATTAAATGCTGAAAATCGACTTCTAGCTTCTCTGAAGAGACGAATGTGCTATTCCAGGACTGTGTTATAGCCTCAACTCCTTCAAATATCTCATCTTTATAGAGTATTTGTTGTGATCTTCGAGCACTTCTTTCCTTAATGAAATTCTTTTAACAATAAACCATTAACAATATAACCATCGTGTAGCTCTCAGAGAAATATTACAAAATTTTCTACGTCTATTTATTAAAGACAGGGAGAAATTTCTTACGCAACAATTCCTTTTACCCCACCTACACGAATTCGAAAAATTATTCATGAGACGTATTACTAACTTCACAAATCCTAAAAGTCTGCCGAAAATTATTATTATTATATTATTCCTATCGGTACTTTTTGAGATGTATCTTTCCAATACCAAAAAAGGTTTATTCTATTTCGATAATAAGGTAGCTTATTGATATTGTCGCTTCGAGATTCGGGTTAAGGATACGTACTCGTATGTGTATCCTATCGTTTACAAAAGTTATCAGAAGGTAAATACCAAATTAAAGGCTTAATTCCGAATACCGGTATTGCCTCCTTGGTCTTCTGTAATCAGGACGGTATAAGTGTATGTTCTTGATTTATCTTATTTGATTACCGAGTAAAACAGAACAGTGACAAAATAGAATGTGATTAAAGAATTAGGTTATTTGCGTTTTTGATTTTATTATTTTTCTTCAAAGTTCTAGCTCGTCACTGTTCTATTTTGTCAACGAACCGTGCAATCCTGATAACATCCACACGTCCTGGAAAAATAATTTATGATTATTATTTAATTAAATGAAAATAAATCACTTTGTAAAACTATTTAATCAAAATTATCTACAAGTTTCAAAACCAAAAGTTTCTTTTTCAGGGTTAGATTAATTTTAATCAAAATAACAAAAGACACAAGTATAGACAAATAAGAATTATAGACAAAAATATTAAAGGGAATTGTGATTAATTACTTAGAAGTATAATAATTTTTTTTATATAAAATGAAATGTAAATATTGTATTAGAATATTTAAAAATTCTATTTATATACCAAAAACTTTCAAAATAAACAAAAATTATCAAGATGCCTAAATAACAAAAAAAAAATTTAAGTATTAATATGAAAATAATTTTAAGAGAGGGCTATTTAAAAAAATTTAATTAAATATTTAAAAAGTTAATAATATTTAATTAACTATTAACACTTTTTCTAATTTCTAAAACTTCTAAGTTATGCAATTGTAAACCCGTTCTGGTTGTGTGTAAAATTTTTAACCCTTTGTGTGTAAAACATTTACATTTACACTAGCCGAAGTCTAAATAACAAAAAAAGTATTTTTCATTTTCTTCTTATTTTGAAAGTCAAGTGTGCAAAATTTCACCAAGAAGTATCAAAATTCTAATGTAAGGGCTGAAAATGGGAGTGGTTTTTTGAAATATGTACAATTTCATCAATCTCGGAATAAAACCGTAAATTAATATATAAAAAAAAATAAAGCCACTTTCATTGCATATAATGGAAATATAGATTTCTACTTTGTATTTTGTATATAACAATCAGAGAACCTCACCGATATAAACTTGGCAAAAGTTAATATATGTGATAAAATGCCATTTTGCAATAATCAATGATCCGATGAATAATACGTCCATTAATTACACCTGTTCTACTGATTGTGGTTGGCGAACTAACTGGCAATCCCGGCTGATGGTGGGTCCGGGTTAAGGGTTAGGGGTTAGGGGTTATGGGTGACGCTAAGCCCGGACACACGTCAAACAAACATTAAAATTATGTGGAATTAGGGGCTGATGGGCCTGCTGACTGATTGGCTACCGGGGGGTTGATTTAACCCCCAGAGAGCAAATTCCGAAATATTTCCGAATTAAAACACTTAATTGTCGGAAATATGGCAGTGCGAAGTTGGTTATGGTTGTGCGAAGTTTGTTATTTCAGAAAATTATGTTTTACGTGAAAATGTAAACAATTCTAAATCGATTCATGACTTAGGCCAAAGTATGACAAAGTCATCGTATTACGGCTATTCAGCGTAATTTTTTTTTTTTACATTTGAAAGGTTCCCGTTAAATGCTGATTCTAAGTCAGTTTTAGCTTTTGAACAAATTGTGATTTGCAGAAGAGGACAACTATCATGTTGTTAACGTCTGTACTTTAATTTATTATTATGTATTTATTTATTTATTTATTTTCGGGAAATCAACAGTTTACATTTTTCCAGTTTGTACATGTTTGTGTAGCCAAAATAAAACCAATTATGGATTTCCTCCATGTGACTTTACCTCTGATTAAACAGCATAATAACAAATTTTAAATAATAAAATTTATAATAAAGGAGTATGAGATCAAAAATTTTATAAAACAAAATTATTACAACTAATTAAGAATGTTGTGATTTGAGGTGAATGGTGTGCTCACCTCTCAATGGAATTATCACTGTAACCATATTAAAATTGTTAACTGATGTAATAATTATATGTGATATATTCTGTTGGCGTGCCAACAAATAAATAAATAAATAAAACCTTGTCAGTTTATTACAATTCGCTAAAACAGATGAAAGAAGAAAGATAAAACAGATGAATATAGGTATAATCGGCGTTTAACGGGAATCTTTCAAATGTAAAAAAACGTAAAATGGCGCTAAGCGGCCGTTTGATTACAGTGTTACATTTGAATTTCTGCGAAACAACTGTGCCTTACTGTTATCCATTGCAAGCTGTTATCAAGAAATCTTACAGAATTTTAGATAAGTTCTTAAAATAAACATTTTTTTTTTAAATTTTCCACGATCGAATAGTTTAAATGAGTGAGCTCTCTTCAAAATGATGTTTTTTTTAATGAAGATTCGTTATAAAAAAATGCCAAAACGTTACTGTTGACTCTATTATTCTGGATAGGTTTTTAAATTTTCACGGCCAAAAGTATTTTCGTTATTTTTTTGGGGTGTTATGCCGTGTTGCGCTACCTCTTTAGTCCATCATTTATTTTATTTATTTATTTTATTATTATTGTACAGCATAATACTTGCAATTACAGTACAATTTAGTTACCCTATCAGCATTTAGGCAAGTGACTCTTCAATAATATTTTTAAGGCATATAAAGAACAGTCACTTACATCCAAATGGTTTGCAATTTCATTTAACAGCACCACTCCCCTCGTCATGCTATGCTTTGCCAAGACGTCTGTTCTGCCGTTCGGTACTTTAAATAAGTCATGATGTCGACTTTGGCTGTAGTGGTCTGGTACATATAAATCATAGCATCCCAAGAGAGATGAGCTATCGATGAAATTGTTCCAAATTTTGAAAGACAGAATAGCAAGACTTGCTTTCCGTCGAGTTTCTAGACTCACAGAATCAGTTTCCTCAAGTGAGTCAATATGGTGCATGAACCTTGGATAGGTTCCATGCTTCCGCATATAAACATACCTGAGGAATTTCTTCTGGATTTGCTCTAACATATCAATGTATTTCTGGTGGTACGATGCCCAAACATCGCTCGCGTACTCCAGCTTGCTTCTCAGTATGCCATCGAATAACGCTAGCATAGCTTCTTGGTTATCAAACTGCTTACAAGTCCTGATGATGAACCCAAGAAGTGTGTAGCAAGACTGAGTGAGCTGCGATATATGGCAAGAGAATGTCAGTTCGGGATCAAAGACGACGTTGCACGTGATAACGTTTCTCCTTTTATTTTATAATCGTAAACTATAATGTTTTTACAACTATTATTATAGTTTTATTCTGTATCTAAATGAATGACCGAACAACTCAACAACATGCAAGTTGTTGCCCCTTTGAAAAGTCATTAAAAGAGATGAAAATTTAAAAACAGGTTACGTTCGGTTAGGTTATGTGTTATTTAAAAATGTATATAAGGGGTGTTGAAATTCCAATTTGTTGAGTTGTCGTGGAACCAACTAAAAAAGATGTCAAATATCCCGTTATTTTTTTTGTTTCTTCCGTAGGTGCAAATAATAGGTACCGAATGCGTATTTTTGATATTGAAAAAGGTTGACATCACATTTTAAACTCGGTCAGCCTAAAAAAATGGTTTAAAAAATTTGAAGATTTGTGTAAAAAAACAAAAATTTATTCGTGTATTACCATGACTAGGTAAGTAATCTCATTCATTGATATAGTGTCGAAATCGATCCCAAAACTCCTTGTCCTCAAGTCTGATCAGCTTTACCGAGAGAATTAGATGAATTAGAGGTTTAGAATACCTGGGTACCTATCGTATTGTGATGAATTGGGTCCGTTCCATTGTATTGTTAGAATCATTTTTGTTACAAAATTAAGCTATTACAGGGGATCGATCAATTATGCATTACTCGCGTAGTCATTAGTCATTAGTAAATCAGATTAAAATCAAATCAATCTAAATCTATTTTACAATACCTCAATTTAGTTTTGATACTAGACATTAATTTAACGTATTTCAACTGCGCAAAACTACTATAACGGGTTACTGAACTTTTAGTCCTGCATAAGGTGTATCTAAACTTGTATCAGGTAAAGTCGAAATACTCGTACCTTCCACAAATCAATATTTCGAAAAAAATTAACGATTCCGCCATTCATGGTATGATTAGCTTTTTACATATGAATACCGCACAATAGTCAGTGATCTTCATTCTCTATTTACATATATTAGTTATTGACATTTATAGAGTTTTATTCTTTCCTAAATACTGCTTATGTGTTACGCATATTAAGTTTATTATTAACCTCCTACGTTTATTTATATTGTTCTGTAGAAATGTTACTATGTTTAAATTTAGATGTTGGCATTACTATGTTTTTTTAAAGTTTCAACAAAATTCTTGATTTCATGAAACTATTCGTATACATTCCATGATAAACTTGTAACAATTTCCAATAATTCTATTAAGATTTTTGGTTTTATGTCACTATGTACATCCCATGATAACCTTTTAGCAATTTCCTATAATTCTTCTTAGCGTTTTGGTTTTATGATAACCTTTTAATAATTTCCAATAATTTTATCTAGTTTTATATACTTATGTTTTTATGATTATGTGCATGCATGCGTATACATATGTAAGCCTTTGTGTGTGTATATACATTATATACATGCGTTTTGGTTTTATGATAACCTTTTAATAATTTCCAATAATTTTATCTAGATTTTATAAACTTATGTTTTTATGATTATGTACATGCATGCGTATACATATGTAAGCCTTTGTATGTGTATACGCATATATATGTACACGTCTCAGAACAGAAAGCGTCTAGTGAGGCGGGTTATTTATTTGAATACGATAATGTTATTTCAATAAACGCCCGGGTTGCCGGCAATTAATTTTTTTAATTTTATTTTTATTATGTTGTTCTAAAAACTTCTTGTAAAACTTATTATTGTTATGGTATGGGATGTGTGCGTGTGTGTGTGTGTGTGTATGAATGTAATGTATATGTAAGTGTGTGTATGTGTAGGTATATAGTACATGTACATATACATATATACTATACGGGTGTATCAGGACGTACCCGAGGGATTTTAACCATCGATTCCAGAGCATATTTGGAGAAAAAATGTAAATTAAATATTGGTCTCCGGTGAAATTTTTGATGTTTTTTTTTATTTATTTTTTCTACAAAAACATTAAAAAATGGTAGGTCTTGGACAGTTGGAGGCGGGGTGAGGGGTTGGTCAGTTACTTGGCTGAGTGACCAATGACAACAAGCGGAAGAATTTTTTTGCTTGAATTTGAAGAAAAAAAAATGTCATGAAAAAAGTCACCGGAGACCAAAATTTCATTTACATTTTTTACTCCAAATATGCTCAGGAATCGCTGGTTAAAATCCCCCAGGTAAGTCCTTTTACACCCTGTATACATGTATGGGTATAATATACACTACAGAATGTTTTCTTGGTATTGTGAAGCGTATAATGTTATCAATGTAATTGTATTTGTGAGCTTTGACATGAATCACTGTTGAAAAAAAACCTAATAAAAAATAGTCGATTTGCTCCCGACTATCCGAAGCCAGTGGGACTATGTCATGTCCTATTGAGGTGTGTTGTGTGGCTGGAAAAAAAAGATTTAAAAGTACGTACCTGGCTCTACAGATTTGGTTACCAAACAATTGAAATCGTTTTCACACCTCTCTTAATTATTCCGTCACAAACTCCCTCAACATTTCACAATGAAGTCAAAGAATCGTGTGGCTATATCATGTATTATATTTGAAGTAGCAGTATTATGTTGTGAGAGGACGCCTTGTTCGTTTTTCTTTTGTATGTTGCAAAGAGGAGATAGGAAACATGAAATGATTTCCAGGAACGTTACACGGTATACGGAGTAGATATTGGTTTCAGAACCGCTTCTGTGTACATTGAACATTGTGCAATATACAATCCATTTTCCGAACAGGGTGCTCTACCAAATAATAAAAAAAGTATATTTATATTGTCAATAGTCTTGAGCTAACCATCGAAGTTAAGTGCTCGCGTGTTATTGTGCTGCGTATACACACGCGAGCTGAACGAGTACAGAAAATGGCGCGAAACGCCATTACTTTGTTTCTTTCCCATAATTCGTGACTCGTTTCGCGTTTCGGTTCGTTCGCAAATACACAGCATTAGGTACTTATACATACAGCGTTGTATAACTGTATATTTTGTATTGTATTATTTGTAATCTTTCGAGATACAATAAAGATCAAAGAGTAAAATCTCCCGGATAATCTCATTATGGTTTATCATACAAATTTCGATATCAAAGTCGATTTTGTTTTTGGTCTCTGTATTTTAGACATTTAAATGGATACTTCAAAGTCCCCTAGCTCACAATGAAAATGACCCTGTGACCTGAAAAATGTTGTTTTAACCTGGAAATTTAATACAGAAATTGCTGTGAAAATGCTGTGATGCTAGAGCTCATTATTAGAGAGTTATTGCGTCTTCAGATAATACAGATCTCTGCTTTATTCTCTTGCTCGTACGTACTAGATTAAGTTAAGCCTTACTTAAGGTAAATCATATATGTTTTTTTTTTTTTTTTTTTTTTAATAAAACATACAACGAAGTTGCATTCCCAAGAGTTATCAAAACTCATTAAGGAATCGCCAATTGGTACATTTGAGAAGATAAACCTAACCCAACCCAATATGCAGACACAATACATAAAGAAAAAATTTACAAAACATTTTACAGAAGCAACATACAGACACAAACATATGAAGAATCACTTTACAAATATTTCACAGAAACATGTCTTATAAGATTTTATGAATAATATATGTTGCACTTAAGATAATTCAAATTAAGTTAAGGCCCAGTAGTAAGCGCTCAAAACGAAGCAGAAGGAGAGATATGTAAATACGAATGTTAGAGGGGGCGCGCTAATATTAAAAACGATAATATATATGCAAAATTTGTTAAAATGCTTAATAAAACATGATTCGTTTAAAATAGAGCAAAAATTCCGTGGAAAATGTCTTAAATGGCATTTAAAGACACACTGTGAATTTTTTCATGCATATAACTTGCAAAAAACAGAAAAATGGGTTTATAAATATTTTTATGTAGAATATTTTGATATCTAAGGAGCATCACGTAGGGTCTATTGCATATATTTGTGTATTTCTATCTCTCTGTAAAAACTTGTTAACGTTTACTTTTTATGTATCTTGCATTTTGTCATGTATTATTTATGACATTTAATCAGTCACCTGTAAATTTTGTATTTACTAACATACCAACTAATTTATTTTCTATGCCATTCACAACTAAGATACTTTCTCTTTTATTGTAATGCACTATCTTTCCTTAAATTTACTTTACTTGTTATGTTTTTATAGTTTATCTTTTTTATTAAAAAAAAAACTGTCTCTGTATCATAAACTTGTCATGTAAAAGCCCATCAGGGCTTTGAAAATTAATAAATAAAATAAATAATAATTTTCGGAGCATACTTTGCGATTTTTCTATCGAGGGAATTTTATATAATTACCGTTTCGGCGTGGCAAATGTTTAGATATTATCTTAAAAAAATAACATATTTTTTTAGAAACTGACAAAGTTAAAGTATTCAAGAGGAATATGTTGTAAAACGGTAGAAATTCGGAATGCCGCGGCTTAAGTAGGCACTTTAGATATGTCATGCGTGAGATAAGTCGTTAAACATTTGTGATAAGGAGATGAATATTTAGTGTTTTCATTCAATTCAAGTATGTTGCCAAGATGAATTAAATTCAACGCTAATTTACAATTAATATTTGAACACCTTCAACATGAGAGGTCCTCTATTGACAATCTCAGGAGACGATTTCCTTCCTGCCGGAAAACTCCGGGGAAATGTTTTCCCAGTGAATACGTTTCCCTTGTAGTATCCACCCATTTGTTGTTGGAAAGCTCGCTGCTCTTTGTATAATCCCATTGGAAATGTATCAATTTAGTCCTGGTTTCGTATACTTTCTTCGCATATATTTATTTGATTTCTCGTTTGCACTTGAGATGATGTCAATATTTGAATATTTTTATTTACCAATTCGAACGAAAACTTTGCAAAATGCAAACAGTATAATATAATAATACAATAATAGTAACTAGCAGTTAAAAACGCGCTCCGCAGGTTTTTGCTGCTAGGCCCTGCGGCTTTTGGTTCAGACGAGACGTCATGTGTAATATATAGCCGCTTGATGCAACTATGTATTACCGTCAATCTTTCCATATCCGGAGAGATATCTACTACATATTCACAAATTCGTAGCAGTTATACCTAGGGGGGACACGTCCCCATCCGACCTGCTGACGGAAGTGGCGACGTATTGTGACGAATTCTCGAATTCGAAAAAGAATTACAACGGTAACTTTGTTTGAAATTCCACGTACAAGATGTTATTTGTGGCGCGGCGCGTATGGCGTGGCGTCAGACATGCACTCGAAGACGGGTACTGAAATTCAACCACGCAGACGCAAGCCTATTAATACTATTCGATAATGTTATGATAAAATATGAGTTATTCATTTACGTTTTTGGCGTGATTGTGGTGATTTGAACTATGTTCGTTCACCGCCTCCCGTTTTTTTGTTAATGCTGGTCTGGATGAGATCCGGATTTAATAAGGAAGAAAATATCAATACCGACAACTCTTTCGCAGGGGAGTGTAGAGAGGCTCTTAATTTTTGAAAATTTCCCTGCTCAATCTGCATGAGTGTCGTTTTACATTTTTAAAAATACAGTGGTGTGGGCTCGTTCTGATGTTGTCGACATCGACTAAGAACCACACGAACGCGCGTTCTTTTTCGCTAAGCTGCTTTCTGATGTGCAATATGTTTATTACGTTTTAAGATAATTCATGTTCGCGAGTGAACCCATACCTACTAATAATAATTAATAAACCGAGCACCCACAAAGTGATTTTCTGTAAACCGTGTTGCCAGTTTGGGTGTGCGCATTGCAGTTGCCTCTCAAAGTTAAGCTAATATTAACACAATATCCGCCAATATCCCGCTACGCTATGTACCAGGGAAGGAGAACCTTTAACTCTTTTTATTATTAACGATTTTTTGTTACTTTGACATCCGATTATAGATAGGTCCATGATGTAACGAAACGCGAAGCAGAACAACGGAAAGCGGAAAGTTTTACACATTTTTATTCAAAATTCCAACTTTTCTGGTGTGACACCTTCTTTTTTCTTGATTAGGTTTCTTCTAACGTTCGGTGATTTTTTCTTAATGTCCATTTTGGATATCCTCATCATTTTGAAATTAACACATCGCATTGGTCAAGAAGCCCGGATAGGATTGAAAGTATCCTAATGTAAATGGAATTATATATATATATAATATATTAACTCATGGTACCGAATATTGTAGTATATTTAGGTATTAACAATAGATTTCAATGTGTAAAAACCTCGCTACAGCTTTTCAGGGTAAAGATTGCTGATGATAATCAACCTTCGATTACAGAGGGTACAAAAATTACAAAAAGGTATTTTAAAAATACATATTTTAATTTCACCTCTCGTTGTAATCTTTTTTTGTCTATGGATAAAGGATAACGTACCCATACTACGTGACACGTTTAGGGGGGGGGGGGGTCTTCAAAATACCAAAATACCACGCTTGATACAAATGAGCGGCGGGGGGCTTAGGTTTTTAGTCACAGGGGGGGGGGGGTTAAAAATTGTAAAAAGTTGGTCACGTAGTATGGGTACATTCCCTTAGGTATGTGGTATTTACAAAGTGATTTATTTTCTTAAAATGTTATCACAGAGTTAATGTGCGATTATTGAAGAAATGATTTAAAAAAATTATTTCGACTGTCATATTTTTCTTTTATTACTGTTTTCTGACATAAGATTTTGAAAACAAATAATAATTATTACAGAAATGTGAAGCTTTATAAGCGTCGTCGTTTAGTTATTCAGCCGCAAGAGTGCTGTGCTTTGGTTAGACATAGTCCTGGGTCGATCGATCGTTTTACACGACCCACTGGCGTCAAGAGCGGGTCTTCGCGACACAAAAGACGAAACTCGATTACTCATCACCCAGTTACTTTCTACGGGCGCGCCGCGCGGTAGACGCTCGCCGCCCAGACCGGTCAAGTCATACGCGACACGAAACCCAGGTTATAATTGTGTGAACGTTCATGTCATGTTCAATGTCATGTCCCAGAAATAAATTTTTAAAAAGACATGCTTCAGGGATTAAAAAAACAATGTTTTATCATGTTTTGAAGGATATAAAAACCTTGTAAAAAAACGTATTGTTCTGAAGCTTTTATTGAGAATTTAAATAAGTAAATTAGCTGTAAGCTGTAATGCTTTATTATAATTTATTTTTATTAAGGTCAGACATTTTACACTTTTACCAGTTTATAGTTTCTATTACAATGCACAATTACATTCACACCCACACGAAAAATTAAAAGTTTTTATGAAAACAGCACTTAGCACTTTGATTAACAATACCAAGATACGCTCTTATTAAAAACGTCTCCGTGTCTAGTCGAATATTCAAAAATCGAATCTACTAAACAATCCCGCTATGACGTGACACACGGGCAGGAAGCAGGATACTGTTACGTCACGCACGTGTGTGCGTTGATCAGGGCCGGATCTACGAAATCTGGCGCCCTGTGCAGGAGGTACCGATGGCGCCCCCCCCCCCCCCCTACATTTTTATTTTGATTAAAAATTCGTTCACCCCAATTTTTTTTATTTTTTTTTATTTAATTATTATTTTTTTACACTAATTTATCAAATAAAGGGTGTAACTTTTCCAAGTGACCTGGCGGTAGCTCTCACACTCGTTTTTTTTTAAAGAGAGGATCGCCAGGAGCCGTATACTCTCTGAATCTATTGGGTATGTGAATTTGGATCGCACCTATTCTTCGTAAAACACGGTAAAAGATATATGGAAAAATAGATCTTACGTTTAAACAAAATTTATGGAATTTGTAAAAAAATTCTGTAACTGACTATAAATTCGTAAGCCGTTGATACCAACCAGATGCGTGCGCATTCTGGTTCTTTGGAAAGTTTTGCTAGAGCGTAATAATTATTTCGTACTATGGGTAGTTTTTAAACGATTCAGGGAATATTATAACTAAATTTTAATACAATATTTATTTTCTCACGGCGCCCCTTCGGAGTTGGCGCCAGGTTTTTGCACGTTTTTGAACGTATGGCAGATCCGGCGCTGGCGTTGATCGGCAATCGGCGACCGAGTGTGTCGCAGTTGCAGTTCGAGAGTTCCGGGAGCTGACACGTCTCGCCACTCGCCACATGGGCACCCGGCGATCGGTCCGTGAGTCACGGGGTGCAGGAATGTGTCGTAGTTGGTAGGTTGCGGGAGTGTGTCGCGGTTCACGGGTCCCGGAAGACCCGGGTGCTGACGAATAAATAACCGATCGATCAGGTTTTCACGATCGACCCAGGACTAGTTAGACAGTCTTTTGTAAAAAGTATGTTTTTTTTAATTATTTCATTTTTCAAAGCCTGTTTCTGTTTTTTTTTATTATTTTTTTTACATTAGCCCTGAGGAAAATAATTCCCCTCAGAACCTATGTCATCTTTGGGGATGCTGTGTGGAGGGTCTTTTTAGGAGAGGAAGGAGAGGAGTTCGGGGAAGGAAAAGGGTATTAGGGGTGGGTAGGAATCTGGGGGTCAGTGTGTCCAGGAGTGACGGACGTATGAATCCATCCCTCCCACTGCGGTGCAAGGCGATGTTCCGAGAGTGTACGGCTGGAGAAGTCAAAGGGACTACCTCAACCATTCTCTGCCGATCCGGCCTGTCATGCAGCTGATGGGCAGACGCATCCGCCGCACAAACCTCACCCCATGAATCCGGGCACCATCAACCTAAGTCACCAAACGTAGCGAACCTCTTGGGATGACCTATGGCAGAGGTGTTGGTTATCCAATAAATGGTTCCCGGGGCGGCGGTACCCATACCCGCCTCCCAAATTGAAATGGTTGTTATTTTTAAAAAATGTTCCTTATCGCTGTAATATGGGTACATAATACGTTCTGTGTTTGCGGAAGCGGCAACCCTTCACACCGCGTGATTGACAGGACGGGTCTTTCTGCCCACACCTACTCTGCTCGCCGTCACCCCCCGCCGCTGTTCTCTCCTCGTCTGAATGCGGCCATGTGTTCCTAACCCGCGAACCTTTTTGAAGCTTTTCTTTGTGACGCTTCCATCTAATTTATTTCGTGTTTAGTCGATTCTTGTTCATGGTGTTCAATGCTTGCGGATGGGTTTTGCTTTTATTTGATTAAAGTCAATTACAAATAATAATAGATTCTATGTAAAATATGTAATAAATTTATTAATTGTTCAAAAGCTTTTTAATCAATTGTTCAAAGTTCTCACAAATAACTCAATATTGGAATCATCATTATTGATAATTATTAATTTTTTATTTTTTATTTTAACTTTACGAGTAAAACCTCAAATTGTAATATTTAATTAAATGAAGACGAAAATCAATCGAAAATCTGGAAACAGAAAAATCAGAAAAAGATATTGACACCTCTGGGACCAGGACCCAGCTAGAAGAGGTCCTGGGTTCATGTCCCAGAGTTCCTGGGTTCATGTTTTTCTGATTTTTCTGTTTCCAGATTTTCGATTGATTTTCGCTTATATTGTCTTAATTTAATTAAAAATTATTAATTTTGATCGATTTATTTATTATATATGATATAGGTCCCGAGGGCCTCAGGGAGATAATTTAATGAAGTGTGGGAGTTCGTATTAAAAAAATTTAAAATATTATACGCAGATATAATTTTAGATTTTCACGGCCAAAAGTATTTTCATTATTTATTTTTGTCAAATATTGTTTAAAATTGAGTTATTTTTTGGTGGATGGTAGTTGGCAGTTGGGTAAATATAAATTTATCATTACGTAGTATAAAATGAAGTCGCTCAAAATGTATGTGCGCATAGATCTTTTAAACTACGCAACAAATTTTCATGCGGTTTTCACTAATAGATAGAGTGATTCAAGAGGAAGGTTTATATGTATAATACATGCTTATTATAGTAGAGAAAAGCCGAGAAAAATTATAGTAGAGAAAGCTGTTCTAAAACTGAATGTACCGGGACTGAGTGAATGGAATGCGGAAGGGGGAGAGTAAATTAGAAAAAAAATCTTGATTAAGTGGTGTAGCAACAAAAACCGGAAACTCGCTATAATAATATTAATGGAGCGACCGATCGATTTGATTTGTACGCAAATTAACAGATGGCGGTGTGAGTAAAAGGTTGGGTAACCATCTTGTAGACGGCGTTATGTTTCGTTAGCCACAGCAACGCGTGGCCGGGTCAGCTAGTTAATAAATAAATTTGCTAATTTCATATTACGTTCGTGTTAGATTTGAAGCAGATGTCTTTGGGCTTCAATTTTGTTTTATTCACTGTAAAGTTACGTCAATGCGGCCATCGTACATATTTATAAAAGTAGTATGAATAATTATCTACCTGGATTAACACAATTACACTCACCCACTTAAAACCGTTTGCGTGGCCACGCGATATTCCCCAATTAATTGGAACACAAAAACAACATGTCGTCAGCTGTCGCAGCAGTCCGAGTGTTTATTTTACATCCAGCAAAAGCTTTTAATTATTATTCAAGTGTAATTAAATAAAATGAAACGCCTTTTTATGAACCCCGCGGAGAACCCTTGTTCCGGTTAAGTTTTATGCACATGTGGGAACTGTTTTTATACAAGGGTCACTTAATTAATTTAATACATTTCTACATTTCCATCGGGCCCAAAAGTCCGCCGCCACTGGACTCTTCGGACCAACTTTTACCAGCTTTTACCGCTTTATATTTCGGTTTTATGAAATTTAATTTAATTACCTTCGTTTGCTAAATTAACATTTCACAGAAATGCGTCCCTTCTTTGCGTAGAAAAAATACCCATTAGCAAATCGAGTTCGTGAACCAACATTTTAATCGTAAGCCTAACACCCACCATCGACAGGGTGTGAACTACGAAGTAATTCATGAAAATGGCATTTTTAGGTCTGTTATTAAAAAAATATGTAGTTTTCCATTTCCATCACCTTTGGAAATTTAATTATTTGTTTATTAATCTCTCGAAAAACAACTCTTCATTTTATCATTTTTTTTACTTTACCCTCGAAACATAAACAATTATAAATTTCCCCCTTGTGATATTTATTTATTTATTTGTTTATTCACGCCTTGAAGGCTTTTACGGTATCACATTATTATAGATACATAAGTTATTCAGGAGTATAATTATAAGGATGTAGTATATAACATAATAAACTGAACATTAAGGTTATAAGCAGGATCAATATGTAGGTACGTAGTTTCATTATCATAAAAATTGTACAAACGAGTTAGTAAATTTAGTATAATAATTAGGGATGCAAGGTTTTTAAAAATATCGATATATTAATATCGAATTAAGTCGATATTGATCGATATTTCTTCTTTTTCTAAAAGCTTATAGAAATCAATGTAGTTTTAGTTATATGAAACGTTTATCGATTATGTATGTATGTATTTTTTTATATTTATCTATGTGAATAATCAACAATTTTTGGGTAGGTACGTAATTTTTTTTTCATAAATTTATTTAAAAAAAAAAATATTCCATTATTTTGTACCAGCTATCAAACTTAAAAATAGTATCTTTTAGCGTCTGCTTCCTTGTAGCCGGTTTCTGCTTGAGTTGTAGTGGCTCCTGACTTTGAAAAAAGAGGAAGGAAATTTTTGTTGCCACAATTGGTAGATGACTCATTGCCACTTTAAAAACATTGGGATATACACCTTGCATCTCCTGCCACGTTTCAAGAATGTTTACTTTCAGAGTATTTACAAGAGCAGAAAGATATAATAATAGTATTTTACCCAATTTTGTGGGTATTTTAATTTGGGCGGGTTTTTCGATATTTCGATACGATATATTGAGTTTTTCGATATTGATATATCGATATTGGCGTATCGTCGATATCGATAAATATCGATATTTTTAGGGGTCGATATAACGATATTTATCGGTTTTCCGATATATCGTTGCATCCCTAATAATAATGGTAAAACAGAAGTGCTTAAGGTACTTTGCAAGTAGTTATAGAGGAATGTGTATTTATTATTTTGATTTTATTATTAACTTAATCATGAATAGTTTTTTCTTAAGCAAGTTTTAAAGAACTTAGCAAAATAGTACACATGGAAAAATAAAAAAAATACGTCAGTTGTATTATCATATCTGCTATTTCTTATTTCTACGTAACGTAAAGTAATTACGTAACGTTTTCTTATTTATTTATTTGAGAGTTGTTTTCGCTTGCCAAATTTGACATTATTGTCTCTGGTAATGGAAACAAATCATGGAATAACTTTTCCAAGATGTTCTGCAGGCTGCAACATTACCTACAATACGTTACAATGAAGTCAGTGGTGCATAGGAAGCAGGCAAAGTTTTCAATTTGTTGTGAATCATGAACTTAAGTTGTTGAATAACAGCAAAATAAGTAAATGGTGATTTAAACAAAGTTTTGTTATTTCTTCAAACCTAGCAAACACATTTTGTAACGTCATTTTTAATTAAATGAAAACAAATTACTTTGTGTAACACCACTATAGAATCTGTATTATCGACATGTTTCAAAAACAAAGTTTTCTTCGTTTTTGAAACATTGTTTTTGAAACATTTCGATAATAAAATTATATAGTGGTGTTATAGAAAGTATGTTTTCATTTTATTAAAGTTTGTTATTTTCATTTAACCGCGCACAAAAAGAAGAAGACGGTGAGATATGAAATTACGAATGTTCGAGGAGAGCGCTAGTATTTAAAGTGACACAAAATCGGTGTGAAAATTGTGAAAATGTTTAATAAAACGCGACTCGTTTAACATAGAGCAAAAATCTCGCGAGGGTTGTCTTAAACAGCATTTAAAGAAACACTGTGAGTTTTTTCATATATAACTTATAAAATAACTGAAACAAGCGTGTTCATAATAATTTTTGGAGACGAATGTCTAGATATTATCTTAAAAAATAACATATATTTTTTTAAGAGCTTAAAAACTTCAAATGTTTAAGGGAGGTTTGCAAGAAATCGGTAGAAAATCGGGTAACGTCGTCTTAAGACTGAAATAATGATAAACACGATGTGCCGTTTTTCGCAGAATTTAGAAAATATTAATAAAATATAATCACGGTTCAAAAGCGTGAATTATTTTTTGTAGATGCGATCGTCCCCATTAGGAATTTAGTAATGGCCACCATCAACTCGGAATAACGGTTCCTTGGATATAATATTATTTTAAAGCGCCACCGTTCAGAGATAAAGATGTTCTGCATTCCTTTGTGTCTGTTTTGCAGAACTAGGATGGCAATGGCGTTAAAGTTATTTCCTCACATACATACGGTGAGTTGAAAATTCGTTGCCAAGTCTGACGGGAATACGAGTATTTCCAAGTGCGGAAGTTATTTACATTGCCTGGAAGTTTTGTGCATTCTAAATTATTCGTCTTTATTCAGCCGCCATTTTTATAATGACATCACGGCGTTTCGTCTGGGTTTATTTTTCCTATTTTGCGGAGGCGCTGCGCTCGCGGGAAGCGGAATTGAATATTTAACTTGTATTCCGTACGCAATGCAAACATAATCTGCAATGTGTATATAATGCGATGCGTCAAAGTTGCACTGGGTGCAGGGAAATTGGAATATTTCGCAACGAAGATAAATTCAGGTTTTTATTTCGAAATAATTAAATATATAGATGCAATATCCAATCTACTGCGGTGATGTATTTATGGATTTTGAGTTTAAAAAAATACAAACTATGGTTGTACGTTTACATATATTACTTTGGGGTGGAGCGTAGCGAAATCCTGAAAAACGCGACGGTTTGACATTTCATCCGTCTGTAAACATGTTTTGTGACATTCCGGTTCCGGTTCAAAATGGTGTCTGTGTTGGATACTACATTTTTATCCCGCCAGGGTTCGCATGAGCGTGGTTCCAATTACGAGCTGTCGAATCGGAATAATCAATGTTATGGTACCTACAGGTCTGAAGAAATTTTGAAAAATTAATTTTGACGTTTGACATTTTCGCTAACGTTGCTATGGACAAATTGTATAATTCCATATCCATTTTCTTCCTTATTTTGACCTTTAAAATAAGAGGAAGGATACTGTCTATCTCATCTCCTTTTCCCATCGCTTTTTTTACATGAATACTGCACAAGAGTTCCAACTGCTCCCGTCTGAAGCCAGTGAGACTATGGCATCCCCAATTGGGGTATGTTGTGAGGCTGAAGGTAGTGGGGAGGGGAAGGAGATAGGGAAGAGAAAGGTGGGCAAGTACCTGGCTATTCAGATCTGGTCACCAAACACGGCTAATTTCAAGCAACGTTTCAATTCTGAACGGTGGTCTTACACCAGGGCGATACTGAGAGAATCTTTCACTCTGGAACACGCCGCAAATATACTATATATTATTTTAAATGAATAATTTGTACCGCTTAATCCATAATATTGCCAGGAGCTAGTTTGAAATAAACAAAATGTAAACGTGCTCGACTCCCCAGATTTCTGTGGTTTAGAAATGGGAACTTTAGATCACATATTTTTTGGCTGTCCCTCTCTAAACAAATATCCCCTCTTTTATCAAGCCTTATCAAAAATTACCTCCCCTAAATTCAACATCTCATCTCTTCTAAATCAGAACTCTACTCCAATGTTCCATATAATTTTGAAATTTGCACGTTTAAATAAAATTCCTTCCCTTCCCACTCTCCATTTCTCAATAATTTGAAATGATGACCCTTGAAGGGTAAAATAAAGTACTTGAAGGGTAAAATAAAGTACTTGAAAAAAATGTGCTTTATAATTTAGGTCGATATTTAAGTATCTACGTATAAAAAACTTATGCTTTCAGAGGAAATTTTAGTTTTGATTTACGTACTTTTTTAATAAGAAAAAAAATAGAAGCATACTTTTTTTTACGCTAAGTTTACCTACTGTTCACAGAACTGCTAGTTGAACATCAATTTTATTTCAAACTAGCTGACCCGGTGAACTTCGTACCGCCTCAGAATCAATAACTGTTATGTTAACTTATTAGCTGAATTAAATTTAGTTTTTTAAAGTTAAAAATTGCACAATGAAGCAATTATCGATGCGCAACTGTCCGTGTTTTGTTTTTGTCAGTATCAGAGATGGCGTTGTGTATGAATTTATATGTTAAGTGATTTTCTTACTTTTCAGCTTACTTACTTTCATTTTCTTTATACGTGTGAGGGAGATTTATTATAACTATTGTATTTTTCCTTTGGAGGGCTGCAGACATGCGTCGTTTGTCTCATTTTCGACTGTTGAGATTTATTTAATGTGTAAGAAAGAGGGGCAGCATTATATGTTGAAGAACAAAAGCAAAACAATCAGCGCATTTGACGTTTTGACGATTGACAATTGATATTTGACGTTTTTGAATTTTTGGAATTCACTCACTACTCGATATTATACTTATCACAATATTCCTGCAGCTTTTTCAAAAGATGAGAATTCGTTCCATACGAAATGTATGAGGAAAAGAATATTCTTCTTAACTTTTTTTCGTGAATTTTTCCGATGTTTTAATAGCTTTCTCCTATTCGGGGCGAAGACAAATCCAACAAATCAAAGACCATAAAAATCGGTCCAGCCGTTCTTGAGTTATAAATGGTGTAACTAACCCGACTTTGTTTTATATATTATGGTAAGATATTGTTAATCATGTAATGATTTTTTTTATCTTTTCAGCTGCTCCTGAATGTGAGCCGGGTCAGCTGTCTTGCGGGCAGTATGTCTGGAACAAGACGTACTGTATACCCCCGCACTACCGCTGTGACATGACGGTAGACTGTGTGGACGGCACTGACGAGGCCGATTGCAGTAAGTACCTACATTTAAACCCAAACAATTGACGAATGACCTGATTACAGCTTGGCGTACATAACTTTGCAGGCGGTCAATGGAAAAACTAACGTAAAAATGTGTATTTTTTTACCCCTAGAGTGAACTGTCAAAATGCAGATTGCGTGGAAAATATTTTCGCATTACATTCGGTTCAAGATAAATCCGCTGTTTTTTGACGTATTTCAAAATAAAATGAATGTTTTTAAAAGCAGATGAATAATGTTACAAATCCACAAATGCAACTAAAGATTTTAAATTTTGAACTCAAACTTAGATAAACATTTAAAAGTAGCTTACCGATGATTTTTATCGTGTAAGCTGTAATAGCCACTTTACACGAAACATCTATTTAAATAAAGGCATTATAAAAATTATTATCACTTAACTTATTTTCTTTTTATATCGAAAAATGTATATTTTTTAAAATTTGCAAACATTCAGAAATATTTTCAAATTTGCAAATATTGAGAAATATTTTCAAATGCTAAATGTTGTTTCATAGAATTATTTTTAATTTTTCGGGAGAATCAATGGTAAAATTATGTATGCACACTGAAAGTGCGGTATTCTCTCTTTCTAACACTGTTTAAATAATATATCTCACCATAATGCAGAATGAGATAGCATAATTTTTGTGAGACCGTGTAAGGCTAGGCGTTAAGTTTCCCAAAAAGACAACGGGTGTTTGTTGTCTGTGAAGAATAATAAATATAAAACTGCCCAAGGGGTGAATACCGCACAAGAGCCCCGACTGCCTCCGATTGTCCGGAGCCAGTCGGACATTGGCATCCATAATTTAGGTTTATTGTGAAGCTAAAGGGAATGGGAAGGAGATGGGTGAGGTGAAGGTTGTGGAAGTACCTGGTTATTCTCATCTGGTCAAAAAAAGATGGCTAAGACCATTCGACTAAGGCCATTTCTTGCACTGTTTCAGTTCGGTATGGTTATCTTTCACCAGGGTAATATTGAGTGTCTACCTCACTGCAAATTTAAGTGTGTCAAGCTGTAAAAAGGTTTTAATAGTTTGGATGATCGTGACAATGTACCAAGGTTGCCTAATCATTCGAACATTGTCTCAACATGAAAATTTACGTAATGATGAACCAAATTTGTGATTATTACTTGATGAGGCTTTGTCTTCTTCATTGGATAGTTCAGTGTTGTAATCTGTATTGTCTGTATTACATAATACACGGGTTCAAAATTACTCATCCTACAATTTCTGATACACTTGTGGAATCTACGCACACGTACGTCTTTCAAGATTGTTTATACATATTGTATAACTACCATTTTGCTCTTTTAGCTTGTTAGACTACGTATACACACGCGAGCCGAACCACGAATTATGGTAAAGGAACGAAATAACCGCAAATAGCGCGATTCAGCTCGTTGCCTCGTTTCGCAAATGCATACGCAGCATTATTAATTTGTTAGCAAATGAGATTGTGCTCTACTTAAAATGGCACACAGCTAAATGTCTGAACGAGAAGGTTTTAAACTTTTATTTATTTATTTATTTATTTTCCATGTTCTCCGTAAAACGGTTATTCGCCAATACATTATGGAGAAGATTACAAATTAGACAAAAAGTATAGCAAAACACATAAAAAGGTCAGTTTCACTACTTTGTGACATACGTCAAAAGATAATTGTTAAACTGCCTTTAGGTTACGTTAAAAATGTCGATGGTCAATGCAGACTCGTTGAGCAGTTCAGTCGCTCTGTTGACTGGCGCGTTCTGATAGGCAAAAGTCCTCGCTTTTGGAGCATAAAAAAGGGTATGGGACCTTCCACGAGTATACTTGTCTGGGACATATAAGTTAATCTCTTTCAAAATAGGTGGATTATGTATGGTTCCAGAGATTATCTTAAAAAAATGTTTTCCTAAAAATATTTTTCGGCGAGCTTCTAATGTATTAAGATCGAGCATTCCTGCTAAGAATAAGGATGGATACAGGAAAGGGTAGTACATATATTCCCTCATGTATAGGTAACGCATGAATCTCTTTTGTACTTTTTCTATTTCGAAAATATGGTTTTGCTCAGAAGGGGCCCAAATAATGGAGCTATATTCCAAGATACTGCGAACAAGTGCTTCATACGTTCTTCGGATTGCGATTCCGTTGGTAAATGATCTTGAATTACGAAGAACAAATCCAAGCATTTTATTGGCACGGGAGACAATATCAGATATATGGGATTTGAAAGAGAGATTTGCTTCAAAGATTACGCCAAGGTCTCGAATATAATTTTTACGTGTTAATTCATGTTTATTAATGTGGTAGGGGAACAGGAATGTATCTTTGGATCTTGTGAATGTAACGACACTGCATTTCTGAACGCTGAAGGGTAAGTTGTTCAGTTCCGACCATTTGACAAGAGAATCAAGATCGTTCTGCAGAAGAATGGAATCGATGTAACTTTTGATTGCTTTGAAAAGTTTTATATCGTCAGCAAAAAGGAGATATTTTGCGTGGTTTATGGTGTTGCCAATGTCATTGATGAATAAGAGAAAGAGAAGGGGTCCTAGATTCGATCCCTGGGGAATCCCGGAGTTAGTTTTGTATTCGTGAGAGAGATGGTGTCCGTAACTGACATACTGACGACGATTGCGTAAGTAGCTAGCCACAAAAGCGAGGAAATTCTGAGAGAATCCGATGTCACTTAATTTTTTTAATAAAATATCATGGTCGACTTTATCAAATGCTTTCTCGAAGTCTGTATAAATCACATCAACATGTACAAAATTTTAAACCTTAAGGGCCCGCAACCAATGACGTTACATATTATTTATATAACGTCATTGCCCGCAACCCGAATTTCTACCGATTTCTTACACATCTCCCTTAAACGCGGTAAGTTTTAAAGCTCTTAAAAAAATATATGTTATTCTTGAAGATAATATCTAGACATTGCCCGTGCTGTAACGCAAATTCTATAAAATTCCCTCCATAGAAAAAAATCGCAAAGTATGCTCCAAAAATTATTATAAACACGTTTGTTTCAGTTATTTTACAAGTTATATGTATGAAAAAATTCACAGTGTTTCTTTAAAATGCTGTTTAAGATAACCCCTGTTTAAGATTTTTGCTCTATTTTAAACGGGTCGTGTTTTATTAAACATTTTCACATTTTTCGCATCGATTTTGTCGCTTTAAATACAAGCGCGCTCCTCTGACATTCGTAATTTCATATCTCTCCATCTTCTTCTTTTTAGCCCAGTTGCGGCGCCTTAAGGCGCAGTGTCCTGGTAACACCCAGTTGCAACAGTTACATTTTTATTTGTCTGCCAATGCCCGCGAGATTTTTGCTCTATTTTAAACGAGTCGTGTTTTATTAAACATTTTCACATCGATTTTGTCGCTGTATGTTAGGGCTCTTCTTCTTTTCGAGCCCGGTTGCAAAGCCTTAAGATAACACAGAGGTTGCTGGTTCATGTGGTATTTTTTAATCGGTAATTTAAACATAATAGTTTTGCATGCCATTTCCGAATGGTGCAGAATGCATACACTACATAATATTGCCCTTATATGAGACGGAGACCACAATTAAATACCTATGCTTTGCTTTAAATTATTAAGTTCTCTTTAGTAAATAAATCGTTCCAAACGTTGATCTTTCTATTTTCTTTCTCCTCCTTCATTTCTTACAACATCACATATAAGTTAGTATATTTTTTCATGATATGAACGGAAATTTCTTGCAAAAACTGTTCCATTCTTTTTCTTTGAGAGATGTATTTTTTTTCCTTTTCCTGTTATTGACAGTGATGGGTCAGCAAACAGCTTATCATTTCTTTAATAAAACTTACTCCATGATTGCCAGAGGCCATTTCTCCAGAAAAATCAAAGAAACTCCATCTCAAGTAATGCGAAATCTTAATATTCCCTGTTAATCGTTGCTGTAATGAATTATATCCTTCTCACTAAAACGGTTCGTAAATAATGAACTAGGCAATTGAAATCTTAGGATAAATAAATGCATGATGAAGAAAAATTATGAGGAAAATCATTCTTCCGATGGTTCTGCTTATATGAGGTTGGATATCTTCAATCAGAACAATCTGCAGATTGCACCACCAACCAAAATTTATCTACATAATATTATTAATAATAATAATTGGATAATTTGTAGAGAGCCCTTTTTGTGAAAAATCACCTCAAGGGCGCTGTATAATTTATTCAGAATTCTTAGGTTCTATCTAATTCTACTATTTACAAATTATAAATAAATAAATAAAAATATATATGTATTGCTATGTTAAACATAGAAAATGTTTGAAACTTTCAAAATACCTTCTTTCCACCATCGCGAAGGTTTCGGGATTATTACAACTGCATGACAATACATCTGAAAAGTTTTTTAATCTTTAAAAAGTGTCAAAAATATCGTAATTAGAGAATGACATTTTGCAAACCATCGATTGTTTAATCAAAATTCATTTATCGAATAAACTCTTTAAATTAATGAATTTAATCGAAGTACTCACCTATGGTACTAACCAAAATCGAATACTTTGAATCTAATCAAGAAATATAGGTATTTTAAATAGATACCTATGTTTGGTACCAAATTTGATTGATTGTTCTTATGATATAAAAAAATGAATATTTGTGGTATATCCTTGTTCTACCGGTATTACAATGGAAGATGCTCCGAGGAACTAGCATCATTGATCCCTTCGCCACCGGTGCATAGTCGGGAAACACGCCAAACGCGTGCCCAACATTTGTACACGGTTGACATTTGTCACATGAGAACAGGTCGTTTCTTCGACTCGTTCTTGTTTTCAACAGCTCGGCTGTGGAATGATTTGCCGGCCTCTGTGTTTCCTCCTTACTATAACATGGGTCTCTTCAAGACCAATGTTCATTCCTTCCTCTCCTCAAAAAGACCCTCCACACAGCATCCCAGATGACATAGGCCCTGAGGGAAATCATTTTTCTCAGGGCCTCCTGTGTGGATTAATGTAAAAAAAATGAAAATTTGTATTAAAAAAATTGCAATAGGTGGCGGCACGCGAGCTGTTTGAAAACTGAATGTACCGGACTGAATGTGTGGAACGCGGGGGTGTGGAGGGGAAAGTGGGCGGGGGGTTGACATGAGGGGGGGATCGGGAGAGGGAAGAGGGAAGGCGGGGAAGGGGGAACGCATGAGGGGAAGGGAACATGGGAAGAATGGGCGGTGGAAGGGAAACAGGACAAATGGGAAAGGACACGCAGGGAGAAACAATTCTTTATTAAGTGGCATCGCAACGCTTGGCCGGAATTCGCTAGTTATGTTTATAATTTGTTCTTTGTATGTCGTGCTTAAGATGATATTTTATAAATAATGCGCTCTATAATTTCGCCAAGCTTTTTAGGATATGATGTCATGATCTAATAGTAATTCTAATGCGTCGCAGAAAAGAACTGTTCACGATGTATCTGCTCTAAAAAAATCTCATTAGGCAGCTTGGACCCTGGAACGTTATCTTTCGTTCATCTTTCAGATTTGGATCCTTTGTAGTAATATATTATTTTGTTCTTACCTCGTCGCTTGTAACATAATAGGTTTAGGCAGGGACCTTGTTATATTAAGTTGACGACATATTGTTGTACTGACATCCCTTCTCGGCACATTTCCGAGCTTGTCTTTCTCCCTTATTTAATTACTTCCAAGACACGACAAATGCGGAGAATGGGACGACGTGTGCCATTAAAACGTGTTTATCTTTTCTCTTAAGATATTATTTACAATAAAGCCTTTGTTCCGCTCGAATGAAAGTAATACCCTATTAAACTTTCATCGTATTAATAGTTTTATTTACTTAACAACAGTGTATTTTTGTTTGCTAATAGCAAATACCTAAAAATATCGTAATCAGCAGATGTACGAGACATTTTCAGTAAGTAAGTAATTTAATTTTTAAGTGAGTAATTTTTTTTTTTTTTGAAGTGTATTTGAAAAAAAAAACAGGATATTGTTAATATACTTGTTGATAGGAGGCGTCTACTAATATCTACAGGAATTCCAAAAACTGAACAAATTGGACTAATATCTATGAGAACCAAAGTGAGGACGAATATCTACAGCTCAAACTGCTGACTAATATCTGTGAGAACCAAAGTGAGGACGAATATCTACAGCTCAAACTGCTGACTAATATCTATGAGAACCAAAGTGTGGACAAATATCTACAGCACTTCCAGAGGTTGGATTTGCAATTATGTATAGCATATTGGAATAACGCAATCTTGCGTATGCAGTTTAAAACACTTAATTAAACACAATTTATGTATGTATGTATGTAAAAATCCCTAATATCGGACTATTGGACACATTTAGTATAGCTGATTATTAAGGATTTGGGTTTTTGTTTTAACAGCTTTCTTTATTTCGAGTGTTTCTAAATTATTTAGTCTGTTACCATGACCATTTATGTCAGTTACATGCTAAGAATTTTGAGACTTTTGTATGGGCAATATTTTTTTAAAGCAGGTAGGTACCTACCTAATTCAAAGTATGAGGTGAGTTTTGTCATATCATGGCGAATGATTTAAAGCCCCATAGCGCACGACGAAATTTCTAATTTGAGTTGAAAATGTTACACTTACCTAGCAACTCCTAGAGGAAAAAACTGTTCATTATGCCAGAGCTCACTATCGAGACTTAGTGCTGCTTTACACTCAAAGATTTGCTGCATTGATTTGAATACGTTTTCATTGTTTGAAATGGCATCAGCCGTATTTGGTGACCAGTTCCTAACAGCCAGGTACCTACTTCAAATCTTCCTCTTCCCAATCTCCTCCCCTTCCACACCCATTCAGCCATAGAACATACATTGTCGTAACATAATCCATTGAGACTCTTGTGCTGTATTCACATTTAAAAATAAATTACATGTTCACATGGTTAAATCCTAAAGATATATGAGTTTGTCTCTTTTTAGTGTCGCTTTTTGGTTTCATCGAGTTTCAAATCACAATGGTGCTAAGTTTTCACTTCAAAAATAAAAGTTTATACATTATGTACACTTTTATGCACATCTTCTTATATATAAAAATGAATCGCTAAGCGCAAATCTCGAGAGCAGCTGAACCGATTTCGCTAATTCTTTTTTTAGAATATTCCTTGAAGTACGAGGATGGTTCTTACGCAGAGAAAAATTAAGAAAATTGCACAGAAAATTGGATAATTTCAGAAATATCGCACGTTTGACATTTTGCAAAATGTTAAATCAGGATTCTATTTTTGAAAATCTTTAAGTTGATAAATTTATTTAAAGTAGGTACTCCCATAATAGTTGGAATTGAATCAAAAATTTTAGATATTTTAAATAGGTACCTATGTTAGATACCAAATTTAATATACATGAAAAATGGAAATTTGAACAAAAATTGTAAAAGGTGGCACGTGGGCTGTTTAAAAACTGAATGTACTGGGATTGAATATATGAAAAGCGGGAGGGAGGGGGAGATGGTGGAGGGGGGGGGGGGATGGGGGAAGGGGGAGGGGGGAGGAAGGGCGGTGATAGGGCGGAGGTGGAGGAGGTGGAGTGGGAACCCCCCTTACACCATGCGAGCGAAGCCGCGGGAAAAAGCTAGTATTATTATAAAATAAATTCTCTACAAACTGCACGAAATAATTTAATTTGCTTAATAAATATCGTGTTTAATTAAGCTTAAACTTAATTAAACTGAGAGATCCAACTTGGAGAAACTCATAGTCACTGGCAAAAGTGGAAGGCTGAAGAAGCAGAGGAAGGTCTCCATTGCGCTGGAGTGACCAAGTATCACTGGCGACCGGTACGTCGCGCGTCGGCATCCGCAGCTCTCCACGCAGCGCAAAACCTCGAGGTGTGGAGGAACCTTGTCTACCATGGAAATTGGAGTAGGGTTACTAACCTCAGCAATGAGGTACCTATTTAAAAATACGTCATGTTTAATAATGCAAACGTACATTATAATACCTGCTCTGAATAGTGCAAATGCTCTAAATAGTGCGAAATAGGTTCATACTCGTAAAAACAAAATAGTTAAAGTTGAAAGCTATAATACTCTACCTTTTCAACACTTTCAATACTTTAAGACTTGTAAGGTTAGGTAGCACAGTATGATTTAAACACAATATGAATTATGTAGAATTTAAGTCGAGCTTAATCTTGTTTTATTATCAGCAAGAAAGAGAACACACTGAACTTTTTACATAATTCATACGTACGTAATCTTGAATAATTCTTGGCGTTCTCTCGGTCTGAAATCTTCCCCCAAGAGATCAAATTACTTGCAAATTAGTATTAACATACCTCTTAAAAGGATCATAAATGTATCTTCCTTTCTAATGGACCATTCCTTAAAAATATATATATTTTTTTTATAAGTGTAAAAACATATTATTCACCTACTACCTTGTTAAATAAGGTAGTAGGTGATAATAAATTTTATCGTTCTTTTGCTTTTTATTTGCTTTATTTGTTAATTCCATGCCGCTGTTTTATAGATGTTTACGTTATATTTCTAATGAATTCTCATTATGTTGAGATTCTTTCTTATATTTTGTTTATACAGGGTGTACCCGAAGGATTTTAACCAGCAATTCCTGAGCATATTTGGAATAAAAAGTGTACTTGTCATTTTGCTGTCCGATGATATTTTTTTCCAATTAAAAACAATAAAATCGATTGCAGCCCAGCGGGTCACGTGATTAGCAATCCGGCTCATATCATATCATATGATCCCGTCGCAATTGAAAATATATATTTCTATTTCTGATAGTGATAATTCATGGTGGAATTCCATTATAATATATTATAATAAGCATATAAAACTTTATTCCACTTAATTTTATTCGACCGTAACCGGTTTCAGCTCATTAAAGCCATCTTCAGACTGGTACAAATATTTCTTAGTCTACGGTTTATATACGCAACATATTGGGGAGGGGGAGAGGGGTTGTCTACAAGGATTTTAATCAATTATAATAATTATATTTGTTGCTAAGTCGTTTTAGATTATCGAATTTCTAAATATTTTGGTAATTCCAGTAAGCTAATTACATTGGGTTTGCAGCTCACTTCAATGATGATTATTGAAAAACCTTACAAGTAATATGAGTTATTAATGACCTAATTTTATTGTCAAATAGTTATTATATTTATGAAGTATGGTATTTTTATTGCTTTTTGAAGGGATACATGTTTACATTGGAGTTGGAATGTTCTAAACTAATTTCATATTTTAATATCGAAATTATTATGAATATTACCCTGGATACAAAAGCGGGGACTTAGCAAATGAATCTAATTGCTTTATCTTTACAAAGTTACTTTATGAAGGGGTACATGTTTACATTGGAGTAGGAATGGTCTAAACTAAATACCTATTTTAATTTCGAAATTATTATGAAAATTACAATGGATACAAAAGCGGAGACTTAGCAAATGATTCTAATTGCTTATTCATTACAAAGTTAGATTCTATTTTTTTTAGTTAAGCGGGTAATTTCTAAAGATTCTAGTCTATCCATTTTATGACCTTTATTGCAAATATGGAGATCTTTAACATCTCTGTAAGATCAGACACGAGCTGAAATTACGGTCGAATAAAATTAAGTGGAATAAAGTTTTATATTCGTTTTATTATAATATATGAAAATATATATTTTGGTTTTTAGTAGAAAAATATATCATAGGAGAGCAAAATGATATCCACTTTTTTAGGTACTCTAAATATGCTCAGGAATCGCCGGTTAAACTTCAGGCTTTTATACCCTGTGTATATCACTTTCGTTACATCATTTTATAATGTACTGATTACAATCTCCAGCGTTGCCCTGGCTAGGTGCAGAGTTTTTCGAAATCAGATGTCGACAGTAATTTTCCTTTTTATTTTTGTTTATTTATTTATTTTGTACAATGTATTATACACATTTTAAACATCAAGTGTTCAAAATTTCATCAATATGTATACAATTTCTGCTTTAAGGGTTGGGAAAACGGATGTAGGAGGTTTTTCGCAATTTAGATATATTTATAGACAGTGATCTTCCTCTTGTTATGAAGGTTAAGTGTGCAAATTTTCATCGATCTCTGAATAAAACCGTCGATTTCTACAAATATCCTATTAACGCCGCCCTCCTTACACACTCTTCTTACCCTCCTTGCTTCATTGACATTCATATACATATATAGATATATTTATCTGTCAGATATATGAATGATATTGCGTATGTGTATTCTTAACTAACCAGAAGGGGTCAATGGAAGTTTGATGGTAGTGCGGTGAAAAGAAGGAGACGAGGAAGGTAAAGGTTGGTAAATACTTGGATATTCAATTGAAGCTACATATACAATACGTATATTCAAACAGTGTTTAAAATCTGAATGATTACTTCTCATACTAAGTTCATTCAATTTAATTTTAATTCAATTCTGTATGTGCGCAACCCCATAAACATTTAAATAGGTTTCTTTTCCTCGTTTGTATTTTGGCCTATGACCTCTTGACCAAAGAACCAAGTATCTTACCGCCTTATTACGCAGATCGTTATTCATTATGCCAGTCATTGATTTACCACATCGTTTCGCGTCTTCGTTGGTTTCTCCAGACACCTTCGTTCATTTACTTCTGACATAATTACTCCCTTGAAACTACTGTCTTCTTCACTGTCACCCTCCATCTAGCAGTAATAACTTAAAGCTTCGAGTTTCATTTCTAAGTCTACAAAATTCAAATAGTTATTTTTATCTCCCTTTCTTGTCGGAAAATTCTTATAATAATAGTTAGGTAATTGTAATTGCATTGCACTGAAAATTTCCTGCTAATTATTCACTTTGAATTTTCCAGGGAAATTTAATGAAAATTCTATGAATTAGTTAAATTATTCAAAACTCTTATATTATTATTAACTTATCGTGGGAATTTTCCTAATGGATTTATTCCCGCAGTGTGTTCAAGTAATATGTTGGCAAACTTGGGTAACTGACTTTATTACAAATATGCTTTATTTTAATTTGAATGTGAATATCGCACAAGTCCCAAATGCTCGGAGCCAGTAGGGCTATTGCATACCCAACATTGTGAGGCTAAGGGCGTGATGAGAAGTAGGGGAAGTACCTGGCTAATCAGATGTGGTAACCAAATACGACTAAAGACATTTTAAGCAACCTTTCGATTCTGAATGGTGGTCGATCTTTTGAGAGGTGGGTATGGGTACTGCCGGATAACTGGTCACTCCAAGTGGTTCGCTACGTTTGGTGACTTAGCAGAGGTGGCCGGGTTCATGGGGTGAGGTATGTCTAGGTCTTGGCGGCCAATGCGTTTACTATACTACTGCATGGCGGGTCGGATCGGGAGAGTTTGGTTGATGAAGACCTAATCTAGATCTCTCCTGTCAGACTCTCTCGACCCATCGCCTTGCATTGCAGTAGAAGATACATTCATACGTCCATTGACGCCCAGATTTCTACCCATCCCTCAAACACTTTTCCTTCCCAGAACTTCCTTCTTTCCTTAAAAAAACGAGTGCTCTTTAGACTAGGGATGTCGAAAGTTAAAAAACATATCGATATTTATTAAAATATCAATATCGACGTCGATATATCTAGGAAAAAATATCGATATATCGGTCAAATTTTCAAGCGATTTTGCATTTTAAAAATAATAGTGTATTCAGCTCAATATTATCAAAAGTAATTTTTTTACACAATTTACTTTTTTTAAGGTACAAAAATCTCAATAAAAATGAAAGTATTTTTATCACTATTCATTTTTATTACGTAATAATTACAAAAATATCAAAACTAAAAAGCTGTCTTCTAACTTATATGTAAACTGAGATGCATACAAAGTTTGTATGCGTCTCAGTAACATTTTATTGGCGTATTAATCTGTCAAAAAGGACTTCGTGTTTGGAACAAAGTATAGTCAATAATATTCATAGACAATTGGGAACCAACACATAGGAGTGGCTTAGAAAAAAATGGCGAAAAATAGCATTCGTTTCTATGTATGTACCTACACACATGAGATAGTATTGGTGATCACAAATACTAATGCAAAGACAATAGATTTGAAAGCTATTAATAGTTAAAATTTCAACCGCCAGATGTCATGACCCAATACAGTTACTTTTTTCCGTTCGTTCCTATACGGTTTTGGATTCTAGTGACTTTAAATACATTCATTTAAAAAAATATCGTTTTTGATACAATTTTCGATATTGGATATTTTGTATCCATATATCGATATATCGGATCAAAATATATCGGCTAAAAATATCGATATTTTTAATTCTAAATATCGATATATCGATATTTTTTTCAACAAGCCTACTTTATACCACACGACTGAAGTAAAACTTCACTAACTTATAAAAGAACATATGACATTGGGGTGACATTGACATTGAAAAAAAAAGAGTGGAAAAAAGCCGTTTGCCTCGCCCGATCACCGTTCGCATTGATTACATCACACTTTTCGTAACGCATTCACCAGCTTACCCCCCAAGTCGAGCGTGCGTAAAGAAGTTTTACTTCAAAAACCCCCACGCAGCATCCCCAAAGATGACATAGGCCCTGAAGGAAAATGAGTAATTTCGTCGCAATATTTACAATTATCTTAAATTAGGTATGTTTTATGCTATAAATTTTAACGGGGATTCTTTTTAAGATGTGTTGTTATTTTTTTTGTAAAGAGCAGACCTTTTAACGTCTTGAGCTGAGGAATAGAATAAAATGCCACACTCTTGCGACACGGTTCAAATTCTTTCATTCTTCAACAAGTGTTGTCGTTTGGAGAGTGACAGAGGCGCTAACAGGAACCCTGAGTGTTTACACAAAAGGTCGTCGGCACCGCTACATTCCCCCTCCGCGCTAAACGAACACCGACTCAACTCGCCGCTTTTCACATAATGACAATGACGTATCTTACGGCGTAACTGAAACGTGGTGTATGATAAAATAACTAACTAACTAACCGTCATGCCGTTTTGCCGCAGGGTTGGCAGAGAAGACCTAAACAACTCTGTCTTGGCACACACTCCTTGTTTCATTCGCATTCACATCATCTCATACATACCCTTCTGTTATTCTGACTCTTGTAATGGCCCGACCGAGTATCGATTGCCATCCTCGGGCATCCCCATGTCTTTATCTTATTCATTTCACTTACGTCAGCCTCGCTATCTTCTTTGCGAACCTCCACTTTTATTAAACGATTATATTATGTGAGGCGTGTTGAAATAATCTCCAATTAATTTCATTTTGAGTAAATACGCAAAAAAAGTATTTTTAATTTTTTTGCCCTACTATTTAACTATATAAATTATTTAGTTATCTGCAATTAATAGATGGAGATTGCCGCTTTTGTTCTGTCTCTCTGGTTGGCCCACACAGATACTGCCGTTTTGTTCCATACTCTGCAATACCCCAATGGAGATTGTCATTTTTGTTGCAGAACTAACTACATTTATTTTAATATGTATGGGATACTATCATATATGCTCCTAACCACGGGCGTAGCGTAATGTCATTTTGAGTTATCGGTGTTAAAAATAGCATTTCTTGAAAAAATTGCTTGTAAGTACATCAACAATATTTAAGATTCATGGGAATTCCAAAAAACATATGGGTATATAATACCAGTAATATTGTCATATGCAATAAAAAATGTACCAGGTCGAAATTTCCGTAGATTTAGTGCTGATTTCTCTTTTCCCTAAAAAATATTTTTCTCCCCTAGATCTAGTCAAATTTCCCTAGACGGTACGAAAATATAGGTAAAAAGGTTACCATCGGATAATCGGTACAGAGAGCAAATCCAAAATACATTATTAGTGTAATAATTAGTAATAAAATAAGTTATGCCGCTCGCATCTCCTTATTTTTAATATTATTGATGTTGATATCTTAACTTTTCGGGGGGGGGGGGTTTGAACCCCCCCCCCCCCTGGCTACGCCCATGCTCCGAACTCTTTGCAGCTGTAGATATTAGTATTTTAGTTTCTCTATCCATCGCCATATCTAACTCATTTTAGACCAACGGTGGAGATTGCCGTCTTTGTTTCGACACGTCTCATGATATGGTTTTCCCACATACATCCAGAGGATCTCATTTCTACAGCATTCTATCTGATTTCATCCTTCCTCTGCTACTTCCTTGTCTCACTGCCATACATCAGTTTAGGTACCAATACTCCGTTGTGAACTGCTAGCTTCGCTTCTTTGGAGATTTTTTTGTTAGCGCCAACCGCGACCAGTCCTCCATTAATGCGGTTTCCTGCATTTACCTTTCTTTACATATCTCTTTCAGTCTTTCCATCTCTCCAAACACACTTTCCAAATAATAAAATGGTAAAATAAAGTACAAAGTAAAAAATCTGTTATTTGATTATTTGTACAATTTTTTCGTTCCGGATTTTATTTATCATCGCCACCATTTTCAGCCAGCAATGGATACGTTTAACTTTTACAAATGACGTACGATACCTTATTTTACTAATTGTTATCAGTAATAATTATTTATTTAATTAATGTGTGTTTCTTTCTCAAGGTACCATAACCTTTATTTTGCTCTAAAACAATATACATAATTACATAATGGCTTTCTCTAATTTCACTTCTTCAATAATTGACCTTTATTAAAAATTGTACTGTTGTCAGTCATCAATTTGCTAATGTGAATAACATATTAAGTATGCACCAACTTTCATTTCCTATTTGGTGTCATAACAATAATTGGCGGCACTTAATTGGTCACCAAATATCAATACACTTAAAAGGTTTTGTGTGACTCATCTATACTAGGTAGTTTATTTTATCTAATTCATTATTCAGTGGAGAAATCTCCTCTAATTTTAGTGCGTTTCTGTGCTTTGATAATATATCCTTGCTACGTAGCAAAGAAATATTCCAAGATATTTTCTTGCTGACAAAGAAACATTCAAAATGTTAAATATCCCAAGATGTTTTACCTAGCAACGAAACATTCCGAAATATTTCTTATTTCAAGACCGATTCTTTTAGTCGCTGGATGGGGTTGTTCTTCGGGGTTTGGTACATATTGATGTCGCTTTCAACCTTGACATTTGAACGTCTCGGAGTCAATATCTACCATGGTAGTGGAATATTTTGTGGTGTTAAGGTTTATTCCACAAGTTGTGAATTGAGCCTCTGCTTGACAAAACTATAATTTGATTTTATCCTTCCAGCACATCGGTAAACGGTTCTGTGTTCCATCGCGGATTTTTGTGGATTGACGTCTGGGCTGGAAATTTTTGCTTATATCGTTGTATGCGTATAAAGTTGCTGAAAAGGATAGTAATGAAATATGCTCTAAAAACGACAGGAGGTTAATATCAATTTACTAGAAGCGGGTTTTTGCTGCTAGGCCCTGCGCCTACTGTAGCTTAATCACAAATTTCACGTACATATATTCTATGTCCAGAATGGAGAGATACTTACAAAAGTACTTACGTCTCCCAGCCGACGTTCCTCGTCTGTTAACGTAAGTGGCGTTATCTTTTGGCATTATTAGCTACTTGCTTTAATTCGGTTCTATTACGATATTAGCTCAGTCACAAATTTCACGTTCACAGATGGTTTCCATATGGCGCGGCGTCAGAGTTGTACTCGTAGTCGGATTTTTAAATTTCATCCGTACAGTCGCTAGGGTATTAATATTGTCAGATACAAATAAGTATTCCATGATATCATTTTTCTTCATGATGGATAAGTAATTGATAGTAGAATGGTCCAACTTATTTATACCGGCATAAAACATCCAACGTTCCAATTTATATCCATAGTGGAAACGATGGACCAAAAAATTAAACTATTCGTGATGAAAAACGCCATTAAAACATAAAAATTCATCCATTGGCGTGCATAATTCTGTTTTCATTTCACAGAAATGTATTATTTCCCTCAAATAAATGTCTGATTTCTTTCTGTATTAATACAGATCACAATTTATTACAAAGAGTTAGCATGCAGATAAATTTAAATTAAATATACTATTAGGAAGTAAAGAACTTACCCGTAGTTTACTTGTTCCTGATAAGAAACCACGTGTCAGTAATAATTTTTTTCTATCTGTACAAATCATTTTAAATATGCTTTTATTGCTTTTTAAACGACTTCAAAAAGGAGGAGGTTCTCAATTCGACGGTATTTTTTAATTTTTTTTTTTTAATGTTTGTTACCTCAGAATTTTCGACTGAGTGAACCGATATTGATGATTATTTTTTATTTGAAAGCTGGTGCTTCCCGTGTGGTCCCATTTCAATTTGGTCAAGTTCTGACAATGGCATCCATGAGAAAACCATAAAAGTTTGAAATTTGCATTAAGTATGTGCGCGGCAAATGGACGAATAACTCAATATCACGCCAACCGATTTCGATGATTCTTTTTTTATTGGAAAGGATGTACTTCAAGGGTAGTTTTATGTTTGGTTAGGTTCTGAGTATGGGATCCATGACACAGTGACGGAACTCTTCAATTATTAGGAGAAAATTAACGATACTCGGCCGAATCTTTTATATATCCGGATTTTTGAGTCACCTATCGTAACGTCGTTATGGTCATGTAATCTCGGTCTCATATGAGCAGCGCGTTTAGTATATTCAGTATATTCAGACAAATTATTTAGTTTACTTCAGATTCATAAAAATCAAAAAATAAACAAACATTTTAACAAAACAAAAAAAAATGACATCAAAAAAGCACTAAAAAGTAAAAAAATAATTTCGTATTCTTCTACAACTTAATAATCAACTTACTTTTTCTACTCATCAATATGTAGGTACGATTGTTATTTTTGGAGTCGTTGTCAGCCAGCTGTCAGCGAAAAAAATTGACTACGTTAAAAAACCTAAGCCCTCCGCCCCTCATCGTGACCAAGCGTGGTATTTTGAAGATCCCCCCCCCCCCTGAACGGGTCACGTAGTATGGGTACATTCCTTAAAATAAAAATTAAGTAACAAATGTGCATGTGAAATAAAACTTCCAAACAAAATGTCTAGAAATTGTTACATAGTTAATGCCGAAGAAATACAAAAAATGGTTAATATACATCATTATGTATCCTCTCATACATTCCTCTTCTGTTATTATGACTACATATCATTCCTTGCTTCTAAAATCGGCCATCGTACGCTACTGACAGTCATATGCCTCCATAGATCTGTTTTGTCACTTTAATTGCAGCACTCTGAACGGCGAATTGAGCGAATAAAAATAGCGAGCGAAATCGATGGCCGCCGGGAACACGTAATAAAAACGGCGATAATAATTACTTTCCGGGATCGTTTTTTAAAACGGCATTCATTCAATTTTGCCAGTTTGCCTTTGTAGCGAAACCTCCATCGAACATCGTGCTGCGGATCAAATAGCCACTGGGGTTTTTTTTATCTGACTTTGGACAACAACACGAGTTATGGTGTGCGAGATTACAACATTATCAAATAGGTGTTTTTTTAGGGGGGTGTTGTGTGGAGGATCTCCTTGTTATAAAGGTTGATAATGATCAACAAAACAGTTACAAAAATAACATAGATATCGTAGAACACATTCAAAACAAATTTATAAAATACCTTACCTTCAAATTCAACTAAAATTTTGAATGCACATTTCAAACTTTGCAACAAAGGCGAGCAATAGCTGATTTAACATTTTTAAACAGAATTTTAAATAATAACATCAACTGTATCTATGTTCTTTCCCCAATTAATTTGAACATACCCTTAATTTACCTTTATCCTTACTCCCTTCAATTTGGGAGGCGGGAATGGGTACCGCCGCCCCGTGAACCATTTATTGTATGAGCAACATCTCTGCCATAGGTCACCCCAAGTGTTCGCTACGATGGGTGACTTAACAGGGGTGCCCGGGTTCATATGGTAAGGTTTGTCTGGATCTGGCGGCAGATGGACGTGGATGTAGATGGACACACTGAACCCTAGATTCGTACCCACCCCTCTTACCTTTTTCCTTCCTTACACTTCCTCTCCTTCCTTTCCTTAAAAAATACCCTCCACCCAGCATTCCCAAAGATGACATGTGCCCTGAGGGAAATTATTTTCTTTGGGCCTCCTGTGTTAAGCTAATGTTAAAAAAAAAACGAGTGTGCTTTAGACTACACGACTGAAGTAAAATTTCACTAACTTGTAAAAGAAGAGAGAAAGAAAATGTGCGCGCGCACTGCTCTCTCTTGCTCCTACAGTGTGATACAGACAATAGTTCTGCACTGTGTCTTAGATTTACGAAACGTAACTGGCTATGAGAGAAAGAGAGAAAGAAAATGGGTGCTCGCACCTCTCTCTCTCTTGCCCCTACAGTAATAAATACGAAACGTAACTATCTCTCTTTCTATCTTCACTAACTTATGTCTCCCTCTTTTCGTAACGCTCTCGTCACGCATTTGCCAGCTTACTCCCCAAGTCAAGCGTGCGTAAAGAAGTTTTACTTTAAAAAAAAACAGCCTTCAGTCATGCTTACGCCTTTTTTATATGAATACCGCACAAGAGTCCCTACTGCTCCCGTCTGAAGCCTGTGAGACTATGGCATCCCCTATTGGGGTATGTTGTGAGGCTGAAGGTAGTGGGGAGGGGGAGTGGAAAGGGAAGAGGAAGGTGGGGAAGTTCCTGGCTATTCAGATCTGGTAACCAAACATGGCTAATGCCATTTCAAGCAACGTTTCAATTCTGAATGGTGGTCTTACACCAGGGCGATACTAAGAGTATCTTCCACCCTGAAACGTGCCACAAATATACTATATATTATTTTAAATGAATAAATTGTGAAATAACACAAATTAATCTTAAAAATAAACGGGCGGTCCGTTTGATAGATTCTCCCATCTTAACAGACGGATTGCAATCTTTAGAGCACAGGCGTCGGGTGGGAATGCTATCCTTGTTCTACCGGTATTACAATGGAAGATGCTCCGAGGAACTAGCATCATTGATCCCTTCGGCACCGGTGCATAGTCGGGAAACACGCCAAACGCGTGCCCAACATTTGTACACAGTTGACATTTGTCACATGAGAACGGGTCGTTTCTTCGACTCGTTCTTGTGTTCAACAGCTCGGCTCTGTGTTTCCTCCTTCCTACAACATGGGTCTCTTCAAGACCAATGTTCATTCCTTCCTCTCCTCAAAAAGACCCTCCACACAGCATCCCAGATGACATAGGCCCTGAGGGAAATTATTTTCCTCAGGGCCTCCTGTGTGGAGTTAATGTAAAAAAAAAAAAAAAAAATCAAATAAAATTTATTTGTCACGCCGGGATTCGATCCCGCGAGCTTCGGTGTGCGAGTCAAGAGCCTTACCCGTGGAGCATGGACCACGCCGGCCGTAATACTTATTGTTATTATCGAAAAGGGGATAACTAATGTACACGATCATCAATCTTTCTGTATTATAAATGTAGGTATATTATGTTCATTTAAAATTAACTTTTTTTTAAGTTGTCTGGTGTTTTCTTTGCTGAAGTCGAAGTGAGACACATTCTATGCCAGCAAAGTAAATTAAATGGTTAAATAATAAAACAATAATACCATATAGGCGTAAAACCGAATAAAGTAAATTAAAATATCATTCTTTGTGATCGAAAACATTGGCACTAGCTAGGTTTGTGAGCACTGTATTCGTATTCAATGTATTAGAATCATTATTTTATTCGAATCAATATTTGTATTCAAATCAATATTTGTTGCGATATGCGCACTCCACGTTTATTTGATCTCGTAATCATAACGGGATTACTGCTATTCGAAAGTTTGAATTTGTAAAAATGATTGTCTAGTTCTGTTACATTTTCGAACACACGTTTGCTCGTGGATGTACAAACCAATTTCATGGCGTATTTGAACTCGCTTTGTCAAGGCAGATTTACTGTTATTTCATTTGATTCAATTGTTTCGGTAGTAAACGAATAGACATATCACGTGTCATCGAAGATGAAGTTCACAATATGCTATGAATATTGATGAAATTCGCGGACCTCTCTACAGTTAAACGATGTTGAAAATTGCCGTTTGGTACCTACCTAATAATTTGATTAGTTTTTTCCTCATGAACGGGAAAGAGGCTAGTTATCGGCAGCCAGTAGGTTTAAGATGTGTTAAGAATAAAAAATGAAAACTGTAGTTCGGAACTGCAATTTCTTGTGGGGATTTTTAGGGTTCCACGACAACTCAGAATCAACTCAACTCAACATCTCTTTGAAAAGTCATTAAAAGCCATGAAAAAATGATTGAAAAATAGCCCATAATCTAACCTAACGTGGTAACCTAACATAAAGATTATTAGAATAGAATAAAACAAATGCTAAGCCATCGAAAATTATATAAAATGTTTTTAAAGCGTGAAGTAATGTGAAACTGATATATGAAACTAGTAATAAGTTTGTCTTCCAAATACGTAAAAAAATATCCATCCACCATTTAAATGATTCTATCGGTAATGCTTTATTTTTCCTGGGGCACCTTTCGACGCCACTCCAAAACTACGTTAGTAAAAAAGGCTCTTGGGATCGTCTTGACGTTTACGTGTTTGGCGCGCTTTTCTTTGGTCGGCCATCAGTCGGGGCTTCCCTGTCACGTACGTCCGATTGCTTCCGGTTCCGACACCCTTCTACTCGCCTTTGCCGCCCAACCGACCCACTTCCGGTGAGAGCCGCCCTCGGATAGTAGGGCGGTGGAGGATATTCCTGTATTATGAAAGAATCGATACTTTTGACACCAAATGGCACCCGATCATACCATATTCTAAATTTCTACCGGCATACAACATACTTCCATAAAATAAAAAATAACACAAGAAGTGACTTGTGGGCATGTTTCGTGGGCAAATATTTGCCTAAATTAGGCCTAAATTTCCAATACACAACTGTGTTCACGAAATTCTAATCGGCGAAGTCAGACAAGTGTGACACTAAGCTCTGGGCTATTGGGCTAAATAGAATTTTTTTAAGCAAATACTTTTTAGCATCGTTGTGATTTGAAATTCGATGAAACGGAAACGAGCAACACTAAAAAGAGACGAACACATGCATCTCTAGGATTTAGCCTGCGAGAGAATGAGACAGACTTATCGATGTCCTCTTTGTGCGGTGCTTCGTAGAATAAAATGTAAAATAATTTTTAAACTTAGTAACAATATTATAATAAATAAACCCCACAATTATCCTACTCCTGATCCTCCGCATTCGTCTAATTTTTTCGAACTTTAGTTTTCTGAAGGTTTCACTTCTACGCCTCTCAAGATGTCGAAACGTCACTTCAAATAATAACTATATAATAACCAGGTCTGAATAGCCATGTACTTCCTCTCCCCATCACCGTCCCTTCCGTATCCAAATCCAGAGACGAATGCCGTATGACGAGTCCCACTGACTCAAGGAAGTTGTGACTCTAGCGCGGTATCCACATAGAAATATAACGTTTATTTTAATTATTTTACTGATCAGGTCTGAATAATCAGATACTTCCCAACCTTCCTCTACACTTTCCCCCTTTCTTTATGTAGGCAGTATCACAACATTCCTCAAATCGGGATGCCATTAATACAGTATCACATCAAATATCTGTATATAAAATTAGGTACACACATTCAAATCTCTTTACCGTAATAGTCAAATAATCTTAAAATCAAAATGATACGATTTTTCAACGAAATGCTTTATTTACCCAACGATAAATTCAGCACACCCTCCTGACAATATTCGATCATTGGCGTGCTTGATATAGAACCTTACTTCTTATGTGAGAGCTTTTTCTCTTATTCTGTTGGCGCAAGTTGTGAGTTTTATACGCCTGTTAGCCAAGTTCGGCTGCACCGAGCAGACAATCGGAACACTTTGGGGTGTTGTCAGATTTCAAATGACTTTTTAGAGCATTTTCGAGTATCGTCTGGTATTTTCGAGTGCAACCTTTAAGTTTTCTCGTACAAAATTAAAGTTTTCACCTACAATGGTGAAGTTTACTCAAACTTGTTTCAAGTTTAACGATGCGCTTCCATTGGTTTTGAAATAACTATTTAATGAAACACAGAAAAAAAGTTTAGTGTATTACACTGGTATACTCGTATAAGTATCTACGTACCTTTTTAATCATATTTACCTGCTTTTCTTATTTATTTTTTCTTTTCAAATATTTTGTATATTATGTATTATAACCCTTATGGAATGTGTGGGATTGCACTATTCTCCCCACATACCGGAATAAACATTTATTTATGTTTATTTATTTTAAAGAGAATTCCACACAAGAGTCCCAATTGCATGTGGCCAGTGGAACTAAAGCATACCAAGAAGTTGGGGTATGTTTTTGAGGCAAAAGGGAGCGGGGAGCTGAATGAGATGAGGTATAGGAAGGTCGGGCAATGAGCAGTACCGCTCTGTTGGAATCAGGTCACTAAAGACGGTTCATGCCATTTGATGCAGCGTTTCTCTTTTGAATGATGGTTCACCAGTGCGTTTCTCAGAATATTATCCAAATAAGACAAAAAAAATTATTGTGCATACCCGCCTCTGTGGTCGAAGGATAAGACTCTCGACTAGCGATCCGGAGATCCAAATCCCGGCATTAGCAAATAAATTTTACTCTATTGCTTTGTTTTTTCAGAATTCGATCATTTCAAATAATATAAGTTATATTTGCAGCACATTTCGGAGTAGAAGATACTCTCAATATCGCCCTGGTTCCAATTCATTGAGAATTGAAACATTGCTTGAAATGGCTTTAGCCTTGTTTGGTAAACAGCCGGGCACTCCCCCACCTTCCTCTTCCCCATCTTATTTTCTTGCTCACGTACCTTCAGCCTCACAATACACCACGATTGGGGCACGATGACTCCGGGCTGTTGGGAGCAGTTAGGACTCTTGTGCAGTATTTACCTAAAAAAAAATTTTCAGTAAATATATCGCCCATGTCACTTTGCCCCAAACTGAGATATATGAGAATATATTGTATAATATTTATCTTACAATATGAATATATTACATGCAATTTAAGAGGGCATTACCAGAGAAAGCCTGAAATACGTCATTTTCAAAAAAGTTTTTAGACGTATTGACTCTTTTCCACAAAAAATTATAAATGGATTTCGAAAGATTGTTCTTTTATCTAGCATTCGTATGTAATAAATTTTTAGAATTTTTTAAAATTTTTAGTATAATAAGGTTATTCCATAGGTCGTTGGCAGATTTGTTAAATTTTCAAAAAAAATTTTGTATTATACCACACCCATTTCAAATAATGTAATCATGCAGTAAAATAAATCAATACATTATCTAGCAAAGTTATGTATTAGAATTTTAATTTTAGTTTCAATAAAATCATTAAAAAATATGTACGTACATGTGTTTCTTGACGAAAATTGGTCCATTTGTGTATTTATTTGCGCACTTACAAACTAATATATTTCAGATATTTTTAACATTCTTATTAAATTTAGACATTATTGAAAAATGATAAATACTTACAATCAAAAAATAACTACAAAAAGTACACTATTTTAATAGTTTTATCATCACGCCTTTCAGCATTTTTGGATGAAGGTATAAATTAAAGCTAATTTGGATTGAAATAAATTCGATATTGAGTTATAATTTAAAAAAGCTGGTACGGAGAATAATTAATCTTTGTCATTGTAACCGTCCTGCACGATCGGAAGAACAACTTTCGACGAAATGTGGATTTTCGTCCGCTGGCTGGTTAAACGCTCTTAATACCTATACCTACGAGTATACGTTGTAGGAAAGAAGCGGAGTTTACAACGGAGCTGTCAGCGGTTGGACATATTTCATCTCCCTGTGCAATTAAAACGCCAAAACGTTCGTTGATGGTTCACATTTTCCATTAATTTGATATATTTTATGAACTTTTTAATTGATCGTTAATTAAGTTACGGGATTATTGACGCGTCGAAATCGCTTACCTCTTATGACGTTTAATATTAATTTGTAATGGGTTTAAATTATTTGGCTTTATTTAATGACAATTATGAAGTCATTTTAGAACTAAAATTTACAAATAATCATGTTTTAACATTATTTATTACAAGCGTGTATTACAAGCTTTTCCGTATTCGCAATTGAGTGATTATTGAAATATGATTATTATATTAAATACTAACTGAAGTTCCCGGCGTTGCCTGGTTTTTGCACAAGAGTTTTAACAGAAATTAAAATTTAATATAAGTAGACCTTCCTCTCGTTTCGAAGGTTAAGTGTGTTAAATTTCATCAACCTCGGAATAAAACTCTAGATTTATATACAAATCGAATCCAGGCCGCCCGCCTGCCACAGATCTTTTTTTTTAATTGATGAAATTTTAAATTAATTTAATTCAAAATTTATAGATTTCTTAGTTTTAGCCACGTTTTTGGTTTATAAAAAACATGGTTAAAACTAAGAAATCTATTAATTTTTAATTTCTATTAGATACCTGCAATTCATGAAAAAGCTAATTGTACCTAGGCTGTATCAGGGCCTCTGTCATCTTTGGGGATGCTGCATGGGGAGGTCTTCTTGGGGAATGGAAAGAGTGAACATCTCTTTAAGACCCATGTTATAGAGGGAAAAAATACAGGGGCCCAAAAGTCATTCCACAGCCGAGCTGTTGAAAACATGAACGAGTCGTGGAAGCAATCCGTTTTCATGCGACAATTGTCAACAGTGCGCGCAGTGGGCGCGCGTTTTTCGTATTTCCTACCGTGTACTCGTACCGAAGGGTTCAATGATGCAAGTTTAGCCTGCAATCCACTGTCTGATCGGAAAATTATTTGCTAGCAAAATAAACCAAACTTTACTTACAACCCAATAGATAGAAATTTTTCCCCATAATGCACAGGTAAGAAATGGTCCTGTATATTTTCTGTCTGTGTAGAATATAAATAAAGAACAATATAAATAAGTAAATTATTAGGCAGGATCACGTTCATTGGTCAATCGCATTATACATATAGTTTTGTACTAGTAACCGATGCTGTGGATGAAATCTGTTGTTCATAGGTTGTTATAATAGATTGTCTAGTCTGTAGTTAGATGTAAGAGAGAGCATTGTAGATATATTTTATAGTACAGCGCCCTTGAGGTGACTTTTCACAAAAAATAGGCTTTACAAATCATCCAAATATTATTATTATTTTTAAACAACCAAGCATCAAAAACTTTCCTTCGTCTCTAAAGCCTCAATGACACACGGCGAGTTACAAGCTACTATCTACTAAGTTTTAAAAACGGGTAAATCGGCGAGTGAGATTGTCATGATGACACACAAAACTGTCCACTCGCACAGAAGCGTAGGAAACGGAGGTCGCTTTTAGCGCCAGTAACAAGAATAACGGCGCCTGCGTAAACTAATTCTTCAGATTTTTGACAGTCGAAATCAGCTGTTTATCGGAAGCCATGTTGGAAACGTAAATAAACCAATCACGTGCAAGCGGAGCAAGCGTGTAGGCGAGTAAAGTTGACGACATTTCAACTTTTTTTCGTAGATTGTCAACAATCTGCTAGTAGCTGCAAGTTAGCAAGTGACACGATGACACTGGGCGAGTTTACTAACGGATAGTGAATTTCCCAGATAGTAGCTTGTAAACTAGCCCTGTGTCATCGACGCTTAAATGATAATGATTTCCACCCCATAATAATCAATGTGTGGGATGGAATCGATGTTTGGACGGATGTTCCTCCCTGAACAGTCAATAGAATCCACCCTACCTTCTTCCCTTGGAAACAATACCCTAGCGATAAGGGAACCGTTTACCGTTGTTATTATTGCTAATGCCACGCCGCCGGCGAGCAAATATTTATTCAACGTCTAAACCAGATAAAACTCCCCCATTCCTCATTCTTGTATAATTTTATTACTAGGCCGGTAGCTACTACGGAATAATTATTACTTGATAATTTTTCTGTTCGTTATTTTTAATTTTTTTTGTTCACTTTTAAACCGAATCCAATTAAATTTACAACAAAATTGATCCAATTTATCTCGTAAAACGAGAATTTTATCGAATTAAAGTAATTTCAAAGAATTAAGGAAGACTTTAATCAGTTTTGTTTTTAGTTTAGTCCCGGGCGTTGCGTTGCCCTGCCGAGCGATTCTATATCTTTTGTGTGATCGTTATTAGATAACGAACGTGATCTCCTGTCAGATTTCTGTGATTTTTATGGCTGTTATTTGCTTTTTCTGTGTACAACGTACATTGAAACGATCTTAACTAAAATATGTGACATTGGAGGACCCACTACTTACCCGCCTTCGTATAGGTAACAGAGAACCCCTTCAAGGCTCTTGCAAGGACTCTAATTTTTTGGTAAAAACAACTCAACATTTGATAACGAAACTAGACCTCCAATGTCCCTGCATGCGTTGTTAGGCAGCAGGATGCAAGTGCTACTATGTACAATTATTAATATGTAAGGATAGTATATTGAAAATCTTACCTTGACCTCTTTTAGGTGATGGAAATAATAAAGAAAAACGTAAGTACGCAGTTTGCCTACTCTGACAAATTTACTTACATATAAACACTAAGCATGAATTGAGTATAAAGATAGCATCAGAAGTAGTGGGTATCCAGAGACGGAGGTGGAGCGACGCCGATCGCCCGGTCCTGTTGAGAGTTAGGCCCTCCGTTCATGTAGATACTTACATTCTACGTAATTTTGACGAAACCGCTAGTACCCTGCTATACTACTTTTTAATGCTTGTCTCCCTACACGGCGCTATCTGAAATATGCTGAACTTGATCATTTTTCACGTGCAGCCGTGGAGTTAACACGCTGTCAAGCGATGTCAAATGACTTTTTTTCCAACATCAATCCATGCCTTCTCCACTAAATCCTTTCTTACGTATTCTAGTAAAGTATAGTTATATAAACATGCATTTTTTCCACTTCCAGAACAAATCTAACATTATTTTCATGTTCCGACGCCATTTCTGTCAAACGTCAAAACGAATAAGTATCAGAGACAAATGATGCGACGCGTCGCGTGCGATCAGCACTGCCGGTATCGTGATACTGATTGGAAACTGACAGCCACCGCGTAGCGCCGTGAACGGGCACCAGCAAAATCGTACGGGGGGTACTCACGATCGGGGCGTATGATACGCGCACGAGGATCGAGTATCTTGTAAGTACCTCCGTGAACGGAGGCACTTAGTCGGTGATCAGGCAAGTCGAATACGAGAATACGGATTAAAATATGTGACAGTAAACATTGTAAAAATCACAGAATGTCCGTTATCTAATAACGATCCCACAAAAGTTATAGAATTGCTCGGCTGGTTTTAGACATACATAGTTTTTTTCAAAATCAGATATCGATTCCGGGAGAAATTCTGAATGTACGTCCGTAGCCGAGCAGTGACCCTTTTGTCAACAGAATTAATGATAACTAAACAAAATGTTTAAAATTGTAAAAATATATTGATAAATAAATGTTTATATTATTTTTATTATTATGTTAACTAATTATTATAAACTCGAAAGTTTGTATGGTTTGTTACTCTTTCACGCAAAAACTACTGAATTGATTTTAATGAAATTTTACAATAATATAGCTCATTTATTAGAATAACATATAAGCTATAATTTATAAAGCTAGATAGGATGGGGACGCGGGAGGGCAATACGCACGGGAAAGGTGATTCAGGGAGAAACAATGTATTTCTTTGAATACGGTATTGCAACGCATGCCGGAAACCAGCTAGTTAGGTTAAAATTTTCCTTTTCAGGTAGGTATGCAAAATTTCACCAAGAATTATCAAAATTCTACTGGGTTAGAAAAAGCGGGTGGAGTGGTTTTCAAGATCTTCCTCATGTTTTGAATGTTGTATGATTTTTTTTTAATCTATTTAAATAAAACTGTAGATCTGTTTTAAAAATAAACCAACACTGGGACACTCTTCTTTACAGGTAAATGTAAATTTATATGAATACAACAGTCCCAACTGCGTCCAGCTGTCTAGAGCCAGTGGGATTATGGCAATATGTTGTGAGGCTGAAAGGAGTTGGAATATAAGGAGTTGGGGTAGGGGAAGATTGGGAACTACCTGACCATTCAGATATGGCTACTAAACTCATCTAAAGTAATTTCAAAGCAAAGTTTCAATTCTGACTGATGATTTTTCACTAAGGGGAAAGCCGGGATAGTGAGTAGACTGTGCTACCACTCTTTTTGGGTGATCCACAACTTTTAGTTTGTTCGTCTGAGTTAATAATTACTTGGCTCTAAGTTGTGTTTGCGCATAGACCGCATTGCAACCACTCTGCAGCTAGCGGCGGATATTGCACTCTCGTCGATTGTTTACCTTCATTTCTGAGTAGGAGAAATGAGCACGTCTAGCGTATTATCTATCGTAATAGTCTTTTGAGTATGTAAACCAGACTACTACGTCACTATACTAAGTTACAAATTTCAAGTTTTTTTTTCTTTCTTATAGGTCGTTATAAATATGCATTCGGTAATTGTCCTTGCCAAATGTCACTAAGAAACAGCATTTTTTCTCACTTTCCCAATTTATTGTTTTTAGTGAGAACAGCCAATGAATATCTACTCTCTCTTTTTTAGCATGTGTTCTTTTTGTTGAATGGTCTCTCTTTCATTTTCATTGAAATTTTCTTTTCTGATATCGGATAACAAGTTTGAAATGTGCTGTATAAAAGAAATGCATCTGTGTGAGTAGTTGTATCGATTTAACTCCGGTTGCGATACTTATATTGCTTGATTTCTTTGATCTTCACTTTTCTACCAAGTAAAATCTTAGTGTTAAAAGAATATATGATGCAAATGTGAATGGTAGAAGAAGTCGGGGACGCCCGAGGAAGACATGGCACGATCAAGTAAATCAGATACTTGAGACGGGCCATGTCAAAAGTCAGAATAATAGAAGAGTATGTATGAGACGATGTATGAATGTGAGTGAGGCAAAGAGTGTGTGCCAAGACCGAGTTGTTTGGCGGGCCGTCCTCTCTGCCTACCCCTGCGGGGAAACGGCGTGATGGTTAGTTAGTTAGTTAGTTTAAAATCTTAACTAGTAAAATTTTAATTGGTGCAATTTTGTTCGTTTGCTATTAACACCGTTACATCTGTGGTGATCTTTCCTGTAACTTTGGTTCAATGAACTCTAGAACTTGGTCTTGCTTTGAATTTGAGTGTCATTTTTTAAATTGTAAGTTGTTGTGGGAACAATTGAGACAAGCATGAATGACAAATATGTAAACGGTTGACAATTGTCACATGAGAACGGGTCGCTTCTTCGACTCGTTCTTGAGTTCAACATCTCGGATGTGGAACGATTTGTCGGCCTCTGTGATTCCCCCTTCCTACAATATGGGTCTCTTCAAGACCAATGTTCGTTTCTTCCTCTCCTCAAAAAGGTCCTCCACACAGTATCTCAGATGATATTGGCCCTGAGGGAAATTATTTTCTTCAGGACCTCCTGTGTGAAGTTAATGTAAAAAAGCGGTAAAGTGGGTACCGAAATTATTTTAGTTTAATTAATTAATTAATATTTTTATTTGAAATGTGTATTTCTTTTGTTTAATTTATGACAGATGTCGTAATTTCTTAAGTTTACTAATGGTGTTCATTCAAAAGCTAAATTTCTGATCGTCTCTAAAATTGACAATAATTGTTTTTGAAAAGCATTTTTTTTAGGCAAATGCGTTTTTACAAAGAAAAATTTTCAGAAATGATTTTAGATTTTCACGGCCAAAAGTATTTTTGTTAATAATTTTTGGGGTGTTATGCCGTGTTGCGCTACCTCCTTCTTTAGCCAACGTTTCGGACAGCGTTACAGTGTGCGTCATCGTGTCATGTCATCACACATCTGCCCTGATGATGGACACTGTAACGCTGTCCGAAACGTTGGCTAAAGAAGGAGGTAGCGCCATACGGCACAACACCCCAAAAATAAAAAATAAACCAAAAATACTTTCAGCTTCATAAATCTTATAATTACAATATCCGGCGATTTTTCATGGGGCTGCGCTAGTTTTATCCTAAGTTCGAATACAGAAATATCCATCGGCTGACGATAAATTAAGGGTTGTGTTAAAGAGTTTATATTTCGGATTAATGGTTCGATCTTCATGGCTGACAATTCAATCGCCATTAAGGCTCTCGTAAAAGTCTACTGCCTGCGTATATTTTTACTTTTATTTTGCAACTTGCTAACTGTTCGGGTTTTATGACACTTTCACACAAATTCTTTGTTTTTTATTGTTTCTCCGCTTTTGTATCTGGAAAAAATCACTTTATTTCCAACTGTAATTGTTATTGTAATGGTTTTATTCATTGCAATTAATTTCTACTGATGTAGCGTTTATTTGTAATAATTTAAACAAATCGAGGAAGTAATTAACAAGTCGAAGGTAGAGCACGAAAAAGTATACCTAAATTTGTCAGAAAATTGCTCATGGACTTTAAAAATGATATATTTATAAAATCAGAAATTTAATGGAAACTTAGAGGTGGACGGATGCACATGAAAAGAGTGTAAGGACTCCGCTACGTTTGGTGACTTAGCATTGGTGCACGGGTTCATAGGGTGGGGTTTGTTCGGGTCTTGGCGGCGGATGCGTCTGCTCACCAGCTGCATGGCAGGCCAGACCGGGAGAGATTGGTTGATGGAGTCTCTTTGACTTCTCTAGCCGTACTCTCTCTGAACACGCACCGCAGTGGGAGGTATGGATTCATACGTCCGTCGCTCCTGGACACATTGACCCCCAAATTCCTACCCATCTTTAATATCCTTTTCCTTCCCAGAACATCTTCTCCTTCCTTTCCTAAAAATACCCTCCATACAGCAACCCCAAAGATGACATAGGCCCTGAATTGGGAAATTGTTTTCCTCAGGGCCTCCTGCGTGGAGCTAATATAAAAAAGGAAAATATTTGGCACAAAAGTGAATAATGTCAGCAGAAGTCCTGGACGCTTGAGGAAGACATGGCACCAACATGGCACGATCAATCTAAACAAATATCAGTTGAATAACAGTTGACTTTAAATGAGTCGATCTATGAATGTGAATAAAGCAAGATGTGTGAGTGTGTGTGTGTGTGTTAATAAACAGTTGTCTGGCAGTCACTGCCTACCTCCGCGAGTAAATGGCGTAATTATTAGTTAGTTATCAGTGTTATCACTTAACAGATTGTAAGGAAATTTCTTCTATCAAACATAATATTTAATATAACGTTATCACCAAATATGAAGATGTGAAAATTATGATGTGGTGTAACATATAACTTCCTGCAGACAGCTTCGGAACAGGAATCCCTGGTGAGGAGGACTGGGAATAAATTACTATGCTATGTATTTTTAGTAATTCATTAATAAAAAATAAAATAATAAGTAAAAATATGCCGGATTGCATTTAAAAATACATTTAATTGAACATGCATTACCGTCACTATGATTGCCATGCACTAATGATTTAAAATGAACAGTTACAAACCATAAGTAAACAACAATTGATTTAATAATTCGACATTATTGTTGGTGTCGGTTCTTTCCTCTTTGCGTCACCATCAGATATCAGAAAAAATATCACACGACGTGTCGTGTGATATTTCGCGGGATTTTATCAAATATAATTATTTTTATTAACGTACCAAAAGTCCCAACTGTATGTTTTCATTGTGCCGTACACATTTTCCCCCACTTTTACCCCTGCTCCAAAATATATGTGGGCATTTGCGCCACAGTTTGTAAATTGCGTAGATACTTCACATGTCCCACGATTTTTGTCAGTTAAATACAACGGTCAAACCTGCATTTATTTTTAATTAATTACTTACATCTAGTTATTGTATTTTTATGCATTCAATAAAACAATGTTTTGATTTCAAAATTAATTTAAAGTGCTTAAGATTAATTTTGTGTTGTCTTTAATGGGTTAAGAGTCATTAACCAGCTTCCGAGAATTTAAATTTCGTCGAATGATACAAGGGTACGATCGAAGTTGCAAGGGTACGATCGCAAGATCATCATTCATTGTACAGGGCGGTTACGATGAGTAAGTTTAATTATTCACCATACCAGCATTTTAACATAACTCAATATCGATTTTATTTCATTCAAAATTTGCTTTCATAAATACCTATATCCAAAAATGCTCAAACTCGTGATGATAAAAGTATTGAAATTATGTACTTTTTGTAATCATTTTTTAATCATAAGTATTTATATTTTTTTTTTAATAATGTCTAAGCAAAATAAGATTTTTTTTTTAATATATTAATAAATAGACAAACTGAAGTATTTTCGTCACAAAACAAGGGCGCGGATTTTTTTTTACGATTTTATTAAGAACTAAAATTAAAATTCTGAAAATTACTTCGCTTTCCCAAATAATTTATTGATTTATTTCACTGCATGATTATATGATTTGAAATGTACGTTGTATAATTGTATAATACAAAATTTTGTTTGAAAATTTAATAAATCTGCGAACGACCTACGGCAAAATCTTATTGTACTAAAAATAAACATATTTTCTCAAAATTTAAAACATAGTTTTACCAGATAAAAGAACAGTCTTTCGAAATCAATTTATATTTTTTTGTGGAAAAGAGTCAATACGTGTGAAATTTGATTTAAAAATGACATATTTCCGGTTTTGGCTGGTTATTCCCTCTTAATTAATATAATTTTGAAAAAGTGTTTATCTTAATTTGGACCAAAGTTGAAAAAAATCACGTTTAATTAGATTAGAATTCGTTAGTTCCATTACGTGACCATTTGTAAATTTATTTTTAATGCCATTTTTAGGGGCTTTCACATAGGAATAGTTTATAAAATTATAATCAATTATGTTGTATATATTTTTTTTCACATAACTGATCTGTCCCAGCAACAATCTTTTGCATTTTTTTAAGTTATAATTTGAAGACGTCCATTGAAGAATCGACATTATTACCCTCAATTATTATTCTGGGCAATGAGGAGTACAGGAGGCAGTTAGTCCCAGATTTTCTGCACTGAAAAAAAATACTTCTAGTAATCTGGCACTGGTGAAAAATTATAAATAAAACATAAATTAAGATCGTAAAAAATATAAAAACGTGTACAAATTTTGGCAAAAATGCCCATAAAATACAGCCTGGCCAAAATGCCAGAAAAATATTTTAATCTTGTTTTCTTACATATCTTTCTTCTCCCTTTACCGTGCTAAGTTAATAATATTGTGTTTCATAATACTGAACGCCAAACCAAATTGCATGCAATATAGTAATTTTTATAGCTGCTGAAATATATACAGGGTGTTAAGGGATGTACTTGACTTACTTTAATCAGTGATTCCTGACATTATCTGGAGTAAAAATGTAAATGAAATTTTGGTCTCCGGTGACTTTTTTGACGACTTTTAAAAAAAATTTTCTTCAAAATCAAACAAAAAAAAAATTCTTCCGCATGTCGTTACTGGTCACTCAGCCGGGTGTCCGACGAACCCCTTACCCCGCCTCCAACTGTCCAACAACTACCATTTTTTTTATGTTTTTGTAGAAAAAAAAAACACATCAAAAATGTCACCGGAGACCAAAATTTCATTTACATTTTTTACTCCAAATAAGGTCAGGAATCACTGGTTAAAGTAAGTCAAGTACGTCCCTTAACACCCTGTATACATATATATATATATATATATATATATATATATATATATATATATATTTTCACATTAGCTCCACACAGGAGGTCCCGAGGAAAATAATTCCCCTCGGGGCCTATGTCATCTTTGGGGATGCTGTGTGTAGGGTATTTTTAGGAAAGGAAGGAGTGGAAGTTCTGGGAAGGAAAAGGGTATAAGGGGTGGGTAGGAATCAGGGGGTCAGTGTGTCCAGGAGTGACAGAGGTATAAATCCATCCCTCCCACTGCGGTGCAAGGCGATGTTCCGAGAGAGTACAGCTGGAGAAGTCAAAAGGACTCCCTCAACCATTCTCTACCGATCCGGCCTGCCATGCAGCTGGTGGGCAGACGCATCCGCCTCCAAGACCCGGACAAACCTCACCCCATGAACCCGGTCACCCCTGACCAAAGTACCGAAACCTCTGTTATAGGTCACCCCAAACGTAGCAAACTGCTTGAGGTGATCTACGGCAGAGGTTTTGGTTATTTATTTATTTATTTAATACAAACGGCATAAGTATGCCATAAACATTAATTACATGTCACAAATTCATATTCAAAATATTAGTAATGGTAAAACAGTGTATGTATAACAGTTAATTGTGATGATACATTGGGAAGTGACACCAGAGATACACTTACCTTCAAAAATCTATAATACAAATAAAATTAATAGTGATTAAAAAAATATGATAGCATAGCCTTCTTGTTTGTACCTATGTTCCGTGCAGTTAAATAGATCTATCACATCTGCATATCTATTAGTAACTTCATGCAACCTAGGTAAAAGTGAGTGTTTCGTATACTCAGTCCGATTATTGTTACATTTAAAAAGGATTTTAGAACGAGTGGTTCTCGTGGGAATATGAAATTCAATGAGCTTAGTTAGATCAGGACTGTCTATTCTACCATTTACAATTTTGAACATTAATATTAAGTCGGATATAATTCTTCGATCTGACAGTCTTAGTAAATTTAATTCTTTCATCAAGTAAATAATTTATGTTTTCAATGGGAATACCGAGGTTAAAATTAATGTGTCTTAAGAATTTGTGTTGAATTTTTTCGATTGAATCTGAATGTATTTTAAAATGGGGGGACCAGATCGAGGAGTTATATTCGACTTGACTACGTACTAAGGATGTATACAAAGTTTTTAAAGTTGAAATATTCTTGAAACCTCTGGAATTTCTAAGAACGAAGCCAAGCATTTTGATACCTTTATTATAGATTGAGTTTATATGGGATATGAAGTTTAATTTAGAGTCGAAAGTTATGCCCAAGTCACTAATTTCTTCGACAGAGGTAAGGGTAGAGTTGTTAAGTTCATAAGGATGAATAATTGGTTGACTTATTCTGTAAAAACTTATTGAATAACAATTATTTATGTTCAGATAAAGTTTGTTAATAGAGCACCAACTAATTAATTTGTTTAAATTATTTTGTAGACGGGCACAATTTTCAGCGGTTTTGATGATTTTAAATATTTTTAAATCATCTGCAAAAAGCAATACATCTACATCTTTATCAAATATGTCAACAATATCATTTATGAACAGTAAAAACAAAATTGGGCCTAAATGGGACCCTTGAGGTACACCACTGGTAGCTATAGCGATTGGAATAGAACAAATTAATTTTTACAAGTAGAACTCTATCAGATAGATAGCTTGCAAACCAGTCTAAAAGTTTATCTAATAAATGGTTATTTTATTTTTAACTAATAAATAATCTGCCATTTTGCCAATGCGACCTACCAATAACATTTTAATTTATGGCATCAATACCAATAACAGCGACCCACCAATAACATTTTAATTTAAGGTTTAGCTGTTTAGCAGTATGTGGTTAGTGTTAAATTGGTAACGGAGAATTCATTAAATTAATTACCTATATTAACCATTTGCTAAATACCACAAAATACAAAATTTACAGCCATTGTTTAACCAATATTTGATTTTTAGAAATTTAATTAAAATTAAATTTGATAATGTTATTATCGAGTTCTGCAAGTTTTTTGGTTAGTGTTTTAGTTACAGCAATATTTGATGATTAGATCTAATTTATTTAACACAATCTATATTATACAGAACACAGGTTTAAAATAATTTAATTTTAGCCTAATATATTTAATGCTTAAGTATGATGTAATGGAATTTAATTATACCTACCGTGTATTATGACTAAAATAATAATAGCTGCACCATGTATTATGATAGTAAATCGTTTAAAGAAGCCTGTACAGTGCATAGTGCACAGTGCATTCTCTCATATTCTGTTCCTCGGATGCTGTAAAAGCTTGTTTGATCGCTCAGATCATGCCGCATTATGGACCAGCTTTTAAAGTTAAGTGCATCTCTATTATTGGCAGCTGACCCCGGCAGCTGAGGATTAGGTCAGAACTGGGCCACGTTTGTTGTTTGAGTGTGCTTTTAGCGGAGTTGAAAATCTCATTATAGATTTTGACCTCTTGGAAAATCTAAGCCTTAAGCTTTAAATTTCTAAATGTTTCCCTGAAAAGGCTTTATGCGGTAATGCTTCTGGGTTGAGATGAGATTATTTTGTTATTATGTTTATCAGATGATACCACACTTAGCCCGTCCTGCGGCGTTGTTACAACCAAAAGGTTATCTCAATTTAAATCGTTCTTTGAAATAAATTGACTCACGTGTAATGCATCGGATCCTTTTCAACCTAATATAAACCGATATTAAAACAGCTGTAAATAAAGCCTTAAAATTGTCATAATTTTTCATATGTTTTAGTTTATTAGAGAAACAGTTGCACATATTTTATTTAAATAATTATATATTACATGGTTGGTTGAACCAGAGTTAAAATTTTATTATATAATGAATAACAGATCACTTTGTATAAAATTTTATTATTTATTTTTTAGTTATTATTATATTTCTGTTATTTATTTTATTATTTTTTATACTTTCGTTATTTTTCTGTATATAATAAAATTCTTATTATATACATAAAAACATAGATGAAAAGAATACATTAAGTGAAATATGGTGCAGAAAGAAAATTGAAAAATAAAAGAAATAAAAAAAAAAACACAGATTAAAGTACAGTAGGATAGATAATGTCAAATTAAAGTGTGTACTTACCTATTTAAAAATAATACATTTTTTCACCATAGAGTGCTTACTGTTCAAAGATAAATATGATTAAAAAATAGATAACAACATAATGAGAATATTTCATCAAAATCAAAAATAATACATTTTTAGATAAAATGATACATTTCCAAGATAAATATGATTAAAAAAGAAAACAACATAATGAGAATACTGCATCAGAATCAAAAATAATACATTTTTACATAATAGAACACTGTTCAAAGATAAATATAATTAAATAAAGAAAACAACATAATGAGAATATTGCATCAGAATCAAAAATAATACATTTTTACATCATAGGATACTGTTCAAAGATAAATATGATTAAAAAAAGAAGACAACAATATAATAAGAATGCTTCATGGCCTCTTTATATTATTATTAAAGAAGTAAAATCTAATTGCACATTGCACAAGCAGAGAAATAGTAAATAATAACAATAGTAATGAGTGCACATTATTATTAGGGCCATTTATTTATTACGTAAGACGATTTGGGTGTGGGGGGAGGGGGGTCGACCATGTCTTATTTTTTCTTACAAGGGGGTGGGAGGGAGTCTCGATAGTTCTTACGTAAGATCACAAAAATGCGCAAAGTTACAATTATTAGTACCTTTGTAAGTACAAATAAACGTTTCTAAAAATGTTTACTTTGAAAAATAAACATTAAAACAAACCAAACGTGTATTCATTTTTTCCTTTAGATTCTTAACTAACTAACTAACCATCACGCCGTTTCCCGCAGGGGTAGGCAGAGAGGACGGACCGCCAAACAACTCGGTCTTGGCACACACTCTTTGCCTCACTCACATTCATACATCGTCTCATACATTCTCTTCTATTATTCTGACTTTTGACATGACCCGACTCAAGTATCTGATTCACTTGATCGTGCCATGTCTTCCTCGGGCGTCCCCGACTTTTTCTACCATTCACATTCGCGTCGTATATTCTTCTTACACTACTTACTTCGTTCATTCGCTCTACATGCCCAAACCATCTGAGGGTCCCTTTCTTAATCTTACTCATTATGCTTACATCAGCCTTACATTCTTTGCGGAAATCCACATTTCTCACACGATCATACATTGTCTTACCACACATACGTCTCAGGGATCTCATTTCAACAGCATTCAGTTTACTTTCATCCTTCCTCTGCCAGTTCCATGCCTCACTGCCATACTTCAGGGTAGGTACCAGGACTCCATTGTGGACTGCTAGTTTCGCTTTTTTTGACAGTTTTTTATTAGCGCCAACGGCATTCAGTCCACCATTAATGGAGTTACCGGCATTCACCCTTCTTTCAATATCTCTTTCAGCCTTCCCATCTCTCGTAAACATACTACCCAGATACACAAACTCATCCACCTGCTCCAAGTATTCATCATTCACAACTATGTTGCATACTGTTTTCGTACTCTCTCTTTCAAACACCATGACTTTATGACTTTAGATTCTTACGTAATAAATATTAAACGGGGGGGGGAGGGGGTCGGCCTATTCTTATTTTTTCTTATAATAGGGGGGAAATTCGTCTTACGTAATAAATTAATGGCCCCTTAGTCCATGATATTTCGAGGGTTATAAAAATATAAGGATTTATATGTGCCTACATAAATTATGTAAATATAATAAATATTCGGGACACTAAGGTTAAATTTTTTTTGTTGGCATTACTGAATCAACAATCAATGAACGAATTTTATTATTTTTACAACCTTTTAAAATAGGACACGTATTTATTTTTACAACACAACATTTGAAACATTATTTCATTGCTATTTGATTCGATACGGGATACATTTTTTTACAGAATTTTCAAAATATCTCCAATATACCAGGTGCGTGCTACGATATTTGTTTTCCATTTTGCATGTGAAAGAATACATGGTTTGTAATATTTTATTACATTTTTGCATCAATATTAAATTCCTACACTGCAGGTTACTCAAACTTAAAAAGTGATGATCATTTTGTCGGATTTTTTGTTATTACAATCCAGCATTTGAAATTCCGACCCCTGATATTATTTGTTCTGGGAAAATGCTAATTTCAAAAAAGCTCACGTCTCGCAAGTAATATCACCAGATGTATTGTGACATTGGTTACAACATACCAACTTTGAAATTTCTGTATTATAAAATGCTAAGTAGATATTTTTAATTAGTTGTGTTACATATTTCATATTTGATTAATAAAAAACAATGTTTGTATATTTGTGGCACGTCCAGAGTGGTAGTTACTTTCAGTAACGTCATGGTGAAAGACCACTATTAAAAATCGAAATGTTACTTAAAATGGTTTTAGCCGTGTTTGGTGACCGGATCTGAAAAGCCAGGCACTTCCCAACCTTCCTCTTACTCATCTCCTTACCTTCCACACTTCTTGCCTTTGTCCCACTGGCTTAAGACTGATGGAAGCAGTTGAAACTCTTGTGAGGTATTCACATAGAAAACCTCAAATTTTCGAAAAATTTTCAAAAAACTAAAAACCTGAAAATGTGGATATCTGAAAAATTCACGGCACGCCCCTGCCATAATATAGGCACATGTATAACGTATGCCTCCCGCAGTTTCACCTGTATGAACATCCAAAACCTAAACATTTTTTTTTTAATTTCTAAAATCAAAAAATCTGGATATATGAAAATTCACGGTACGCCCCTGCCATATAGGCACGTGTATAACGGATGCCACCCGCAGTTTCACGTTCGCACACTCCGGGATTGATGAGTTGCGGCGAGGTTCGGATCCGCATTCGAATCAAACCCAATTTTATCCGTAGGTAAAAGGCCTCCATCATTCGCACCCTGTCGTTGACAAATTTACCATCCATCGGTCGCGTGGGGCCGTCCCTGGATTTTTTTATGTCCAGACCCGGAAAATGCGACATTTTTTAAAATCTACGTCATGTTGTGAAAACTGAATTTAAAACTGCTGCACTGAAATGTATGTAAAAGTTACCAAAACATCATAATATCGTCGCTTTTAGTTAAATAATAAACTGTCAAATTATTGGAATAATTTTTTAAGGTTATTTATTGCTTCTTCACAATTTAAATACATTTTTAGCGTGTAATTATTAGCCCCACTACAAATTAGCGTGACGATTCTCGGTTACGGTACCGTGACGGCAAAAAGGCAATAAACATACGTTCCTTATCGCTGTAATGCTGCAGCTCTTTCAAAAGATGAGACACATAATGTACGTAGGTGTGTTTCCTTCAAAGGATAAAGGTCATCACTTTCTTGCATCTCTCTCGTACCGCACCGTGACGTCTCCGTAGACCCCTAATTTTGATAGTATGGAATATAGTTACAAGGGTGTACATACAACACACATCGGGTGTGCACCAGGGCGATACTGAAAGTATCTTCCACTCTGGTATCAAATACATTGAGCAAAACCGTTTAATAGTTTTGTATTTAATATTATATTATGTAAGTAGTAACTTTTTAAGAGTCAGATATTATATGTGCAGTTACGAACTAAAAATACCTAATAAGGAACTTCAGTGAATAATATTATGGCATTAAAAAATATGTTCATATAGAGTATATAGACCAATAAACGCTGATTCTAAATATATGAGTTTTGTATGTTATATGAGGAATGTATGATATGACACAAGCCATCGTATTAATTTATTCGCTTATTTACATACTGTTTATAGATATTTAGTTGTTGTGTTTATTGAAACATTTTTAGGCCTAAATAATGTTTCAAAAATAAAGGCATCTCTTATTAGTTTATCTCTATTATTGAAAATATTCAAAAACTACTGCACAAAAAAATAGTAATGCTGCTTCCAGGAAGAATACTTCGAACAACGGAATTCAAAATGGCGGCAGTTGATCAGCTGATTGCCCGATCCCATACTAATTTTTCAGGAGTGATGACGTCACACAATTCACCATACATATGGTGGTTTTCGGGGGATCTTGAGAAATTAAAACTTTTCAAGATCCCTCGAATTATTTTAACTATTAAAACTAACTCTAAAAATAAAAATAAAAATGCAGTTATTTAAGTTAGAACGTCATTATTCATTAAAAAAATTGGACTGGAGTTCCCTATTACTACACTCAAAACGCAAATAAATATTGACGTTCAAAAATCAATCGTAACTTGCGCGTTTCTCTCATACATAATAGAATTAACAAGTTATTTGGAAAGTTCGAGTAGTCCAAGTTGTAACTCGTAGTTTTCTTGGAATGTACAAACTTTAGTTAGGGCCTCAGAGATGTTCGTTTCATTAATCATAATCATAAATCATAACAATATCAGATTCGTGTTATTATTGTTTCGATTGCTTGTAAATGAAATATGTTTTCTTCATAACCGATGGAATATAATGAGATTACAACTTGTCTAAACTATGTTTGCCGCTACCCGCATTTCTGCCGATTTCTTACATATCTCCCTTAAACATTTCAAGTTTTTAAGCTCTTAAATAAATATATGTTATTTTTTAAGATAATATCTAGACGCGTTCCACGCCGAAACGCAAATTATATAAAATTCCCTCGATAGAAAAAAAATCGCAAAGTATGCTCCGAAAATTATTATAAACACGTTTGTTTCAGTTATTTTACAATTTATAGTTGTGAAAAAATTCACAATGTTCCTTTAAATGATTCTTGATACGTTCCACGAGATTCTTGCTCGATTTTAAACGAGTCGTGTTTTATTAAACATTTTTCGCATCGATTTTGTCGCTTTAAATGTAAGCGCGCTCCTCTAACATTCGTAATTTCATATCTCTCCATCTTCTTCTTTTTGAGCCCGGTTGCGGCGCCTTAACCACTGGAGCGTTTTTGGCCACATTTTGGCCAATTCGTGAACACCCTCGAGCATTCGCTGGCTAAAATTTGTTTACAAGATATTTATTATCAGTTAGTTTTTTTCATATATATCTTATTTCCATTAATTAATTGTTTTTGTGTTTAATTCGTAGAACTCCATTTTAATTTTTAGAAATTTAATTAAAATTAAATTTGATAATGTTATTATCGAGTTCTGCAACCAAACCTACACTAACCAAAAAACTTGCAGAACTCGATAATAACATTATCAAATTTAATTTTAATTAAATTTCTAAAAATCTTATTTCCACTTATTTTATGTGTGAACGTAACCGGTTTCAGCCAGTTAAAGCCATCTTCCGACTGGTACGTTTTTTTTCTGAATCTACAGTTTATGTACACAACATATGGGGGAGAGGGAAGGGGTAGTGTACAAGGATTTTATTTAATTTATACAGTTTTTCCGTATTTGAATTATTAACTATAAAAATTGAATAAATTCAGGTAGACTACCCCCCTCCCTGTCCTCCGTGGTTTTTCCATACTTGTTTAGTAATCCAAAATTTTTAACGAAATAAGTTTTATATGTTTTATTATATTATTATTATGGAATTCCACCACGAATTCCACACGTACGATCTTGAAATTAGGTTTTATAAAAAAAAAATATATATATATAAATTTATTTTTTTTCTCACAATTATTTGCTACGGTTTGTACCCACATATTGAATAACCATTAAGTCAATACATTCTTAGTTTTGTTCTTGGTTATTTTATTTATTAATCTGGAGTTAGATCACATTGTTTTATGCTCAAATACATAAACTTCAGATTATGTGCATTCAACATTGCAAACATATTTTCTATTTTCTTTTTATGGTCAATTTCATTACTTTCGTACACTAATGCCCTTTACCCCACGTTAGCTTTATCGACCAACCATTATCCCTGAATTTTCAATCTGACCATCCCTAAACAGAAGAGTACTGTACCTAAATCTGTGGTAAGGTAAATGTTAAATCTGTTCGGCATTGTAATGAGGCTTTTTATTTGTTGGAAATGCTTTATGGCTTTTGCTTTTAGGGATCGCTTGTACCGCTAGTATCGCTCGTATTTCACGTCCAGAGGCGGCAGCTAAACAGTTAGGCAAACTAGATTCCCTTCTTCCCGAATAATATTAGTTTCATATAGAGGTACCTTCGATCAATAAAGTCAGAGGTACCCTATTTGTTGCTTCAGAATTTAAACGCCCATCTTTTTTATTGCAGGTTTTACATTTATAGGTATTTTATTAAAGGTTCCTGAATACAAATTCCCCAATCTAATCTATCTGCTGAATTCTGTTTCAATTACATGTTTATCTAATTTTGTTGCTTGAAAAATTCTTAAATTCACTATTGCGGTTAAATTCTTACATAATTTTAATACAACATTATTCCCTGCCTGAAAATCTATTTTTATATTATCTTTTATACATTATATCTCTATTTTTTTATTTTACTGTAAATATGGCTGCCTACCTAAAATGCCTGTTACGATAATTTAATAAATTATATTATACGCTTTCCTAATTTTGTGATTTCAAAAACGAACTATTTATATTATGTACTATTTCGGTTACTTTCTAATCCAACAGTGTTGCTTTGAAATTTACAGTTTATTATCTAATTTCTTATCTAATTTTGTTGCTTTGAAATTTGCTGTTTCAGTCACATTCTTACCCAGAAGTGTTGCTTCAAAGTTTACCCAGTTAACTATTTCAGTTACACATTTACCTGATTTTTTTGTTTTAAAAACTGACTTAATTTTCTGTTTCAATAAATTTAAACCACATGTGTTCATTCCAAACACTTATATCATGTGTTGCTTCGCATTATTTTACTTCTTTTTCCATGTATCTATCTTTCCCGTTTATCTTCTGATTTCTGGACTTGCCTTGTTTGTTGCTCGATCCAGATTTCTAAAATTGATTTATTTTCTAAGAGATGCCAGAATAAAACTGAATATGATCGTAAATAAACCGCTTCACACATCGTATAAAGGTTTTACCCCATCTTTATGAAGAGTGTTTCACACATTTTTTAACCGTTCCTATATTCCAGAGTAAAGATATCTAAACCTAACCACTAAAACGCCTTCACCAGTAGAAGATCGTATTACCAATTAAACGATGTTTTAATCTGTTCATAAATTATTATTTGCTTATAGAAAACGTTTGAAATTCGACACCGCTTAACATCCCAACATGGCCTTTATTAATTTAACCAAAAATAATAAGTTTATGGTTTCTAAAACAATGGAAAACTTTTTTGTAATGTTGATGTCATTTTGATCCCAAAATTCGAATACTGTCTTCACTGTTTTGAAGTGTTGAAACAAATTGACCTGTCACGTACAAAAAACAAACATTTACGGTATTATTTCCTTGTATTTGTTCTGTGCACGAATAACGCAAACGTGTAAGAACCTCGGCCTTCGGTATATAAAATATCGGTTGGGAAGTTAGTCTGCATCCATTCCTTCCTCCTGATATTGCTTCATTTTTACAATTTTCCGATCTCTGTCTTTCGACAACGTTCTAAGAATCTCCTTTAATGACGGTTCTGGTCTTTAAAATTGGCTTGACGACTTCTTTACCCCCAAACCATTAGCTTTTTTTCAGGTACAAAAACAGAAAACTATCCGAACGTTGGGAGTCAATCGTAAACAATTCGGAAAAGTAACATGTACGTAGTTCATTTAAAAAATATATTATAATTTTAAAAAAACTTACGAATCAACCCCATAACAATCAACTATACACAAGTTAGTGTTCGAATTTACTATATTTGAATTTGTTTTCGAACATTTTAACATAAATTCTGGAAAAGTTTCCGTGGTTAAAAAAGTTTATTTTAAAATACCTCTTAAAAACAATCCCCTCCATTTATATTTCATATTTTTTATCCACCGTTCAATTTGGTCAAAGTGAAAAGTTTTTCCCAATCGGTTTGCAAATAAAATAAAAACGTGAAAGGCTTAAGGTGGCTTAAACTCAAATGGTGTTCATAAAAGATTTATTTTTATCCGACCTTTTGTGGGCACGAGGGTACCTACCCGCCTGTGGTCAAATGTTAACCCCAGAGCCGATTTATCGCCGACTAGGCATGTGAAAAAATAAATATACGACCTAATGCCTTGCGGGCTTCGCGCGGACGTTGAATTGAGTGTTGCCATAAAATATATTTTTAAAAATTATTCCCCAAATTGACCGCTAAAAAGGTACTTTCATAAAGTTGTTTTGTCAACATTGACTCTTTACGAAAGAAATGTTAGGCAATTTCTAACAGATGATGATCGTTTTTAATATGTACTAGTATAATAACTACATTTTAAACCCACTTCACCTCAATATTATTATTATTGGAAGCATTTTAAATATATTTGTATTTATTTATTAATATTCTTCAGTTGCAAATCCATTTTTATATGCTTAATTAAATAATCTTCTTCAACGCGTAAACTGGCAGTGCCCGTTTTTAGAACTAGCTTATACCTTATACTACCCGTACACTCGGAGATTTGGATTGAAAAAAAACGGTCGATCAATATGTCGTCTTGTATGTTTTTTTTCCCGTCACTATTAATTTGCTTTTAATGTTTTAATTAAGTATAAATTATCACCGGTATTCTCTTTATAAATTGAAGATATGGCAAAATAGCTTGTGGGTAATCTCTAAGATTATTTGAAAATGTTCTACGATACTTTCGTTTACTTATCCAATTATTTATTAAAAATGTCAATAATTATATTTTTTAAGCTGCAAATTTCGCAATTTGTAGGAAAACCGTATTATATGAGAGTAATACTAATCAAAGCTGATAACTCGCAAACAGATTCACTCTTAATTAAAACCAGAATTGTGTACAGAATGTATTAACGAATAAATTTCAGTTGTTTATTCATCTGCTGATACATTTCGAAAGAGGCCATTATTTTATTCGAAGTGCAGTTTTAAAATTCTAGTTGCAGACTATGTATGTGCTGCCAGAATCAAAAAGAAACCATTTTCATGTTCTGAGTGTACTTTTAATTAGCCGCATATAGACCTAATTAAAACCAATTTTGTGTGGAGAATGTAAATTTCCAGTTGTGGATTTATCCGTTGACACATGTCGAAGGAAAACATCCTCTTATTTGAAGTTCAGTTTTATTATTCTGTTTGCAGACTATGTGTGTGCTGCCAGAATTAAAGAAAAACCATTTTCATGTTACCAGTACAGAATGTAAAATTCCAGTTGGATTCATCTGCTGACACATTTCGAAGGAAAACATTCTGTTTTTCGATATGCAGTTATAAAATTCTAGTTGCAGACTATTTAATGCCAGAATCTAAGAAAAACCATTTTTATGTTATGAGTGTAGTTTTAATTCACCGCATACAGATTTAATTAAAACCAGTTTTCAAAGTGCCGCTAGAATCAAAGAAAAACAGATAAGTTTTAAGATTTTCACGGCCAAAAGCATTTTCGTTATTTGTTTTTGGGGTGTTATGCCGTGTTGCGCTACCTCCTTCTTTAGCCAACGTTTCGGACATCGTTGCAGTGTCCATCATCAGGGCAGATCCGGCAGATCCGGTAGATGTGTGAAAGAAAAACAATTTTTATGTTCTGAGTGTAGTTTTGATACACCGCATATTTAGTTTAATTTATTTAAACCTGTTTTGTGTTATCATTGTGATTCATCGTGAACAGAGTGAAGCTTTGCATTTGAGTTGCATTCCATACGTATGGATGAAGAAGATGCGAAATTCTATCACAAGCATACCATTCTAGATTTCTGAGAGCAGTTATATATAAATTTGTAGTAGAGTTTATAAGCATTATTTTACTGGAAGCGTACTCGGCATATGAGATTTTAAAAATCGGCATTAAAAAATAGGATATCTACCCCCCTCCCCCTCCCCGGTCAGCGCTTGAAAATCTGCGGAAGAAGTACCTGTAGGAGTTAGGGGGGGGGGGGACAGCAAAATTTTCCTCCGCCCCGGGCGGCCGGTATTTTTGATTTTTAATTAAAAAAAAATATCATCGGACAGCAAAATGACATCTTTTTGTAGTCATAATCCTTCGGGTACCTACATGCTATTACACCCTGTATTGGCATTTTATAATGATATTGATCCTGAAAGTCTAAAACTTTCATTTGAACAGACGGATTATTAGATACTTCTCGGAAAGAAACATAAATATCATGACAGAACGAGAGCAAAGTATTTCCGATATCTATTACAATTTCCGATATTGACTTGGATAATTCTTTGAAGAAGGTATTTCACTTTTGACCTATTTCAATCTGATATTGGCCCCGACTTTCTGAAGTAAAATACTTAGATGGTTGTGTACCTACTTAGACCTATTTTAAATTTATAACTCGCGGTTGCGGTGAACTGCTTTCGTTACTCTAGTTTCTACTGTTTACTACTTTCCCTTTCTATTTTTCAAATAATAATACAATGATTCTACTTTGTCGAACTCCGAGTACCTAGGACTGACCTAATCTCTTGGTCCAGCGCTGACATCTCTCGCCTTAAACCAAAACCTCCTAGACTCTTAAACTCGCGATGTGTTTCGATTTGCATTATCATTATTAAGTTCTCTGTAGGTAATCCAAATTGATTTCAATAGAGGCCACTGGCCTACGATTTTCTAGTTTGAATTTTGAATTTCGATTTTACAAAAATGGGATGTCAATTAATGACGTCATATAATGTCATTGATGTCAATATATTTTTTGTTTAATGTAGGTATATTGAAAGTCTTTAGAGAAAATGCTGTTACCCAGTTAGTTTTTGAAGACTTCCTGAAACCATTTGTTCAATTTTCGTATTTCTGAAACCTGTCTCTGAAAGACACAAAATTCCCCGGGGGAAGGAATAAATAATTTTTTTGAAGTTAGTCTATTTGACATATTCGTAAAGACAAATCACTAATCGTAAACATTTGTACCTTTTTTACAATACATATAAAATAATAATGGTGTGTTCTGGAATCAATAAAAGAGTTAATTTTATCACATTACTTAGATACTTACTTGAATTTATTCTTCAATATTCACAAGTTCACTTTGTGGTGTCATTTTAATTAAATAAACACAAATTACTCACAATTTTCTGTATATGTCGCAGGAAAATCGTAAAATCAGGCCGATCATGATACACCTGAGGCGATCTGCCGCCAGGCACTTCACGAAGTAGCTAGGCGCATCATGATCTGCCTGATTTTATGATCGGCCGCTGACATATACAAAGTGATTTGTTTTCATACAATACTCGAATTTATATTCATAGGTAGGTAATGTACCTAAACAAAATATTTATTTTAGTCTGTAGCAACCACGCATTGTTGCTACGTCACGTATTGGATTACGCCCGAAACGATCGATATGTGGCGAGTCAACTTAACTACCTGCGCTGTGAGAAGTACTTACTTGAGAAGTACTTACTTAAGAATTCAAATTCAAGCAATTCAAATTCCAATTCTTTTGAACAGCAAGCTGAAACAAATGGTACCTATTCTTATTTTATTTATTTATTTTATTTTATTTTTTTTTATTTTTTTATTTTTTTTTATTTATTTATTTTTTTTTTTTTTTATCATTTCGTGCGCGAATCATCATCATGTCTCTTGTGAGCGGAACATCTGAGGACAGCCAGCAACCAAGTAACCAGCAACCCAACATCAGGAATCCACCGCCTGAGGTCAACCGAGTGGCAGTACGCATTCCGCCTTTTTGCCCTACTGACCCAGAATTATGGTTCGCTATGGTGGAGCGCAGCTTCGAGGCAGCAGGAGTGACCGTGGATGCCACAAAATTTGGTTTCATTCTCGGAGAAGGCTCCGAGAATGAAACCAAATTTTGTGCCAGAAGGTATGTTATAATATTCCACTGTGAATATTATAACATACCTTCTGGCACAGAGCCGTGAAAAATCACGGGATGATCTGATTTCTTGACACATCAGTTCCAATTTTGAAAATGATAACTAAAATAATTTTATTATAGTGATTTATTTGCGGGGTATTACGAATGTGGAATCCGAATTATTATTATTCCGACGACCCGACAAAGGGGATAATAATAATTTGGCTGGCAGTTTTGCTTCCAAATGATCAGATTTGCACAATGCAGTCCTGCAAGTAGTGCTTTAAATCGAATCATGAACAGACGAATAGTCAATCCCAGAGGCGTATGTTTATACATGTCATGAATAGAGCTAATAATAATGAGCAATTTCCTTTTTTCTTTCCAGCATACCGCAAGTGTCAACCCGACGACTTTCACTGCGGCACGTCAGCGGCAGCAGCAGGCGGGTCCGGCGCTCCGGGTGCAGACTCGTGCGTGCCTCGCGACAAGCGCTGCGACGGTTATGTAGACTGCCGCTCGGGCCGGGATGAAGAGGGCTGCCCCGGGGTTGCATGCCGCCTCGACCAGTTCCGCTGCGAGGGTGGTCAGCGCTGCGTGGACGCCACGCAGAAGTGCGACCACAAGAATGACTGCGGGGATAATTCCGATGAGACTGGCTGCCGTAAGTGGAAAATTTATTTATTACCCAACAGCTACACACTTCAAGAAACCTTACCTGAACCTACATGATGCAACACACTCAACCTAATCTAACCTAATCCTATATGATACGATGCACTCCCTTCGAATAGCTGGAGTAGGCCCGCACTTTCATCCCTCGAGATTCCCAAATCAGCCCACACACCCAGTATCCTCAGTGCGTTATACAATCCATTTGTACCAGGGTGGAAGATATCGCCCTGGTTAGAAATGGCATTATCTATATTCAGTTTCAAAACCTGAATAGCTAGTTAGGTTCTAACTTTCTTCCCACCCTATTTTTGATAGTGTAGTGTTTCTACATCTATTAACATTTCGTGATCCATGACTTTCTGCAATTACATCCTTGTGCGCTATTTATCTATGGATCAGTCGACATTTCTTCATCCCCAATATATCAGATTTTGAATTATGTTTCAGATTTCCCGCCGTGCCATATCGGGCAGTTCCGCTGCGCCAATGCGCTGTGCATCCCGACCACGTTCCACTGCGACGGCTATCACGATTGTGCTGACGGGTCGGACGAGGCCAACTGCACGGCCATTGCCTGCCCCGACAATAAGTTCCTGTGCCCCCGCGGCGGTCCGGCCGGCGCCCCCCGTTGCATCGCTAAAGTACAGCTCTGTGACGGGAAGAAAGACTGCGAGGATGGGGCTGACGAAGAAACTGCGTGCTGTAAGTAAATTAATTATCAACATAGCGCTTTTGTTAGATGTTACTGAAAAGTTGTCCCAGTGAAAGAGATTAATAACTTCCCGGTGTTTGTAATAATATCACTGCATTCATAATAAACATGCGCTCGGGCAAATTTACTATGCAACGATAATAATTATTATTCAAAAACAGTTTCCCTGAGTGCCGTATTTGCCCAACTCAAGAAACCTTACCTTACCTTTGAACTAAATGAAATTAGTTTTCATCTAACTGTAAAGTAAGACCTTTTATTAAAGTATTAATTAAAGTCCTCCGCGGCATCTGTCTGTCTCTTCGCGATAGACTCAAAGACGGCGGTGGTTATAAAGGTTGGATAACCATCCAGTAGATGACGTTGTGTTTTATTAGCCACAGCAACGCGTGGCCGGGTCAGCTAGTATACTATTAATTTAAGTAAAAAAAAATTTTGGAAAAAACATCTCACTCTTCTGAACACTCTTTTCTCTCAGAAACTCTCTTAGAAGTTAGTATATATATATTTTTTTACATTAACCCAACACGGGAATCTTTAGGAAATTAATTTCCCTCAGGGCCTATGTCATCTTTGGGGATGCTGTGTGGAGGGTCTTTATAAGTAAAGGAATGAGAGGAAGTTCTGTGAAGAAAAAAGGTGTGGGTAGGAATCTAGGAGTCAGTGTGTTCAGGAGTGACGGATGTATGAATCCATCCCTTCTGTTGCGGTGCAAGACGATGGGTCGATAGAGACCAGCTGGAGAGGTCAACGGGTCTCCGCAAACCTTTTCCGATCCTGCCCACCATTTTAAAAATGTATCAACAAATTTTGAAAACATGGTTAAACCTGTTTTTTTTTTCGTTATTTGTTTTTGGGGTGTTATGCCGTGTTGCGCTACCTCCTTCTTTAGCCAACGTTTCGGACATCGTTGCAGTGTCCATCATCAGGGCAGATCCGGCAGATCCGGTAGATCTGCCGGTAGATCTGCCGGATCTGCCCTGATGATGGACACTGCAACGATGTCCGAAACGTTGGCTGAAGAAGGAGGTAGCGTGACACTGCATAACACCCCAAAAACAAATAACGAAAATGCTTTTGGCTGTGAAAATCTTAAAACTTATCATGGTTAAACCTGTTCTGTAATAATTGTTCGTCTTCAATTATTGTTCTTGCTTCTTTTAACCAACAAATCCTTTGCAAAGCTTCATGATGTATTTTACCTATAATGATGTCTAATTTTTCCATTTCAGCAACCTCTTCATGTCCATCCCTGGGCTGTGAATACAAGTGCATAGCCTCACTCAATGGTGGCGCCTGCTCCTGTCCTTCTGGAGGGGTCATCAGCCCCGACAACAGAACCTGCACAGATAGGGACGAGTGCTCGGAGTGGGGATTCTGCGACCAGCTTTGCACCAACAAGGAAGCAGGTAAAGACCACATAACCTTCGTTCTTGATCTACATTTCACAAAACAGCAATAGACATTAATGAGATTTCTCTACCAGAGAGAATGGCTAATGTCTTCTACCTGTGACTCAATACTATGACTTTATCTTGGGTATGCTCAAAGTAAAGCACATACAGGTCAATAGGGATGTTGTAATATCTGTTAATCCCAATGATTAAAAGACTACAGTAGAGCCTCGCTAATCCGGACCCCCGTTACTTCGGTGCACGCTGTAATCCGGACGGGTGCGTGCGGGTCAAAACGTGTCAATATTCAATCATTTGCCGTCACTCGTTAATTAACTTTTAGTTTTTTTTTTTCATGTTAAGGGCGGCTTGCACCAAAAGTTAAATTTGATTTAAATGTCAAGTTAAACACATTATTTGATTTAAGTCGACTTGGCGTCTTGCACCACAAAATTTAAGTTGTTAAACGCATTTAAAGAACTGTCAAAGTTAAATACCCAGAAAGGGCTGTTTAACTAAGTTAAACGTGTTTAGCGAGCAAGTTCTGTCAAAACAATTTTAGGTTATTCCTTCGATTTCCGATTGTCTAATATTTCTGAAATCTGTCTCATTTATTAATTTGTATTCACGATGGACTTTTGTTTTTTATTCTGATGTTGACGAAGAAATTATAGATTTTATAAGTAGACAGTTTATAGTGAGAGAAGTAAACACAAGAACAAATTTATCTGATACTCAGTGGCAGAAAGTTTCAAAGATTTCTTATTGAGGAATAGGAATTGATTTATTTATGGAGGAATACTTTGAAGGTTGTAAACTTAAAATATACCTACAGCATTCTTATAATAGTTTAAAACAATCTACATAAATGAAATGAAAAACAAAATTACTACTCAGATATTTGTTTTTTTTTTTAAATCTAACAACAAAACCTCTTTTTGCCCCATTTCATAGTTATGTTTGTTTTATTTTCGCACTCATTTACTGGATCAAAATAAAATAATTCACTACGCAACCACAACATAACCTCAAAATATTTTGACACTCGCAAATTTAAGCACCCCCCACACGGACAATTCGGAGCGATCGTGCCGATCGTGCCCTCGCCACTTCAAGTCGCTGTGCAAAAAGTGTGCGTGTGGATGGTGCTAAGGAACGATGCAACTGTTTTACTGACGCTTTAACGGCGGTAACTGTTTTACCGACGCTAAATGCTATTTAACTAAATAATCGCTCCAACTGCTTGGTGCAGGACGAAACTAAACACATTTAAGTCAAATGTTTTTAGTGACTTAAATGCATTTAGTTAAATACAATTTAAGATAAAATTAGCGATAGTTGGTGCAAGTCGCCCTTAGTGCCCAAATTTCTTACATGTTTGAATTTTGTATAAATACATTTGTACGTACATACATATTCTAGTCTAAATTGACTTTAAATTTTTACTTTAATAAATGAAATGCAAGTTAAAAATGTGTTTTATTCCTATTAAAAAAAATTGCATACTATAATCCGGACGCTTCGATAATTCGGAAGGGGTCTTGTTTTTTTTCTATCCGGATTAGCGAGGCCCTACTGTATTTGCAATGTATTGAGAAATGAGAATTCAAGTTGCTTTATTTACGTTATCGTAAATTTTACAATAAATGTTCGACTGGACTAGATCTCCTTATTCTAGTAGGTTTCGAGTTATTCTGAGGCTCCGAGTCGTCAGACTGATGATGTCTGCCTGACTACCAGATGCCTTTGGCTATCATCGGAACCGTTCCTTCAGTAGACACGAACAACGATAGATGAAACTGTTATAATATAATACCTAACTGACATCTGTTGGAATATCACAAAACTTTGTATACTAATGACATCTATTAAAAGATGTTGAAGCTACATGACTAATCTATGCACTACAGATGCGTACATTGTTACGCATTTCTTCAGATTGATTTGTGGATGGTTTGCAAACTCATCTACCATTGAGTGCATTACGTTCTATGTTTCCAATGGTAATCTCCATCATCAACACCGTAATATCTCTAAGGTCCAGTTGTTTTGCAGAAATTCAAATGTAACTTTGTCATCAAATGGCGTCATCATTCGGCGCCATTTTATTTTTTTTGACATTTGAAGGTCCTTATTAAACACCGATTCTGGGTGAGTTTCAGCTTTCACTTAAATTGTAAATAGCTGACAAGCTTGAAGTTGTTCTCTTCTGTTGATCACAATTTATTCAAAAGCTGAAATGGACTTAGAATCATCATATAACGTGAACCTTTCAACTGTCAAAAAGCAAAAAGGTGTTCAATGGCTATTTGATGACTTTGTCACATGTGAATTTCTGCTAAACAACTGGGTCTAAGAAGAACTTTATAACAAGAATAACAACATGACTCTTATAATTTGTAGGTTATAAATGCTCCTGCGCCCCCGGCTACACTCTGACAGGCGGCTCCAAGTGTAACGCACCCCCTGAGCTGGCCCCCCAGCTGATCTTTGCTCATGAGAGAGCAGTCTTGTCTATGGATATTCACGCACGCTCTGTAAGGCTCATTGCAAACTCGACCGGTGCTGCAGGACTCGACTATCATTACAAGAAAAATCTGTTGTTCTGGTCTGATACAAAAACAAGAAAGGTACCCGATGATTTTCTTTTGAATAAATTAAAAATTTATTTATTTATACCATAGATTAAAGAAGAAAACTAATGCCTTCCATACAAAATTGAATATAAAAGTAAATGTTTCATTTAGCTTATTTAGCACAGGCTCTGTCTTATTTACACTCCCCTGACATAGTAGATCTCCATCCTCAGAAACTCAGTTTTGTATTGAGATTTAAGGCTCGATTGTCCAAATATTTGGATAACAAAACATTTCCACATGGCATTTCTTTGTGTTCATCTTTATTCTATGATTTATAACTGGGTTATAATTTATAACTTTTTCTTTTAAACCATAATATTTTTTCACTAGAGGTCCTTATTGGAAAACACAATATAAAATGTTATATTAGGCATTTTGCCAAATTTTTTTAACAATCAATTGGATCCATAGCACTTGATAGAAATTTCAGATAGAAAAGCGGTGCTAATTTCAGAATGCCAAAACTTGTTTTTTTTTTTTTAATTTGTAGTGTAACATTTTCAGATTTATTGCTGAGATTGTGATTTTTTTTTTGCTATGAGACCTTTTTGTCCGAGTTTGAAACAACTTGGTAGGTAGTTGTTTCTTAATTTTCTGACAAACTTTGAGCATAAATTTTTCTGATATTAAATAAAAAAATTTCAATATAATTTTTCTAATAGCATCAATTAAACAATTTTCTTTAATTCCAGGTGCACATACAATCACTGAACTCTCCAGCTGGAATCCCTAGCTACGCAGACAGTGACATAACTATTCCAGGAACATGGTCACCAGTTGCCCTGGCCGTGGATTGGGTCGGTGATAAACTTTACGTTGCGGACGCCGTTGGACAGAAGATCGATGTGTTTGAGCTAGACGGAAGAAGACACGCCATTGTATTGGGTTCAAACCTGACTAATCCATCCGATTTGGCTCTCGATCCGACCATGGGACTTATGTTTGTGGCTGATAGCAGTCAGGTAAAGAAATCATACCTTTTTTCTGAATTAAATTCATAATACATGTAACGGTCAAAAGCGTTGTAGTCTAAACTACACTAAACTATGTTGCACTTTTTTATGTAATCCATTAGACTGGTTGATAAGAACTTTAGTGAAAAATCAATATATTTTCGTAAATTGATTAACTACGCACGGTTTATTATTAATACCAATATTGTATCTATTTATTCTGTTTTAGGTACTCCGAGCCAATATGGATGGTACTCACGCTAAGTCTATTGTCTCTGAAGCAGCATACAAGGCATCTGGCATTACGGTAGATATCATAGCCAAACGAGTATTCTGGTGCGATTCGCTACTAGATTATATTGAAACAGTAGATTACGAAGGACAACACAGATTTTTAGTTTTAAGGGGACAACCCGTTCCCAGCCCATCCAGGCTAGCTTTATTTGAAAATAGGATATACTGGTCAGACGGAACCAAGCAAGGAATTATGTCCGTTGATAAATTTGAAGGCGCTAATAGCATCCAATCCATATACAAAATGAAAGATATTAGAGATCCAAAGGCTATTAAAGTTGTTCACGGATTAAAGCAATTATATGCCAACAATCCTTGTGGAAACAATAATGGTGGATGCGCTCAAATGTGTATTGTCACAGCTATTCAAGGAGGAGGTTTAGGATTCAGGTGTGCTTGTAATATTGGATGGAAACTTGATTTTGACCTGCGTAACTGCAATTTGGTAACTGAATTCTTAATGTACTCCCAACAGAGGTTTATCAAAGGAAAGGTATTGAATCCTGTCATTGAAGGATTTAGTGATGCAATCCTTCCTGTAGTGTCAAGAAGGGCGAGGTTCGTGGGACTGGACTTTGATGCCAGAGATGGACACATCTATTACTCTGATGTTCTACAAGATGTCATTTACAGAGTTCACAGAAATGGAACTTCTCGGGAAATTGTTCTGGCTTCACAAAATGAAGGTGTTGAAGGATTAGCTGTAGACTGGGTTTCCAAGAACCTCTACTACATTGACTCCCGCAAGGGTACACTGAATGTACTTTCAACCCGAAATGTTACCTACAGAAGAACACTTCTGAAGAACCTCAAGAGGCCCAGAGCTATTGTCATTCATCCTAATAAAGGATTCATATTTTTCTCGGAATGGGATCGCCCTGCCAACATCAGCAGAGCCAATTCAGACGGAACTGGTTTGATTGTTTTCAAAAATGTTACCCTTGGATGGCCTAACGGCTTATCCATTGACTTTAATGCAGACAGAGTTTACTGGTGTGACGCCCTTTTGGACCACGTGCAACACGCCAGCTTGGACGGAACAGATGTAAAGACGGTCAACTCTCGACTCATAAGGCATCCATTCTCAATAGTGATTCACCAAGACTTCATGTATATTACAGACTGGCGGCTCGATGCCATAATCCGGTTGCACAAGCTCACGGGAGAACAGGAAGAGACAATGGTGAGGGAACCACAAACAAACAGACTGTACGGTGTGAAGGTTTACAGTGAAAAAGTCCAAAGAGTAGACAGGCTGCAGCCCTGCTCGATCAACAATGGCAACTGTGAAAAGATGTGTTTCGCTGTGCCCTTAAACGACACCTCAGGTGGTTTGATGGTTAGATGCGGATGTCCATACGGAGAGAAGTTGGATGATGAAGGTTTCAAATGTATTGCGGATCCTAATTCAGAGCCTCCAGTACAACCGTGTCCAAATGCTTGGGACTTTACTTGTAATAATCAAAGATGTATACCAAAGAGTTGGGTTTGCGATGGAGATGATGATTGTTTGGATAACAGTGATGAAGAGCAAAATTGCACAAGTAAGTTCCTATTTTCAATACTTTGTATCTATACATACTTAAATCTCATCATCACGGCTCTACATCTTCCAGAAGGATTTGGCCTCCTGCACAAATGCTTTCCACTAGTTCCCTAGCAATTCGCTTCCATTTCTCATGCCTTCTTGTGTCATTCTCTAATTCTTCCAAGTTATTAATTTTTATTTTATTTAAGCGTCTATATAAAATAATTCTATAAGTATACAAAATATAATGGTTATTTTAGGTAAAGATATTGTATTTCTTAGTTCTCCTCACTAGGGGTTCCTGTGCCGAGGCGGACTAAAATTATTTAATTTTTTTTTTTTTTTTTTTTTTTTTATTTTTTTTTTTTTATTATAGCGACTATATAGAAAAATTTAACATACAAAATGAAATGTGAAATTAAGTACAAAATATTGTATTTCTTAGTCCTCCTCACTAGGGGGTCCTGTGCCGAGGAGGACTAAAGTTATTCAAATATAGTTCATTTGTCTTCTATGTCGTTTTTAGCGTCTTCGCTAGGGTTTTCTCATTGACCTCTTTAAGCCATATTTTTATTCTTGATTTGTATTCAATTGGATTTTTTATTAGTTTTATGTCTTGGGGGAGGATGTTATGGAGTTTTGTTGCAAAGTATGTATAGTTTCTTTGTCCAAATGTGGTTTTATAACTTGGAATATTTTTTATATCATTTTTATTCGATCTAGTGTTATGCATACACGGTCTAGTAGAGGATTCATTATTTTTGAAGAGCTTCAATAATATATTTTTGGAATATATTTGTTGTACATTTGGTACGTCAAAGTTATTGAAAATTTCAGTTGAAGGCGTTCTAATTGGTACTTTCAATATGGTCTTTATGATTCCTTTTTGAATCGTATTCAGGCTGTGTAGGTACGTATTTGCAGCAGATCCCCATCCTATGATTCCATATTCAATTCGAGAATGACATAACGCATAGTAGACCTTTTTCATATCCTTTTTATTCAGCACGTTTCTTAGAAATTATAGTTTATTTATCTTCTATGTCGTTTTTAGTGTCTTCATTAAGTCGGGTCCATAGCTTCGTCATTTGCCTTGACAGTCCCATAACAACATTCAATGTTTGTCATCAAAATCATAAATATTGTCAAATTTTGTTGTTTCGAGCTTCCCATGTTCGACGAAAAACATTTCCTAAACATTCCATCCCGGGTGAAGCGGGAAGGCAGGAGGGGGCCGGCGGGGGAGAATAGTTCATTTTTTGACAGATGCCGCGCAATGCGGTTGTATATGGAGAATTAATGGAACGGCCTTTTGTGGTTGTGTGCAAAGAGCGGGTATAATCACGAGTTTAAAATATTATTATACCTAAATATAATATAATAATAAAAATATTTGATAATAAAATTAAAATATAATATCAAATATTTATAATTATTCTGTTTTTGACGTAAATATTTACGCACTCTAAATTCTAAATAGTAACTTTAGGTCGTGCAATAATCGATATTAGTCGGAAATCTTTCCTGATAAATAAATATCTACTAAAATATCTGTTTTCTCCCTGATGCGTCTCTTTTTCATCAGAACGCATTTTAACATTGATATAAACGCCAAAAACGTCAAACGTCAAGTGCTCATTGCTTAAGCGTCGACACGTCCTTATCGCAGACCACAAGCCAAATTGTGTGTGATCGCGCGAACTTCGCACCAATCTTTCAACCGTGTTTAGTGTTTTAACAAATGGAGGAGACAAAAAATGTTGATGTGATGTTTGATGGACTTTCATGGCAAATCACGACAAATGTTTGAGCTCTGGACCTGCCTTTAGAGTGTTTTCGTTGACCTCTTTCACCCATGTTTTTATTCTTGATTTGTACTCATTAAATTTTGTTTATTAGTTTTATGTCTTGCGGAAGAATATTATGGAGTTTAGTTGCAAAATAAGTGTAGTTTCTTTGTCCGAATGTGGTTTTATAACTGGGAATGTTTTTTATGTCATTTTTATTCGATCTAGTCTGATGGATACGCAGTCTAGTAGAGGATTCAGTATTTTTGAATAGCTTCAATAATATTTTTTTGGCATATATTCATTGTACATTTGGTACGTCAAAGCTATTGAAAATTTCAATCGAATGCATTCTAATAGGTTCTTTCAGTATGGTCTTTATAATTCCTTTTTGAATTGTATTTAGGGTGTGTATGTATTTATGTGTAGTAGATCCCCATCCTATAATTCCATATTTAATTCGAGAATGACATAACGCGACACATTTATAACTCAACAAATGGATTACATGGAGTGCCTTATTAAAGTTTTTCTCAAATTTAGGGAAGATTGAAAAGCACACATTTTTAATGATTCTACAAACATTATTATTATTTTATTAATAACTTTTATTTTTTGTAGAACCTACGTGCGGCTCTAACGAATTCCAGTGCAAATCTTCGCGTTGCATCCCAATGAACTTCAAGTGCGACTCTGAGAATGACTGCGGAGATTTCTCCGATGAGACGGGCTGTGTCAACGTGACCTGTGGCGCGTCCCAGTTCCAGTGCGAGAACGGCCGGTGCGTCCCCAACACTTGGAAGTGTGACTCGGAAAACGATTGCGGAGACGGCTCAGATGAAGGAGATTTCTGCGCAGAAAAGACTTGTGCATACTTCCAGGTAAACTTAAAACACAGGAATATGATCTTTTAATAGGAATTAATATTGATACATCACAATGCGAGTCATAATATTATATAATAAAATGACTTTGTTTAATTCCACTTATAAATTTACATGTTTTTTGACATTATCAAAAATACTAATTTCGGTGTGGGTACATCTTTCTGGGTAACTCTAGTTCAATGAATTTGGATTTGCTTTGAATTTAAGTGTCATTTTAAAAATTTAAACTGATGTGTTAAGAATTCAGACTGTCCTGTGATATCCGCGGATCTGCGCTGTTTCATATTAAAATTAGATGGGTACCAAACTTATGTTGCAATGGAATTCATTATTTATTTTCAGGACAAATTATGTAGGTACTGCATATAAACAAAAACATTTTTTACCATTCAAATACGCCTTCGTCTTTTTTCATATGCTTTTTACAACTTTCTGATATCTAAACATTGTTATAGATACTAAATATGTTTAAAAAAAAAAACTTTTTACTAATAAAAAAAAAACTATTGTACATATTATCATCTTCAAACCTTTGGCAAATAATAAGATCAAATTCTCTTCCAGTTCACCTGTCCTCGAACCGGCCACTGCATTCCTCAATCCTGGGTTTGTGACGGAGACGACGATTGCTTCGACAAGCAGGACGAGGTCGACTGTCCCCCCATCACCTGTCTCCCCAACCAGTTCAAGTGTGCGGACCTACGCCAGTGCATTCAGGAGACCTACAAGTGCGACGGGATACCTGACTGCAACGATGGAAGCGACGAGTTGGGATGTCCTTCGATCGCACCCGATCAGTGCAATACCGAGAAACAGTTCCAGTGTGCGTCATCAGGAATTTGTATACCGCGGACGTGGCACTGCGATGGTAAGTAAATTATACTCTTTACCACTATATAAGTAACTTTTTATTATTTAAATTAAGACTAAATTCCAAGGTTACCTAAAAACTAACCTCTTACTCACAAACCCCTTTTCAGATATTGTTTCTTTGAATAATGTGGCAAATTAAGTTCTTTAGATTACGATCTTAAACATTTTAATATTAAAATAAAACATGCATTTTGTTGTGTTAACCTTTCGTGTGCCACCGTATCCAATTTAGATAATCTGAAAAATCATTTCTTTGAGCTGCTTTTCTAGGGAAACTACTTATGGTAGATTATATTCTATTTTTATAAATATATTAATACATTATCTGGAAAGACAGTACAATTTACATAAATATGATTTTGCAAAAACACAAGTAAGTTAATATGAAATAAGAATTAGCTGGCGCACGGCACACCGAGAGTTGAGCAGAAATTTCAACCTTATTGCCATTTGCATAAGGAGTGTGATTTCACCCTATGCAAGTCGAGGTTGATCGCCATAAGTAATTATTTAAAGATTGACATAATGGAGAATATGTTAAAATAGGATACATGGGTATTCAATAAATGTTTATGTCCTTTCGAATTGCATGCATTTTAGGCAGTAATTTTACAATATGTACTCTATTATTTTGTAGGAACTCCCGATTGTGACGACCATTCGGATGAGCCTTCGTCCTGCGGCCAGATAGACTGCGCTCCCAACTTCTACAAGTGCAACAACACCAACTGCGTATTCAAGGCCTACATTTGCGACGGCAAGGACGATTGCGGCGACAACTCAGACGAGAGCTACATTCACGCTTGCGTGCCACCGCCCTTCAGGTGCGGCATCGGAGAGTGGCAATGTCCCAATGTCACCAACCGCTGTGTGAACATCACACAAGTATGCGATGGAAAACCAGACTGTCCCAATGGTGCTGATGAAGGTAAATTATCATTCATTATTATTTCATTTACACCACTGAGTCTACCTCTTTTTAAATAAAAGTGATCAGTGTAATATTTATATATATAGTTACAATGTTGGTTTTTGTTTCTTTTTTAGGTGAAGGTTGTGATCTGGCGGAATGCCATCATCAAGTGGGACTCTGCTCGAATACTTGCAAGCAAACACCGACAGGAGCTTTGTGCCTCTGTCCTCCTGGAGAAGAATTACAAGCAGATCAGTTCGCCTGCCAAGACATCAACGAATGTCTGCCTCCTGGCCTCTGTTCGCAATCTTGTACCAATACAAAGGGATCTTACATGTGCACTTGTGTCGATGGTTATGTTCTGGGTGGAGATAAACATTCCTGCAAAGCTCTCAATCATTCTTCGGCTTTCCTAATTATTTCAAACAGGCATTCCATTCTTGTAGCGGATCTTAAGGAACAGGGTCTTGAAAGAGTTCCGATTATTGTGGAAAATGTAGTGGCTACCGCTTCTAACATGCACACTGGCACCATCTTCTGGTCAGACATGAAACTTAAAAAGATATCTCGATTAGACAGAGGAAGCGAGCCTCAGGTTGTCATTTCTACTGGGCTCGATCTCGTGGAGGGGTTGGCTTACGATTGGATCGGTGGAAACCTTTACTGGCTCGACAGTAAACTGAATACTATAGAAGTTGCAAAAGAAGACGGATCTGCTAGAACGGCGTTGTTGAACAGTAATATCACACAGCCTCGTGGCATGTGTTTAGATCCCGCTCCCGATGCGCGCTGGCTCTTCTGGACCGACTGGGGAGAAAATCCTAGGATTGAGCGTGTGGGAATGGACGGAACTCAAAGAGGAGTGATTATCAACACCAAGATATACTGGCCTAATGGGTTGACTTTAGATACTGCTACCCAAAGGGTGTATTTCGCCGATTCTAAGCTGGACTTCATTGATTTCTGCTACTATAACGGAACAGGCAGGCAGCAAGTATTGGCTGGCAGTCACTATCTTTTGCATCCTCATTCCCTAACATTGTTTGAAGAGACATTGTATTGGACCGACAGACAGCTGAACCGAGTTTTATCTGCTCACAAATTCAAGGGAAACAATCAAACTGTTGTTTCACATTTGATTTCTCAGCCATTATCAATTCATGTGCATCATCCTTCCCTGCAGCCCCTATACACATCTCCTTGCACCAAGACAGTTTGCCAGCATTTGTGTCTACTAAGTCCTAACCCAACACCAGGCTACACTTGTATCTGCAAACCAGGATTCAGGTTGCAAACTGATGGACGCTGCACAGAAGGTAATAATAATCTTTATTTAAGAAAACACATTCATTGTATTTTTTTTTTACATTAGCTCCACGCAGGAGGCCCTGAAGAAAACAATTTCCCCTGGGGCCTGTGTCATCTTTGTGGATGCTGTTTGGAGGACTTTTTATGGAAAAGAAGGGGAGGAAGTTCTGGTAAGGAAAAAGGTATGAGGGGTGGGATCCGTTCTTCCCACTGCAGTGCAAGGCGATGAATCGAGAGAATCTTGCTGAGAGATCGAAAGATCTCCCTCAACCAATCTCCCGATCCGGCCCGCCACACACTAGGTTGGCAGACGCATCTGCCGCCAAGGCAGAGACAAACCTGACCTAATGAACCCATGCACCCCTGGTAAGTCACCAAAGGTAGCGAACCACTTGGGTTGACCTGTGACAGGGGTGTTGATTATCCAATAAATCAGGACAGCGGTACCCATACCCGCCTCCCAAATAATTGTATTTTTATTTTTGTGCATGTTTATTATACTCGAATTATTTTAGTTCTAGTCTAACTTTATATTTATTCTTACAGAGGAAACTCCTTACCTTATGGTGTTGAGGGGATCTCAAATAGTAGATGTATCTCTGGATGGAAATGGAAGGGCAGGACTTTTGGCTCCAGTGGTGGGACTCCACGGAGGCGCTCAACTAGACTATGACAGACAAGCACACCAACTCTACTGGCTTCAATCCACAACTGGAGAAAATGAAGATGATGAAAACTGCACACTGTTCACAACTCCCTACGGTGGTGGAAACAAAACTGAATTCCTCTCAGCTGATACAGGAATTGTCGGTGCTCCATCGACAATTGCCTTTGACTGGCTGGGAAGGAACATCTATCTGGGAAATAGGATCGCCAGCAATATTGAAGTTATAAGAGTGGATGGCAAAGTGAAACACCGAAGCATTATTCTGGCAAATGATGGCAACGCTACTTCTGTCGCCAAACCGAAGGGCATTTGTTTGGATCCAACTGAAGGGTAAGTCTAACACTATTATACTGTCACAAATATTATTACCTACTTACTCGTTAATTACCACATTATATATTGACTTAATGCACTGTTTGTCAGGCAGGTTACTAAATACATTTTTATCTTTTTCTAATCCGTTTCTTTTATTATCATTTAGAAAAATATACTGGGTTGACGAAGGAGGATTCGGTGTTCCTGCCAAAATTGGCAAAGTTAATATGGATGGATCTAAACCAATGGTTTTGGTAACAAACATCGACAGACCAGAAGCAATTACCATAGATATCGAAAAGAAACTTATTTACTTCAGCACTCAATTCCCAGTGGAGGTGGTTGTAATTACCACGGAAGGATTAAACAGGAAGACTCTACTAACAGAAGCAAATGATATTGGCAATCCTAAATCGTTGGCTGTTTTGGATTATAGACTATATGTTTTGGATCCCACCTTTGAAAAGATTATCAAAGTTGACTTACCAAACGGTGACAATATTAAAAATATCATTGACAATGAAAGTGATCTTAAATTCATGACAGTTTTCCAAAAACGTAAAATGATAAACCATCCTTGTCTGCAATCTAATGGGGGATGCGAACAGCTGTGTATTCCCAGTGATGCTGGCTCCCGAGTTTGCGCTTGCTCTATTGGCTACAAAAAAGAGAATGACGTTAATTGTGTGCCGTATAAATCATTCGCTGTCGTGTCCCAACTGGATATGACCCGAGGATACAGTTTGAAGGACAGCGCAGAAGCTATGCTACCTATTACTGGACAAGGCCATCATATTCTTCATGTCGATGTCCACTTCATTGAAAACTGGATATATTGGGTGGAGTTCAACAGAGGACAGTGGAATGGAATATTCAGAGTACGACCAAATGGTACCGAACTGCAGCACATCATTAAGGAGGGAATTGGTAGCAATGGAATCAGGGGCTTGACCATTGATTGGGTTTCTGGTAATCTTTACTTCACTAATGTTTTCCCACATGAAAATTATGTAGAAATTTGCTGGCTGGACGGTTCCAACAGAAAGGTCCTCGTCAAAACAACAACCGATGCTCCTAGAGAAATGGCTGTCAATCCACTGAAGAGATTACTGTATTGGATTGATTATGGGCAGTACCCAAGAATAGGAAAGGCATACCTTGATGGAACAAACTGGACTCCGGTTGTCACATCTGGAATTTCAAACCCTAGAGATTTGACAGTCGACATGCTGACTCATGATGTCTATTGGGTTGACTCAAAACTTGACATGATCCAAAAGATATCCTATAGCGGAGGAAACAGACAGGTCATCAGGCGCAACCTTCCCAACCCAATGGGTATTGCTGTTCACATGGGTGACGTGTACTGGGTTGACAGGAATCTGCAAACTGTTTATAAGGCGTCCAAATTGCCCGGTAACACCACTCTCCCAGAAAAGGTTCGCACTAACCTACAAAAGTTAAGAGATATTGTCATATTTGATCAGACAAACCAGCCAGCTGATGAAACGAACCCATGCAGAAAATTAGGAAATGGAGGTTGTGACCAACTGTGCTTCAGCTATCCACCTGATTACACTCTCAGTAGATTATCTCAACAATGTGAATGTGCAACCGGTCAAGTGTCAGCAGCCGATCCCAAGAAATGTGATACAGTTAATGAATACCTCGTATTCTCAACCCGTACAGAAATTAGAGGTATCAACCTTGATCCTAAGTCAACAGGTGTACCATTCAAGCCGGTGGGAAATTTGACAAATGTTGTGGGGGTTGATTTCGATTTTGCGGATAATAAACTTTTCTTCACTCAAATCAGGCCATGGGCTAGAATTGGATGGATGCCCGCCAATGCTCCAGACAGTGGCTCTATTAAGAATATCATAAACAAAGGAATTAATCCTGAAGGAATTGCTTACGATTGGACTCAAAAGAAAGTATACTGGACCGACAGCTCCAATAACTCTATTTATGCCATGAACCTTGATGGAACCGAACTTGTCATGATAGCGAGAGTGGAGAGACCGAGAGCAATTGTTTTAGATCCTTGCAATGGAACACTCTACTTCACAGATTGGGGACGCTTTGGAACATCTGGTAAAATCTTCAAAACAACCATGGCAGGATCTTTGAAGAGAGCAATCATTGACAAAGACCTTTCTCAACCCAGCGGCTTAACCATTGATTACGAAGAATCTATGTTGTACTGGACAGATGCTGTCAGGGAAAAAATTGAAAGATCCAAACTCGACGGCACAGGCAGAGAAGTTCTTATTTCGGCAACAATATATCCATTTGCTATAACCGTATTTAGAAATTACATTTATTGGACAGATTTGCAACTGAGAGGAGTATACAGAGCTGAAAAGCACACTGGCGCCAATATGATTGAGATGGTCAAACGCCTGGAAGACTCGCCTCGAGATATTCACATTTACAGTCTCACTAGACAACTTTGCCAAAAGAATCCTTGCAGACAGAACAACGGAGGATGTGCGCAGAGCTGCCACCCTGGTCTTAACAACACTGCCGAATGCAGATGTGATGACAATACGAAACTAGTGAATGAAGGAAGGATGTGTGTTTCAAGGAACTTGACGTGTGACGCTAGCAAGTTCTATTGTGCTAATGGAAAGTGCATCAGCAGGATGTGGGCTTGTGACGGAGATGACGATTGCGGAGACAAGTCTGATGAAGACCCTAAATACTGCACTTTCCATTCCTGCTCCCCTAATGAGTTCAGATGCGCTAATGGCCGTTGTATATTTAAGTCCTGGAAATGTGATCACGAAAATGATTGTAAGGATGGCTCCGATGAAGAAGGATGTGTGTATCCACCATGTGTTGATGGGGAATTCACTTGCGCTAACTTCAGGTGTATACCTCAGAGTCAAGTGTGTAACGGTGTTAACGACTGTAAAGACAACACTACTTCTGATGAAACTCACGAAAGATGCCCTCGAAATACTACTTGCCCGCCGAACCATCATAAGTGCGAGAAAACAAATATCTGTGTGGAACCTTATTGGCTGTGCGATGGAGACAATGACTGTGGAGATAATTCTGATGAAGATCCTCTTCACTGTTCTCAGAGAACGTGCCCACAAAACAGTTTTAGGTGCCCCAACCACCGTTGCATCCCGGCTACTTGGTACTGCGATGGAGACGATGACTGCGGTGATGGATCAGATGAGCCCCCAGAATACTGCAGATCTGAAGGACGAACATGTTTCGGGGACCTGTTTACTTGTGACAATGGTAACTGCATTCCCAGAATATACATTTGCGACGGTGATAATGATTGTTTGGACAACAGTGATGAAGATGACAGACATCAGTGCAATGAAAGAAAATGTGATGCTGAGACAGAATTTACTTGTGAAGAAAATAAATCCTGGGGAAGAGCGCAGTGTATTCCCAAGAAATGGTTATGCGACGGAGACCCAGATTGTGTTGATGGTGCAGATGAAAATGCTACTCTACATCATTGCGCTACCCCCCAACCTTGTGCAGAGGATCAATTCACATGTACCAATGGCAGATGCATTAACAAAGGCTGGTTATGTGACCACGATAATGATTGTGGAGATGGCTCAGACGAAGGCAAGCAATGTAATTCCCGCTATAAGACTTGCTCAACTCAAGAACTCACTTGCCAGAACTTTAAATGCATCAGATCTCAATACAAATGCGACGGGGAAGATGATTGCGGTGACCGTTCAGACGAAGTGAACTGTAAGAAAGAAAATTCTACTTGTCCAACAGGACAATTCACATGCACAAATGGACAATGTATCGATTATCGATTTGTTTGTAATAAGGTGGCTGATTGCACCGACGAATCAGACGAACCTCTACACTGTAATGTTGACGAATGCGCTAAAGTAGAAATTCACCAATGTGGCCACAAATGTGTTGACACCTTAACAAGCTATTACTGCGATTGCAATCAAGGCTATAAGTTACTTGCTGACGGAAAAGCTTGCGCGGATATCGATGAATGTTTGGAAACGCCCGGAGTATGTTCACAGTTTTGCTCTAATACACCCGGAGGGTATTACTGCAAATGTAATGATAAATACTACGAAAGGCAGGTCGATGAGCATACTTGCAAGAGAATAGACGCAACCCAACCGTGGATCATATTCACAAATAAGTATTACGTAAGAAATATGTCCATTGATGCCCAATTGTACAACCTGATGCACCAAGATCTGATGAATGTTGTGGCTTTAGACTTTGATACTAAAGAAAACACAATGTACTTCTGTGATGTTACTGCAAAGACAATTTACCGATCCAATTATATAAACAACACTGAGAAAGAGGCGGTCATCAGACATGATTCTCATGGCCTGGAAGGCATAGCCATTGATTGGATTGGAAGAAAATTGTACTGGCTCGATAGACATTCAAGAAACCTCGATGTATCTGAACTTGATGGAACCAAGCGTAAATCTCTTAAGACAGGAATAGCTGATCCTCGAGCCCTTGTGGTACACCCTGGAACAGGCTACTTGTACTTCACATCTTGGCACCTTCAAGCTTACATTGCCAAAATGGGTATGGATGGGTCTAACTTCACGAGAATCCTCACCTGGGAAGATGACATTGCCTGGCCAAACGCCTTAACTCTTGACTATTTTACAGACAGAATATATTGGGCTGATGCTCACTTGGACTACATCGCATATACTGATCTGGAAGGAAGACATCGACATGTTGTCCTTTCCGGCCCAAGCGTTCCTCATGTGTTCGCTCTCTCTGTATTTGATGACTTCCTTTATTGGACAGATTGGAACTTGAAGGCCATTAGCAAGGCTAACAAATTCCACGGAAAGGAATTACAGATTCTACGCAATACTACACATCGGCCATATGACATTCACATCAATCATCCTCTGCGCCAATTGCCTTATCCCAATCCTTGCGGCACCAACAACGGAGGTTGTTCCCATCTCTGTCTCATAGCTCCACCACACGAATCTAGCTATCTTAATATCGAAGGATATGGAGAAGAAGGAGCTACGACAGCAAAATGCGCATGCCCTAACCAGTTCTATCTGGCCCGTGATATGAAGACTTGTATCGCGAACTGCACCACCGGACAGCATAGATGTGGTGGAGCAGATGAAAAATGTATTCCTTGGTTCTGGAAATGTGATGGAGAGAAAGATTGCAAGGATGGATCTGACGAACCGGAGGCGTGTCCAGTAAGACATTGTCGTGCCGGAACCTTCCAATGCAAGAACACCAACTGCACTCCCTCGGCTACTATTTGCGACGGCACCGACGATTGTGGTGACGGATCTGATGAAGCACAGTGCTCACATGAATGCCCAGTCCTGGAGTTCAAATGCAAAGCGAGTGGAAGATGTATTCTGGATAGCTGGAAGTGTGATGGTGATGCTGATTGCAAGGACGGCAGTGATGAGGATCCACAGATGTGCCACAACAGACCTTGCGACCAAGACACAGAATTCAGCTGTAAGAATGGAAGATGTATTCCGCGCTTGTGGATGTGTGACTTTGATAACGACTGTGGTGATGACTCTGATGAACCCGCCTACATGTGTAGACAGAGGAATTGTACAACTGGATGGCAGAGATGTCCCGGCCAGTCCAACTACAGGTGCATACCAAAATGGCTGTTCTGCGATGGGAAAGACGATTGCCGTGACGGGTCTGACGAGCTGGCCGCTAACTGTCCTAAATGTAGTCCGGAAACTGACTTCCAATGCAACAACAATAGATGTATTCCCAAGCAATGGATGTGCGATTTCGCCGATGATTGCGGTGATGGAAGTGATGAAAATGAGGCACTGTGCAAAGGAAAATACAGAGAATGTTCAGAATCAGAGTTCAGTTGTAATAACGGCAAGTGTGTGTCATCTCGCTGGCGATGCGATCATGAAGACGATTGCGGAGACAACAGTGATGAAATTGAATGTGGAGGCTTCCAATGCAAGAACGGTACATTCCAATGTAAATCTGGGCATTGCATTGCCGCATACTTCCGATGCGATGGAGATAGAGACTGCAGAGATCTCTCTGATGAAGTTGGTTGCCCGCCTCGTTATCCTGGTGGCAGATACTGTCCAGAAAGCAGGTATGCACTCAAATATGAAATGGACTTAGTATTTTAACACTCACTCTTGTCTATCGCTAACCAAATTTTAACATGGTATATTTATTTCTAGGTTCCAGTGTGCCAACAACTTGTGTGTATCCCAATCTGACTTATGTGATGGAACTGATGACTGCGGAGACAATTCTGACGAAGCACCAGCTCTTTGCACCAATTTTAACTGCGATACACTGAGGAGATTCCAATGTGCTAACCATAGATGTGTACCAAGGTAGTTTCTAAAATCACAAAGTCATTTCTTTATTCCTACTACTGGTAATCCTACAACTCCCCACTTACATGTCTGTATTTGTTCTTAGATATCAAGTCTGCGATGGAATTGACAACTGTGGAGACGGATCTGATGAAAACAATATGACATTATGCGCAACTCGTACCAAACCATGTGATCCCTTCAGCCAATACCAATGTGCCAATAAGCACTGTGTGGACAAAACGCAAGTGTGTGATTTTGCTGATGACTGTGGAGATAGCTCTGACGAACTGGGATGTCATAGATCTAAAACATGCGGCCTTGCTGATAGAGGTAACATTGAGATAACGACAGAATATTCATTTATTGAATTTAGCACTTGTGTTTGTTTATTTTGTAGGTATTTGTATACTCGTATAAATTAACCATTTTTTGTTTTCCAGGGGGTTGTGAACATCACTGCACAAATCTGACGGACGGTGGCTATATCTGCGACTGCTTCTCTGGCTATATAATTTCAACTGAAAATAGGAAGAAATGTAATGATGTGGATGAGTGCGCTACTGGCACTCATCATTGCTCTCAAATTTGCCACAATCTAAATGGAACCTACAGCTGTGACTGCCGACCAGGCTTCAGACTATCTGATGCTATTTCTGGAGTTTGCAAAGTCAATGATGACAATGTGACTCTTCTCTTTGCCAATGGACCTGAAATAAGAGCCTTTGAAATTCACAACAATGAAGAAATAGATGTTATCACATCCGAGAAACGCATCGAAGCCATTGATTATAATCCTCAATCAGAAATAGTGTTCTGGGCTGACAGTTATGACAAGACCATCAAACGTTCGTACATGGTCAATGCTCAACATGGAGAAGTGAAGACTGGATTTGCACAAGACCTTAATATGAAAGGAAACTCGAAGCCAACAGCTCTTGCCGTGGATTGGGTTGCTGATAATCTTTACTGGACTGAAACTGATAGAACTGGATCCAAACCGAGGGGCCGAGTAATGGTTGCCCGAACAGATGGACGGTACAGGAGGGCAGTTATTTCTGTTGGTATTGAGAGTCCTACATCTTTAGCTCTCGATCCTCAAATGGGTAAAATGTTCTGGTCAGATTCAGGATCAGCTCCCAAGATCGAAGTTTCCTGGATGGACGGCTCCAAGAGAAGACCTTTGGTCACCGACGGCATCCGTCACCCGGCCGGTTTGACTATTGATCACGCCATGGATCACGCCATTTACTGGGTGGACACAAAGCTGAACACTATTGAAGTTATGAAACACGACGGTACTAACAGAAAGACAATAATAAGAGGAGAAGCTCTGAAGCACCCCATTTCTTTGGATGTATTCGAATCGTCACTGTTTTGGATAACGAGAGATTCCGGGGAGTTGGTTAAGCAAGATAAGTTTGGAAGAGGTGTTCCTGTCATTATTGCTAAGGATCTTGTCAATCCATCAGGAGTTAAAGGTATTCATAACTAATAATTTCCCTTTTATGTTATTTAAATTTAAATGCTTCAGGAAAATGAGTGTTGTAAGTAATTCATGTTAACTAATTTCCCAATAATTTTTTTTGCAGTGTACCATCGTCTCCGTTACAATACGTCTCTCGTAGACCCGTGTGAGCACTCTCCGTGTTCGCATCTCTGTCTTCTGGTGCCGGGAGGAAGGCGCTGCGCTTGTCCCGACCAACAGCAGCCCCTATCGAGACGTTCCACTAAAGATGTGATCTGCGATGCTGGTAAGAATACATGCATGAATATCAACATCATGCAATCAAGCATGTTATTTTTATTTGATACTGTACTTATTTATTCCATTATATCGCATGACAGTCATAATGACATCATCATATGCATTGTCAAGTTATCTCGTGGCATGTTTTCATGACAATAATAATGAATATCTGACTTGTGCTGTAGATCTAAAGTCTAAAACTACAAAGCACTTTAAAAATATGATAAAATATTTACTTTCCTAACAATAGTACAGTAAACATGGCATACAAAACTCGAGAATCTTTATTATCTTTACATAGTATAAAATTAATGTAATATAAAATGAAGTCGCTCAGGCTGTATGTACACTTAGATCTTTTAAACTGCTAACGGATGGAAAAATAGATTTTCATGCAGTTTTCATCAATAGATAGAATGATTCATGCGGAAGGTTTTTAGGTATATAATTTGTCAAGGTTTTGTGTAAATTGGTTGAAATACACGATATATCTGGCCGAGCGGTGGCGAGCAGCGGACAGTGGGCAACGGGGAGCAGGTTGACAAATGGACGGTGTGGGTTTAATTTAACAGATGGCATTGGTTAAAAAGGTTTCGTTAGCCACAGCAGCGTGTGGCCGGGTCTGCTAGTATACAATAAATAATATTTGTAATATAAATTTTATTGTTGTTTTGGTTAGCACAAGCCTTCTCTGAGAAAAACAGATAAAATAGCTCTCTGCTAATATATATTAGTACTGGGCGTTGACGATAATTCCATCCAACGCCAACATCGTTATCGTTGACGATTTTCAACTGTTGAAAATAACGTCGACGTTGACGCAACTATAGATTGAATAGCCAGTACAATCAAACATCAAACTAAACGTATAGGAGATCGACACGATACTAACAAAAAACAAACAAAAAAATAAATGAAAATCGTATTAGATCCCCTTTAATGGGTGGTTCCCCGGGCCCGGATCATTGATGTATCTGTAAGCTCCACACACGTAATAATAATCCTATAATAACGTTGAAAGTTGAAACTGTTGGAAGACGTTGGTTTCGGTGTTGAAAACATTACCCTGTTGAAATATTAAAAACATTGAACATATATTTTGCTTGTCACTGATAAATTCGATTGTTGCTTGACACTACGGATCGGAAAATCCAAAAAAAAGTGTAGTATGTAAGTACATTATCAAAATACTATTTCAAATTAGGCATAATATCGTTCACGAAGTGTGATCTCTTGACCCTTTTGATTTAACAGGCCAACACTGTTGAAAACAATGGTACAAAACGTAGCTGTTAGGCGGCCGACATTGATCATTTATCAATAGGTTATTTTTTGCTTGTCGTTGATAAATTTGATTGTCCCCTGGCAAGGCCGTAGCCAGAGAAAAATTTCGGGGGGGGGTTTTGTTTGGTGGAACAGTGTTTATAGAAATACGTTAAGTTTTTTAAAATATTTTTTTAATAAAAGAAATTAAATGGTGTTAGGTATTAATCTTATCATATATATTTTTATAATTACAAAATTAAATTTAGTCTTCTAGCTTTCTTTGCAGCGAACAAATCAATTTTTTTTTATTAAGTAACTGTATATTTATTATTTTTAAATTTTTTATATGAAACATGTTAGGTAGGTATATATATATAAAATAGAAATTATATTCGTTATTTACGCACCAGATTTAAATGTCCGGGTTTAATTTTCCCCACAGGAAAAACTAAACCCTTTCACACACTTCCCAAATGATCATCTGGTCAATCCACGTTATGCAATTGCACTATATGTATTATAATTACAAAACAATACAAGAACAACATGTCAACCTACCAGAGACCAGATGGGAAAATAATTCACCGGCTCCAGATATTTTCATATCAGAGGGTTCGGCTCTGTGGAATTCCTAATTGAACCTATAAATCCTACTGATCCCTCAATATAAATATTTAAAAAATCTTTTGTAATCCTACATGTATTTAAAATTACCGATTTTTGCATTTTTATATATAAATTCTTTGACAAATCTAATACGCCTAAATTTTGAATCAGAGACCTAGGTATAATGCCAGTAGCCGAAATAACAAATGGTAATATTTTTATAGTCCGAGAATGCCAAATTCTTTTAATCTCATTTCCTAAATCTGTGTATTTTCTAATTTTTTCAGAAACAGTTTTTTGAATATTACAGGAATTTGGAATAGCTACATCAATGATACAAGTTATTTTTTTAATTTTGTCATGTAAAACTATATCAGGTCTATTATTACTAATTGTTCTGTCTGTTAGTATAGTTTTATCATAATATATTTTATAAAATTCATTTTCTAAAAATGAATTTGGTTCATATTCATAATATGGTACTATATTACGGCAGTCAATCAAGTTATGTTTAATTACCAAACTTTGGTGGATTATTTTTAAAACCTGATTGTGCCTAAATGTATACTCGGACGGCGCTAATATAGAACATCCCGATATAATATGTTCTATAGTTTCCGGAAAAGCCAAACATTTTCTACATAAATCATCAATTTGATTTATATCTTTGATTATATGCTTCCTATAATTTTTAGTATTAATGACTCTATCTTGAATGGCAAGCATAAATCCTTCTATTTCTGCGCTCAACTCTCCAATACTCAACCATTTGTTTGACGAAAGTTTGTCAACATACGTTTGGTTGAGATAATTGAAGTGTTTTGCATGAATAATTTTATTTGACCAGGAATCTAATAATTCCTGGTTAGTATTTATAGAATGTTGGCATTCTCGTCATATAAATTTAAAGGTGTAATGTTTCTATCTGCCTTGCAAATTATTTTGTGCATTTCTGAGCTATTAGCTTTCCTATGGAAAAAAATTCTAAGCATTTCTACCTGATTGTGTTTCAAAGATGTTATTTTGACTACACCTCTACCTCCTAAATTTCTAGGTAAATTAATTCGTTCTATAGCTGAATTTGGATGGCAATTAAACTTTGTTAACGCAGTTCTAATTAATCGTTCTAAACTATCTAAATCTGTATTGGACCATTTAATTATGCCAAATGAGTACGTTAATAAAGGTATTGCCCAAGTATTTATTGCTTTTACCTAAAAATGCACCTAACATAGTAAATTTGTTGACGTGTACGTAAGTTTTAGGGGTACTTAAGTTTTATTTATTGTTGCAGCTGCTGAAAGACCAAGGCCAGCCCCAAGAATATGCAAATGCCAGAATGGTGGAATTTGCACTGAGGAATCTGATGAATCTTCACTCAGTGATGGTTCAAGCCTGAGTTGTTCTTGCCCCACCGGAGTGGAGGGCTCGCACTGTGAGCTGGGGGCTCCGGGTGCCGCGGGGGCGCCAGGAGGGGGCTCCTCGAGAGCCACTGCTGTGGTGGTGCCGATAGTGGTCACACTATTGGTATTACTGGCGGCAGCTGCGGCTTGGTTCGTCATCAGAAAACGACCATTGTGAGTCAGCTAAAATGTTATTTAGTATATCTGTAAACGTGAGACGATATTCTACTCGCCCATGTATGTTAATTAACAGGTAAATTAAATTTTGGGAATCAGACTGGGGCAGGACCTCTACCCTCAACCCAGGAGTCCTTAATTTTCATCGCCAAGGAACTTGGAAACCTACTACTATCTCATTGATTAGTTAGACCCCATTTTAATTTTTTTATCCTCTTTTAGTGACTCAATGACACGAGATGTGATTCAAGAAATGTGAATTACAAAATTAATTGAAAAATAATAATTAACACATTTCTCTCAGAGTAAGGGAAATTTCCCTTAATTCGGACAAATCAGGCCCCAACAACACACTTATAAGGGTGATCACTTCAGAGGTTAAAACCATTCTGTTCCTCTTAACAGAAAAATCAAATTTTTAATTCAGAAAATTAATGGAATCCATAAACTAGCGTTATTAATATCGCAACCCAATTAATAACATGTTCGCCTCATACATCATACGTATGTCTAACAATGTTATATTGTCATGTAAACAAACGCTCCGTGTCGTGTAAATGAGCACTCGTGGGTCTGCGAGGTTAATCTCTGTTTTATTTATGGTTGGAATTAACTCATAAAGATTTGCACCTTACTTCTTCACTGTTTATATTACGTACTAAAGTTCATAATTTTATTTATTTTTTCCAGTGGAAAGGGAACCGGCCTGGGTAGTCTTGCATCCTCGCAGAGTGTTTCCTTCCGTCAAGGCTCCAACGTAGAGTTTGGTGGGGCCCCATTCGCCGGGGGCCCTGTGCCCCAAGCCCTCCCCTTGGGAGAGCCCATAGACATGGCCTACAACTTGGAAAGAGTTGGCAAGAACAGAGACTTTAGTAACCCTATGTACGATGCTGTTGTGCAAGGTGGAAACGGATCTGGCGTCATGGGTAAGAAGAACCTTTACTTAATCTTATTAACGGTTAACTGTACTGTAAAACTTGACGTGGATAACCACTAGAATGTCAAGATATTTACAAAAAAAAATGCATAGAGCGCTGGAGATTTTCACACATTTGGTTTTGGATTCACCCGTGCTCATTAAAAAAATCATACCTCCGAATATTGAAACGAAAACAGATAAACGGTTTACTATCCTTTAAAGCCAATTAATTTACCTATATTTCGTCATTTATCTTAGGTTTGTAGGATTTTTGAAAAAAAAAATAGTTTAAAAATGATGTGTACACATCTGCCCTGATGATGGACACTGTAACGCTGTCCGAAACGTTGGCTAAAGGAGGAGGTAGCGCAACACGGCATAACACCCCAAAAACAAACAACAAAAATACTTTTGGCCGTGAAAATCTAAAATCATATCTAAAAATGTACTTATTACAGGATATTAATGATACAGTTAACTTAATAGTACTCGAAACAAGGTTTAAAATATATATATAAATAATATTACATTTTATTTTGGAGTTCCTAATTGTTATGATTTTGCAATTCTATAAAAGATATCTTCTCTTTTTACTTCACATTTTTTAGCTTTGTAATGCAACAAAAATACTTAATCCCAATTTGTTTCAGGTATTTACGAAGTACCATCGGAAGTCTCCAAGGACAAAGTGGAGTCAGCCATCTTGTCGCCGAGTTCGACGGAGACCCGCGCCGCCCCGGGCGCCAAGCAGCGCCAGCTTGATCCCTCGGGTCACGACACCGGCAAGGACACCCAGTCCCTGGTGCAGGAGGACAAGGATTGCTAGCGTCCAGCCATGGCTGACCGCCACCACCCTCAGCCTCGAGCCCCCGGGGTCTGGCGAATCAGTGTCTCTAACGTTCCCAATCTTTGCAATAACCCCGACAAGGGTTATGCCGTGTTTTGGTAGAGCACCGCTCGTGCCTTTATGACATTTAGTAGTGTTACTCAACGTACTGGCAATGGCAATGTAACAATGTAATGTAACAATTTTTACTTTATTTCTTTGTTTTTATTACTTAATATGACGAATAAACAAGTGTTTGTACAATTTTCACACTGCTAAATTGAAAAACCCTAGAGAATATACATAAATGGCTTGCAGTATTGCCATTTTACTAAACCTAATAAAACATTTTGGTTAATTTAAAAAAGTGTAATGTCACTATTATCACAATGAATATGAACTCACTTAATGTTGCAAATGTTATAACCTTTAATGAAACTTGATTTACATAAGAATAAGAATTTTATGGAGACGAAAATAATAAGAATTTGTATTTGTTTAAAGCCTTTGGTGAGTAAATAATTATTGACATTCCATCAGTTTAACATTCTATTCTATAAGTTTTTTAAGTTCCAGTGTTAAAAATATTTATGAGTAGACTAAAAGAAGAGTATTTTCTATATTAATTTCATCCCTTGTGCAGCGTTTCGAATTTGTGAAGAATTATGACTTATTTTTCTGTTGAAGTATTGTTAATAAATTTATTGATAACTTACAACTATTATTATAACTATTATGCATACTTATAAAGCGATTTGTGAATATATAACCAAGATCCTTGTAATAGATGCTAACAAAAGTAAATAAAAACAACTATGTTGGAAATAATATTTTTTTGTTACAAGTTATTTATAAAATATTTTTTTTATTTTTGGAACGAAATAATTTTTTATTAAAGTTTTTTCAATGTTGTTGAAGCAATCAAAAGTTGAGATAAATATTTATTGTAAAATAGCATTAAACTATTTAATTACACTTTACTTCTCGTTTCTAAAATCTCGATGGTGATTACAATAAAACAGTAGTTTGTCTATTATTTTGATATAATAATTATGTAAACGGCTTGAAATAGATTGCCATTGCCATCTCGATGGTGATTACAATAAAACAGTAGTTTGTCTATTATTTTGATATAATAATTATGTAAACGGCTTGAAATAGATTGCCATACGTCTATAGTTTTATTTAATTGTTATGTATCTAGTTTTAATAGAATTCGAAAATTGTTTTATAAGTGTAAATAAAAAAAAATGTGATTGAATAAAAGTGTAGAATGTACGGATTATCAAAAGAAATGAGATGAAAACTATTATTATACAATATCATAAATGTTGGTAATTTTTTAAAAAGAGACAAATATTTTTTTATTGGGGTTAAGGTGTAGGCTAAGTTGTAAATATGCTTTTATTAAATATTTCTGCAAGACGAGTCTTTTAGAGTTTAGAATATTCAGTTTATTCTGACTCAAACATTTAAAGTAAATTTCTACATTCCAAATAATTAGTCCTTTGTTTAATTTCTCAATTTCAAACATTTGGACTTCGCCATCTGATTTATTTATTATTACATATTTTCTTTTAGACATAAACAGGGAAAAAAACTTATCACATTCCATTTACTTAGACTCCAAACAATTATGTAAAGAAAATTCCAAGAATTAGAAAACATGTTACGCACAAATGTCATTTACATCGGTTTAAGCTCCAGAAATGCACAGTTTACGAGAAAACATAACTTGATTACACAATGTAAAATTTATTCATATCTTTTAGCTTTTTTAATGACAATGTGATTTATTCTAAATATGTTTTCAATAAACGATTCTTTTAATTTAACGATTGACATTTTGTAGAGGTACTCCAGTATCTTATATATTTATGTCATGAAAACAGAGGAAAAAATATAATTAGACAACTACCTGTAAAATATGAAATTAAATAATATATCATGTGACACCGTCCAATTAAAATACCAATAATTCATAATGAAGTGTTTAGGTGTAGGAAATAAGTTTAAATTGTCAATATGTATTGCAGTTTGTTTAGATTCTATGCAGGAGGATATTATAATGCAGAATGCTGTTTACTTGAGAATGTACGTAGGTTATTGAATCTGTTGCTTTCATTATTGTTTTGTAAATTCCCCTTGTAAGATACAGCCGCAGATAAATCTGCATTGGTTTTCTGCATTTCAACATTCAAGCTAAAGCAAGATGTACTTATGGAGTTTACCAATGTTTACAAAATAAGCATATCATTGGACTTTTTAATTGCGTAGCGTGAGAACAATGATGAATAAGGTTTATTTGTTTATTGAGTGTCAATTTTTGCCACATTATTTAGATGAACAAATTGTATTAGAAAAAATTGAGTGGCTCTAATTGAAATTCAATTGATGGAACATTCCGAATGCAGCAGTTTTATATTCACTTAAATAGTATTCATTATTTAATTTAAAATGTTGCTTTCCGCAGGGTTCAGGGTTGCAAATGTCGGTTTGGTGTTTGCAATGTATTATTTTGTAATAAATTACACATATTTATTAGAGACCATTATTTTATGGCTCAGGTTTCCAACCCTGTAGAGAAATTCCTTTTCGAATTCACAATCTTAGAATGATCAAAACTTGAGCATTTGTACAGTTCAGCGGTACAGCAGTACAGCAGTACAGGTAGCGATGTCCTTTAATTATATTTTAGATGAATGAGGGAACAAATTGTGTATGTTTTCCATATATAAATAAAATTACCTACGATTTGTTTATTTATATGAAGTTTTTATTTAATTATAATTACACGTACAAAGAACCCATTAATAAATTATTTGTATTGTTTCATGAATTCATCGTTGAATTTAGAAAACTTCTGTAACATCTCCTTCAGTTTGTCGGCCTGCGGTAGAATAGTGGTGCGGAAGTGAAATGTACCGGGCTTCTGACCAAATCCATTGCCCGGGACTATGCAAACACCTAAAGAATATCATTTTTCATCTTGTCAACAAAAACATTATATTTATGTTTCAAATGAGTTAGTGATAAGTATCAACTAAGTGTTAAAAAGCACCTGTAAATGCAGGATTTTCTATAAAATTATAAAAGAAGCAAAAAAAAGTTTAACCGAATGTGACAATTTTTTTTTAATGTAACAGTACTTATTCTAAAATATTAAAAAAAAATGGTTAGGTTACATCAGGGTTCCCAATATACGCTTTTATAATTTCCATGACAATAAGGAACTCCAGTGAAAAATGGCTTTAAAAAAACATGTTCATACAGACCAATGAACGCTGATTCTGAATATATAAGTTTTATTTCATAATATTAAACGTAGAGTTCTTACAAAATTATTAAAAAGTGCATTTTTAAACCTCTCGTCAAAACACACTGTAAAGTTGGTATTACGGAATGGTTATTGCTGACGTCACTCGTCAACAGTCATTGTATTGAAACTTTGATTATGTAGGTATGACACAAGCCATCAGTATTAACAACATTTCATGTTATTCGTTATTTCATACTGTTTATAGAGATTTAGTTGTTGTGTTTATTGAAACAATATAAATAATTTGCCTAAATAATTCAGTATCAAAAATAGAGGTATTTCTATTAGTTTATCTCTATTATTTAAAATATTGAAAAACTTTAAACTGTATGAAAAAATGGTATAATATGCCACATCATAATGCTATCATGTAATGCACCTAGAGACGGGCAAAGCGGCTCAGTTGAACGAGAATGAAAAGATCCGGTTCAGTGAATCGGCTCAATTGAACGACTGAATTAAGCTACGGACACACTTGCTCATTAGAAGCCAAAGAGCATGCTACCTAGTGGCAATTGCTACCTGCTCACTCGTTCGCAAAGATCCGCGAACCGGGAGCAAGTGTGTCCGTAGCTTTGAAGATCGGTCATACGGAACCGGATCTTACGGATCTGTATGAAGATCCGGGTCACTGAGCCGACTCATTCGCGAACGACTCACTTCTCTACGATCTTTGATTTCAAAATGGCCGTCATCAATCAGCTGGTAGGCGCTGCATCGTCTGTATCTTATTTTCCTACAATTTTTGCAGTGTGCAGGTGATGCTCCGTTTGAGATAATATTGATTTTAAAAGCTAAAAAAATAATAATTTCGAACAATTTCTATACCACTCTCCCATAATAATATTGAAAAATATAATAACATAATAAATAAATAATTCCACCTAAATAATGTTTTAACTTATCGAATAGTACCATACTTTCTTCCGTATAACTGTCATACAAAATGAACACCTGTTGAAAAACTTTTCAGGAGTGATGACGTCACACGATTCAATACGTGGGGTGTTTTTCGGGGGATCTTGAAAAATTAAAACTTTGAAAATTATTTTAACTATTAAAACAAACTCTAAAAACAAAAAATATGCAGTTATTTAAGTCAGAAGGTCATTATTATTCATTAAAAAAAATAAAAATAAATTGGACAGGAGTTCTCTATTCGCGGTTACAGTAACCATGACGGCAAAAACAGGCAATAAATAAAAGTTCCTTATTACACATTAAATAATGGTGAGACAAAAGATGAAATATACAAAATATTTATATCTTTTTTCCCTTGGAGGAAACAGATACATCTTCTTTGAGGGAGATGTATGATAATGATTGTATGTTTCCTTTGGGGGGGTGCAGACATTCGTTCACCGTTTGTCTCGTCTTTGACTGTTATTATTTAGTGTGTAAGAAAAAGCTGCAGCATTGTATGTTTGAACAAAAGCAAAAACGCACATCACACTTCAATATTATCCTTCTAACTATATTCCATACTTTCAAAATTATCATCATGGCTAGTAGTACTATAGTGGTCTACGGAGACATCACGGTGCGGTGTGTGAGAGAGATGCTAGAAAATGATAACTTTTTTTCTATGACCTATGTACATTGTGTATCTCATCTTTTGAAAGAACTGCAGCATTATTGTGATAAGGAATGTATATTTAATGCCATCAACCATCATGGTACCGTAACTGAATCGTCACGGTAATTTTAAAAGCGCTCGTTGGGTGGTGCACCTACCCACAGGCATCGAACTATATCAAATGGGTTGCGGTACTTACTGTAGGGGAGATAACTAATTGGGAACCACTGGGTTAGGTTAGGTTATTCCATGTTATATTATTAAGCCAAACGGCGCCTGGTCCTAATAAAACCTCAAGGGCGCTGTGTTAGGTATTACCAGTGCCTTAGCTCTTAGGCAAGTCGGTGCCTGGAGCGCACTGCCCCAATTGCGCTCGCACAGTATGAGGTATTGTTTTTAAGTCTCAATTCGGTTAAGTAAAATGTAATTTGGAATACAAACCAGTGTTCTCTAGCAGCTCGTAGGCGTAAAAAGTATCAGCTGGCATCCCTTTCTTACTAGCAGCTTCAATAGCCTTGGGAGGCAGTCTTATTTGGGGAAAAGCATACAAAGCACCCTGGAAATTCGTAATTATTTTAGCGAATTTTAATAGACAATTTTTTTATCTTTTGTTAACATTTAAAACGTGGACCATTTCAACCCATCATATTTCAATGAAACGGCATGGATTACATAATGTAACACGCATGTTTCACATATATTAGTTCTATAATTTCAATATCCACTCTATCCGATTTTTTGACAAAAAGTTCTGAGTATGTCATCTTGTTCACATTTTTGCAAGGAACAAGAGGAACCTTAAATTGAGTTTCAAAACCTCCCTTATCATGACCAAAAACCATGTTAAAACTGCGAGTGAGAAACAAAACCCGCTATATCATTCATGAAGTTACTATCAAATCCCGCTATATCGGAATTCAACCAATCACAAGCAGTTATTTTGCCAAGATGGCGGGTTTAGAAACTCACGCGTCAGGTCAATTGAGTTTCAAAAGCCTCTACATCATGAGAAAATCGCGAAGCGAGTATCGAAATCCGCAACATCCATTTTATTAAATAAACTTAAATTATGCTAGATCGCAATATACATTTTATCAAAATTACTTAAATTATGCTAGACGTACATAAAAAAATTAACACTTTTCGAAATTATATTACTCCATTTCTTTATTCAAAAAATAGAAAAGCAATTATTTATTTACGCTTGAGATGTGACAGTTTTTTGTGGTTTTCTCCAAATCAACGAAAGTTGATATAGTGGATATAGAAATTAAACAACTCATATGTAATAGCCGCGTAGGTCAAGTTAAATAGCATCAAATTATTATTGTTTATTGTTGCAAACACACCTGAACAGGGTTGCAGGTGATTCCGTCAAATTTATTAAAAGAATCAGCAATCAGTTTTGCCCGGAAACTCAAAGAACTGAGAAGGTTAGATTTTTCTCTGGCATACAGGGCATAAGAAGGGTCACCTTTCTTTGGTGGGTCAACCTGTGGAAAAAAAATTGTGAGAACACTTTTAGGTTAATCTATCCTAACCTAACCTCAAAAAAAAAAAACATATAGGGTCCTGCTGTAAAAAGCTTTATCATAGGGCTATAGCTGATATTTTTTATTTACCGCACAATCGATGGCAGTTTGTCCGATCACATTTGGACACAGCATGGTGGCGATAGCTTTCTGTAGGATTTCTCTAATTTTAGGGCAGACATTGATGAGTTCCACATAACCCCCTCGCAGCCCGCATTCGCCCATTACTCCCTTGGAGGCAGACATAAAGCTGGCCAATTCTAGAGTGCTGTAAGGAGCTCCAAGTTCCATCATAACCTGTAAATACAATTTATTGATAACGTTCAATCAAAAAAAAAGTTGAGTTGTATAAGTAGTAATGTCAGACAGATACGTGAGCGTGCAAACTGCATGGACTATCAAAGCGGCGGAGTCAATGAAACTCATGCCTTTGGTGCATAGGTAGAAACGAATGTGGGATGCCGCTACAATTCGACTGCGCACAGTCGCACAGTCGTACATGCCCATATTATGGTAATCGACACTATTGGTGCTCTCTTGTATGCATCTCAATGAGCATATTCTACACTAAATATTTGTTGCCATCCTGTGATTCCTGTGTTCTCTTCTTTTATAAATAAATTTTACTTATATGGTCCTCTGATGCCGAATTTCATTTGTACTCAACATATCTAATTGCATACACGTAGATTACTTTATTGTAGGAGTTTACAACAATCGAATTTAGAGTTAAAGCCGTCAAGTCTAAATGTTCAGTTTTCGAAACAACTCTTATAGGTCTCATAGAAATTATTGTGTCTCCCTTACTATCATGGTTAGAAATATGATCTAAACGGTGTTAGAAAGAGAAAACACCTTGCTTTACATTTGTCGAGGTATCGGCCTTCGAGATACCTTGCGTATTTTTATGAATAACACTCAATTTTATTTGGTTACGAAGCTTATTATTTTTACAGAAATAATAACAATGAAAAATTCTTTTCGGCACAAACTGCGGGCGATAATTAGGTCACTATGTCGTAGTGTACTGAACTGAAGTTTTGTACTCGTCTGCCTGACACTGCCTGATATAGCATAGCCGACGGTGGTGGTAAATTAGAGACTGACTGGTAATATTGGCGTGTGCCAGCGATGTAACTTGAATTTTCTACTGCCTTGTTGCGAGGCATGTAGGAACAGCCTGGACCTTTCTGGAACGGCCGGATTTTATCTACTCTCTGTGGGTAGGTCGCCGTAAGCCCGATGTACATAGTTCTGGGCATTTCAATATGATTCCAGTGGTGGCGTAATTATGTATTAATTGTGGGCGTGAGCATGTGGCCCCAAAGTTATGATTAGTGGTCGCTACATATTCAAATCTAAAAGTTAGGCTCAAAATAATTTAAATGTACACCTTTATGAACCCAAAGTTTCCAACCGTAACTTGAAAAAAAAATGAAACTTTGAGAATTTTTTTATAAATTATTATTACATGAAATGACAAAAAAGTGAGTTGACGATAACGTTTATAATACATTTGCCTACTAAATTATGTATGTGTTTTTTTCTTTTTTTCGTTATCAGTAATTTTAGTTAGAAAAAACTTAAGGTGTCATTTTAAAACTTTTTTATGTTTGCATGCAAAATTTTTATTTTTCAAAAATTATATGTTTATTTATAATTTAAAATTTGAAAGCGTATTTCATCATCTTTCCAAAACAGTTTTTAGTTTACGATACTTCGGAAATATTCCATTTATTTGAATTTTATTGCCTAAATGCAAATTCTTTGACGCTCTGACAAAATGCGGTTGAGACCTGAGTGTTCACAATTTAATAAATAGGTCAGATCCTTCGACCAAGTGACTTTATTGATCGATGGTCAGGTCATTTAATTTTCGTCTGCTTTCTAAAGTTGAAATTTTAAAAATATTCATTAAAGACAGGTAAATGTGAGAATTTAGTAGAAGGTAGACCTTCTTTAGAAACCTTACACAGAAGGGCGACCAAACTAAGGAGTTATGTTCTATTAGGCTTCTAACTAGGGATATGTACAACAGTTTGATGATTTGTAATGATTCAAAGTTTTGAATTGTTCTTAATATAATACCTAAGATTATTTATCGTATCCTTATTTACAATTTGTTGAATGTGGACCGTGAAATCTAGTTTCTCATCCATTATTACGTAAAGATCTCGTATTTCCGTTACTTATTCTAAAATTTAACCTAACCGTAATTTAAATCTACTTAATCTTTTAACCGTGGCTGACGTAATGTGATTTGGAAAGTAAAGAAATACATATATCGACCCATAATCGGCAGAACAGCGTAAGCGCCAAACAGTAAATTATTCAGGAGAAGGTTTTTTTTAATTAACGTTCTTTATGAATTCCAAAAAGGATTTTGGTTAATTAGGAGTTTTAATCTTTGGTTGCTGCCTATATAAAGCTGATAATACAATTGTCTGAATGCCTTCAGTTATTGAGATAGTGGCGGTAACGCTGTTTTGCCATGACCCTGGCAGATTTTTTCCCTAGGAAATGTCGCATACGCTGTTCAGAGTACATCATTATTTTTGAAATATTTATCCCGCGATCATGATAGGTGAACAAATAACTAAATAAAATGGTTCCATGACAGTTGATCCTGAAGTTGACTAAATACAATGATTTGCAAGTAAGTATGCAAAGAGGATATACGGCCGTATAACCAAAGTCGATATACTTGTATCTGCAGGCATCTTGATTGAAAATCCGTTGTAAAATAATTTTACTAACAATAATTTCGACTCTCCGAAGGAGCATGCGGTAATAACAAAATACGACATACTTATACGTGCAGTCCGCTTAGCAAAAAACCGCTATATAACATTTTTTATCTGAATACAACACCAGAGGCCAACCTTCTCAATGGAGGCAGTGAGACTATAGCCTCCACAATTTTGGTATTTTATGAGGCTGAAGGTAGTGGGGAGGGGAAGGATATGTGTAAAATGTACCTGGCTATTCAGAACTAGTTACCAAACATGGCTAAAGCAATTTCAAGTAATAAATTTAATACCTACACACTACACACCAGCGTACAAATACAAAAAACCATATAATATAACTTTTTATCCGAACACAACACAAGAGTCCCAACTGCTCCCAACCGTCTGAAGTGAGTGAGACTATGGAATCCCCAATTTTAGCATGTTGTGAGGCTGGGTTCATGGGGTAAGATGTGTCCGGGTCTTGGCAGCGGGTGCGTCTGCCCACCAGCGGCAGGCCGGATCGGAAGAGAATGGTTGAGGGAGTGCCTTTGACTTCTCCAACTGTACCCTCTCGGAACATCGCTTTGCACCGCAGTGGGAGGGATGGATTAATGCTTTGTACACTCCTGGACATACTGACCCCAGATTCCTACCCACCCCTAATACCCTTTTCCTTCTCAGAACTTCCTCTCCTTCCTTTCCTGAAAAAACTCTCCACACAGCATCCGCAAGGATGACATAGACCCCGAGAGGAATTATTTTCCTCAGGGCTTCCTGTGTGGAACTAATGTAAAAAAAAACAAGAGTCCCAACCGTCTGAAGCCAGTGAGACTATGGAATCCCCAATTTTAGTATGTTATGAGGCTGAAGGAGTGGTAGTGATATTGAAAATGTACCTGGCTATTCAGATCTAGTAACCAAATACGGTTACTAAATCTGAATAGCCCGGTACATTTTCCACATCTCCTTCTCCTCCTTACTACCTGCAGCCTCTTAACATACTAAAATTGGGGATGCCATAGACTCACTGGCTCCAGATGGTTGGGACTCTTGTGTTGTATTCGGATAAAAAAGTTTATTATATTTTTTTTTGTAATTATGAGCTGGAGTATAATGTATATTTAGACTTATTACTTGAAATGGCTTTAGCCATGTTTGGTGACTAGATCTGAACAGCCAGTTACATTTTCTACATCCCCTTCTCCTCCCCACTACCTTCAGCCTCACAACATACAAAAATTGGAGGTGCCATAGTCTCACTGGCTCCAGACATAATTGGAATAAATTGGGATAAATTGTATAATTTGCATTACCACTTTGTATAATAATATTCAAATAAAAAACAATAAATTTAAAGAAATTCGTCGCTTAGCTAAAAGTTACAGGTACTAAAAAAGTGTCAAGCAAATAAGATAGAGCTGCAATATTTTTGTCACTGATGTGTTAGGCAGCATTGAACAGTTTTCCTTAAAAATCGTAATTTGACAAAAAATGTCATTTACGCTGTTCTGCCGATTATGGGTCGATATGACAGTCACATACGTGTTTGATTGACCGGCACTTGGGAAATTTTTTTTTTTCGCAGAATGTATTGGTAATTAATTCTTCATCCAGAAATTTGAAAAACAATGATAAATTAAAAATATCTAAATCAAGCCACACAGGGTAGATTTCTTACCTGATTTGTTTAGCTGTGTTCGGATTAAGAAGAACCACGAAACTAGAAGGACAAAAAATATGTAAATATGTTGTAATGTGTGATTTAGCACTTTGTTACCTTTTTGAAGGAATGGAACTGAGATCCTTCAGCATAAATGTTTTCTTGGTACACTTCATCCGCCAATATGAGAAGTTTCTCCTTGTAGGCAAACTTAATCACTTTTTCCACATTTTCTCTGGAGAGAACCTTAAAATAGAAAAAAGAGAATGAAAATTATCTTTTACAATACTTACCTTCAAATTATTGTGTGTATTTTAGTTTTGTTACCTGTCCTGTAGGATTTCCCGGGTTTATGATAACAATTGCTCTGGGATTGCACATCTTCTTAGCTTCACTGATAGCCCTTTCCAATTCTGAAATTTCCAAACCCCAGTTGCTTGACTCATCCAGGTAATATCTTATCTGAACCATTCCAAATTCCGTTAAAATAGATCCATATAACGGATATTCTGGCACAGGTGAAAGAACGCCTGAAATAAAAAGTAACGAGTTATTAAGTAGATTAGCGCAAAAAACCATTCGGCACTCTTTTTTGGACACTCCTGTATTTTTTTAAAAACTTTTTCAAGGTGACATAATATTATGTACATCTTACCAAGCGGTTTCAGCACAAATGTGTCTTCATAAGGACAGATTCTGATAAAATATAGAATTAAGCATGAAACTGTTGTAGATTCCGTTAGTCCCAAAGACTGCAGAGGGCTGGACATGTTGAAAGTATGCCAGATAATGATAACCAATTGGGTACCTGGTTGGAAGCGACCCGGAGGCAGACCATGGACGAGGTGGATAGACCGGGTGGAAGAGAATTGGTTCAGGATCGGAAGGACTGAGGACTGGAGGCGGCTGATGAGGGACCGCAGTCAGAGGAGATCATTTGTTGAGGAGGCCAAATCTCACTCTGAAGATGATTGTAAGTATAAGTTAGAAACATAAATGACAGGTGTTTAAGAAAGGTACTAGGAAGATAAAAGTGAGGGAATGGAGTGTCACACAATCAAATCAATCTGGAAAAAACGTTATTGTTCTACCTGGCTTCATACCATCCACTTCACAGACCAGCAGATTAAGGATGGCTTTAATAGCGTCTGAGGCTCCCGAAGTTAATATGACATTTTCCCATTTGCAGGGAAATCCATCTCGGTTGGAGATATATTCTGCCACATGTCTTCTTATTATCTCTATTCCCAAAGATTCTGAATATGAACCAATGGATCCACCACTAAAATAATAAAAATTATAAAATTATTCATTTCATGTACTAGCCTAAGCATATTTTATTTTATAAACGCTTGTAGTTAGGGAACGTACCCATACTACGTGACCAACTTTTTGCAATTTTTAACCCCCCCCCCCCCGGTGACCAAAAACCTAAGCAACCCGCCGCTCATTTGTATGGAGCGTGACATTTTGAAGACCCCCCCCCCCCCCCCTAAACGTGTCGCGTAGTATGGGTACGTTCCCTTACCTATAATAATTACTTTTAATCATTTCAATCTATGACTGTAGGTTTAATTTAAAATGATACATTAACGTGTTTTCTCTTTCACATTTCATTTGATTTCACATTTTCTCTTTCATATATCATTATCATTAAAGAAGAGTAAAGCTTTAAGATAATTAATTTTCCCCTTCCCAGTTCTACCTTTCCATTGACACCATCAGGGGCGGATCCAGGATAATTTTCTGGGGGGGGCACAATGGGCGGACGGGCAAAAAAATCAACAATTACTGTTAGGATTTTTTTCTGGGGGGGGCACAAGGGGCGGATGAGCAAAAAACTCAACAATTACTGTTAGGATTTTTTTCTGGGGGGGGCACAAGGGGCGGATGAGCAAAAAAATCAACAATTACTGTTAGGATTTTTTTCTGTGGGGGGCACAAGGGGCGGATGAGCAAAAAAATCAACAATTACTGTTAGGATTTTTTTCTGGGGAGGGCACAAGGGGCGTACACGCAAAAAATCAACAATTTCTGTTAGAAATTAACTTGAAGTATCATACTTCAAGTTTATTTCTATAAGTTCAAGTATGTATAGGAAGGATTATGAAAGTGTCAAAACAATAGAAAAATTAAATGTTTAATAAATACAGTTTTCTGTACTGTGATGGAATCTCCACAGTACACAAAAATACCGTCTGGAGGGGGCACGTGCTCCCGTGCCCCCCCCCCCCCCACACCCCTAAATCCGCCCTTGGACACCATTAAGTTTATTTATAACTCAGAATCAATAACTGTTGAGTTAAATTTAGTTTTTTTTAAACTTAAAAATTACACAATGAAGCAATCATCAACGCAACTGTCTGTGTTTTGTTTTTGATTGTATCAGATATAGCATTGTGTACGGATTTATATTTTTTGTGATTTTCTTACTTTTCCACTTACTTACGGGAATTCGGGAGGCGGGTATGGGTGCCGCCGCCCCGGGAACCATTTATTGGATAACCAAAACCTCTGTCATACGTCACCCATTGGTCACCCCAAGTGATTGTTGATTGATGATTGCAGGGGTGCCCTGGTTCATAGGGTGACGTTTGTCTGAGTTTTGGTGGCGGATGCCTCTGTCCACCTGCTGGGTGGCGGGCCGGATCGAGAAAGACTGGTTGAGGGAGGCCTTTTGACCTTTCTAGCTGGACTCTCTCGACCCATCGCCTTGCACCGTAGTTGGAGGGATGGATTCATACGTCTGTCACTCCCGGACACACTGACCCCAGATTCCTACCCACCCCTCATACCTTTTTCCTTCCCAAAACTTCCTATCCTTCCGTTCCTTAAAAAGACCCTCCACACAGCACCCCCTAAGATGAAATAGGTCCTGAGGAAAATTATTTTGCTCAGGGCCTCCTTTGTGGAGCTGATGTAAAAAAAATGCTTTTCATTTTCTTTAGACGTGTGAGGATTTTCATTATCATTATTGTATCTTTCCTTTGGATGGGCGCAGACATACGTTCACCGTTTTTCTCATTTTCCACTATTGACATTTAGTGTGTAAGAAAGAGAGGCAGCATTATATGTTTAAAAACAAAAGCAAAACAATCAGCGCATTGACATTTGACATTTTTGAATTATTGGAATTCACGCAAATTTCAATATTATACCTAACACAATATTGCTGCAGCTCTTTCAAAAGATGAAAATTCGTTCCATACAAAATGTATGAGGAAATGAATTTTCTTCATAACTTTCTTTTTCGTGAATTTTTGCGATGTTTTAATAGCTATTCTGTTATCCGGGGCGGAGACAAATGCAACAAATCAAAGATCATCAAAATCGGTCCAGCTGTTCTCGAGTTATAAATAGTGTAACTAACCCGACTTTGTTTTATATATTAAGATTAGTTTTTAGTAAACCCTGAGAAAGAGAGCATCGCCTTCAAAACATGTCGGTTTTATAGACATTAAAAAGTGGTTAAAACAAAGAAATCCTTTAATTTTGAATTAATTTTAAATGATAAAGTTTTTATTTTTGTATTTCTTGGGCCATTCTGTGTAATAATTTCTAGATATTTTGTATTTTTAAGAGTTTTATTTTTTTAAATATAATTCGTCACAGTTTTCAACAGACCCATGTCATTGCTGTAATGTTTTTAAAAGTAACTAAATTCGTAAAAAAAAACCTTTAAAAAACCAAATGAAAATGTGTAAGCAGTGGCGTAGCTCGGGACGACAACACCGGGAGTGACACGTGACACCCGACCGCGAAAAAAAACTCACAAAGGTAGAATATTGCCACAAATATTTTACACATGAACACTGTCTGTTATTTATATTTAGCACTATGGCTCGGTCGGTCGGGGATTCCCCAAAAATTCTGTTGTTGTTTTTTTTCGTTCCTAGCTCAACTTTTGCTCGGTTGAGGTTTCCCCTGAAATATTCCTTGCTTGTCACTTGTCACCTGTGTCATTCTCGTTTTTTCCGTAAATTGTGATTGACGTGAACTCATCAGTGTGAAGTGAGTTGTTTGATTGACGTGAATTAGTGAAAAAGTTGTTATTCTGTTAGTGTTTTTTAAAGTGTTGAGGACCCTTTAAAAAAAAGGTAAGTGAATTGGATAGTTATTATTGTTGTGTAATAAACGATAACCAATAAACACAAAACCTGAATACAATTAAAGCAGAATCGATCGATAACTGACTGAAAAAAAGATCGATGGTCTGAATGTTTTTTTTTTCTGTATTACATTGTTGTGTTTACATAAATAAATAATTAAGGAATAATAATAAGTAATTTGGATGATTTCGAAAAACGATTTTACACATTTGACTAACTAGTAATCTTCTCTCGTCGACCAAATGTAAGAGCGCCAGTTTTAGTTCAGTTGTCTAATTCTTCTGTATTAGAGTTGAGTACCTCGTACAAGAGGCACTTCAAATGTCCCATACAAACACGTAAAATGTCCCCTCACCTCACAAAATGTATTTGAACCAAATCTTTTTCTTTGTATTACTACAAATGTCATGTCACGTTGTCGCATATGTGACAAATATGAAGGGGGGCAAATATGAGGTGTGAGGTGGTTGATTTATTGGACTACATTCATGTCATGTCACCTATGGGACAAATATGAGGTGAAGTGTGAGGTGGTTGGTGTATTGGACTACATGTCATGTCACGTATCGTATGGGACAAATGTATGAGGTGGTGAGGCGTAAGGTGTTTGTATATTGTTTGACATTTTTGTATTAGAACCGTGAGGAGGTGTTGGGGTGAGCCATTCATATATTGTGAATACCGTACAAGCGTCCCAACTGCTCCAATTTTTTTTTTTTAAATATTTTTTATTGTAAATTATTGTTATGTGAATACCGCACAAGAATCCCAACTCTCAAAAAAAAAAATTTTTCTAAATATTTTTTATTGTAAATTATGAATTGTTAAGTGAATACCACTCAAGAGTACCAACTGCTCCAAAAAAAATATTAAATATATTTTTGTTCTTAATTATTGTTATGTGAATACCGCACAAGAGTACCAACTGCTCCAAAATGTTTTTTTATTGTTTTTTTAAATGTTATTTTTATTGTAAATTATTGTCATGTGAATACCGCACAAGAGTTCCAACTGCTCCAATTTTTTTAATTTATTTTTTTAATATTTTTTGTTTTAAATTATTGTTATCGCACAAGAGTCCCAACAGCTCCCAAGGGAGGGAGGTTGTGGGAGTGTTGAGATGAGGTGGAGGGAGTTGCTGAGGGGGGGATCACAGGGGGGTGCAGGGTGGGGGATCAGAGGTGGTGGAGGGGGGGGGGGGGGGGGTGGAAGGGGGTGAGAGGAGGGGGGGGGGGAGGGTAGGCCTTTTTTATTTCCATTTTTCCTATTAAAAAAATAACAAACACGGGAGGCGGGTATGGGTACCGCCGCCCCGGGAAGCATTTATTAGATAACCAACACCTCTGCCATAGGTCACCCCAAATGGTTCGCTACGTTTGGTGATTTAGCAGGGGTGCCTGGGTTCATGGGGTGAGGTTTGTCCAGGTCTAGGCGGCGGATGCGTCTGCTGCATGGCAGGCCGGATCCGGAGAGACTAGTTGAGGGAGTCTCTTTGACTTCTCCAGGCCTTACGCCTTGCACCACTGGAGGGATGGATTAATACGTCCACAGCATCCCTGAGGGAAATTATTAGGGCCCCCCGTGTGGAGCTGATGACACCTTCCCTGAAATTCTCTAGCCACCCCCACCCCCCCCTCCCGTAAGCCAAATTTTTTGTAACACATCACCTCATATAAGGTGGGACACCTCAACATCTCATTTCAATATTTGAGTACCTCGTACAAACTCATCAAACTCATCCTGATGCCGTGTCCTACCCAACACTATTCTGGATAAGAGGCCACCAAAGGAGGCCACCCTCGCATTAGTACCTACTAGCTCCGCCAAACATAATACTTAAATTATTTTCGTCAATATTAGGTAGGACATTATCCAAAATCAAGTTTGAAAATTGCTAATTCTTGGGGTGACACCACGTTCATTCTTGACGTCACGTTATCCGCACCGGGTGCCACTGTCACCCGAGTCTAGGAGGTATTGGTGCCACCCATGCTAGCTACGCCACTGTGTGTAAGTACCTACATATTCAAGGGCGGATCCAGGATTTTTTTCTGGGGGGGGGGCACAAGGGGCGGACGGGCAAAAAAATACCGTCTGGGGTAAAAAATACCTAAATCCGCCCTTGTACATATTTGTAGAAGTACCTATTGCAAAGCACCGTATACTCACCTGCATCCATTGAGGAGCACACGAGCTTTCCTTTTCATGTCTTCTGGGAAATTGGGATCCTTGAGAAGTAACTCGGGAAAAGCCACCAGCGCGAGAACCTGATGTAGAAATTGTTAAAACTGTGAAGGGTTAAAGTGATACAAAGAAATCATACGCTTCTCTTTCTTTTAGAAGTTATGCTTTAAAATATAAGATGAATTAAATGTTTGCCCCCGTACACACGCAATTTGAATATGAATACTTAAATAGTTTTGTCCGTTAAAAAACTCAAATCTTTCAAGAAAGGCTAAGATATGCAATATTGTCTAGGTCCGTGGTCGTCAAACTGCGGCCCGCGGCGGATATTTGTGCGGCCCGCTCAAATATCTGGCGTTTTCTTCTTAAATATATTTTTTTCTCAAGTACAATATTATACAATCCGTTTTTTTTTTGCGGCCCGCACAAATATTTGCCGTTTTCATATGCAATTAATTATATTATTCTTTTTACAATTAATTATATTGTCGTTTGAGACTTTCAGGGGGGGGCAGTAGAAGACCCAGAGAAAATTAGTGGGCGTATAGATGGCACAGTGAGGGTGTAGGTATGTAAAAAAAATGGTCTAAAAAGACCAAAAAAACACGCTTATCACGTACTAATAAAGCAAAATAAACTTTAAAATGGGTAATTTTTGTTATTGTATGTATTGTAATAATTTTTATCACTTGTGCGTAAATTCACACATTTCGATAGTTCAGGAAGTGGATTAAAATTGAGCTGAAAGATTCCATTACAGAACTACACTTTTTTTTTTTAAATATTATGATTTTACGTGTATTTTTCGTGAACACAAGAGGGAAGGAAGTAGCAACCCGGTACTTAAATACAAAATAATTGTTTTTAACTTGCTAAACAAAAAGGTACAACCCCCCCCCCCCCCCCCTTCTCCGAAATCATAAGTGTGCGGCCCGCGGTGATACCTTACATTGTCCTATGTGGCCCTTGACCAGAAAAGTGTGACGACTTTCATTTACTAGTACAGGTGCGAAACATTTTCATCTTAATATTTTGAAGCCTAACTTATAAAACGCGTTTTTCAATAAAATAATTAAACTCGCTCCATCTACGAAAGGGGGGATTATGAATTCTTCTAATGCTTCCTCCACACCAAAGCCTACCTTCCAACTCCGAACTTAGTTTGGAGTTGGAAGGTTGGCCGATCGTGTGGTGGCTGCGGCCAACCCTCCAACTCCGAATTCCGAACTCCAAAATGGCGGACGCCAAACAGCTGATTCGGCGCCGTATCTTATCAGTTGCCTACAATTGGGCAGGCGGTGCTTCGGTTTCCATAATATTGATTTCGATTCGTAAAGCTAAAAAAATAATAATTCCAAACAATTTTTTTACAACTCTCCCTTAATAATATTGCGTAGACTGATGTGTTGGGCTGACTCGCACAGCCAACGCCGATCGCCTCGGAGGCGATCCAGGGCCAACTCGAACCCAAACCTTCCAACTCGAACTTCCAACGCACGAACGGTAGTTCATGCGTTGGAAGCACACAATCGTCCAAGCGGTTGAAGTTCGAAGTTGGCCGCAGTGTGGCCCTACCAAGAATTTGTGGTTTGGGTGTGATCACTCTTTGAATCGAAGCATAGTTGGCTCCTTTAGTTTGGTATAAGATTTATGAATGGATTTATTTGAATATCTTATAAATTATCAAATACCTGTCTGGTGAAAGTCATGGGCATTTGTCCCATCGCGTGACCGTCTCCGATTGATGTCTTGATCACTTCATTAAATTGCTTTATTTTTCCCTAAAAGATAATACTTTTATTTATATTAACTATGTAGGTGAAGTCTTCCAGCATAAATAACGTACTTTAGTAAAATAAATTTAAATTTATGGTTTCAGCACGAATTTTCAGAAAATTAAATTATTTCAATATTATAATAATAGTTTGGTAGTAGAAAAACTTGTAAAAAACTATGTAAGTATAAAAAGTTATTTCACGAATAAAGGAAAGAAAGTCTTATAAAGACCACACTATTAAAATATCAAAGCTTCATACATTTGAATAATCGCACAACACTTTTATAGAAGTTTAAAAAAAATTTATGTAATATTTTACAATTTACGAACATTAGACAATGATAATTCCTTTTCAATTTCTTTCGCCCTGATAAACAATGGGCCTACAACAACAAAATCCATGCGTTTAAGGTTTGGATTCACATTATCCGTGGAAATACAACGATTTTCTGAACCCATGACTGAATGATGTAAATTTTCAAAAATAGAGCAAGTAGAATAGAGTAACACCCTCTTTGATCGAATGATGAATATCTCCCGAGCTCTAGACTAGAGGCACTACTTACCCATAAAGGAAATATCGATAGAGGACTTATTTACATATCTGCAGCACTTGGATTAAAATGCGACATAAACTTGATTTACGAGCTACGAGTATTTGCTCCGTGCTTTATAATGCATTGCGCTAGTTACACTTCAGCCTTACTAAAAAGCATCGTGAAAATTTTATTTAATTGATAAACGGCCGTAGATGTGAAAACATTACTAATTAAAAAATGACAAAAAAATATTCATGGAAAGACATGTATGTACATTGCTTACACAGCCAGAGGGGATTGTTTAAATATTGTATGTGTATGGTTTTTTTTTCGTTATTTGTTTTATTAAACGTTTCGGACAGCGTTGGCTAAAGAAGGAGGTAGCGCAACACGGCACAACACCCCAAAAACAAATAACGAAAATACTTTTGACCGTGAAAATCTAAAAACTGTCTTGTATATGCTTGTTTTATTAATAACTAGCTGGTTCCCGGCATGCGTTGCAATGCCATATTCAAATAAATACATTGTTTCTCCCTGCATGTCCTTTTCCGCGTTCCCCTTTCCTACTCCCCTCTCCTGCTCCTTCGTCCCTCCAACCCCTTCCCGCGTTCCATTTATTCAGTCCCAGTACATTCAGTTTTCTAAGAGCTCGCGTGCCACCTATTACAATTTTTTCACTCAAATTTTAATTTTTCATTAATATTAATTTTTGTATATTATAAGAACAGTCAATCAAATTTGGTATCTTACATAGGTACCTATTTAAAATATCTATAATAGGCCACTTGCATGGATTTCATAACGACTTGGAAAAAATCATGTGGATAGATCTTTTTACTAAGATTACGAATATGTTAGCAAAAATTGTTAGATGTGTACAGTTTTTTTTTTTTTTTAAATAAATAAATCCATTATTTGAGCTCGTGACATCACTACATGAAAATGTCCCGTCTCCGAAAATGTTGCTATTACTTTTGTAAAATTCCACACTGATTTATTTTTAATATGGCATCACTTTGATTTCAGGCGAATTTTTTTAATTCGTTTACTAGATTTATTGTTTTTTCTCTGCGAACTTATCATTTGGTTCGACTTTTTGACAGATGTTCTGAAGAAAAGATGATGTCGGTACGTGTTTTAGAGGTATAATGATTATGGTGCTGATTTTAACAAAATAAAATTTTATAACATTCTTATTATTATTATAATTTACAAGTACAAGAATATTACATTGAATTTAGTAATATAGACGCTGTACATTATAATGATTTATGATCAATAAGATGGATCAAGGAAAAAAAATATTTATGAGATGTAATATTTTTGGTATGCCTCGTTATTCTCGTGTGCCATTCGTGTGGAAAACGTCCTTTTTTTAAAAATGATTTTCGTCCTTATGTAATTATCGTTTTTTCACACCTACAAAATTATGTCCCGTCTTCCCGGTTTATAAAAAATGGTCTGATTTTTCGGATTGAAATTTTCAAAAATACGATTAAAAAAAAAAAGGAGAATATTTGCCTGAACCGGAAAAAAATTTAAAAAAATGTTATGCAAGTGGCCTATTCTTTATTCGATTCAAAGTATTACGCGAGTACTTCAAATATATTCATTAATGTAAAGAGTTTCAAAAATTGAATTTTGTTTTACAATAATTGTTTTGCAAAATGCCATTATCAAATTTTGTCATTTTTGTCAGTTTCACAAGAGTTTTTGTAATGATTAAAAAACTTTTCAGATGTATTGTCATGTGGTTGTAATAATCCAGAAACCTTCGCGGGGGTTTAAAGAAGGTATTTTGAAAGTTTCAAACATTTCTTATGCTTAATATAGCAATACATAGACATCTCATATGTACCTATACCTACACCCTAGCAAGCATATATATATATATATATATATATATATATATATATATATATATATATATATATATATGTAGAACAATTTTCTCGGTTTACCCGCGTAACGTAGTCCTTAAAAGGACTTTTTAACTCCTGACGTTTCGGACAGATCACACTGTCCATCTTCAGAGGCCTTATGTCTTGAGTTTTTGTCTCAAACTGATAGCTTTCGCATGTCTGTTCGGTCCAAAAGCTAAAACTTAAGTGAGTGCAAGTCACTTCTTATGTCTAGAACGAAGTACCCGGGTTGCAGGTGATTGATGGTGGAGGGGGTGGGGGGCGGGGCTGACAGTAGTAGTAGCCCCCCACCCCCTCCACCATCAATCACCTGCAACCCGGGTACTTCGTTCTAGACATAAGAAGTGACTTGCACTCACTTAAGTTTTAGCTTTTGGACCGAACAGACATGCGAAAGCTATCAGTTTGAGACAAAAACTCAAGACATAAGGCCTCTGAAGATGGACAGTGTGATCTGTCCGAAACGTCAGGAGTTAAAAAGTCCTTTTAAGGACTACGTTACGCGGGTAAACCGAGAAAATTGTTCTACATCTTACACCCGTGAAAACCTTAATCATAACATATATATATATATATATATATATATATATATATATATATATATATATATATATATATATATATATTAATTTATTATAATTGCAAACGTATGTAGGGCAGTTTTTTTGTTCATTTGTTACGTTGCTCATAAATTTTTTTTTTTTTACAAAAACCCCTTTTTATCACAACCTTGCTGTTCGCCACAGCAAAGAATCTGTAATGTTAATTGGCCTGGCAAGTGACGGTGTAATTAAATAACAAATGTTACAAAATGTTTATACTCCTTAGATTGCATGTTTTCAAGAAGATAACATTTTCGTGACGATAACGTCATGTTCCACATAAATTGTATTTTTTTATTCGTATTTATTTATGTTTTCATGTTTTCTTTTAAAACATGCACATGATATTTTTTCAAACTTTCTCGAACAATGTTATTTGATCATAATCATTAAAATCATTACACTACTAGCTGACCCGAAGAACTTCGTACCGCCATATATATTTTTTCGTGAATATTTTCGAAATTCCGGAGACTTGTTGTACTATTTATGCCCGCCTCGGCTTCACACGGATGGTGTACAGTCGCGGACTAAGGAAATGTAATACTTCCGGTAAATTCAAATCAGTTCAAGGGCGGATTTAGGGGGGGGGGGGGGGGCACGTGCCCAGACGGTATTTTTGTGTACTGTTGAGATTCCATCACAGTACATACTTAGAAGCAAAAACTGTCTTTATTGCCCGTCTGCCCCTTGTGCCCCTCCCAGAAAAAAATCCTGGATCCGCCCTTTAATCAGTTGGATTATGAATAATTCCATACATCGAATGTTATACGTTGGGTACTTAATAACAAAAAATGAGACAAAATCTTCCGTTCACAATACGTCCATAAAATTAAATTAAATTACAATGAAACAATTCGACCATAACTATTGTTATGCCTTGTAATGTAAAACATTTTTCGTTTTTCATTCTGGAGAGAATACAAATTTGATGGTTTGCCGACTCTCTAGCACGCAACGTACAACTATGTAACTGCCCATGCTAAAAATACGGCAATTCAAGGTTTATTCCACACACTTCTAATGATTGGCCTTGGGATTTATTTATTGTCATTGCGAATGCAAGGCGCACTGGAAACTGGACACGTTTAAATTCAAAGGGAAAGTCAGTTGGCATTTGTGGTATTCTTGGAATAAGCACATTTTCGCCTTTGAATTTTCCAATGATTATAGTAGCTTCAATCAAATTTTTTAACAGCGAGTCTTGTTCCGTTGCACAATTTTGGCTGATTCAGATTGCGTAACATAATTATCACAGAGCCAACCTTGAGATGTAAATTGTGTGGCGGTAATCCTGGCAAATCCAATGTATTTAGGAATTCAGTAGGATAATTGACTACTTCATTTGGATCGATAATGGAATCGATCGACTTAAATGAATGCATTTGTCTTGACTCTGAATTTTTGTATTTAAATCTTCTACATCCTTATTTTTCGCTGCTAAAATGGTTCGTTCGCTCAACTAAGCATGGTCTTTATGATTCACACCAATATTTGGGAACACTTTCGATATTGATTCTTCCTTTGACGTTGTGATTTGACAAAAGTCGGTGGAAATGAAATGAGGCCAGTGGAGGTATCAACAGGAATTTTCCCATTGCCAATGTCTAGTAATGAATTTGCAAACACATAAATTTGATGCCTTCAAGCAAGCATTTATTTCATCAGCAGCTGTTGATCTGGCTGTTAACTGGCATCGTTTGGCGAAAATCTCCAGCCAGCAGAATCATCGCGCCTCCGAAGAGGTTCTGATTATTACGCAAATCTCTGAATGTTCGATCGAGTGTCTCTAATGCTCGTTTGAGCGCCATCGTACACGCATCCCTAATGATTAATTTACAATTTTGTAGCATTTTTTGTAGCACACGGGCTTCTCGATATGTTGCGCACAATTCACTATTGATCATTCGTAGAAATTCGAATGAAGTTGTTTCACGAACATTAACTAATAACAGAAAAAGATATTGACACCTCTGGGACTCGAAACCAGGACCTTCTTCATGGCAACAACTCTACCAACTGAACTAAGGTGCCTATATCCGATTCGGTCACTTTTAACTGTATCATACTTCGACTAAGAACTACCAACATTATCTTTATTTTATTAACGCACATATTTTTGGCTGCTATCTTTATATATGATTGCAAGATTCAAACCCGAACTAAATGCTATCTAGATAGTGTCTGGATAAATTTTTAACCATTTTTTTTAATATACGACATCAATTGACTTTTCCGGAAGTCTAGGAGGAATGTTTATTTTTAACTTTATGAGTAAAACCTCAAATTGTAATATTTAATTAAATGAAGACAATATTAGCGAAACTCAATCGAAAATCTGAAGACAGAAAAATCAGAAAAGATATTGACACCTCTGGGTCTGGAACCCAGGACCTTCTGCTTTCATGGCAACAACTCTACCAACTGAGCTATGGTGCCTATATCCAATTCGGTCACTTTTAACTGTATCATACTTCGACTAAAGCCCCGTTCTGATTGATCAAGTATTTTAGTCGAGTGGAGAGTATAGTAGTAACTAAAAGCGTCCGAACACCGTAATTTTAGTAGAGTGGGCGAGTCAGCTCTTTAGTAGATTCAATCCATTTCGTTCTAGTTTTCAGGCGAGTGAGTAAAACCCCCTCCATGCGTCCTTGCGCACAGACAGACTCGAACCGACCGTTTTAGCAGTGTTCATTAGACGTGGGCAAAATTGAATGACTGAATTAAATGAATAAATTCAATCTTGTGACACACTCGATCTGATTCTCAATTTCAAAAGGAATTGATTCTTCATTCCTTACCTTTGGCCTTGCATCCTACGATTTTTAACGGCACCATAAATTTTTAATTTCCATTTATTTTACTGTTAAATTAATTCAATGAATGATGTGTACCGTAAACGATTTAAATATTATAATATTTCGTAGGTATTCTATAGGCGCCCCATAGAATAATATTTAAATAATGGTGCACGACTCTTATCAGTTATCACTTAAAAACGTAAAGTATCCCGTACCCCGCGCCATTCGTAAAACACCCCTAGGTACGTATGATGGTCCCCGTCCCAAGCGAAAAATGACCGCAAATCAGCCGAGTCTGATTCCGAGCAACGCATCTATTTCAAATGCAAGGAATTAACTCAGTAGTTCCGGTCAAAGTCCCGTCGTCCCGGGTCCACGTACCCAGTCTCTAGTCTGTACATAGTCTGTCACTATCGAGTATGTCAGGAGCTGTTAGAGTTATCTGTTTCACTTATTCGGGAATTAAATCTTCATTCAATTGTGACGTCATCGTCCATATTCAATCCCGTAGATCTCGTGTCCGAAACGCTACAGTCCGTGCTAGGTCCGCAGCTCGCGAGTTAATCAAGTCACTGCGAGGCAAGACACTAGTCAAAAGTTACTAATTCATTCCTCAATGCTCGCCGCGAATCCTCCGCGGCCAAGCCGTCCATTTCATTACATAGTTGGTATTAAACTTCCGACATAGATAATATTATAATATGTAAATTTGCAGAATTATAAGGCCAAACGGCTGTAGTCACCTCTCGGGTAAGTAAGTGTACTCACCTAAATGTTAAAATGTACCTTTATATTAGATCGCGTGAGTTGGAACTGTTTTAAGTTTAATAAATAAAATAAAATTATTAAAACTTTAGGGGTGAAACGAAAAACTGTTTAATTTTAAGATTTAGTTAATCGCCTAATATAAATAGGTTTTTTTTTTTGGAATTAATTGAATCAAAAGAATGAATACGAGGAATCAATTCAAAAGGCCAGAGGAATTAGACTGAATCGATTCACTCCAGGGAATGACTTTGCCCATGTCTAGACTGTTCATTCGTGAACGCGCAGAAATGTCGTGGTGATAGAGCGAAGATGCTACCCTAAATTTATTTACGCTGCTATTAATCTCCTTTCGTGTCCATAGTTTATTTATTTTAATTTTACTAACTTATTCTTCCAACTCTTTTAAAATAAACATCAAAATAAGCATGAAAATAAGCTTAATTAGCGTATTCACTTTGCTTTGTAGCACCCCGTCATCCGCCGTCATCTTGCAACGGGCGGCGGGCACAAATGTACTCTACCTGAAAGTAATGCGAACGGTTTTCGCTACTTGACTTACTACTTGATCAATGTGATCGTACCTAAAGAACTACCAACATTATCTTTATTTTCTTAACGCACATATTATCAACCGAATCAGGTATAAACACTGATAACACTTGTGCTGTCTGTAATTCCATGAACAGCTGTGGCCACAACCTAAACATCTTTTATAATTTTTTGCATTGATAGAAACCAATTATTCACAATTTGGGAGGCGGGTATGGGTCTGCCATAGGTCACTCCAAGTGGCTCGCTACGTTTAGTGACTTAGTAGGGGTGCCCGGGTTAATGGGGTGAGGTTTGTCCAGGTCTTGGCGGCGAATGCGTCTGCCCACCTGCGTGGCGGGCCGGATCGAGAGAGACTGGTTGAGGGAGATCTTTTGACCTTCCAGGCGGACTCTCTCATCCCATCTTGCACCGCAGTTGGAGGGATGGATTCATACGTCTGTAACTCCTGGGCACACTGACCCCCATATTTTAGTTTTACTAATTACATAACATCGGTGAAATAAATAACAATAACGAATTGTTGGAGTCACATTTAAACGACAATGTCTCAATAATAAGGTGGCTTAATTTTCATTGTGAGTTTAAATAATGAATTTATAATGAAAGATTATAATAATAACTCGAACATTTAGAAAACATACTTACGGTTATTAATTCAAAGCTTTATATTAAAATTCTGGGGTAAATAATAATTTACCTAATTCTGGATTATAAAATCAAAACATCTGATTTGCAATTAGATAAATCAAAATCTAACATTTCTCGAATGCGAATGAAATAAAAATAATAGTTAATACGAGGTTGACAAAAAAAGTCAATAACCATGAAATTGTAAGAATAAAGGCGGCCATTTTAAAATTTAAACTTATTGTAGCCAGAGATAAAATTTAGTAATAAAAAGAAAAACCAAGTGAAATACAGAAGTGAATCTTATAATAGCCAGATGTTTGAAAAGTTTAGGGAAGGGTCAATTCTCAAAAAAGCCGATAGGAACCCATTTAACAAGGAAACGAAAAAAGGGAAGCTTCGATCACATTTTCAAAGTTATAAAATTCCCGACTGAAAAAATTGTAATCGATCGAGGCTGGTAAGATTAAAACAATTATTAATTATTTTCAGAGACAAGGAAGAAAAGGACGGGCTGAAGTACATCACCAATAAACCAATCAAACCTTTGAAGTTTTATAATTCTACTTACACACACTGTCACTAATTAAAAAATTATGTCATTTTTCCACGCAAGATAACCATTCCCACCAGCTCGAAAGTAGGTCAAACAGGAAATACCTACTTTAGAATTAGGCCACATGGGTATTTTCTTTAGTTAGGTAAATACGTTAATTATTTAAGCTCATATAAAACGTGTCGAGGCGCTTAGGACGTAATTAATGACTCTCGAAAAATCTCTTTATTCTATTTTTTGGGTGCGGGAGTAACCGTGTGTCTCAAAATTAGGTCAAACAGGAAATAGCTAATTAAAAATTAGGTCATACAAGTACTTGTTTTAGTTGGTAGATGTATTATTTATTTAAGCGCATAATAGGGATTGGCAACAGTCCACATAAGATATCAGTTTGATTCTTAACCGTAATGCCTATATTTCTCAAAACTAGGTCAAGCAAGAAATACCTTAGTGGTAAATTTACGACTAGACGCCGCATGCCATTACACTTTTAATAGGCATATATTTAAAAAAAATAAACTACCCCTAAACTTAATTACCACAAGAACCATCTGTTTCAGCCGAGAACGGCGGAAAAACGTGCATTTAAATTTATATTCGTTAAAACTTTTATTCACGTAATTTTCCGTTTTGACGCCGACGCCATATTGAATCTTGTCCATAGAAACCACATAGTGACGTATATCAGTAGTGCCAACCATACAAAACAAATTCATATTAAAATAATTTGCACACATACCTAATCCGAATCACTTCCAACCTCAGCACCACTTCCAGCCTCGACGTCACTCCCTAATCACAATTACTCCCTTCCTCAGCATCCCTTCCGGCCCTAGCGGCACTCCCAGCTCCATGTCAGCCCCTTCTTGATTTACGTACGGATTGTAGAGATCACTCGTCGTCTATTTCCACTATCACTCCGACACCGCCGATCATCTCTTTCTTTTGATAGCACCAGTGGATGCATACCTCCCTGCAAAATGAGGACCAATCTGTTACGGTTCCAGCCGACATTCCAAATTCGTCCATCAAGAATAGTGTCCGGGGCGGTCGCATATCGGCCCAAAATACAACAAATCTACAAATGTCCTCAACAGTAAGTTTCGAGAGAGAGAAAAATGTATTTTTCCGCGCCGTTGCACTAAAATTACATCTAGTTTTTTTTTCTTTCTCCCTAATTGCACAGTAATTGTTTTGGTACACACGAATCGAAAGTCAGATTTTAAAACACAGGTGTTATTGCACTTTTCACATTGTTTTTCGCGTCTAATAACTCCATGTTTCCTCAGCCATTCTAATAATATTTCCCGATTATCCACAATCTTTAGAAATCCGACAACACCTACGGAACAATTTTCACACGACATTTTAAATTTTCCCGAAAACCGCGCAATTCAAGAGGAAAAAATTTTCCAACTGATAAATAACGAACCATAAACAAAAGAAAAATGATTTTTTTTGTTTTGTAAAGAGAGCAGTGCTTGTCTAACGAATATGTGTTATAATACATTTTATTATAAAAACAGCTTCAAAATTCTCAATTATAAATTTCTGAATGTCGTTGGAGAACGCCTTATTTAATATACCTAACCTAACCTAACCTAACTTAATAACCTAACCTAATAACCTAACCGTGTGATATGGTTTATGATACAAAAGAAAGTGTCCCCTTTATACCGCCTGCTCGCGTCAAGGCAAGAAAAACATCCCAGTTTTTAAGTAGTTTAGCGGCTACGCTAGGTTTGTGTAACATGGTTTGTGATACAAAAGAAAGTGCCCCTTTATAACGCCTACTCGCGTCAAGGCAAGAAAAACATCCCAGTTTTCAAGTAGTTTAGCGGCTACGCTAGGTTTGTGTAACACGGTTTGTGATACAAAAGAAAGTGCCCCTTTATAACGCCTACTCGCGTCAAGGCAAGAAAAACATCCCAGTTTTCAAGTAGTTTACCGGCTACGCTAGGTTTGTGTAACACGGTTTGTGATACAAAAGAAAGTGCCCCTTTATAACGCCTACTCGCGTCAAGGCAAGAAGAACATCCCAGTTTTCAAGTAGTTTAGCGGCTACGCTAGGTTTGTGTAACATGGCTTGTGATTCTGGCGTACAATCTCACAAGACGAAAGCTAATTTTAATTTTACGTAACGAAATTTAGAATGAAATATTTTCCACTTCCCCCAATGCAAATAGTTGCCTTTTAATGTAATTAAGGTGAATCAAAAGGTTTTTTTTTAAGTGCATATTAACTGTTGCCAGCGATCTCCAAAAATTACCGTGATTTTTGCCGTATAGCAATCTTTTTTTAATATTATGAAAATTTGTCCTGACTGAAACCGATGTTTTTTGCGGTAGCTAAGTTTAAAAATACTGTACTTTCCAAAATCTGTGCCTATTAAAAGTGCGGCGGCTTATCAATAAATTATTTTGAAAATTTGTACGGTAACTTTAGTTAGTACCTTCCTAGAGTATGTCTGATTTTTGCCATAGAGCAATCTTTTTTTTTAATATTTATCGATTGGTACCCTGGAAATAGTGGAAGTTGTTCAGTTCAGAATGCAAAATAAAGTAATACGAAACGTCAGCGTCAGCCGGGATTGGTATATTTATGCGTCAGCCGTAACGAGAAATTACGTACCTACAAATTTTTTTGTTTATGAAATGTAAATTTAAATGCATATTTTTCCACCGGTCCTGACTGAAACCGGTGTTTTTTGCGGTAACTAAGTTTAAAAATAGTGTACTTTCCAAAATCTGTGCCTATTAAAAGTGCGGCGGCTTATCGTAAATTTAATGAATCGAGCTTCAAAAGGACAATGATCGTAGAAATAAACAATCTTCAAAGTAGGTCAGTATACCGAAGGTCGTCTGTGTGAAGTGTAAACAAATGAACCATAAAAATGATGTATCTATTCATTATCGTTCATTCGTTCATTGGATTTAATTATTTATTGGCACAATGTAATTAGGGATCACACGATGTGATAGAAATGTACCTCTCAATCAATTTTAGGTATTTACATTGGCGAAGTTGTATAACAAATACCTATCGCTTCCCTTCACTAACATGATTAGGGTATGTTTATGTGACCTTCGATTGTGTATTCAAAACTTCGATTGGTATTCAATGTCAACCCATTGACACAGTTACCTACATTCATTATTTTGTAAACAAAACCACAGACCAATGTCTAGGGGCAAGTTTATCTACAATAGCTTACGATGGAATCTTTAGTCGATATGTGAAAGCAATAGTGACTTTAAACTCACTCAATCTTAAACAAATCAAGTAAGCTTGTTGAAAACTATAGGCCAATATCACTGTTAAGCGCAATATCTAAAGTTATTGAAAAGATTTTCAAATCAAGGTTGAGCGACTATGTGGAGAAACACAAAATTCTAAGCCCAAATCAATACGGTTTTCGGTCTGGTAAAGGAACAGATGATGCCATAGCATGTCTCACGGAAACTATTGCGGGAAATATGAACCGTAGCAAGAGAACTATTGCCCTGTTCCTGGACCTGGCCAAGGCTTTCGATACAATATCACATAAAATACTTTTACAGAGACTGCAAAATATAGGAATAACAGGAAAAATTTTCAATGGATACAAAGTTATATTTCTAATAGATTACAGCAAACAAAAATTAATGAGGTTACTAGTACTTCATTGGAAAATAACTTTGGAGTGCCACAAGGAAGTACACTATGACCTCTCCTCTTTATTATATACATCAACGAACTATGTAACCAACATATAGGTATTAAAATTATTACGTTCGCAGATGATACCGTCATATTATTTGAAGGAGGGGATTGGAAAGAAACACACAACCTTGCAAACATCGGTATTAACATAGTAAAACAGTGGCTGGACAATAATTTGCTTACACTAAACATATCAAAAACCAAATACCTAACATTCAGCGCTACTATTGCAGGACAGCCCAAAACACTTCACCACCTCATAATACATACAAAATTAATTGTATCTTTAGAAATAATAACTCCCCATGCAATTGTGAAACTCTTGAGTGTGGTAAATTTATTAAATATCTACGCGTTTTAGTTGACAATAACCTCAAATGGAAATACCAAATAGAAAATGTAGCGAAAAGAGTGCGTACGCTTATTCATATATTTATTTCACTGCGGGAAATTTTGAAAACACACTACTTAAAAAATATATATTACGGGCTCTGTAACTCTATCATAACCTACGGATCCATTGGGTGGGGGGGGGGTACAGGAAAAACAATATTAAACCCGTTATTGAAGGCACAGAAATCTATTTTACGTGTTATAATGAAGAAACCTTTCGGATATTCGAGCGACACTCTCTTCAGAGAATTTAATGTACTAGACGTTCGACAGTGTTACATTAAAAAGATAATAATTTATGCTCATAAAAATAAATATAAAATGAAAAAAGTCGAACACCAACATCGAACCAGAAGTAAGGGCAGAAATGACCTTTCTATTCCAACAAGCAACATAGCGGCTTATCAAATGATATTCTCATACCTGGGACCGAAATTGTATAACAAAATCCCTTCACAACTAAAATTGTGTGAAGTTAGTGTCAAACTTCAGACAAAAAATAACAAAATGGTTACTAGATTTGGGCAGGACGGAGTCAGAAATATTAATAAAAAATATTATCTGATATTTATATATTATAGCCTATATATCTCTATTTTTTCCAAATTAATATCTTTTGTTTCTTTACTGTCTTTCTTGTATATTACTACTATAGTATATTGTCACTAAATTTAGGCAGGTCCAAATAAACAAATATATAATTTTAACAAAAAAGCAAAAAATTACTCATGCAACTCTGTCACGTGGTAGCTTATCTGATGACGGCAGACCTTCCTAGTTGGACAGTCAAAGCCTCTTTGTACTGTATTCTTTGTAACAAAAATAAACAAACAAATAAATAAAAAATAAAAAGCTTGCAATTAGCTTCAAATTCAAAGAGGGTTTACTACAATTATTCGGAATGGTCATTGATTTCAATGATAACATATGTACAGAGATGCAACATGAATTATTTTTTTCTTTTAGGAAATAGGTATCCAAGAATCCATAATTACCCATTATCCTAAATACCTAACACACGAGGAGCTAGTGACCTCATTTAAAAAACACTGGTGTTCAAATAATCATACAGTCCTGAATCCTTCAAGGCTACGGTGTGTATTTATGTGCTAATCGGAAAAGTAAGTGTCAACTTTTCCAAGGAGAAAATTTAAATCCTGTGACGGTATTGTCGAGATTGGGCATATGAAGGAAGGTTGGGGATGTATGCGGACAATATGCTGGCGCGGCATTTAAAACTATAGGTTATTTGCATATCGTAAGTTCTTGTCGAACCTGAAAGCAAACATAAGGCTCACGAGGTGCGTTTTATGTCAGTTAGTCAGAGGTGGGGGAGCGTCAGCTATGGCTAATCACGTAGGAGTTGGATTCGACAAAAACAGCTGCGTGCCACATTCGACGGATAGAGTCGTGAAAAAGGAAGACATGAAATACCCATTCTAGACTCAGTAGAGCTAAATTCATTTTGGAGGGGATGGAAGTCGGAGTAAGACAGAAAAACGGCATGAAGACTTGGAAGGACCCTTTCCGGAGCAAAAGACGCCCAGCAAGAGAGTAAAACACGGCCGTAAAGATAAGTCTAGCAAACGTAGTGGTTGAAACTCTGTTTGTAATTGTTGTTCATCGGTCTTTACTTGGTTAGCGGATGACCCAACTTTTCAGAAAGCATTTTTTTATCCCCTCCTCATATCCATCCATGCCTACTTTTCCCAACAATTTTGCGAATACTAACCATGAATACTAAAAATTTATGTTAGGGGAAGTTGCAGACAAGGACTTCAATTGAGGAAACTGGACCCTCGAATACGTTCATCCTACACCGGTAGTAATGTTTTTTTTTCTTGAAATGTTGTAATTTATTAACTGTTGTTTTTTTGTGTTATCAATATAGCGGTGATAGAAAGAATTAAATAAACAAACTAAATTCCTACGAAAATCAAGTAGACACGAAGTCTAAGGCGGGGCTTGTTTATCAAACTCGGTAAAAGATACTTAAATAAAAATAATTAAATAGATCGGAAAATTCTCACACTTTCTCCAAAACAATCTAGGGGTTACCACACATAATACATTATCTTCTCTACATATGTGTGCATATTAAGTATGCAAACAAATGTAAATTCTAAACAAAAAAATACACAACGCAGAATATATAAATAATGTGAACTAAAATCTTAAATCTTGATTACTGTGAGAAAATCGCAGGGATTTGAGAAAATAGAGTAGGATTAGCTAGATTATAAAAGCATGGGGATTTGAAAATCGTGACCCTGATGTAGAAACAAACCGGAAAGAGGGTTAAGTCTGGCCATAGTACCTAGTGGTGTGATCAGTAGGACATAAGGGTAGAATTATGAACGTGGCTATGAGATAGGAGCTACGAGATTGGAACTACGAGGTAGAAGCTTAGAAAAGTAAATCAACTAGGTAGGGGTCATCACAATTGGAGCCAAGTGCCCAGGAGTGTCGAGCCATCACACCACTACTTCCTCTCTTGCCTTTCCATTAAAAGACCCTCCACACAGCACAGTGCAAATAATTTTCCCCAGGGTCTCCTGTGTGGAGCTAATGCAAAAAAAAAAATTAAAATATCAATCGCTGGATTAATCATCTTGATCAAAAAATTATATTCATCCTCTCCTCGGTAAAATTTAATCAAGACAAAGAATCAGCCAATTGGTGCAGTCGTTCGGAAGTTATGCGCGTACATACATTTCGCAAAGCAAATATTACTATACGGAAAAGCGGATTATTCAATAACAAACACAAAATTAAACGAAATTGATTGGGATCATAAACTTAACCATTCGAATACTCAACCCGCAACTGACGTCTTCTACAGCATATTGAACAATATTAAAATAAATTATGTACCAACTAAACCAGGTAAAAATTGTAATTATCCGCCGTGGTACACATCATCTCTCATAAAAATAATTAAAGAGAAAAATAAATACCATTTTTTTTTTAAATTTCAAAACACACGTGACTATCAAACGTTTTCACTCTTAAGACTAGATCTTTTCAGATTTAGACTAGATCTTAAGACTAGATCTTTTTAGATTCGTTTTTGTGTAGACAAAAACGAATTGCACAACAACTCTACATTAATTATATACAAACTACTGAAAAAACATAACAGGTAATCCTAAACTCTTCTGAAATCATTTTAATAACATGAAAAAAACACAATCATCTCTTCCAAGGACGAGGCACCTAGATGACAAAAAAGCAGAAAAGTTGCTTTTAATTAACATTTTAGATAGAGGATTCAATGCTAAGCAAAACCAAAGAGGACTCAATGAGTCTCATTGAAAAATCCCTCTTTTATGAGTTATTTTAAAAAAAAAAAATTTTTTTTCAATTATTATTTACGGCACCAGATTTAAATGTCCGGGTTAAATTTTCCCTACAGGAAAAACTAAACCCTTTCACACACTTCCTCAAATGATCATCTAGTCAATACACGCTATGCAATTGCACTATATGTATAAGTATTATAAACACAAAACAATATAAGAACAACATGTCAACCTACCAGAGACCAAATGGGAAAATAATTCACCGACTCCAGATATTTTCATATCAGAGGGTTCGGCTCTGTGGAATTCCTGAATGAACCTATAAATCCTACTGATCCCTCAATATAAATATTTTTAAAAAATCTTTTGTAATCCTACATGTATTTAAAATGACTGATTTTTGCATTTTAATATATATAAATTCTTTGACAAATCTAATATGCCTAAATTTTGAATGAGAGACCTAGGTATAATGCCAGTAGCCGAAATAACAAATGGTAATATTTTTTATAGTCTGAGAATGCCAAATTCTTTTAATCTCATTTCCTAAATTTGTGTATTTTCTTATTTTTTCAGAAACAGTTTTTTGAATATTACAAGAATTTGGAACAGCTACACCAATGATATAAATTATTTTTTTTAAATTTTGTCATGTAAAACTATATCAGGTCTATTATGACTAATTGTTCTGTCTTTTTGACTAATTGCTCTGTCTTTATGACTAATTGTTCTGTCTTTATGACTAATTGTTCTGTCTTTATGACTAATTGTTCTGTCTTTATGACTAATTGTTCTGTTGTTAATTTTTATTAGTAATTGTTTTTAATTATTTTTATTATAATTATTATTATATGTTATAATCTTTGTGAAAGGAGCAATAAATCAGACCAGCCGGATTGATTTATTGGTCCTACGTAAATCGAATAAACCAGAACAGAAAATTGAAATATGACCTATAATTTAGTTTTACGACATTAAGATATAGTGGTTTTTAATTATATTATAATATCGTGTTTCATCATTATGATGCAATTTGCCAGAAGGACGAGTTGAAATGACCCAGCCAGATTATAAGTTGTTATAATAGTTTGTCTAGTCTAGTTTGTAGGCAGTGATAAGATACTTATTCGTATAGCGCTCTTGAGGTGTTTTTTAAACAAAAACGGTGCTATATGAATTTTTTTCAATGTGACGCCAGGCAGGTAGCAACTCTACATAATAAAATTACATATATTAATTTTCTTTATTTCAGCAGTGCCCGATGGGTGCAATCGGTGGCGGCTCGTGATATTTGAGTTAGCAAAATCTAAAAAATACCTCGTTTGTATTCATTCTTGTACTTTTATAAAAAAAAAAAATTTCAGCCAAAAAAGGTACAGGGAATAGCTTTACACTTTTAAATAATAAAAAAACACTATATTCAGCACGCCCAACCTGCGGCCTATGTTTTGGATTTTTGTAATAAAAAAATTGTAGTAAATCCCCTTAATATGACAATTATTATATGTCAGTTTATGCCTTCTGGCATTGAAGGTTTATACTTATTATAAATAACTTTAACAATTTTCTAATCGCAAGAATTTTTTTTCTTTTTGCATTTGGTAAACTTTCAACGAAAATGTAATGTATTGTAAAAGCTTTCAAACTACTGCACCAGATGTCAGCATTTCAGCAAATGCTAAGCCCCCCCATCCGATGTCACACTAATTATATGTGGGTGGTTTGTATATTTATGAATTATAAGGTTTTTTTGCATTAGTTCCACACAGGAGGTCCTGAGGAAAATAATTTCCCTCAGGGCATATGTCATCTTAGGGGATGCTTTGTGGAGGGTCTTTTTAAGGAAGGGAAGTGTAGAAAGTTCTGGGAAGGAAAATGGTATGAGGGGTGGGTAAGAAACTGGGGGTCAGTGTCTCCAGGAGTGACGGACGTATTAATCCATCTCTCCAACTGCGGTACAAGGCGATGGGTCGAGAGTCCGGCTGGAAAGGTCAAAAGGCCTACCTTAACCAGTCTCTCTTGATCCGGCCCGCCATGCATCAGGAGGGCAGAAGCATCCGCCGCTAGGACCTGGACAAACCTCACCCCACGAACCCGAGCACCCCTGGTAAGTCACCAAAAGTAGCGAACCACTTGGGGTGACCTATGGCAGAGGTTATCCAATAAATGGTTCCCGGGGCGGCGGTACCCACACCCGCCTCCCAAATTGAGATAACATTTTTTTAAATAAGTATTTTTTTATATGTATGTCTGTGTCACCTAAGCTCAGTAATATTTTTTGGCCCACCAAACGATTTGGGTTAGGCATTGGGTGCCCCTACTCTAGAATTTAGTGGGTGCCCATTACCTACTTTTGTCTTGTATCTATATATTTACTTTTTCATTACTTGTATCTTATATCTTATGTTATGTTATATAAATATATATTTATAAAATATGTAAAATTCTCACAAAGACACGGAGAACCGCCGCAGGCCAAATTTTTTATGTGCATACCTCCCAAGAGTCCCAGCTGCTTCCGTCTGTATGGCATCCCCAATATGTTGGGGTATGTTGTGAGGCTGAAGGTAGTGGGGAGGAGACGGAGATGGGGAAAAGGAAGGTGGGCAAATACCTGGCTATTCAGATCTGGTCACCAAACACGGTTAAAGCCATTTCAAGCAACGTTTCAATTCTTAATGGTGGTGTGTGGTGTTACACCAAGGCGATACTCAAGAGTATCTTCCACTCTGGAACGTGTCGCAAATATACAAAATATTATTTTTTAAGTTAATTAATTGTGAAATAACACAAATTAATCAAATAAAATTTATTTGTGCACACCGGGATTCGATTGTGAGTAAGAACCTTATACCCCTTAGAGACCATGTATGTTGTACGGTTGAAGGAATAATTACTAGTGTCCGACCGAAATAGGACTTACTACCGAAACCGTAACAGAATCTTCGGTATCTGTCTCAGTTTCGGCCGAAACCGAAACCGAAACCAAAACTTTTTTAGACATGTTAAAATCTATTTTTTACTGAAATTTTGCTTATTTTTTACACTTATACAGACAGTTAACATGTGTTAATTGAAATCTAGGTAAATTTTGGGGATCGCTGGCAACGGTTAATACGCACTTTTTTTGAAAAAATCTTTTGATTCACCTTAATTACATTAAAAGACAACTATTTGCATTGGGGGAAGTGGAAAATATTTTTGTGTAACATGGTTTGTGATACAAAAGAAAGTGCCCCTTTATAACGCCTACTCGCGTCAAGGCAAGAAAAACATCCCAGTTTTCAAGTAGTTTAGCGGCTACGTTAGGTATGAGTAACATGGTTTGTGATTCTGGCGTACAATCTCACAAGACGAAAGCTAATTTTAATTTTACGTAATGAAATTTAGAATGAAATATTTTCCACTTCCCCCAATGCAAATAGTTGCCTTTCAATGTAATTAAGGTGAATCAAAAGGTTTTTTAAAAAAAAGTGCATATTAACCGTTGCCAGCGATCCCCAAAAATTAATGAAATCTAAAACAATAATCGAAGTATGTGAAAAAAAAATTACTGCCATAAAACATAAAACAAATAAAAATTAACAAAACATGTTTTGTTAACTACTTCTTGGATCAAAAATTGGTCAATAATCAACACATTTTAGAGGAAGGACCTCATTAATTGAGTATTTTAATTTTAATTGCGTTTACAATCACAAGATTCTTATTACACGACGTGTTAAATGAAATTAAAAAACCATAATTGAAGTGTGTGAAAAAATAATTATTTCTTTTTTTGATATTACTGCCATAAAACAAAGAAAAATTAACAAACATGTCAACTACTTCTTGGAACAAAAATTTGTCAATAATCAAAACTTACATTATAAAGGAAGGACACACGAGCCACGAACTCACCCGAAGTCAACCGAGCGACGCGCGTTTTAGTGCGGCTGAAGGTTCGGCAGATTTTTTGCCGAAACCGAAACTGATTTTTTTGCCGAAACCAAAACCGAACCTTCGGTCGGTCACTAAATTACATTCACAAAACCGGAAATGTTTTCGATTTTAATTTTTCAGAAATTCATTATCCCAAGAATATTTAGATAAAAATCGTTTGGTAATAATGGAAATATTTTTACGGAAACCGAGAAAGATAAAATCAGTGGCCGAGTGAAAATGAATGCGGCGGATTCCGACATAAATATGTGATTTTTCCGAGTCCTGTCGTGTCCTCAATGTGTATCATTTTGGCACCTAGCCGGGGCCCTTCCGACGTTAGGGCCCTAAGGAAAATTTGATATATTATTTTTTATTATGAAAATTTTGATATTACGTCTGTATCTGGCACTAAATTTGTCACATTTATTAAAAAATTACAGATTTGTAGTTTTGGCGCCAGTTAGGCCATGCGCTCATGGAGAAACTGAAAAACAAACAGTTGACGACTCAATCGCTTTCCACGGGAAAGCGATTGAGTCCCCCCCCCCCCCTTCGCCACCTGACCGTCCCTGGCGACGTCCGGTAGGAACCTATAACTAGAACTAAAAATATGATTAATTTTTACGATGTAGAAAAAAAACGTTTTTTTAATAAATAACTTATTGACCTACACTCCATTCCCTGGTAGGTATCTTGAATGTTAACCTCGTCTTGTCGCAAGAAAGTTTCTAATTCCGGAAAAATGGCGCCACGCCAAAACAAAACATCTAAAAGTTAGTTCTTTGATAACTACATAGCAACCACCAAGCTCAGAAGTGCTCCATAACTCCTCAATGTACTTGTGATATCCTATCACAATGTAAACATGTTTTGTAAAAAAAATATATCTCACTGTATTGTGACTCTCCGGATACGCGTATCGGCCAACAGAAAAACTTTGATGTACCTAAATAATCTTCGTTGTCTAATAATTATTGACTGACTTTAAAATCTATCCGGCTACGATTTAATGTTTGTGATAGTGATTTGTGATTGCTGACTGCAACGCGATTCTTACCTAAGAGGGAGTTAATTTTGATAATCCTTTTTATCTCAATGATAAACCGGCGAGCGATATGCAACGTTCCTGCCATTTTTATGGCGCGGGCATCTGATCGAATAATCCCCCGGTTTTTGGCAATCGCGGGAAAGTATCCCAAAGCGATCCACGCGAAGAGATCGATCGCCATGACACCAAAAAAACAATGTGTTACCATCGACAACATAAATCCTCACCTCAGAAGTGTGGAATATTTTGTTCGCAGTCCTATTGTCCTCAGAGCTGATGCCATTGCAAAAGAATTATCCGAAGTAAGTACCTACTTAGCTTATATCTATATATATATATATATATAAAAATTTAGGTTCCGTATGTTTGCGTTCGATAATCTCGGAAAGTAATCGATGGATTGACTCAAAATTTTTACAGAACATTGAATTTTAGCAGAAGAGCGTTTATATATACTTTTTATTTGGAAGTTCCAAAGGAAAGGGATAATTGTATGCGTTTTAAATTGACTCATAATTTGTCATAGTAAAAAACGGAATGACAGTTCTAGACTGTGTTGCCATTTTATTAATTTTATTAAAAGTTACAAAAATTTATGATACCTACAATTAGGAAAAGAATTTAATCGGATTTAAGGTCTAAATAAATAATTTTTTAAAATTTACAAATGTTTTTTTTTTCCTTCCCTTATATTCTACAATACAGCATATTCAATTAAGCAATGTGTCATCTTGGAAAATGCACAGTTGCTAGACAATTTGTGTTAACTGCTCTAATAATTAAAATCAGACAAAGCCACATCGAAGCGTGGTCGGGTTCAGCTAGTTATAAATAAAATACGTAAATTACGATGCGTATTATTATAAAGTGTTTTATGCTATATTTAAAAGTTGTATCATAATAATTATTGTACGTACGAGAATGTATGCTAACAAAAAATACACACATTATCGAAATAACCTTTACATTTTAAACTGAGATAACATCTGATAATACGTAACATGTTACGTGGAAGTATGTTTTATTGTTGCTTGGTAATTGTAATTAATAAAACTGACAGCTTCTTTTATTATTTATTGTAGGTACTAGCGCAGACCCGTGAAAAATCACGGATGGTCTGAATTCTCGACAAATCACTTATAATTTTAAAAATGGCAAGTAAAATAATTTTCTGTTTAAATAAATTCTATAATTAATTGCGCCAGATCGTCCCGGAGATAGATCGTACGGCAACGGTCTAGGACAGGGGTCGGCAAAGTACGGCTCCGGAGCCGCATGAGGCTCTTCGGCCCCTCAAGTGCAGCTCTTTGAAATACGATAGAGAACTCCAGTCCAATTTTTTTAATGAATAATGACCTTCTATCTTAAATAATTGCATTTTTATTTTTAGAGTTAGTTTTAATAGTTAAAATAATTGTCAAAGTTTTGATTTTTCAATATCCCCCTAAAACCACCGTATGTATGGTGAATCGTGTGACGTTATCACTCCTGAAAAGTTACTATAGGATCGGGCAATCAGCTGATCAACTGCCGCCATTTTGAATTTCGTTGTTCGAAGTATTCTCCCTAGAAGTAGTATTACTATTTTTTTGTGCAATAGTTTTTGAATATTTTCAATAATAGAGATAAACTAAAAAGAGATACCTTTATTTTTGAAACATTATTTACGCCTAAATAATGTTTCAATAAACACAACAACTAAATCTCTATAAACAGTATGTAAATAAACGAATAAATTAATACGATGGCTTGTGTCACACCTACATTCCCATGCAATGACTTTACGGTGACATCACGAAACGACGAACAGTGACGTCACCACTAAACATTTCAATAATGCCAACTTGACGGCGTGTTTTTACGACCCGATTAAAAATTGACTTTCAATAATTTTTTTAAAACTCTGCGTTTAATATTATTAAATAAAACTTACATATTCAGAATCAGCGTTTATTGGTCTATAATCTATATGAACATATTTTTTTAAAGCCGTAATATTTTTCACTGGAGTTCCTTATTGCTGGATTTAAAAACAAGGAAATAAGGAGCTCTAAATTTGTGTTGGTTTGAAAATATTGGGGAAGATCAAATGTGAGCTTAGTTCACAACACAAGTGATTTGCTTTGAAAGACATGGAGAAGGAAAACATGATCATCTTCAACGCTGGGAATAGGTAATATTCCTGACTCTTATGATCAGCTGAAACAAATCGCGTTTGCTGTTCTTTCTCTTTTCTGTTCTACATATTCATGAGAACTATCTTTTTCAATCATGAACTTTATCAAGGGTTAACTGAGTAGTCGTCTTGTTGATGAGAACCTGGAATTGTGCCTAAAATGAAAAATAACAACATACAAACCTGACTTACTCAAACCTTCCTAGGAGATACAACGATTGACAATGACTGACAAACACTTATTGTCTCACAATTTGTCAGTGTCACAATATTGTCACGATTTAAATATATGAATTCCTTAATTAAATTTTATTTTTTATCAATGAATAAAATCTTTATTAGGTATGAAATCAAGTTTTCTTTAGCGTACCGTAATTTAATGAAGTGCTAAAATTATAATAAATGTTAGCTAAATAATAAACAAACTTGGCTCTCAATTTTTTTCGAATCGTTGTAATGTACATATTTGGCTCATTGGTTAATAAGTTTGCCGACCCCTGGTCTATGACAATGGTATTTAACCTTGTTGGAGGTACTGACCCCCACCAGTTTCCTACGCGCATTCAACGAACCCTTCTTAATTGGAAAAATAAAATATGATTTTTTCAAATTCAATACATAGGTATATATATATACATAGGCGCACAAAATGAACAAAACCATTCTACTGCCGCTACCCGAATTTCTACCGATTTCTTACATATCTCCCTTAAACACATTTTAAAGCTCTTAAAAATATATTTTATTCTTGAAGATAATATCTAGACATTCCCCGCGCCGAAACGCAAAATTATATAAAATTTCCTCGATAGAAAAAAATCGCAAAGTATGCTCCAAAAATTATTATAAACACGTTTGTTTCAGTTATTTTACAAGTTATATGTATGAAAAATTCACAATATTTCTTTTAATGCTGTTTAAGACAATCCCCACGAGATTTTGGATCTATTTTAAACGAGTCGTGTTTTATTAAACATTTTCACAATTTTCGCATCGGTTTTGTCGCTTTAAATACTAGCGCACTCCTCTAACATTCGTAATTTCATATCTCTCCATCTTCTTCATTTTGAGCCCGGTTGCGGCGCCGTAAAGAACAAATCCAGAACCAATAACAAAACCATTAAAACATGATTTACAAACAAAAACAAAAAATGAATATTTAGTGCAAATCACTGCTGTTGCCTTTCAGAGATCAGTTCAGAAATGCACGGTTTTACCCTGACAAGTGCCTCTCTCATGTCATTTTCGCAAAAAAGTCTGTTCCTTTTCTTCGTTTTTCCTGCCGAATCCGCGAGACAGACTCACCAAACCCCTGAGAGTTTGATCGAACCCATGTTAAGAAACACTTTTGTAGGATCTTTTATTTTTTTCGTAAGGCCCGGTAGTAAGCGTTCAAAAAGAAGAAGAAAGGGAAATATTTATAAATAGGAATGTAAGAGGGGGCTCGCTAATATTAATAAAACGATTGTAATTAAGCGAAAATTGTGAAAATATTTAATAAAACACGACCCGTTTAAAATAGAGCAAAAATCTCTTAACAAGTTAGTTGCAGTTAAGACACCCTGTGATTTTTTTCATAGCTGTAACAGAACAAAATGTGGTTTGTGTTTTAAAAAATAATTTTCGGAGCATACTTCGCGATTTTTTTAATCGAGGGAATTTCATATAATTACCGTTCCGGCTCTACAAATGTACAAATATTATCTTGAAAAATAACATGTTTATTTTTAGGAACTAAAAAACTGAAAGTGTTCAAGAGACAGCACACATCATGTTACAAATCGGTAGAGAAAAAAACATCACTTATTGTGACTCCCCGGACCTATCGGCCATAAGAAAATCTTTGATACGAATAATCCTCGTCTTCTGTAATAATAATTATTGACTGACTTTAAAATCTAACCCGCTACGATTTAATGTTTGTGATAATGAGACAGTGGCTGACTTCAATGCGATTCTTATACCTAAGTGGTCGTCACTTTTGATAATCTGTTCGTATGTTCAATTGATTAAATTGGCGAACTTGTTATCTCAGTGATACGCCCGCGAGCTGTATTCAGTACTTCCGTCGCTTCTATGACGCGGGCATCTGGTCAAAAGTACCCCAGTCTTTGGCAATCGCGGGAAAGTATCCGGCAGCGATCGACGTGAAGAGATCGATTGCCATGTTACCGGAAAAACCATGTATTACCATCGACAACATAAATCCTCACCTCAAAAGTGTGGAGTATCTTATTCGCGGTCCCATTACTCTCAGAGCTGACGCAATTGAAAAAGAATTATCCAAAGTAAGTACCTACCTAGCTTATATTATAGATAAAATTAGTAGGTTAATTACAATGTTAACTGATAGTATTATTATCTTACTATACAGTTTCGATTGTTGTGAAAAGAACTTTTGAAGTTTCGAACAGCCCCCGATGAGAAAAGGTTGAAAGAAGATTAAAAAAAATTTCTCAGTTTAAAAAACTTTAATTCAATTTCACGACCGATTCGAGCAATTTTTTCCCAGTTTTCAATTTTCCCAGAAGAAATTTTTGAAAATTAATTCAATTGTTCACCCCTTTTCCGAACAATTTTTTCCCAATTTCCAGTTTTCCGGCAGAAATTTTATGCAATTTCCCGACCCATTTTCCGAGCATTTTTTTCCAAGTTTCCGAATTTCCAGAAAGAAATCTTCGAAATCCAAACACTACACAGATCCAAACTTCACATAATCCAAACACTACACAGATCCAAACTTCACATAATCCAAACACTACACAGATCCAAACTTCACATAATCCAAACACTACACAGATCCAAACTTCACATAATCCAAACACTACACAGATCCAAACTTCACATAATGTCAAAAAGTTAAATGTCTTTACGAAATCCAAACACTACACAGATCCAAACTTCACATAATGTCAAAAAGTTAAATGTCTTTACGAAATCCAAACACTACACAGATCCAAACTTCACATAATGTCAAAAAGTTAAATGTCTTTACGAAATCCAAACACTACACAGATCCAAACTTCACATAATGTCAAAAAGTTAAATGTCTTTACGAAATCCAAACACTACACAGATCCAAACTTCACATAATGTCAAAAAGTTAAATGTCTTTACGAAATCCAAACACTACACAGATCCAAACTTCACATAATGTCAAAAAGTTAAATGTCTTTACGAAATCCAAACACTACACAGATCCAAACTTCACATAATGTCAAAAAGTTAAATGTCTTTACAAAAAACTTCCCAATCAATTTTCTAATATTCTCAGAAGAATTTTTTTCAGAAAAATAAAATTTTCTCGGTTAACTAATTTACCAACATAGAGTTTCCAAACTTCAAATAACAAAATATAAAAGATAAATGTTTGAATGTTTTTTACAAAATAATCCCAATGCATTTCCGACCAATTTTCAGAAATGGAACTTTACGATTTTCCAATTTAACCCTAATTTTTTTATTGAAAAATAAATATTGGGAAATTATTAATGTGGAAATTTTTTATTTTTCTGAAAAACTCAAAAAATTTGAAAAATCGTAAAAATATGTTGTGAATTTTTTTCGTTATCTTTTTGATATCAACTGAAGTTTAAAAATTTGGTATGTTTGAAATTTTTTTTAGAAAAATAAAACATGGAAAATTTTTAAACTTCACTTGATATCAAAAAGATAACGTAAAAAATTCACAACCTATTTTTACAATTTTTAAAATTTATCGATTTTTTCAGAAAAATAAGAATTTCCCAACAATTTACCAAACTTCAAATAACACAACTAAAAAGATAAATGTCCTAACTAAACCGTTTTAACCGTTGTCCAAAATCCGATGTAAAAATTGAATAAGATAAGATAAGATAAAAATGAACCCAATTTCACCTTGGGTTCATTTTCAACACCCAATTTGGGAGATGGATGTTGAAAAGGAAGCGTCTACTAATATCTACAGGAATTCCAAAAGCTGAAAAAATCGAATTAATATCTATGAGAACCAAAGTGTTGACGAATATCTACAGCTCAAACTGCTGACTAATATCTATGAAAACCAAAGTGTTGACGAATATCTATAGCACTGGCAGATTTGCAATTATGTATAGCATATTGGAATAACGTAATATTGCGTATGCAGTTTAAAAAAATTAATTTATGTAAGTATGTATGTAAAAATCCCTAATATCGGACTATTGGACACATTTAGCTGATTAGTCCAACCTACGCTCTATAGATATTAGTTCAACCTACGCTCTGTAGATATTAGTCAACACTGGGACCGTCATAGATATTCGTCCGACCTTAGCTCTGTAGATATAAGTCAACACTCTGAAGTTCGTAGATATTAGTTCAACATATGAGCTGTAGATATTCGTCCGACATACAGGCTGTAGATATTAGTATCTGGAGTCGTTGAAAATACCGCCGCCCCGGGAATCATTTATGGGATAACCCACACCCCTGGCATAGGTGACCCCAAGTGGTTAGTTACGTTACTCGGGTGAGATTTTCTAGATATTGGTGGCGAATGCGTTTGCCCACCTACTGCGTGGGCGGCCGGATCGGGTTGAGAGAGACCTAACATAGACCTCTCCAGCCGGACTCTTTCGACCCATCGCTTTGTGTCGTAGTATAATAACTACCTTCCACATTAAATAAATAAATTTATGACGTTTTAGCCGAGCCTAACGCGGCCTGTCGCATTATTTTGAGATCAGGTCAAACGAATGTCAAGTTCGTCTAACTATTTGTGTAGCAGACCGTTTGTGTAGCAGTAAATTATTTTTTATCATCATCGTAGGGAATTTCAGAAATTTGTTTAAAAATGCAATAAATTTTTGTACTTAGTTTTCGTTCGTCCAGGGAATTTCAAATTAACGAAGTTATACCTAAGACTCACATATAATGGGGCATACATTAAGGCTCTGCAACCGGGCCCGAAAAGAAGAAGATGGAGAGATACGAAATTACGAATGTTAGAGGAGAGCGCTAACATTTACAGCGACAAAATCGATGCGAAAATTGCGAAAATGTTAATAAAACACGACTCGTTTAAAATAGAGAAAAAATCTCGCCGTCATTATCTTAAACATCATTTAAAGAAACACTGTGAATTTTTTCATATATATAACTTGTAAATAACTGAAACAAACGTGTTAATAATAATTTTTGGAGCACACTTTGCGATTTTTTTCTATCGAGGGAATTTTATATAATTTGCGTTTCGGCGCGGGCAAAATCTAGATATTTACTTCAAGAATAACATATATTTTTTTAAGAGCTTTAAAACTTACCGTGTTTAAGGGACATATGTAATAAATCGGTACAAATCCGGGTTGCGGGCCCTTAATTACGTGAGTTCAAAGGGGGGGGGGGTGACCAGGACACACTGAACCTCAGATTCCTACCCACCCCTTAAACCCTTTTCCTTCCCAGAACTCTCCACTCCTTCCTTTCCTTAAAAAAACCTCCTCTCAGCATCCCCAAAGATGACATAGGCCCTGAGGGAAATTATTTTCCTCAAGGCCTCCTGTGTGGAGCTCATGTAAAAAAAAAAAAAATAAATAAACCATAACCGAAAAGGGGTTCGTAGGTAGGAGATTTTGAACTTAGCAGTTTTTATAGGCCTGATATTTTTTTCTGGGCATATTTATAAAAAGGACATTTCTGGGCATTTTTATAAAAAAAGATCAAACAAATTATTTGAAAGCCAAATATGTGATCTACTCCCAATATTTAATTGAGGCATTTAAAATATTACTAAGCCATCTAATCAGAGGCGGCTCTAGGGGTCCAGAAGTGGAAGGTCATTTAAAAAAATTATATAACCTATTATACAATATAAAATTAAATATAATAATATTCATTTGTAGGAACCTCACGAGTTTGAGAGTCAAATTCACCAACATACGTCAAATTACGTTTAATATAGTAAATTATTTCATGCGACAAACGTAAAATATGCGAAATCAACCTACGTTTATCAAACCATCTCTTTCAGACGCATGATATTCAGCATGCTCTCTCTCCCTCACGGCTATGACCCAAACCGTCTTCAGAATCCGAAAACTTTTTACCAAAGGGACCATGTTTTTACTAGTGCCATCTTGTTTATTGTGTAGTGCGTAAAGAGACAGAAGATATGATATCAGGGCATTTCATAATTTGACCCAGCCAATCGTAGTGCGTGGGAAAGAAAACTTCCATTTAAGATGTTAGTGTCACTGCTTGCCGCTGCCGGCTTTCTCTCGCGGTGCATTTCATTTACATTCGAATACTACCAGTTGTTTTGATTTTCTTAATATTTCATAATATTATTATGTTTTACTGTCATCTTATAATTTTGGGAGGTTTTTGACCAATTGTCCTGAGGGAAGGACCGCCACTGCATCTAATTTTCAATGCAAAATCACATGATTTACACTTAGGGAATGTACCCTTACTACGTGAAAAAGTGTGTCACATAGTATGGGTACGTCCCCTTGGTAGTGCATCTCCTTAACGCTTTATAATAATTACTGAGTATTATTGCTATGGATAGTATTTAGTTGTCATTGTTGACAGTTAGAGATAAGCAAAATAAACACCTGAAGTACGGAGTGGAAAATTATTTTGACATAGAGAAATGTTAATCTATACTATCATATACAAGTTTAAGAGGATCACAGATAATAGAATGATTTGTGTAAAAACGATAAGTTTATTTCAATTTGACTAACAAATGTTTCTTAACAAATAAAATACGCTGTGGGAAAGCTGTGGACATTATAATAATACTGGAATGTTCTTAATTATTTATTGGTCGTAAAACCATAAGTAACATAATTAATTTATGAAACGTAAAATATACATGACAAAATAATTGTTAGGAAGGTGTAGTTGTTTGGTCACCCATCACGAGAAATGAGAATGTGATCAAATAACAAGGCCTCAGGTATGATTTGAAAATTAGGGAATTGAAAATTATGATTTGAAAATTAAGTAAAAATCTGCAAATATTTCAAATTTCCCCTTTGAAAAGAAAACTTTATTTATTTTCAGGGGAAGGCAAAGCCCTTCAATGAAGTGATAAGGGCCCATTTTGGAGATAGCCATGCCCTGGGACAAGTGCCCATCACATTTGTACGACAGGTGAGACATTTTTATCTATAAACGAGAAATGTGTAATATGTAATACCTATCACTGACTTTGTGATGTCATTTTGAAAATTGACTAGAAATATCGCTAGAGCTCAATATTTGATAGTTTTTACTGGAACACACAGATTTCATGCTTAAAAAATAAGATTGATGTAATGTACATTCGTTGAACATAATACTGCATTAAATTTGTTGAACTATAAACTACTCGTAGGTATTCATTTTTTTAAATATTTTGATCATGTAGTTTGTAGTGCAAAGAAACAGAAGTGTGAAAAACTTTTATTTTTTGCAATACAGATAAATCCACTTGATTCACATCTTGGTCATATTGTAAAAACATAATTTCTGAAAAAATCCAATTTGTTTTGTTTTGTGTCTAGGTTTCTTTAGCCTTCACTATAAATTCTAAATGTTGTTCGATTTTCTAAAAAAATATATATGTATATGTTTTTACACTTTTGAGTTTTATTTAGCAATGCATGATTTAAAATTATATTAAACGAGAAAATCCAAGAAGAGCCGAGAATAGGCAAGAAGAAGGAATACATAAGGGGCCATTCATTTATTACATTAGATGAATTTTGCTAGTTTTCGGCCCCCTCCCCCCCTATTATAAGAAAAAATAAGAATAGGCCGACCCCCTCCCCCCCTGTTTAATATTTATTACGTAAGAATCTAAGCGCATTTTTGTGATCTTACGTAAGAACTATTGAGACTCTCTCCCATCCCCTTGTAAGAAAAAATAAGACGTGGTCAAACCCCCCCCCCCCCCTCCCCTAAATCGTCTTACGTAATAAATGAATGGCCCCTAAAGAAAAGATTTAAAAAAAATCATAACGCTTAATCCATTCCAGGGGGTACAATCGTATTGTATTGTATCCTTCGACCAGTCGAAGATTGCATCGTATCATTACGTCAGGTTAGGTTAAGAAGTGTTGAGTTAGGGTTTCTGAGTTGTCATGGAACCATTAAATTAATAGATACATAAATAGATTCATCACCATTCCAGGTCCTCGCCTTGGTAACCTACCCAGAACTTCTTATTATAAAGGGTGATCACTTTCCAGAAGATGTGAAGCAAAAAGCACGCAGCATTCTCAGTAATTGCAAGTAGGTACCTATTAAGAATACATGTAACAATTAAATAAGGGTACCTAGACACTTTCTTGTTAAATTTTCCCATTGTCTTTATTGATTTTGAACAGCCCTATATTTACGTTCAGAAGCAAGGTTCGTAGAAAATTTATTTAACAAGGATACCTCATCGAGGGGTACAGCGGTGATTGATATTAATTTTGATTGTGGCCAAGAGGTAAGATTCTATATAAGTGGCTATTTATAAAATTGAAAATAAATTTCATGTCCTTTTGGTCACAACATTCATTTAATGTTTCTAATTTGAAATATTCTTGGCATTTCCCATAGTCAATAATACCGTGAACAATCCCCAGGAAAATGCCCCCGTTAATCTCTTAATTAAAATCACGTTAATTTAAAAATAAAATAATTACAGAGGAGGCTCCGTCGGTTCCTACACGGAAATTCCTGGGATTGAGAGCATCAGACGCCATGTGGCGACATTTATCCAGGAGCGAGACGGCTTCCCGAGCCACTGGTCGGACATCGTCCTGACTGCTGGAGCGTCCAGTGCTATCAAATCTGTGCTGAAGTTGATCGTCTGTGACGTTGATGGAAAAAGGCCAGGTATTCAATAAAAAAGCTAATCAAATGTTGTTACTCTTCAATACAACCGGTATAATAGTAATATATATTATACCTAATTTAGTATTTAAGTACTACCTTCGTCCTCCATATTCCATATAAGTGGTTCCCAGTTCCCAACTATTTTTGACTTGAGTACTCCATTTTTTCATATTCTACCCCTTTTTCAATTAATCCGGCTTTCACACTTCAAGATTCTTCTTGCCCATTGTGTCAATAGATGGAGAACGGAAAAGCGAATGTAACATTGAATATTTCCATTTTAGTTTTTTTTTATGTCGTTGCTGTTTTTTCAAATTTGTTTTACTTGTGAATTAATCGCATTGGCATGGATGGGGTGGTGATAGCGGCAGCCTCTGAATAATTTTGAAAAAAAAAACTAACTTAAACTGTCACGATTGTATGGTATTTTGAACTTTAAATATTATAATATATTATAAAACTCGGGAATATTTTCGTATTTATTTTATAATATTTTTTATAACAGTAGAGAGAAAAAAAAACAATTCTCAAGATGTAAGCAGCTATCCTTGGGAAATTACATATACATATAAACAATTTTTTGAAGAATTTTTATAAAAAAATATATATATACAATACAATCTCACTAATCCGGCACTATTAAAAACCAGAGGGTGCCAGATGATTCCAATGTTCGAATTACTGGATTATAGAGAAAAAATCATAATAAATAAAACAAAGCATTTCATAAAGAGAATATACACACTATTCACACTTCAAAACTACAGTTAAGTATGTACTCACATGCACATGAGATAAGCTTTGAGGTTAGACTGCTAGACTACGACACGGTGATGGAGCGCATAGGTGTAGAGGGGCGAGGGAGGCGCAGGCGGAGGGTGCCGGATTATTGGTCGTATCAGTCCATTGAAGTGCCGGAATAGTGAGATTGTACTGAATATATGTTCAGTACAATCTCACTATTCACACTTTTTTTATTTTTTTTTTATTCTCACTAGACACATTTTTTTTATTTTTTTATTGTTGATACATTATTTTACAAAATTTCATAGTACAATCCATTAATGTTGGCCTCACTGGGTTGTTTACCCGTGCTGAGGCATTATCATTATCGTACATTATCTGGTAAGACGGTATAATTTACAAAAACATCATTTTGCAAAAAAGAAGTAAGTTATTACGAAAATAGTGTGGGCATTTTAGCTTGGCATTCCAAGGGTTAACCCGTATGAACGTATTACGCCATTGTTGATTAATTAATCACATGGGTACCCCCTTTCCGGTGGTGGTCTGTGGTTTTTCAGTGAACTAAAGTGACAATATTGAAAAATATGATATTATTGATGTTGCTGTAGCTGAAAATGTTTTATTTTTATTTTTTTTTTGCATGGCAATTTTTTTATGTATTTTTCAATCTTAGCACTCTAGATGACGTAGAACCGCCCCCCTACCCCCCGCCCCTTGCCACCGAGAGCATACCCCGGGTTTGGAATCGCTGCTCTATATCAACTTCCCTCCTCACTGAAAATTTTGTCTCGTTTTGTCTTTGAAAAATAGAGTTAAGCTATGTGAATGGTACATAAAAGGAATGATTCTTACAACAATGAAATAGTCAGGTAGGTACTCAACATAATATTTAGGCCCTTTAGTTACATAAGTGCAAAACATAAATCTGGGTGACCTTGTTGCCCTTGTCGCCTTACGATGTTCTGCCATGAGCCATGATCCTAAAGGGACCTGGATTAACTGAAGTAATACAAGAACAATTTGAATCCGCGAGGTGGGGGGAAGATGTAAAAAAATGCATTTACCTGCTTATATTTTTAATCACATTTGATGACATGACCCATTAAAATTATAATTTCCAAGCCGTTATATTTTGATTAAATAATATAAAAATAAATTGGTTAATTTTATACAACTTTGCATTTAAATTATTTCAAAAGCTCGTCATACAAGATGGCTGACAGCGATTTCCCCTCATCCTAGATTAATTTTCAATTTCATTCAAACAAAATCACACTAGTGCTCTGTCCAGAACTTTTAAGGTTCATGTGTCAAAGATCTCAGTGGAGATTCAAGTTTTAAAGTCTGTTCTCAATATTTTATATATTTATAGGTTGCATGATTCCCATTCCGCAATACCCACTCTATTCGGCTACACTAGCGGAGTTCAATATTGCCCAAGTGGGCTACTATCTCGATGAATCCAAGAACTGGGGACTTACTATGTCGGAGTTGGAGAGGTCTCTAACAGAAGCAAGGAAGACTTGCAATCCCAGGGCACTGGCCATCATCAACCCTGGCAATCCCACTGGACAGGTATTGATCCAATCACATTATTATACAGGGACAGGTACTAATCCAATCCTATTATTACACAGGGACAGCTACTGATCCAATCACATTATTACACAGGGAGAGGTGCTGATCCAATCATATTATTACACAGGGACAGGTACTGATCCAATCACATTATTATACAGGGACAGGTCCTAATCCAATCCTATTATTACACAGGGACAGGTACTGATCCAATCCTATTATTATACAGGGACAGGCAGTACCGGATTATCCCTAAGGCAGAGTAGGCAACTGCCTAGGGGCCCCGCATCGGAAAGAGGCCCCGCGTCCCGAGAAAAAATGACTTGCTTCAATAAAAGTCAGCTTTCAAGATGTTTTAATTTTTTTTTTTATTAGGAACATTTACAGGTTAATAACCTTAAGTACATGCATTAAAGAAAACAACAAATTAAGTATAATAATTAGGTTATAACCCAATAAATAACTAATGTTCACATCATGCACAAATAATAAATAAAAATAATAAAAACAAATATATAAACATAGTTGTATTTTACTTTTCTTTCCTTCTATTTGTTGCAACATTACTTAGTATCTGAAGTGATTGAAGGTGCCATGTGTGGTTTATATTGGCATTTGTTTTGTTTTATTTTTGCTTTTATTTCTAATTATATGTTTAAAATATAAATTTTGTACAAGCTTCAGTATGCACTATCTATCTGCTTGCTAACATTCTTTGGGAAAGGTTGTCTGGAAGAGATCACTTTAGGGGTCGTCCATTAATCACATGAGGCTCAAAAGGGGGGGGGGGGGTTCGGGAAAAATCACGAAATATCACCGGGGGGGGGGGGGGGGGGGGTATAATGAGATATCACGTGTATTTATTTTTCGCGATAATATTCTGAAAATTTCAAAATACTTTGTACTAAAAAAAATACACGTGATTTTGGGGGGGGGGGGTCAGTCTAAAACCTCACCACTTATCACCACGGGGGGGTTAAAAAGTTGCTAAAAAACATCATGTGATTAATGGACGACCCCTTAGTGACAAGACGGCTCATTGTAATGTTTTTTTTAATAATATATATTTTTGTTTCTATGTATGTGTTCTTTTATGTGCAATAAAGGGTTATTGTATTTTATTGTATTGTATTAGTTTTTTTATTGAATGAGGTGTTGGCATACCTTTCATAACGTGGTAAAAGAACAGATTAATTATGAATAAAATTACGTTTTGGTAGAAAAATTTTTTTTTTGGAAGTTAGAAAAGTGCAGTGACGGACTAAGCCGATTTTCGATTTTTTTGGGAATGTCTAGATATTATCTTCAAGAAAAACATATATTTTTTTAAGAGCTTTAAAACTTAACATGTTTGGGAGATATGTAATAAATCCGTAGAAATTCGGGTAGCGGCGGCTTTAGGGGGGGGGGGGGGGGGGGTAAGGTTTTAAAGGCATATTGTCATGATTTTTTTGAAGATATGAATAATGCTAGTTTTATTTATTTCGTACACACTTTATAGTATAGCATCTGAAATATCTTTGAAAAATATCAACATCTGAAATATCTTTGAAAAATATCAATAAATAAGTCCGTGAAAGCGAATCTGCGGAGGCGCCTCGAAAAAAAGTTGTTGTGTGGTGAACTCATCACCGGATCAATCATTTGAAACAAAAAAATCGAAATTCGTTTAAAAGGTTATATGTTTTCCTAGGTAGTCAGAGAGAGTTTTTTTTTATATTTTTTTTTTTTGGCAGCATTTTGAAGTGAAAAACGCGATATTTTCTAAAAAAATTCGGTGAATTTGTTATTATATAATATTTAAAAAAAACTCCCTCTGACTACCTGTTGATTTATGTGTAGAAATCGTGCACAAAATTTCAAAAGCATCGGTCAAGTCAAGTCAAGATTTTGAGGGTAACCGACGAGTTCATCGAAAATCAATTCATCGAAAGCAAATTCATCGAAAACGAGTTCATCGAAAATCAATTCATCGAAAGCAAATTCATCGAAAACGAGTTCATCGAAAATCAATTCATCGAATCGCCAATTCATCGAAAAACATTTTATTTGTAGATATTAGAGCTGTCAAAATTAAATATCCAAAAAGGTCTGTTTAACTGAGTTAAATGTGTTTAGCACCTAACTGTCAGTTTCGTAGTGACAATGTAAAATTTATAGGTTATCTCTTTGATTTCCGATTGTCTGATACTGCAAAAAAGGGATATCTAAGGAACGGAGACCAGACAACTCATAATGAAACCAACTCATAAGCAACTCAGAAAGCTCATTAAGAGTGATGATAAAAAATATTTAAAAATCCTCTGCAACCCACCGTTTTCGAGATATAAGCGGAAACCCGAAAATTGGGACCTCCCCCCCCCCCCCCCCTCCTCCCCCCTCCCCCCCCCTAGCTCACCACCTAGACGTCAGGACTTTTAGTATGTTCATACCCTAAGCACCCTGAACACGTTTCTGAATGAATCGCTTAGGTCCCTGCTCAAGCACTCTACACCTCATTCCTTGACTGGACTATTGGTTCCCAATTGTCTGTGATTATTGACTATACCTTGTTCCAAACACGAAGTCCTTTTTGACAGATTTATTAATCTGACGCCAATAGAATGTTACTGAGACGCATACAAACTTTGTATGCGTCTCAGTTTACATATAAGTTAGAAGACAGCTTTTTAGTTTTTGATATTTTTGTAATTATTACGTAATAAAAATGAATAGTGATAAAAATACCTTCATTTTTATTGAGATTTTTGTACATTAAAAAAAGCAAATTGTGTACAAAAATTACTATTGATAATATTGAGATGAATACACTATTATTTTAAAAACGCAAAATCTCTTATAATTTGACCGATATATCGATATATCAATATTTTTTCCTCGATACATCGACGTCAATATTGATATTTTAATAAATATCGATGCATCGATATATCGATTTTTTTTTTCACTTTCGACATCCCTACTGCCAGTCCGGACAGCATTTCGAACAAAGTCCTTAAATGCCTCCCATTAAAAGGCATATGTGCTATAACAGCCAATGCGTCACTGAGACTAAATTGTTTTCCAAAGGCTTTCAAACAAGCAAATGTTATTTTACTTCCAAAACCGGGTAAACACCCACTTTTAACCGAAAATCATCGCCCAATTAGCCTCCTTCCTTGTCTAGGTAAAATACTAGAGAAAATAATCCTCATACGACTAGATTCATTTATTCAAGATAATAAAATAATACCAGATTTCCAACACGGTTTCAGAGCGGGTCACTCGACCCTACATCAACTCCTCCGTGTGGTTGAACATATTACAGACGGATTTAATATAAATAAACACACGGTAATCCTTTCGGTTGACTTAAGTAAAGCTTTTGATAGAGTTTGGCATTATGGCCTTCTTTATAAGATGTTTCTCCTAGGCTTTCCAATATATTTTATCAAAATCATCCATAGCTATCTTACGGATCGCACATTCAGGTAAAACTAGACGAGATCTTCTCCACAGAACGTCTACTAAGAGCCGGAGTACCCCAAGGCAGACAACTGTCACCCAAACTCTATAACGTATATACAAGCGACATTCCCAAATCAGTCAATCATAATGTAAAAGTAACTCAATTCGCCGACGATACCAATCTCATTTCAAGTTCGATTGTTGCGACCACTGCTACAAGCCGCGTACAGCTCCGAGCCACTCTAACCGAAGACTTTTGCAAACAATGGAGAATTTTAATAAACCCCTCCAAAAGTGCTGCCACTGTATTTACGAAAAGAAAGTTCAAGCAGCCCCGAATATAGTAATGTTTGGGAAAAAAGTTCCATGGGTAAAATCTATAAAATACTTGGGAGTCACCCTAGATTCGAAATTAACGTGGCAAAAATATATTAATGATAAAGTAAAATCAGCAAATAAGTCAATAGCTGCACTCTACCCCACGCTTGGTAGAAAAAGTAGATTATCATCAGACAATAAATTACTACTCTACAAGCCGACCATCAGGCCAGGCTTTTCTTACGCTGCACCCATTTGGGGTCATGCAGCACTCACTCACATAAACAAACTTCAAACCCTACAAAACAAAGCCATTCGAATTGCGTTGAATGCGCCGAAGTGGATCAGGGTCTCTACTCTACACAATGTTCCGCTTAGAACTCCGACGGAAGAAATATTTAATAACTTTCAAGTCTTCAATGTACAGAAACTTTATTCAAAAAATATTTTATTTAAACTGAAAAAAAACATATATGTATACTCCACTGCCCAACATAAATACTCAACCAGGGCAGTAAGCAATAGTATTTTTTTAAATATCAAGATGTTATACTAAAATCGATTTTTAACGTTCAAATTTGTTTATCCCACCAAAACATAGCATTGAGGTTTACAGTATTATGTATTGATATACCTACAAAGTTGATGGCCTGACTCTTCGCGGCAGTACAACGTATATCAACATTTTAGGTTACTTCATTCCTTCACTTCATTCCCTATAATTCATGGCTAGGCTCGCTTACCTGTTTATACGCAGCATAATATACTTCTTCCCACCGCGAGAACCATTTGCTGGTTGGTCTTATAGGCAGGAATATAAAATATTCTATGACGACGCTGTCTAAGGTGCAGAGAAGGAACAGCGCTCCAAAATAGCTTAGTTCTCGATATACTCCCAAAGCAATCTGAATAAGTGGATAGCGGCATACCTCTCTCTTCTGTGCTACCAGGGATGAAGTCCGAGTATGCCCAAAAGAAAGATCATCGGGTAGAGCGGCCGCCCTCCCTCATGTAGAGAAATCTCAGAAACTTTTTCAAACCCTCTGCACCCCACCATATGAGAATTCCAGATAGCCGAGCCACTCTCCAGTCTGCTGCGGACCAAGAAGCAGTGGCGGCTCGTGACTTTTGGGTGTGCTAGAATGCTGATATTACAGAAAATGGCATTATTGATGTTGTTGAAGCCGAAATTTTTTTTATTTTTTTTTAAATTAGTTTTTTGTATGAAAAATTTCAGGAAGTTTCAGTTGGACGTGCACTGCACGGGTTTCCTGAAAAATCTTTATACAAAAACCGATTTTTGAAAAAAAAAAAATTATGTTTTTTGCCTAACACCACAACATCCGTAATGCTATTTTTTTAGTAATAACACCCTAGCACACACAAAAGTCACGAGCCGCCACTGCCAAGAAGAAGTATAAAATTCGAGTATGGGTATCCTGAAAAACTCAGACAGTTCAGAGAACAAGCCCTAATATTTTTAAAGCTGACTGTCACAACGGATGATAAATCTGTACCCATGATAATGTTTAATTATTTTTTTAATCTGGTACTGAAAATACTAATTCATAAGATCATATTATTTACCTAATAATACTATTCCATAAAATAATATGTGACTTCACACAATACAACTGAAATTCTTTAACTTTGTTTTGTTTACTCTTTCCCAGGTACTTACCAAAGAAAATATCCAGGAAATAATCAAGTTCGCCTACAAGGAGAATCTTTTCATTTTGGCTGACGAGGTGTACCAACATAATGTCTTTGCTGAGGGATCAGAATTCCACTCTTTCAAAAAGGTAATCAATCTTTTTGTAATTGAACTTTCCGTCTATTTTTGTAACTAACTCTCGTCCTACAATACGAGATCCTACAAAAATAAGCATCTTGTGTTTATTCTTTCTTTTTATATTACTCTTATGTATTCCTTTTATGTGGCAGACAGAGTATTGTTTCGCTGAAATAAATCATATTTATTTTTTATGGTTGAATAACTTAATGAGTAAAACCTCAAATTGTAATATTTAATCATTGAAGATAATATTAACGAATCTCAATCGAAAATGTGAAGATTCCGTAGCATCTATTCATTATTTATTATGCAGGTCATGATGGAGTTAGGAGCTCCTTACAATACCATGGAGCTGGCCAGCTTCATGTCCTGCTCCAAGGGCTACACGGGCGAGTGTGGCATTCGCGGGGCCTACGTGGAGCTCATCAACCTGTGCCCCCAGGTGAAGGCCATCTACATGAAGGCCATCTCGGCAGCTCTGTGCCCCACTGCACTGGGACAGGCGGTCATGGATTGTGTTGCAAGTTAATTACCTATACTTTAATATAATTACTTATATTACTAAATATATATTTTTGGTTTTTATTACTTATAATAAAAATTATCATTTTCATATTAGGATGTCAAATGTCCATGATGACAAGGAAAAAGTTTCAGCATTTCTGTATTTTCAGTAGAAAAATCATTTCACATGAAATTTTCTATGACAATTGAAATCAATGCAGAAGGCTCATTTTCTAGTAGTTTTCCAGATCTTAAAACTTCAGATAGTATACATAAATTTTGGATCTCCTACTCTAATCAAGTAAAAATTTTAAGCAAAGTTCCTTAACGTTTGCTTTGCCCTTTAAACGCTCTTATTATTACCGTGACGATTCACGGTTACGGTACCGTGACAGCAAAAAGGGCAATAAACATACGTTCCTTATCACTATAATCCTGCAGCTCTTTCAAAAGATGAGATACACAAAGTACGCATATCTGTTTCCACACCGCAACGTGACATCTCCGTAGACCACTACAATACTACTCTCTCTCAGAGTCCCCAGAAAATCTCACGGACCACCACTGGTGTTCAGGAGTCGTATAAGTAAAATATCAATGACAGGATTCTGTTTTCACACCGTACCGTGACGTCTCCGTAGACCACTACAACACTCCTCTCCCTCAGAGTCCCCAGAAAATCTCACGGACCGCCACTGGTGTGCAGGAGTCGTACAGGGTGCGGCACGGAAACTTGCTGATTTGAAAAGTCAATAAAAGAAAAGGTACTTTATATATCGATTTAATTCTTTTTGTATCGTCTAGTACACATTCTGAATTTTTGTTTTAACTAGTTTTAAAAATGACGTCGGGCAAATGGCGGCCCTCATTAGTGATACACTGATCTACCCTAGATTTGAAGTTTCGCTCCACTCTTTCGAGCATATTGACGGGAATGTTGGTGATGGCTTGGCGGATGTTTTCCTTCAGGTGTTGCAGGGTCCGGGGTTTGTCGTTATAAACAATGGATTTGAGATATCCCCATAAAAAAAATCGCAGGGTGCCAAATCGGGGGAGCGCGCCGGCCACGGTACGTCACCCCTCAAGGAGATAAGGCGCTCGTGGAAGTGTTCCCTCAAAAGCTCCATCGAAGTTCTCGCTGTTCTTGCTCCGTCCTGCTGGAACCATAGGTCCCCAAGTTCCATTTCTTCAAGTTGTGGAAGAAAAAATGTCTCAACCATTTCTCTGTAGCGAACTGCATTGACAGTAACAGTGCGTTCTCGACAATGCACACCACACTGTAACCCGTTCACAATGAAGTGGCACCTCATGAAGTTCTTGGGGATTGACATCACTCCAATACCGCATGTTTTGTTTGTTGACACACCCGGAAAGGTGAAAATGGGCCTCATCACTGAAAAACACGACAGCGTCGTGTGGCAAGTTTCTGAGCATTTCACATGCAGTTTGGCGAGAAGCGAAATCGCGTTCATTCAACTTTTGGACCACAGCAAGTTTGTAGGGATGAAACCGGAGTTCCTTGTGAAGAATTCGTCTCACTGTGCGATCAGAAATCCCCAGGGCAGCAGCGTGTTTACGCGCCGAACGCCGGGGAGAGCGCAAAACCGACTCCCTCACCCTCTCGACATTTTCTGGAGTTCTGGAAGTTCATTGACCTCCTGAGCCTTTTCTTGCCACACTCCCACTTTCTCTGAATATGTCCACCCACGAAACAATTGATTGCCGCCTAGGAACGGGACCCGCGGGATGAATGTTGAACCGAGTACGGAAGGCACGTTGGGTGGCGACCACCGAATGACCGCTAGAAAAGTAGGCCTCGACGGCAAACGCACGCTGTTCCTTTGTCCAATGCATGACGCCAACTGGCTTGTAGTGTAACAAAACTTCAAGACCCCCTCTTTCCAATGAGACCCTCCCCACCCCTTTCTGACCACGCCTCGCTCGTCGGCGTCCAATTCAAATCAGCAAGTTTCCGTGCCGCACCCTGTATAAGTAAAATATCAATCAATGACAGGATTCTGATTTCACAACGTACCGTGATGTCTCCGTAGACCACTACAATACTACTCTCTCTCACACATAGCTCTGTGATGTTTCCGTAAACTACTACAATACTACTAGCCGTGGCGATAATTTTGAAAGTATGGAACATAGTTACAAGAATAATATTGAATGAATTCCAAAAATTAGAAAACGTCAATTGTCAATGCGCTAATGTCAATTGTCAATGCTTTTGTTCTTAAGCATATAACGCTGCAGTTATTTCTTAGACACAAACTCTAACAACAGTCGAAAATGAGAAAAACGGTGAATGTATGTCTGCACCCACCCCCAAAGGAAACATACAATCATTATCTCACATCTACCTCACATGTATGAAGAAAATTAAACACAAGGAAAAAATAGTACTTTGGAGGAAAAAGTCACACGTATTTTGTGTCTCATCTTTTGTCTCACCGTTATTTAATGTGTAAGAAAGAGCTGCAGCATTATAGCGATAAGGAACCTATTTTTATTGCCTTTTGATGACATCACGGTACCGTAACTGTGAATCCTCACACTCGTAAAATCACTCATTCACTTGAAGCAAAGATATTGCAATATAAGAGAATGCTATGGTCAGTTTTTACTGGGTGGGACTGTGCTTCCTGATGTCGCCGATATTGTTAACCAATACTACTCTACACCTTAAAAAAATCAACTAAATTAACAAATCCTTTCCGTATTCAAACTATATTATTAACAAATACTACTGCACATCTTCAAAAAATCAACTAAATGAACGAATCCTTTCCGTATTCAAACTATATTGTTGACCAATACTACTGCACAACACCTTAAAAACTAAATGAACGAATTCTTTCCGTATTCAAACTATAAAATATATTATTGTCCGCCAGACACCACAGCATACCTCTTATGTTTCAATATCTTTGACTTAAAGCATACAATAATTTTTTTTCCAAGTGAAAGGTGTGCAGCAGTGGCGGTCCGTGAGTTTTAAGTCAGCTAGAGTGCTAAGATTGAAAAATACGACATTATTAATGTTGTTGCAGCTGAAAATGAATTTTTTTTTTCAAAATTTCTATATTTTATATGAAGATTTTCAGGATTCTTTCAGTTTGGGGATGCGCCGCATCCACATACTGAAAGATCTTCATACAAAAAGTTGAAATTTTGAAAAAAAAAATCATTTTCAGCTACAACAACATCAGTAATGTTGTATTTTTCAATCTTAGTACTCTAGTTCATTGAAATCTTACGGACCGCCACTGGTGTGCAGTAGACGTGGGCAAAATTGAATGACCGAATTAAATGAATAAATTCAATCTTGTGACATACTCAATCTGATTCTCAATTTCAAAAGGTATTGATTCTTCATTCCTTACCTTTGGCCATGTATTGTACGATTTTTAACGGCACCATAAATGTTTAATTTCCATTTATTTTACTGTTAAATTATTTCAATGAATAATGTTTTCCGTAAACGATTTAAATATTATAATGTTTCACAGGTATTTAAATATTATTCAATGGGCGGCGCGTCGCGAAGTGGTCGACGGTATTGTGAACGACTCGTATCCCGCTACCGCCGGCCGCCATTCTAAAAACCCTCAGATCGAAACGCGGCCGCGATTCAGCCGAGTTGTCCGAGCGTCCCTTTCACGCAAGGAATTAATCATTTGTCGTAGTCAATAGTCCTGAGATGGTCCTAAGGTCCCCGCACCGCGGCTGTCCCGTCCGCGTCCCAGGTACTCGTATCTAGTCTGTCCGAAGCGCTTTATTCAGGAATTAAAACTAAAGTCTTTTTCACTTGTGATGTTATTGTCTCTATTAATCTCAGACCCAGAAATGACGTCCGATGTCATCGTCTTGCATCGTTCCACGTCAATCTCGGCTCGGGTCCGTCCGAAGCGCAGCTTGCGAGTTGATCAAGTCAGTGCGAGGTAAGACACAAAACACTAGTCAAAAGTTACTAATTCATTCCTCAATGCCAGCCCTTAATCCGTCTGTGCGGTTCACTCATTCCTCGGCGGGCTAAGCCTTCAATTTCATTACATAGTTAGTCGAAAACTTTCGACTTTGAATCCGAACATCACAGCATCGGCTAGAAAAGTGAGAAGCAAAAATAGTGCACTTCTAATCGTTTTTTTTGGCACATACGAAAGATATTGGAATACAAGTACCTACCTACTTTTAGACGTAGATCTTGGGTAGATATAATATGTAAATTTGCATATATTATAAGGCCAATCAGCTGTTGTCAGCTGTCATAAAATACTAATCTTAATGTTAAAATGTAGTTTATATTAGATTACATGAAGTGGAACACTTTTAAGTTTAATAAATAAAATAAAATTAGTGAAACTTTAGGGTGAAACAAAAAAACTGTTCAATTTAAAGATTTAATTGCTAGCTATAAACACATTTTATATACGAAAAATAACGACACTAAAAAAAGACAAACATATACATCTATAGGATTTAGCCTGCGAGATAATGAAATAGAATAATCGGTCTCCTCTTTGTGTGGTGCTTCGTAGCCTATTGGTTTCCTCTTTGTGCAGTGCTTCATAGCCTCCCCACTTATTGTGATTTGAAATGAAACAAAAAAGCGACACTAAAAAGAGACAAACACATTAATCTATAGGTTTTAGCCCGCGAGATAATGAGATAGAATAATCAGTTTCCTCTTTGTGCGGTGCTTCGTAGCTTCCCAGTCTCCTGTGCGGTGTTTTGTAGTCTCCCCATTCTTTCTACTTATTATTATTATTTATTTTTATATTTTTTCAATTTTTTTTTTTTTGGGAATTAACTGAATTAAAGGATTGAATAGAAGGAATCAATTCAAAAGGCCGGGGGAATCAGACTAAATCTATTCACTCCTGGGAATCATTCTGCCCACGTCTAGTGTGCAGGAGTTAGGAGTCATATAAGTAAAATATCAATGACAGGATTCTGTTTTAAAATAACGTTAAATAATATTATGGTTTAAAAAAGAGAATTTAAATAAAATGATATTCAGGACCTTCAATTCAGAGAAACGTGGCGGCAGGTTCACAGAAAGGATAACGCATCCTCGCGAAGGCGATAAATAAATATTTTTTAAATTTATTTTTTTATATTGTGTATATATTTCAGGCAGCACCACCAAAGAAAGGGGACCCTTCGTATGAGCTATTTGCCAAAGAAAGGGACGGTGTCCTTCAACCCCTGAAAGAGAAAGCAAGAATCATCTCCGAAACTTTCAATTCCATCCCTGGAATCTCTTGCAATCCTGTTCAAGTGAGTAGACATTTTTATAAATAAATTACAAGTTATTAAATATATGGAAAACTACTATAGATACTCCCGCTGAGAAAATATTGAAATATACTGACATCTGTAGTTTTTGTTTTCCGCCATTTTGTATTATTTTTCATCTTTTTGCGCTGCAACAGAAATTGAATCCACAACTGCCGAGATAACGTCATACATGTAAACCGTTATTGCTTTGCAAATATTGAAATACATTATATATTATGTATACCATGCATATATGAAAACCGGTGAATCTAAATCACTCAGAGAACCAAAAAAAAATAATTCGATATAAGGAATTCGATTTTTTTAAATTTTTTTTTCTTTGGTCTGTTTTTTTCGCAATTAAAGGATTAAAAAAAACAACTTTTAAAGCTGGGTCTACGCTTCTGCGCATTTTAAAACACATTAAACAGCTGATATTTTCCTCCAATGACCATTTTTTTTAATACTTCGGACTCTGTGTACTCGAAAACGAATGCTCAAATAAAAAGTTATACCACAAATGACTGCAAATGTAATGTATCTTTCACTACGAGTTTCCGGACACCGTGCATACAATAAAAAAATGAAGTTTAAAAATTAAACACAATACCAGTAAACATATTGAAATATATTTTTGTACGTTGTTTTCAGGGTGCCATGTATGCCTTCCCCCAATTGTTTTTGCCTCCCAAGGCGGTTGCAGCAGCAGAGAACAAAGGAATGCATCCTGATTCATTCTACGCCGCTGAGCTCCTTGAGAAAACAGGTTGGTTTTATTCTAAGATTCATCGCCTACTGTCTTTTTGTTCCAAAGGTTGCCACTTAAACTAACTTAACCTGTTTTTTTTATGATAATACCATTACCGACTGGAGCCTGGTGAGGCTGAAGGAAATGGGGAAGGGAAGAATATGGGAAGGTTGGGGAGTACCTGACCATTCAGATCTGATCACCAAACACCACTTAACTCCTCTGGCTTCTGACATATTCTGTCAGAAGGTCAGAAAAATTCGCTTCGCAATAAAATCCAAATAAGTGGAATATTTCTGAACATAGGAGTATATCCAAAAATTAAAAAATGTTTTTGAAATTTGATGAAATATGCTTCAAAATTTAGTGGGGTTAATAATAATTACATGCTAAAACTATATGTATATAAATTGTGAAGAAGCAATAAATAAATAAATAAATAAATAAATAAATAAAATAAATGATGGACACTGTAACGCTGTACGAAACGTTGGCTAAAGAAGGAGGTAGCGCAACATGGCATAACACCCCAAAAATAAATAACAGTTTAGAACAATGTTTTATTATGGTAGGGGTGGAGCCGTTGTTAGTTAATAATGTAGATTGGGTGGGTAGGTATTAGTGTAGAGTGGGTGGGTAGGGGAACAAATCACCCACTCTACACTAATACCTACCCACCCAATCTACATTATTAACTAACAACGGCTCCACCCCTACCATAATAAAACATTGTTCTAAACTGTCAAATTAGTATAAGCTTTCCCTGACGAAGGAACGTTTGTTCCGAAACCGGTCGGATTTGTACATTTTTTAAGTGGTTTATACAAAGTTGTATTGTTTCATTTTTTTATAATGGATAACCACAAAGTAATAGCTACATTCAAAAAAAAAAAAATAATAAATAAATTAAAAAAAAAAAAAAATTTCAATTATTTTTGGCTTTCACCCTTCAAGGGTGTTCTAGGCCATCATTTATAATTACAGAGAAAGGAAAGGTGAATTTATATATTAATTTTATTTAAATGTGCAAATTTCAGAATTTTATGGAAGATTGGAGTAGAGTTCAGACTTAGAAGAGATGAGATGTTGAATGGAGGAGAGGCAATTTTTGATAACGCTTGATAGAAGAGAGGATATTTATTTAGAGAGGGACAATCAAAAAATATGTGATCTAAAGTTCCCACATCTAGACCACAGAACGTACAATCTGGGGAGTCAAGCACATGAATTTTATAAAGGTGAGAAGGAACGGAACAATGTCCGATTCTCATACGAATAAGTAAGGAAATTTCTTTTTTGGAAAAATGGGGGAATTTTTGAAACCACGGTTTTGATGGGATAGTCCTTTGTATTGAGGCGTAGCGGGCACCCTTGGATTGACTAGCAATGTTCCAATACTCTGTCCAAACATTGCGGGATCTATCTTTGATGATGGAAAAAATATCAGACAGGGGAATATGGTTTACGAGGGTAACGGTAGGGTTAGACGCTCCTTGTTTTGCCAAGGAATCAGCAATATCGTTACCCACTATGCCAACATGTCCAGGAATCCAAATCAGAGTGACAGTTTTTCCAGAGCTTTGAATGGAGGTTATCAATACTCGAATAAGACATACAAAGTGATCATCAGGATGAAGAAGAGGACTTGTTTTAAGTTTTTGGAGGGAACTGAGAGAGTCAGAGAGAGAACAAGAGAATGTTCAAAATTATTTTTTATTATATATTTGAGAGATTCAATAATCGCAATGCACTCGGCAGAAAATATTGAAAATTGGTTTGAAATTGAATAAAATATTCTTTCATTAGAATTATTGTGGTAAATGTTAATACCAATACCACAGTTAGGAGAGTCCGGAGATTTGGAGCCATCAGTAAATAAAAGAGAAGAGTTGGGCCATTTAGAAGAAATAATGTCATTGAACATATTATTGACAGTACGGGCTGGGAGATTGGAATGACTTTTAAGAATGCCGATCCCTTCTAATATCGTTGGGGATAGGGTGACGTGACTATATTTTAATTTGTACAAAGAAAGAAGATCATTTTTGATAATTTGAAGCTCTGAGAGAGAGCGAAAATTTTCACAGATGGCAGGGAGAGGTTTAGTTCGAGCTCTGATTGTAGATGAATGTGTTGAGTCGTTGAACAACGAGACTCTGCGAATAATCTGATGACTTTTAGAATTTAAACATTTAAGAACAAATTTGTCAGCAAATAATTGACGCCTTAAATAAAGAGGAGGATCAGAACATTCTACTTGAAGGGAATTGATGGGCGACGATTGCATCGCGCCCAGTTATTATTCGCAATGACTTAGATTGAATTTTGTCTAATTTACTGAGTGCATTTTTGGATGCAGTACTAAAAAGTGGGCAGGCATAGTCGAGATGACTTCGAATAAGTGCATTGTAGAGCAACTTAATGCAGATAGGATGAGCACCCCACCAAACGCCAGTCAATGATCTGATAATATTTAAATTTTTTTCACATTTAGTAACTATATTATTAATGTGGTGTGATGAACCTGCTTTGTTGGATGGTTGGCGAATATTTTTTTTATTACGAAAATGATCACACTATCGACATCTATTGGTTAATTTTGAAAGCAATATTAAGGGAAACTGTAATGATTGCACATTTTTCTGCTATGAAGGGTGTAAACAAAATTTGGAAGAAAAAACGACTAGCAAATCCTAGTATGGTTGGAAGCCATTAGACGCATATCAGCCAATCACATCTCGGGGCGTGGTGTGAGGGGGTTGTGTCAAATTGAGACACAAAAGTTATCCCACGGTCCAAACTGATAGTTATTTTAAGTGGTAAAAAACACTTCTAACTTGGTCATGAATCACATTTTTATGGGGAGCACGAGGGAATTGACAACAGTTGATTTCGCATCGGGGGTCGGCGAGTTTTGCAAGTATTTCGTTGACGGAGGTTTTAAAAGGAACAAAAATCATGCGTTAATTAAACATGAAGTAACGAACGATTTCAATTGTATGAGAATAGAAACGGGAGTAGGCATTGACAATCAATATCGCTTTTCCCAAACAAAATTCTAGCGGGATTTGCGTGTAGGTATTGGGAACGAGCGTAATATGGTAGTCAAAACACAAAAGCTGATAATCTCAGGGTAGTCGGGAAGGAATCGATTACGTCAACGACCAAATAAAATCTAAGGTTTCGGGTTGGATTTTATATCTGTTAGTTTAGAGGGGAGGAAATGTTGTTGATCTCTTGCATATTGAAGTGGTTTCAAGTGAAAAATATCTAACACAGTTTTGAGTCATTAGGATATTCATTAAGCTGAAATCACCACTCGAGTTTATACGCGAGATATAGGTAATAGGAAATTAGGAAAAGCTATAAAATTTAACGGCCTGTCAGGATTTAAAATTATTTGAATTCTTAAGTATTTTTCTTAATTGCTAGGTGCATAACAACGGAGATTTATTGGGTTTTACGCCAGAGGGAGATGGGATATGATAGGAGGAACTAGAGATGCAGATGAAAAAACGTTCGGAGGCAGGTATGGAATAAGACTTTGGTAGAGGTTACAGCCCGTAAAAGGAAGAATCGAGATCATAAAAGTTTAGGCTATTACTAAATAAGGTCCTACGAGTGTCGCGACCTTGTTTAGGAAGGGGTCAAATGACTAGAGATTATACTTAGGTATTTGCGAACGCGGGAAATATTAAGAAAATGTATGCGAACACAAGGAACGCGTCATATAGCCAGAGACAAACACAGCCGCATGTCCACATAAGGGGTACGTCTGAATAAGAATATTCGGTCACTAATTGTTAGAAAATCCACAGTCAAATGCTAAAATGACAAAATACCTAGAAGGTGTCGTGTTATGCGATTTGTGCGATAATAAGATGCATAGTAGATGACGGTCGGAAAATGTTGTAGGTTGCAGTGTTGAAATAAGACCTAGGGTTACCAAGGAAAGTATGGAAAGTATATCAAAAATTCAGGATACACCATACCTGGAAGCGATTTTAAAAATGGTAGAACGGACACAATAGATTTTCGAGAAAAGTTGAATTAATTATTCACATGGTAAATGATATCTTGTAGGCGCTAGTCTTGCAGAAGATTCGTGTGTATATCTAAGGGACGAGACCGAGTACGCCCCTGTCCGATTCTACGAGATAGTGCTTTCGTGCAATACGAATTCTGTGTTGGGAGCACCGTTCAGGACGAAATGTCGTAAACCGCAGGATACGATACTAGATTTGGATACTATGAAGGTTGTGCGTTTAAAGGTCGGAATTGTAAAATTTAAGTTTGATTAATGGGTAAGCGGGGAAGACAAAAAGAGCTGTTTTGGAGAAGAGAGAGGAAGTTCAGGGTGAGATCTCGGGAAGGAAAGGCTGTCAAAAAGGGCGCGGAAATCGAAGTGTTGGGGAATTTTTTCGGAGACTTAGCAAAAATCGTTCCGGCGGAGTGTCGATCTAACTTCAGTGGATTTTGTGCAAAGTGTTAATTAATTAGATTCAGGAGAAGGGGTACGAGCCAGTGGTGAAAAGCTTTTAGGAACTAAAAAAAAATTGTGAAAATTATTTAAGGACAGTGAAAATATTGAGTTATAATAACAGATATTAGTTCGGTTTAAACAGGCGTGATCTAATAATAAAAACTTCAGTATTACTACAATTTAAACGGGGTTGACAAATAAATGTTAATAATAAAATTGCGGATTTTATATCAGAAATAATAATAGAATAAAAATAAAAAAAACTTAATTACGATAAAAAAAAATCGTTCTCTTGAAATGGAAAAAAATGTATAAGTACCGAATAGTTCAGAAATAAAACAATAATAATAATGATTTACGAAAAACGTTCGATCTAGTGGTTTCGATACCAAGATATAGCAAGTGCTAATTTAACATTAGGGAACACACATATTTAAAGAGGGACGATATTTTTGAAATAGTCTACAAACATCGGTCAACCGGAGTACATTACAATTGCGAGATAGTCAGATGGGAGCGATAAAGATACCTCCAATCAGATTCAGGTTATAAGGAAAGGGGGTTAAATTTAGTCATAAATCTAAGGCTACGTTAGGCCTTGTCGTATAAAATTTAAGAAATCGTAGGGAGGGGGACCTTTGTGTTTTCTCCACAGGTACAGGTCTACAGGATACGTAATTAAGATGCAATTGGTCGTGTTTTCCCGACCGGAGAATTAAACAATTACGTACGGGTAAGTTAAGGAATCTATATTTAAATTACAGGTACCTGGTTGCAGAGTGACGTGAATGGAACGCGAACCCTGGCAGTAAATCTCAACAGCTCCAGCGCCGAGAAAATTTAATATTATTGTGGCAGCTCATATGGATATGTTTAACCGTTATTATCATTTAGGGTAGTGACGTTTTCTCCCAGACAGCTGATGCCGGGCGGTCGGAGGAACACACACAAAAAAAATGAACGAGCAAGCGAGGTACTTATGTACATCTCGGGGGTGTTGTACACTCAACCAAATGGTGGGCGTTCCGAGAGTACGACATATCAAATTGAAGGCGATTACCTGCAACCCGAACAGCTGAACATCTTTAGACAAGAGAGCAGAAGAGCAGAATCACAATATTAAATATGAAACAAATAAAACTAACAGGTACTCCGCTGAATTCCTACTTTTTGATTTACGCTTTTTAAATCTTTATGATTGAACAATGTGATGACGACACCGAGGCCACACATAAGTGTCAATTGGTGGTCCACCGGTAAGGGTCTTTCCGCATTGTCATGTTGGAGGATGCTCACCATAGACTGATCGGGTCACGCGAGGTTCTGGAAGCAATTCCCTTTCGTGGGACGGTGTCGAGTAATTGGGCACGAAGGACCGTATGAAATGAGATGCCAATTTGTATGAAAGGGCATGGTTCGCTGTCGGAGGCGTCTTTGCCAAAAGCATCTCGAGTTACCGGCAAGGTAGTGTGGATGGAGGCATGGGCATGACTTCTTGTGGAGGGATTCCTGCAGCATCATCACATTTTTTAATCCTATCGACCTGGAAGCAAACTTATCTCTTACAAGGGTGGGGATACGTCGGCTTCTAGAGGTGGTCTGTAACGCTAGGTCGGTCATGTGGGAGGAAGGATCTGCCTGTCACAAGCTTACGCCACTTTGTACCGTGAGTAGAGTCTTGATAAGGGACGAAATAGATTACCCCTTCTAGAGCCAGTAAAGTAGTTCCAGAGGTGTTCGATACTGGAGTTGATCAGGAAAGGTTTGAAGGCATGTCGTTCTTCTTTTGTTATGGAGGGGTCCGGGTATCTGGTTTATCGTCAAGAGATTTTCCGGGTGCCATGGGTATAGCCTCATCATGCATTGGTCGAGGGGTCGTGTCCTGAGAGCTGACCACCTAGTCAATTTGGTCAAGTGGAGGAGCCAGTAATAGTTTGCAAAGAATTTCTTCCCCATCACCATCCATCCTATCCTCTATCCCGTCTTTATACTTCCATCCTAGGTATAAATTTGTGTTTACTAACGACAGAACATATTATCACGATTATGTATAGGATCTAGCCACGGAAAGCAGAGCAGAGGAATCGCCAAATATCCGAATGAAACATTCTAGGTATGTACATTAAAAAATCATTAGGACGTAGAGGGGGAGAGATCAATTTTATAGCCTAGCGAGAGTAATAAGAACAGTAGTGCTCATAATGTGAATTTGGGAGCAGTGTATATCATTAGGATCATAGTGGGGACTAATTCAGAATAGTTTAGACCGGACGTGTCCTTCAGACGTTTAAGAGATACAGAGAAATTCTTCCACACCTTACCTAAAAGAACCGAAAGTTACCACGAAAGACATTAAATACCTATCCTAGATGTCCTAGGTGCTCCGAAGCAAAAAATCACACAACGTGGAGAAAAGGGTTTATTGTAAGAATTTCCCGGAAAACTACCTTTTACTGTGTTCAGTCACAGGGGTGGGAAAAACGAGTCATGATTCAAACCTTATTGGCGAATCATCCAGTAGGTACGAGAGAAAGATCTACCAACCGGAGATCTGAACGCGCGAGATAGAGGGGGGGGGGGGGGTATAAAACCCGAGGAAAGGGGTTGCAACATCACAAGTGGTTCCGTGACCGAGGAGAGAGCGTCACCACCGATTTTTGTTGTAAATCTTCTAAATCAAAATTGCGAGAAGAAGGAATATTGTAAAGTTTTCATTAGGGGGGGGTGGCACCATTACAGTGGGAAGACCATTTAAGTTTCCTATCAAATGTTACTCCCAAAAATTTTACTTCGGAAGCATTGGGGATTGGAGAGTTTTTAAATAAAATTTGAACAGGGGGGGTTATTATGACGATTTGAGAAGGTAACACACTGACTCTTTTGTACTGAAAGTTCAAGACCATTTAAAGTAAGCCATGTGCAAAGGGCATCCATGGCTTCATTAAGATATTTGACGGCGGATGGAATGATTTTGGATGATAAGAAGAAAGCTATGTCATCTGCGAACTCAACAACTTTTACTTGAGGGGGAATGGTGACATGCATATCGTGTGTGTATATATTATACAGTAAGGGGGATAATACATCGCCTTGGGGTAAACCCTTCCAAATTGACCTACTCTGAGGAGTAACATCTGGTAGCTCAATGAAAATTTTCCTATCGAGAAAAAGATTAATAATAGTTTGGACAAACATGAGGGGTAAGCCAAGGCCTAAAAGTTTTTTTTTAAGAATTGGGATGGAAACATTGTCAAAGGCGCCTTCTATGTCTATAAAGACTGCAAGACATACTTCTTTGTTAGAAATGGATAAATTAATATCAGTGCTGATGATGGCAAGGTTATCTTGTGTAGATTTCTTTTTCCTAAATCCAAATTGGGATGGAGAGAGAAGATGATTACTCTCGACAAAAAATTCTAACCGGTTTTTAATTAATTTTTCATAAATTTTACTAAGGGTGGATGAAAGAGCAATTGGCCTATAGTTGGATCCAGAATTGGGTGATTTGTTTAATTTTAGAATTGGGATGATTATTTGAGAACTCCAGTCATCAGGTATTATGCCAGTCTGGAAGATTTTATTTAAGATGCTTAAAAAGTGATTTAGAACATTATCATTACTTTTTCGTTATTTGTTTTTGGGGTGTTATGCCGTGTTGCGCTACCTCCTTCTTTAGCCAACGTTTCGGACATCATTGCAGTGTCCATCATCAGGGCAGATCCGGCAGATCCGGTAGATGTGTGATGTCACATCTACCGGATCTGCCCTGATGATGGACACTGCAACGATGTCCGAAACGTTGGCTAAAGAAGGAGGTAGCGCAACACGGCATAACACCCCAAAAACAAATAACGAAAATGCTTTTGGCCGTGAAAATCTTAAAACTTATCATTATCATTACTATTTTTGATAATGCTATAAGGTATACCATCTCTGCCTGGAGATGAGTCCTTGACTGTTGATAAACAATTTTTTAATTCAATTAAAGTGAATGGAGAGTCAAGCCAATGATCAGACATAGGAGTGTTGTGGATTGGAGTTATTTCATCTAAGTTAGGTACAGAAGGGGGGGCAATTTTGTCCAAGAACTCGTCTATCCATTTAGAATGAGAAGCTCGAGGAGATGTTGGACTGAAGGAGGATCGAAATCTTCGAATCATAGACCAAACTTCCGAAATTGGAGTGTTCGGAGATACTGAACTGCAGAAGTTGTACCACCCGGATTTTTTTTTTGACCTCAATACCCTTTTGGCATTGGCTTCGGCATTTTTGTATATGAGATAGTTCTCCATAGTCATATTGTGACGATAGGAAAGAGATTTAGCTTTCCGAATTCTCACTACTTTGGAACATTCCTCATCCCACCAGGGAGTTGGAGGGAGTTTTTTGAGAGATTTGGTTTTAGGGGGAGGATTTGATTTATTGATTGCAGTTACGAGCATTGATTTGAAGTTATCGTAGTCATCTTTGACAGATAATGTATCGGTATAGGATAAATTTTGTATAAACTTATCCATATGTGAGTTAAATTTGTCCCATTTGGTGTGTTTTGTTTTAATCTTTGTCGAAATATGGGACTTGTCTGAATGGAAAGAAGTTTGATAAGTGATGGTGATCGGGAAATGATCACTGGAGCAAGGGTCGGGGGACACCACCCACGAGGAGAGAGGTGCCAGATTATTAGAGCATATGGAGAGATCCACTGCACTGGGGTTTGTGTTGGGGCGAGAGATTCTAGTAGGAGATCCGTCATTCAAAAGAAAAAGGTTGGATTCATCTAGGAAATCCATCACACTTCGACCGTCTCGATCACAGAAAGCAGAACCCCAGACGGGGGAATGGGCATTAAAATCACCCAATAAAAAGAAAGGAGGGCTTAGTTGACGGACAATTTGCAACCACGCTTGTTTATTGAAGTGCGATGTTGGGGGAAGATAGATAGAAACAAAGGAAGTGTCCTTTATTTTAGCTGCAACCATTTGAAAGTCAGCATTGGGGGGTTTGATATTATTTATTGGGAAAAACGGAAGGGATTTTTTAATAAAAAGGGCAGCACCTCCGCCCGTACCTTCCGGGCGATCATCGCGGAGACAGGAGTACCCTCCCACATTAAAGTGGGTGGATGGAGTAAACCATGTCTCCGAGACAGCAGCCACAGAAACAAGGTTTGAATTTAATAGGTTAAGAAGGTTTGATTTGTTAGAAATAGCACTGCGGCTATTCCACTGAAGAATTCTGACATCTTGAAGAGCCATTTTGAATAAATGATTTTAATGTGGAAATAATAGAAGCAGCGTTGGACGGTAGATTAGTTTGAGAAGAAATTAGGTCAATTAGAAGCATAATAAGAGTTTGAATAAATGAAGAATTATCTTGGGAGAGTTGTTCAGAAAGCTTTTGATAGTTTGTTGAGGATGAATTATAATTGTTTGCGCACCCATTTGTGGCGTGTGAAAGAGGAGAACCATTGGGATTTAAGAGAAGTGAGTTGTGTTGTTGCTGATCGTATCCACGAGCCTGTTTAGAGATAGGGTTTTTGTATGTGAATTTTGTTGAACGAGAAGATGTTGAGGAGGAGGCGAGAGGGTTGGATGAAGAGTTACTGGATAAAACCTCGGAAAATGATTTTTTGACAGGCGGGAATAATTTAGAAGCCTGCAGAAAAGACAAGTTCTCAGAGGCCATAGAAATTTTTATATTTTTTTGGCGAGATTGTTCGGGGCAAGAAGAGTTAATGGCGGAATGAGCGCCTAAGCAGTTAAAACATTTAGGTGAAGAGAGAGAAGAACATTGGTCAGCCGAGTGGTTTTCTCCACATTTGAAACATCTGGGAGGGGATCTGCATGCAGCTTTGGTATGACCAAAACGGCAGCAGTTGTAACATTGAGTGGTGGGATAAGTGTACATTTCAACTGGTAAGGAGTTGAAAAATAAATAAATATGGGAGGGAAGAGATTGTCCTTCGAATGTGATGACGACAGATTGGGAGGGCTTACAGGAAACGATGCCCTCAGAGGTGTCCTTATAATTTAGCCTCCTGGCTTTTATGGGATTGCCGATATGTTGGGGGGTTGAAAGTGAGGACAGGATTTCTGGAATGGACAGATCGGTCGAGATACCCCTGACCAGGCCCATTCGAGTGACATTGAAAGTTGGGATGTACGCCTTGAATTTAGAATTTGATGAAATAAATATATTTTTGATAAAGTTGTTGGCGGCTGAACCCGACAGGAATTCAACAGAGATTCGGAAGCGACCCTCGGCTTTAACACCTCCAGGTTTAATCGAAAGGTTCTTGTTATTTGAAAGAAATTTACCAAATTCAAGAGGATGGATGGTTTTACCTTGTTCAGTTTTTTGCGCATATACAATGTAGGGGCCACGGGAATGAGTAGAGTAAAAGATTGTTGGAGGAGGTTGAGGAAGAGCTGGAGGGGACTGAGGAGACAAAGGCGAATCATGTTTTTTTGGGGAAAGGGGACTAAATTTTCTTTTTTTAATTGAGGTTAGGATGACAGATTCATTGTCTGAAATGTTTGAATGTTCTGAAAAGTCTATTTTATCTGAAATGTCTCCATCTGGAGGGTCAGGAGGGGGATCTGGGGGCTTTGTAAGGGGTACAGGAGGGAAATCCTCCTCCATTGTTCAAAAAATTACAGCAAATATAAAAAGTGACAGAAGTAAAAAAATTATATAAATATATGAAAATGAGCAGCAAGAGTGACTCCTGGAAGATCAGGGGGGAGAAGATTCCAACACACTAAACTTTTTACAGCCAAAACACAATAAAAAGATTGGTTTAAGAATATTTTTTGAAAGAGCAAAACAAAAGAACTGATGACAGCCAAATGTTATTGTTGCGAGTCTTAAAAAAAAATATTTAAAAAAAATAAATAAAATAAAATAAAAAAATAAAAATAAAATAAATAAAAAAATAAAAAATAAATAAATTAAAATTAAAATTAAAATTTAAAGTCAATTTAGACAAGAATATGTATGTAGGTACAAATGTACTTATAAAAAAAATTCAAACATGTAAGAAATTTGCGAATTCTTCCACGATTTTTTAATTAGGGATGCTTTGAGATCCTTCCAGCAATTAGCCAAAAGAAAAACTTACTGTATCCTTTATGGTCGAAAACGATCCTCTCGCCCGTCCGGATTACAGCGTGCACCGAAGTAAAGGGGGTCCGGATTAGTGAGGCTCTACTGTATATCATTTTGATTTATAAGATTTTCAAAACGTTCCAAACAACAAACTCACCATTACCTACCATACGGATTATTAGGCACACTACGAAATGAATGCTTGAATATGTATAGAGCGTTTGGCATTTAAAATGTCCGTTTTTCGTTTTTAAGCCGACACACTTCAGATCCGCCGTCTCGGCATGGTTGGAGTTTCAGACATTGCTTTGCACACCTGTCGGGACGGTGCGGTTTGAGGCCAATGGGTTAACTAGCTTTCGAGAAAATTTTGTTGCATCTCATATTTCAATAGAGGTTACGAAAAAGGAAGAATCGGATATAGCTATTTTGCAAAAATCAATAATGTAAATCCCGCAAAACCACTCGACGAACGGAGGTCATTAAACCATTTACAAAACTTTGTGTTAGTATACCAATTAATTATTATTATAATGTTACTATCTGTTTCAGGAATGTGTGTGGTGCCCGGCAGCGGGTTTGGCCAGAAACCAGGGACATATCATTTCCGCACCAATATTCTAATGAAGAATGAGATTATCACCGATATGTTCCAGAAGTTTTCCAAATTCCACAGAGAATTTTTAGAAGAGTACAAATGAAAATCTAGTTCAATTTCTATTGTTTTTATAAATATCCTCATTGCGCCGGTAATACCTGTTAAGAAACATTTTATAAAGATAAATAAAAATCTAGTAAAAAAAAATTAAAATGCATTATTTTTCAATTCCAGTAACTGAATTACTTACTGCTGACTATTATCTAGCACCTACAATTTTTTTTTCAATTTTTAAAGTGTGTATTAAGCGTGTCCCTATTTTGTAAATATTTACCAAAAAAAGAAAAGAACAATGTTAAAAAAAAGGCCTTAGGCTTTTTTACACAACTAGTAATAATACGAACACTGCGGCCAACTCCCCCATTTCCCGCATCCTTCAAAGATTCAACTCAATTCAAAAAACTACAAATACCGATATATTTTTTGATTCCCTCCCTCTATTTAAGAAAAACATTTTAAGCACACTGAATTCGCACACATAACACACACATCCACACACCCTTATTTGTCCAATCCCGATTTCGAGGACTTCAACTGGCTACCCGAATTCGAGGTCCTGTTATATTATATAAAGTAGACATGTATTCTACACTTATACGTATACTCAAGTTAATCGTGATCGTTGCTGTCTATTCGGTTTCATCATACACCCGGTAAACACAATTTTCACAATTTGGGAGGCGGGAATGGGTACCGCCGCCCCGGGAACCTTTATTGGATAACCAACACCTCTGCCATAGGTCACCCCAAGTGGTTCGCTAAGTTTGGTGATTTAGCAGGGGTGCCCGGGTTCATGGGGTGAGATTTGTCCAGATCTTGGAGGCGGATGACCAGGACACACTGAACCCCAGATTCCTACCCACCCCTTAAACCCCTTTCCTTCCCAGAACTCTCCTCTCCTTCCTTTCCTTAAAAAAAACCCTCCACACAGCATCCTGAAAGATGACATAGGCCCTGAGAGAAATTATTTTCGGTAAATATCGGTTCGGACTGGCCACGCTTATTACGAATAATTTTTAGAAAAAAACTTTAGATTCGCCTTAATTACTATAAAAGGAAACTTTTTGGCTTTGGGGCGGCGGAAAATAATGCATTTTAATTTTCAATTGCATAAAACCAAAATTCGCTTCGCGACTGACACAGCGAAAATCCGCGGCCGTACATGTCACTGTGATGTTGGTATCCTTGATAAATTAACAAGAGCTAATACGAATGTAGCCGACTTCATGGGATAAGGCGCGTAATTATGAAATTTGTCTAGCGGGCTTGTTTGTGTAACATGGTTTGTGATACAAAAGAAAGTGCCCCTTTATAACGCCTACTCGCGTCAAGGCAAGAAAAACATCCCAGTTTTCAAGTGGCTTAGCGGCTACGCTAGGTTTGTGTAACATGGTTTGTGATTCGCGGTATTTCATGTAGGTATCCCACGAAGTCAGCTACAGTCCATAACAGTGACAGCAAGTGACAGGTACGGCCGCGGATTTTCGCTGCGTCGGTTCGCGAAGTGAATTTTGGTTTTATGCAATTGAAAATTAAAATGCATTATTTTCCGCCGCCCCAAAGCCAAAAAGTTTCCTTTTATAGTAATTAAGGCGAATCTAAAGTTTTTTTCTAAAAATTATTCGTAATAAGCGTGGCCAGTCCGAACCGATAATTACCTTATTTTCCTCAGGGCCTCCTGTGTGGAGCTCATGTAAAAAAAAAAAAAAAAGCACCTAGAAAACATTTTAAGCACACTGAATTCGCACACATAACACACACATCCACACACCCTTGTTTGTCCAATCCCGATTTCAAGGACTTCAACTGGCTACCCGAATTTGAGGTCCTGTTATATTATATAAAGTAGACATGTATTCTACACTTATACGTATACTCGTGATCGTTGCTGTCTATTCGGTTTCATCATACACCCGGTAAGCACCTAGAAAACGGTCCTCAAAAAACCGGAATACACACCCGGTAACTGAGGACTTCCCATATCCGAGGCCTGTCCACGTATTCAGGATTACACATACGTAAAATACACGGATCTCGGAAGGTCCTCGTTTTAGTGGTCTGTAGTTTTTGGAGGTCTTGGGTCCTCGAAATAGTGTGGAATGAATTTCTTACACGTATCTTGGAAGCAGGCGCAGCTCGTCCTAACGTTCACTCGTGCAGTGAATAGGCAACAAAATTATACGCCTCATCGTATTCCTAAATATTTTATTTAAAATATAAATTTGCACAAAACTTAAAAAAAGGTTCGCTACGTTTGGTGATTTAGCAGGGGTGCCCGGGTTCATGTGGTGAGGTTTGTCTAGGTCTTGGAGGCGGATGACCAGGACATCCTGAACCCCAAATTCCTACCCACCCCTTAAACTCTTTTCCTTCCCAGAACTTTCCTCTCCTTCCTTTCCTTAAAAACCCCTCCACACAGCTTCCCCAAAGATGACATAGGCCCTGAGGGAAATTATCTTCCTCAGAGCCGTACTAATGAAACACTAGCCAAATTAAACACAATATTTTTCACCTCGAAAATGAGGACTCTCTCCGATTGACCTAAAATTTCGACAGTTGACCAATCAGAACGCATAGATTATAGGTACATATTCAGTTTTTCGCATTTCGAATCCGAGGATGTCCTCGGATTCGTGTGAGTCCTCGGATTCTGGGTCTAAAGGCCTGTGAAGGTCCTCGAATAAAGGTGCATACCAACTCACCCTTACGCGCATTCAGACACATACAAACACTCTCAAACACCCCTCTCCTTCAATAATTTACTAATTTAATTTAGGTATAATGTGTTATTTATCTCACAAAAACATAAGCATATAACAGCGACATGTCATTGGTACCAATTATTGTATTAATTCTATAACTTTGTAACTATTTTCCATTATGTAATAATGTACTGTTTGTTTCTGCAAAATAAAATAAAATAAAATAACTGAAGAAGAATTGGAAACAATCAAGCAACTGCTAAGTGCATTCGGTTCTTCTGCTGGGATCAAAAGAATATTTTCGGCATTCAATTGTAGAATATTTTCGGCACAGTAAAATAAGAATATTTCGGCCCAGTAAAATAAAAATATTCAAGAATATTTTCGGCACAGTAAAATGAGAAATAGATAGGCAATGAGAAGGCGGGCAAATTAGTCTTCCTTTTGAAAAGACTAAATTAGGACAAATCACAAAATAAACAAAATACCCAAATGGTTTAATTTCATTGTTAATATTCTTACTTGTCTTTTTAATTTTCTTAGTTGCTGATTTTTTTATTGAATAAGCAAATACTATTGCTAGTGTTAAAAAAAATCTCTCCAAGCACATTTCCTATTGCAGGTGGGTTGGAAGAAATTTCTTTAAAATAAAAACCCCTACCTTTTGTGCTTATAACGTTATAATATTCAAAAATGTTTGTGTAAGTACAGTAAAATGTAAAAAAAATAAAGACAATGACATTTTGGAAAGACTGGTATATTGATTTTGAAATTAATAATTAAAATGAACAAAAACAACATTGGTTTTTTAACATAGACCGACTTCCGAGTTAAAATAGATGAAATATTAAAAAAATATTAAATCAAATAAATCTGATTTTTATGCTTTTTCTGGTCTATGTGAGTATTTATGAAAAGCCTCAAATAATGAATGTGCTTCTGCTTCTTTGCCACCCCAGTTATGATACGTTGAATCTCTGTGATACTGCAGATGCCACACACGTCAAATTATATAAATCAATCAAAATTAAAAATTGACCACCCTTTTTCATATTATGCATAAAATAACTCAACACGAAATATAAAATTTCACGATTTAGCCCATTTAATGATTTGCCAAGTTCCATTTTGTTGCATGACGCCATCATGTTGTAATAAATATTACACTTATACTTTATAAACACTCAATTAATGATTTGCCAAGTTCCATTTTGTTGCAGGACGCCATCATGTTGTAATAAATATTACACTTATACTTTATAAACACTCAATTAATGATTTGCCAAGTTCCATTTTGTTGCAGGACGCCATCATGTTGTAATAAATATTACACTTATACTTTATAAACACTCAATTAAATTTACTAATATTCAAAATAAAGAAAACTGGAATTATTTCACTTGCAGTACGTACATGTAATCTATACATCACCTCCCTTAAGAGCTAATGAATAGGACATGCTCTAGGTGCTCCTAGATTTTTTATTACGGATTCCATAAAAAACTTGCTGTCTCTTTTCCGCTTATCACAATAAATCGGAGTAAACGAGACAAAGGGTTGTTTCCTGATGATGCACGGCATAGACCTGTTGCTGGAAGTGTAAACCTATACACTATTACATAAATGCTAAGCTTTTTTGTTGCAGTCACCTCTCGCTGTATTACCTATTTATTTTTAAATTCTAAAACACAAAAAGGTATCACACGTTAAAACCAAAATACTTAACTTTAGTTAGCTGATATCAATTAGACATTTTTAGCAGCCATGCGGAGCGTCATTTGGAATTCTAAACAATAAAAGGTTTGATATTTTGCATTTATTTTTGCAGTATGGCGATGATATTATTTTAAATTAATTAAATGTGAAAATCGCACATATTTTGATGCTCTGCTAAACGGAAGTGTAGATGAGAGTGTGGGTGAAAATTTGACAAGGGATGGAAACATCACTGATGGTGGTACTAATGATGATGACAATGTCGAGCCGCCACCAACATTAGAAGAAGTAGTGGGTGCCATTAAAAGTCTACATAACAATAAATCACCTGGAACTGACAACATCTCTGCAGAGTTATTCAAATATGGCGGAGAGAACCTTCAAGTCCATATATATAATATCATTAAATCCATCTGGTGCCCTGAGACTCTTCCAAGTGAATGGAACTGTGGAATAATTTGCCCCCTTCACAAGAAAGGAGACCCTATGAACTGCTCTAACTATAGGGGCATAACGCTGCTGAATATCTCATACAAGATCCTATCAAATGTACTGTGTGGTAGGCTTATGAAATATTCGGATGGCATAATTGGCCAATATCAAACTGGGTTCCGTAAGGGGAAATCTACAACTGATCAAATCTTTTCACTGAGACAGATACTGGAAAAAACAATAGAATTTAATGTTGATACATACCATCTCTTCATAGATTTTAAGGCTGCCTATGACACGGTAAATAGAGAAAGACTGTACAGAGCCTTGGATGAATTTAATATCCCAAGAAAACTGGTAAACTTAGTAAGGCTCACAATGTCTAATGTTGAGTGCCGAGTCAGAATACAACAGGATCTGTCAGACACCCTAAAGACCTTCAATGGACTAAGACAAGGAGATGCACTTGCCTGCATTTTATTCAATTTAGCGCTGGAAAAGGCCATCCGAAATGCAGGTATACAAACCACAGGCCATATTTTTAACAAGTCTGTTCAGCTCCTTGCTTATGCTGACGATATAGATATCATCGCACGCTCAGAATATGAACTAAAATCGGCGTTTAAAAGCTTAGCCACGTCGGCAAGGAACATGGGATTGGTCATCAACGAGGGGAAGACAAAATATATGCCCGTACATGGACGCCAGAAACCACCAAGTATACAGATAGATAATTATACATTTGAAACTGTCAACGAGTTTGTATATCTCGGTACTATGGTGACAAATGACAACAATGTATCCAGCGAAATCAAAAGAAGAATAGTAGCTGCAAATCGATACTACTTTGGGCTACAGAAGCATATGAAATCTCGCCACCTTTCCAGAAGAACTAAAGTCCTGCTTTACAAGACCCTTATACGACCTGTTCTTATGTATGGTTCGGAATGCTGGACAATCAGTAAGGGTGATGAAGGAGCCCTAGAAAGTTTTGAAAGGAAGGTGCTGCGAAGGATTTACGGCCCAGTCTGTGATAATGGAGAATGGCGTATCAGATACAACCAGGAGCTATACGATCTTTACGAGGACCCTAATATCTCCAAGGAAATCAAAACTGGAAGACTCAGGTGGGCTGGTCATATCCAGAGAATGAGCGAAGGAGATATTCCAAAGCGAATTATGGATGGTGCACCTGGGGGTCGGAGAAGAGTTGGAAGACCAAAGCTTCGATGGCTGGATGGAGTGGTGAAGGATGCAAGCACCATCGGCATCCGAAACTGGCGCAACGCAGCACAACACCGACAGTCATGGAGGCAGGCTCTGCTGGAGGCCAAGACCCGACCTGGGTTGTAGAGCCACAGATGATGATGATGATGAAAAATCACATCTTTATTAAATAAAATTTATTGCCCATGCAGGGATACTAACCCGTGACCTCCGGATTCGTTACTCCTTCCTCCTCGACCACAGAGGCTGCTCATCTAATGAAAATAAAAATGATTTGTGAGTTGTACAGGGTTAGAGCAGTTCCGTTGTGAACTGTTATGGTATCAGAAGGCTCTGTAAAATTCTTCACAAATAATATAAAAAAGTATCAATGATTTTAATAAATATATTTTCAAATTGAATTCAGTACAAAACATCACTGATATTAGTATAAAAAGTTATTTGAACACAGTTATTTAAGATTAATGTCAAGAAACACAATTTGTTACGAGAATAATTTTACATTGACTAAATAAATACATTTTCATATTACATGACTATATACATATACACCTAACAGATTCTAATATTTAAGGCACATAGGCCACTTGCATCACATTTAAAAAAAATCGATTCAGGCCAAAATTCTAAGGTATTCTGTATCATTTTTTTTTAAATTGTATTTTTTGAAACCTTTGTGATTTTTTTTAAATTTCAATCCACAAAATGGGACATTTTTTTCATAAACCGGAAGGACCGGACATAATTTTATATAAATGCAAAAAAAAATTAAACAATAAAAAAGCAGTTTAAATAAAAAACAAAGAATTAAAACATACTTATAAAATCATACCAAAAATATAAAATAATTTTTTTCCTTCAACCATCTTATTGATCTTTATAATATTCATTGTAATTTTAAGAAATAGATGTTTTACTTATCCAAATATTTTAAGAAAAAATCAACTTGATCCTGTTCAACGTCGGATGGCATTTCGGAAACGGCGCACCTTGATGAGTTCAGCCGAGCTAATCTCTATTTTTTGTGGGAACGAGATCGATATGGCGCGAGATCTCCTGTCAGATTTGTGTGATTTTCAATGGCTGTTATTTGCTTTTTCTATGGGCCGATGTCAGAATTTCAGCCGTGAGCTGTCACGTATGTTAGTTTAGGTCGTTTAAAACACACATTCCTGCAAGTATGCATGCTTATTTATTCATTTAACAGCGATAGAAAATCACACAAGTCTGACAAGAGATATCGCCCGATATCTATCTCGAAGTTATTATAAAAAGCACGCAAGTGGCCTATTTAAAAAAAAGCATATTATTATAAAAAATAGATTCATACTCTGTAACATTGGGCATAAGATGATAACACAAATTATTTTTAATTATTTTTTAAAAAGACCCGAAAACAGTAGTTTTATATAAACCATTATTTGAATTGGGGGAAATAACAACTAAACACATTTTTTACATATTTACATTGTTTATAATGAGTATTATTAAAACAGAAACTTATAAACCAAACCTAACCAAAAAGAAGAAATAAATTTAGCAAACGAATGCAAAATACGAAATGTAATATAATATATATATATATGTAGGTACTTAAATCAGCCTCACAGCATACCCCAAAAGGGGAAGCAATAGTCTTACTAGATCCGGACAGTTGGGTCTCTTGTGTGCTATTCACATGAATCGAATCATGACTACAGAATCTAATTAAGCATAAAACCATTGCAATATTTGCAATGGTTTTATGCTTAATTAATGTAGATCCTAAGACTGCGATAGGTTGGCCACGTAGAAAGAATGCCAGGTGACAAGACAATGAAAGTCATGGGGGCAGACCGAGGAAGAAGCAGATAGGTTGCATGGAAGAGAATTGGAGCAGGAAGGGAAGGACTGACGACTGAAGGCAAATGGTGAGGGTCCGGAGCCCGGGATAAACATTTGTGGAGAACATGAATCAATTTTTATTACACAAATCTAACCTTTTTCATCGAAATGAAGGCATCATCGCATGTGAAATCAATTATGGGTTTTTAGTTCTTTCCCCCACTTTGTACAAAGAATGCATTGGTTTTTAGGTGTTTTAACTGGTGACAGGACAACTCAGAATGAAACCAACTCAGAAGCACCTCAGAATGGTCATTAAGAGTAATGATAAAAAAATATAAAAAATTTGGTTAAATAGTTTAAGTTAGGTTAGGGTTACCGACTATTTTAAAATTATTTTTTTGATAGCTTTTAATGACCTTTCTGAGGTGTTTCTGAGTTGGTTTCATTCTGAGTTGGCATGGAACCGTTTTAACTAATGTCTTTTTTTTTTTTAAACGGGGTCAGATCAACATACATAAGGAACAAATTATTGCCAATTTATAAAATAGAAAATATCACATGTCAAAACCACATAACCACTCAAACGATAGCTGCCCAAATTTGGGTAGGTGATTTTTATGAATTAAAATTTATTTTATATTATTGGTTTTTTGTAATTTTTTTTATAATACCTGAAACAATGGGGTGGAAACCCCGTTGTTTGGTGAAATCTAGGTGGATTCATTGGCTTTAAACAGCAGTAGGCAGTCCATATATTTCATTTCATTCATATTTGAAGGTATGATTTTTTTAACGAGCGTGGCCGAATTGAAAACCTGAAAATTTCTATCGCTCGAGTGGATAAATATAATTATAAAGAAGCTCATAAAACAAAATTTTATCCAACTACAATCAAAACACACTATTGGTATTTTCACAAATAATTAGAAACAATCAACCAATGAACTGTGAAAAACAATGACTGCATAAATTGCTAACAAAACTAATAATTATATCCCAGTTACAAGGAAAACAATCACAAAGTATAACAGAGATGGCAAATCATTTTAAAAGTATTCCAATGAGTTAGTGTTGCTATCGAAGGGTGTTTTTCTCCAATATTGATTAAATTTTTGGATCGTCTGTCGTGCTCAGGACATCTATCATGGAAGATAAGTAGTTTAACCTACCGATATTGATATGTTCGTACTTAGACCCCAGATCTGTATTGAATAATTATTTAAGAGTCCTACTCAAAGTTCTAAAGCTCTAACTGGAGCAAAGTCTTATTCTCTCTATGATGCCCCGATTTAACGCACAGCGCTCGGAAACATTTGTACAAAATAACATAATATTCTTTAAAAGCAGTTACACACCTCACGTGATGACCACAAGACTGTCATGTCAGTATGAAAGAGACAATATGAAAACGACGTTTAAAGGTAGGAGCTAAAGACAATATGAAAACGATGTTCATATAGGAAACGGAGGCATAGTACGCATCGCAACAATCAGATTCGAGTAAACTTTGAATGGTTAATCATAAGAGCATCTCTGATCCGCATCATGAGCTGTGTCATGAATGATGTCGACAATACTGTTAGAAAATTCTCAGGAGGAGCAAACAATCGTAATGACGTCATTCAGGATGCCCATAATCACAGTGGATACACCCCACTTGCTCCATGCCGATCGTTGTATAATATAATACAGTAAATCCAATTTTTTACCAATATTTTTTCTTCTCCAGCTAACAAACAAATAACAAAAACATGTTAGTCCTAAGACTCCAAATTGATCTGCATACATCCACAAAAATTTAATTGATCTGTCTACTAACTCAGATTGTAAATGGTGGTTGCATCGGAAAAACCGATTGACACGAGAACGGTGAACGCCGTATACTTAAAAAATCCGAACATTGCAATGCGTACAATTCTTCAGTTGCCGATACATGAACCTTAAAGGTTGTCTTGAAGTCTTGTAGCACCCGTGATCAGCATAATGCGTTGTTTTCAAATGGTACATCATAATTTAACGTAATACACAGCACAGTTAGTTACAGTTACACAGTTACCACATCATTATTTACACAGTTACCACATCATTATTCTTAATGACTATGTATTTACAAAAGAATGGTTGTCTTATAAGTCCACTAATAATGTCTCCAAGTTTTAATACTATCTGCAGCATGACAGGCAGAATATTCCAGAAGAGCCCCTAAAGCTGTAATCAAAGAAAAATACATTAAAAAACGATAAATTCAAGTACAAAATCTAAATAAAACTAAATACAACTAGAACAGTATTGTCACCTGTCCACGCTGCAGTTGGCGCAGGTGGCAGAGCTACAGGAAGCGCAGAGCAGGGCACACCCGCTGCACTGGGGCCCCTCACAATAGCCGCAGGAGAGCCAGGGCTCGGCCGGCTGCTGGCAGCACAGGGGGCACTGTACGGGGGCCTCCGCAAGCTGGAAAGTTAGTTCATAAAGGATAAATCTACAAAAAGCCAACACAAAATGATTATAATTTAGAATCTACTTTGGCATACTGAACCAAAGATTTAAAAAAAAAAAATTTAATTTAAAAAAAAAAGAAAGACAAACATTCCCGGGTTACGAATAACCCAACAATGTTTGAAAATCTCCTACTACCACTACAGAAAGCCGAAAATGTTACTTGTGTTGTGATGGAGGACTTAGGCAGTCGAGGAATATAACACGCGACGCTCGGGTGGGACCCAAGCGCTATACCCACTCAACCACTGACCAGATGACATCGGCCTTGAGATAAATAATTTCCCTTAGAATCTGTGTGGAAGGTATTTTTAATGAAAAAAGGTATAAATCTAGGTCAGAGGGAATAACCAGGCAAAACTTGAAATATGTCATTTTTTAAATCAAATTTTAGACATATCGACTCTTTTCCACAAAAAATTCTTAATTGATTTCGAAAGACTGTTCTTTTATCTGGTAAAGAAATATGTTAAATTTTGAGAAAATATGTTTTTTTTAGTACAATAAGGTTTTACCATAGGTCGTTCAAATTTTCAAACAAAATTTAGTATCAAACATCACACATTTCAAATCATTTAATAATGCAGTAAAATAAATGAATAAATTATCTAGGAAAGCTATGTTCAGAATTTTAATTTTAGTTTAAATAAAATCATTTAAAAAAAGATCTGCACCCATGTTTTGTGATGAAAATACTTCGGTTTGTCTATTTATTTACAGTCTTACAAACTATATATTTAAGATTTTTTTACATTCTTATTTTACTCAGATATTATTGAAAAATTATACATACTTTTGATCAAAAAAAAATTACAGAAAGTACATAATATTAATAGTACGGCCTTTCAGCATTTTTGAATGTAGGTATAAATAGTAAAGCAAATTTTGAATGAAATAAAATCGATATTGAGTTATTATTTTAAAAAGCTGGTACGGAGAATAATTAATTTTTCTCATTGGAACCGCCCTGAATGATCAAAAGAACATGTTTCGGCAAAATATGAATTCTCGGCTGCTGGCTGGTTAGTGGCCCTTAAAGAGACCCAAGTTGTAGGATGGAGGAAACGCAGAGACCGGCAAAAAATCCCTCAGCCGAGCTGTTAGAGCACAAGAACGAGTCGTAGAAGCGACTCGTTCTCATGTGGCGAATGTAAACTGTGCTCAAATATTGGGCGTCCTTTTGACAAATTCCATTGAAATACCAGTAAATCAATGACATCATTTCCACGTGATCTAAATACTGAAATTGTTTGCTCAGAGAGAGGAATCGTTAAATGGTTGCCAAATTCAAAAGTATGGTTCACTTGCGATTTGCACATGGTTAGTTATTGATAGCAAATAATTGTGTACCTGAATTTGTCCACCGTTGGTTTGCAAGGCTCCATTCTTTCCAAAAAACATTTGTTTCATGGTTTTATTTTGAAGAGAAGTCTCCGGTCCCTTGGAATTCGGGACTGTTTCACTTATATCAATAACACCATTATTGTTGTTCTTTTGATTTGCCCCTTCAAACAAAATTCCAATTGTCTTTTCTGAAAAAGAAATATCATTCAAAACTATTTTTATATTTTTAATGTGAATGCCGCACAATAGTACGGTAAATATTTCCCTATCGAGTCCATGCTCAAAACACACTTTAAAAAATTAAAACAAATTGTACTAGGTAGTTTTTTCGTTATTTGTTGTTGGGGTGTTATGCCATGTTGCGCTACCTCCTTCTTTAGCCAACGTTTCGGACATCGTTGCAGTGTCCATCATCAGGGCAGATCCGGTAGATGTGTAAAACTTATCTGTACTAGGTAGATTACAGTTAGTAATAAGTATTTCAGTAACCGGAATTAAAAAATATTGCATTTTAATGGTTATTTGTTATCTTTAAAAATGCGAAACGTAATTTCTCAAGGAACGCCATGTTGTTAATTACGATGGCAAACGTCTCGCGTGATTTTTCATGTTTATGAAACCGAACAAAATAATGATTAATACGCATTATTTATCGTTTCCGAAAAATTGCAATTCGTACTTATTATTGTCTAACTGACAGAAAGAGATTTTTTCTTTTAAAAATGCGCATTTCATCGTCGTAATTAACATGGCGGTCCTTGAAAAATGACATTTCGCGTTTATAAAATAAATAAAAAAACATTAAAACACAATATTTTTCAATTCCGGTTACTGAATTACTTATTACTAACCATTATCTACCTAGTAGACGTGGGCAAAATTGAATGACCGAATTAAATGAATAAATTCAATCTTGTGACACATTTGATCTGACTCTCAATTTCAAAAGGAATTGATTCTTCATTCCTTACCTTTGGCCTTGTATCGTACAATTTTTAACGGCAACATAAATGTTTAATTTCCATTTATTTTACTGTTAAATTATTTCAATGAATAATGTGTTCCGTAAATGATTTAAATATTATAATGTTTCATAGGTATTTAAATATTATTCAATGGGCGGCGCGCCGCGAAGTTGTCCACGGTATTGTGAACGACTCGTATCCCGCTACCGCCGGCCGCCGTTCTAAAAACCCGTAGATCAAAACGCGGCCGCGATTCAGCCGAATTGTCCGAGCGTCCCTTTCACGCAAGGAATTAATCATTTGTCGTAGTCAATAGTCCTGAGATTGTCCTAAGGTCCCCGCGCGTCCCGTCCCGTCCGCGTCCCAGGTACCTACTCGTAGCTAGTCTGTCGCTATCGGATATTGTCCGAAGCGCTTTATTCAGGAATTAAAACTAAAGTCTTTTTCACTTGTGACGTTGTTGTCTCTAGTTAATCTCAGACCTAGAAATGACGTCAGATGTCATCGTCTTACATCGCCATCGTTTTACGTCAATCTCGGCTCGGGTGTATCCGAAACGCAGCTCGCAAGTTGATCAAGTCTCTGCGGGGTAAGACAATAATCAAAAGTTACTAATTCATTGCTCAATGCCGGCCCTTAATCCGTCCGAGCGCAGCGGTTCACCAATTCCTCGGCGGGCCAAGCCTTCAATTTCTTTACATAGTTAGCCGAAAACTTTCGACATTGAATCCGAACATCGCGGAATCGGCTAGAAAAGTGAGAAGCAAAAATAGTGCACTTGTAATCGTTTTTTTGGCACGTATGAAAGATATTGGAATACAAGTAGCTACCTACTTTTAGACGTGAATCTTGGGTAGATGTAATATGTAAATTTGCATATATTATAAGGCCAATCAGCTGTTGTCAGCTGTCATAAAATACTTTTAAGTTTAATAAATAAAATAAGTAAACTTTAGGGGTGAAACAAAAAACTGTTTAATTTAAAGATTTAATTGCTAGCTATAAATACATTTTACATACGAAAAATAACGATACTAAAAAAAGACAAACACATACATCTATAGGATTTAGCCTGCGAGATAATGAGAGAATAATCGGTCCTCTCTTTGTGTGGTGCTTCGTAGCCTCCCCACTTATTGTGATTTGAAATAAAACGAAAAAGCGACATTAAAAAGAGACAAACACATTAATCTATAGGTTTTAGCCTGCGAGTTAGTGAGATAGAATAATCGGTTTCCTCTTTGTGCGGTGCTTGGTAGCCTATCAGTCTCCTCTTTGTGCGGTGCTGCGGTGTTTCGTAGTCTTCCCATTCAGTTAGTTAGTTAGTTAGTTTTTTTTTTAAACATTTAAAAAAAAAAAAAAAAAAAATTTTTTTTTTGAATTAATTGAATTAAAGGAATGAATAGAAGGAATCAATTCAAAAGGCCGGGGGAATCAGACTGGATCTATTCACTCCTGGGAATCATTTTGCCCACGTCTACTACCTAGTACAATTTGTTTAATTTTTTAAAGTGTGTTTTGAGCGTGGACTCGATAGGGAAATATTTACCAATAGTACTCCCAACTGTCCAAAGCCAGTGGAACAATGGCAGTCCCAAATATTTGGGTATAGCAGTGTTTCCATTCGGAATTCATGAAGCTGATTGCTAAGAGTATCTACCACTCTGGAACACTATATGTGCAGCGACAGTATATGAAATAGAATTACCTATCTTTCAGGGTTACGTTTATGTCAAACTATTTTTTTCCATTTTATGTTAAGCTTGAAAACATTGGTTAGATGGATAGGTAAACTTTCGGGATAACTGAACATACTAATATTTTTTTTTTTAAAAACCCTTTGATTTGTTGGAATATTTGATGCTGGCAACACTGATAGTTCCGGAACAATCTTCTTTGGTTCTTTTCTTCTGTTTGAATTTGAGTCAACTAGTGTATAGTGTATTGTTTACCTGACAATAAAATACATCTGTACCTTGCAATTGAGTCTATTTAATTACAAACTAACAGGTTATGGGCCACATCATGCTTAAAGACACTGTGTTGTGATCAATGACTTGAAGTATAAAATTGTGATTAACATTTGAATCGAACAATGTCGTTCCAACTCCCTATTGAAAAGCTGGGGGGCCGTGAGAACTATGACATCTGGAAGTTCGCTGCTCAAGCATATTTAGAAGACCAGGATTTATGGGAATGTATCGAAGGTACGGAATCAGACCAGAAAAAGGTTAAAAAATGTCGTTCCAAGATTGTTTTATTGATTGAACCCGTTAACTATGTTCATGTCCAGTCTGCTACAACCGCGAAAGAAGCCTGACGATGATAAAGGTCTTACATGGCGCATCGGTCTACTAAGGACCCTTATTACAACAAAGTTAGAAAACTGTAAATCTGTTGAAGATTACGTCGATAAAATTATTATCACTGCCCTGAAATTGACTAATAGGAATAAATTCGGTGTTTGGGCTAAATTCCTAAAAAATAAAACTAGTTATTTTTATACTAATTTGGGGTCGGGGAATCCGAATCTGAAAGAATTAGGCGGCGGCAAGCAATATTAACTGAATTAAACGACTTTAAAAAATTTTATACACATACAGGAAAATAGCCATTTTGGAAGCATTTTGATTCCTAGAAAATCAAACTAGTTATTTTTATACTAACTATGGGCCGGGGAATCCGAATCTGAAAGAATTAGGCGGCGGCAAGCAATATTAACTGAATTAGACGACTTTAAAATTTTCTATACACACACACACGAAAATAATCATTTCGGAAGTATTTTGACACGCGTAGTACAAAGATCATAGAAAAACAAGAAATATACAAAAACATGTACTGACAGTGTTACCAACTCTCAAAAATATTTATCCCTATATCAATAATTTCCGACACGATAATTCTTCACATAACACATTAACCTGATGAATTACGACTATCTCAACGGCGTATTCTTAAACCAAAAGTATGAAAATTCGTAGTCTTAAAAATGCGTAACCTAACCTAACCTAACGTTAGGTTTGTGTAACATGGTTTGGGCCCCTTTATACCGCCTGCTCGCGTCCCTAACCTAACCTAACCTAACGCTAGGTTTGTGTAACATGGTTTGTGCCCCTTTATACCGCCTGCTCGCGTCACGGCAAAAAAACATCCCTGTTTTCAAGTAGTTTAGCAGCTACGCCGGGTTTATGTAACATGGTTTGTGATACAAAAGAACGTGCCCCTTTATAACGCCTACTCGCGTCAAGGCATAAAAACTCCACAATACTAGTTGGTGTACCTTCCTAAAATATTTGAGAATCAATTATAAAAAATAAGTACTTAAAATATAAACATGTTATTTTACGTTATAAATATTACTGCTTAATGGCAACACTTAATTTTGTGTGGTAAAAACATCTATGTTATCGTGTTTTTCTATGATCTTTGTACTACATGTGTCAAAATACTTCCGGAATGATTATTTTCATGTGTGTGTGTATAGAAAATTTTTAAGTCGTGTAATTAAGTTAATATTGCTTGCCGCCGTCTAATTCTTTCAGATTCGGATTCCCCGGCCCATAGTTAGCATAAAAATAACTAGTTTGATTTTCTAGGAATCAAAATGCTTCCAAAATGGCTATTTTCCTGTATGTGTATAAAATTTTTTAAAGTCGTTTAATTCAGTTAATATTGCTTGCCGCCGCCTAATTCTTTCAGATTCGGATTCCCCGACCCCAAATTAGTATAAAAATAACTAGTTTTATTTTTTAGGAATTTAGCCCAAACACCGAACTTTAGCCGACTAATATTGGTTTAAAAGTTGATGATGAATGGATAGGTACCATTCTTCTTGCCGGGCTTCCAGAAAAATACACCCCCCATGATGATGGGCATAGAGAGCTTTGGATGCAATAAAGACAAAATTGCTACAAGATGTTTCGCATAATAATTCAACATTAGAAAATCCCAATGACATTGCTATGTACGGATCTGGTTCGCCCAGATGGGGGAAATACAGTGTTTCTAGATCGGATAGTCGCAGTTTCAAAGGGGTGGCAGAAAACAGTTCATCCAGAAACAGATCGGAGGAAATAATTACTCCCAACCCTGCAGATCATAAAAGGGGACCCCGCTGTTACCGATGCAACAGAAATGGTCATATAGCCCGAAACTGTGAGGTGATATTTGATACAAAAAACTGTGGAAACAAAGTTCAATGTACACTGCTTTTTCCGTGACTTCTAAATCAGCTGACGAATGGTTTATTTTGGGGGGGGGGGCTTCTGCACACTAACAATGACTGATAATAATTTATTAAATAAAATCAAAAAACATTCCCAGTTAGGTATCACTACTACCAATGGTGATCAAATGATCAGCGACACAGTTGGAAACCTGCAATTAATCACATCTTTTGGAGAATCAATAAATGTAAGTGATGTGTTTTATGTTCCACAAGTGAAAGTAAATTTGCTACCTGTCAGTAAAATTGTTAGCAAAGGTAATTCTGTGGTTTTTAATTCAACTGGAGCAAAAATTTTAAATTGTAACAATCAAATAATTGGAACAGTATCACTAGTGAATAATTTATTTAAATTGGATGTGCAAAGCAATGTTGGCTTCGCTGTTCAAACAAAAGCTAATGATAGCACTCTTTGGCACAGAAGGATGGCCCACCTAAATTATGACAGTTTAAATAAATTGAAAAATGGATTAGTTCATGGAATTCAGTTTTCCTCGTGTAACCCACCAGATGTATGTGAAGTTTGTGTGAAAGGGAAGGGCCACAGGTTGCCTTTCCAATTGAGCAACTCTAGAGCTGCAAGATTACTTGAAGTAATCCACTCAGATCTTGTAGGACCAATGCAGAGAAATTCATTATCTGGCTGTAGATATATTCTCACGTTTTTGGATGATTTCAGTAGAAAATCCTTTGTTTATTTTCTTGTGACAAAAGATCAGGTGGCAGAGTGTTTTGAAACATTTAAAAAACATGTTGAAACACAAACTGGAAAGAGAATCGAGACTCTTCGTACTGATAATGGAGGTGAATTTTGCAACAAGCGATTAGAAAAAATCCTGCGTGATTGTGGTATTGAACACCAAACCACGGTTCCATATACACCAGAACAGAATGGTCGGGCGGAAAGACTGAATAGATCAATCCTGGAGCGTGCCAGGTGTCTTTTGATTGAAGCTAACCTCCCAAATATTTTTTGGGCTGAATCAGTCTTCACTACAGTCTACTTGATGAATCGTTCGCCCAGCAAAAATTTGGATAAAACTCCCGAGGAAATGTGGTCAGGAAGAAAACCCACTGTAAAACATGTAAAGGTATTTGGTTGCATAGCCTATGCACACATTCCGGATGCACACCGAAAAAAGTTGGACCCTAAATCAAAACCATACATTGTGATGGGATATAGTCTTCTGTCCAAGGCTTATCGTTTGTCTGACCCTAACAATAACTGTATTTTTGCATCAAGAGATGTCATTTTCTCTGAGAATGAGGAAGGCACCCTCACAAGGAAACAGGATAATTCAAGAGGATCTTTCTTTCCTGCAGCGCAAGATGAATGTTCCTCAATAAATGAAGATATTGTATCTAAGGACTCACCCAAAAATGTGGGCTCAGTGGATTCAGAGGACATTGCAGATATACGGGATACTGAAGACTTCCTAAATCGGAATGTTGCAGACTTACAGTCAAGTCTAAGAAGGCAGGACAGGGTTAGGAACCTTCCCAAAAAATATGATGATTTTGTAGTTTATACTGGTGTTACTGATGAACCCTCAGATCCCTTGACCATTGAGGAGGCAATGGAGCGATCAGATAAACAACTTTGGATTCATGCAATGGACCATGAAATGGAATCACAAATGGATAACAATACATGGGAACTGGTCGATCTTCCATCTGACAGAAAACCTTTAAACAGCAAATGGGTTTGGATTTCGAAGAAACCTTCTCACCTGTAGTCCGATACAGCTCCATTCGATACTTAATGGCATTAGCGGCTGAACTTTATTTGGACATAGATCAGGTGGACGCTGTTTCAGCATTTCTGCAGGGCGATCTTCAGGAGGAAATCTACATGTACCAACCAACAGGATACCTAAAGTCTGACAAAGTTTGTCGCCTAAGGAAAAGCCTATATGGATTAAAACAAGCAAGCCGTGTTTGGAACATAAAATTGGATGCATGCCTGAAGAATATTGGGTAACAGTCAAGATATGATCCATGTATGTATGTGAAAAATGAAAACGCGACTGTGTTGATCATTGCTGTTTGGGTGGATGATCTACTTATTTTTTCTAGCGACAAATCACAAAAATATGCTGTTAAAAATCAGCTCAAAGAAAGTTTCAAAATGACTGATATCGGTGAAGCCAAATATGTTTTGGGATTCCAGTTGACTCGAGACAGGCAAAAGAAGAAGCTGTGGATAAGTCAACAGAGCTACATTGAACAGGTTCTGAAGCGCTTCAATATGTATGGATGCAACCCTGTGGACACACCACTAAGTCCTAATGAAAAGCTCTCAAAACAGCAATCACCAAAAGATGAAAACACCTCAGCCATGATGAAAAATATTCCGTACCAAGAGGCAGTCGGTAGTTTATTATTTGCCTCTCAAGTTACTCGACCTGACATTTCATTTGCGGTTAGTTACGTGAGTCGTTTCAATAACAATCCAGGTCAAGCGCACTGGGCTGCAGTCAAACGAATCATGCGTTACTTAAAGGGTTCTGCAGATTGGAAACTGGAGTTTGATGGATGCACACCCTCTTCAATTGTTGGTTTCTGTGATGCTGATTGGGCCAGTGCTTGTGACGAAAGGCGATCTGTGACAGGCTACATTTTTACTAAATGTAAAGGAGCTGTTTCTTGGGGGGAAAAAAAACAACCAACTGTGACGTTGTCGACAAGCGAAGCAGAGCACATGCCCATGTCTGCTGCGACACAGAAGACATTGTGGTTAAGAGGTCTGGCTCAGGAAATCGACAGTGCAGTATATGACACTCCTACAGTTATCCACATGGACAACCAGGGAGCAGCAAATCTAGCCGTGAATGGGTGTTACCAAGCCAGAACCAAACATATAGATGTGCGATATCACTTCCTTCGTGAGAAGATCCAGTGCCAACTAATTGAATTCAAATACATCCCTACTACTAAAATGGTAGCCGACTCTCTCACCAAAGCTTTGGATAGAGAGAAATTGATGAGATGCATTTGCAATCAAGGTATCATCAAATAGGGAGGGTGTTGGAATATTTGATGCTGGCAACACTGATAGTTCCGGAACAATCTTCTTTGGTTCTTTTCTTCTGTTTGAATTTGAGTCAACTAGTGTAGTGTATAAAACCTGTGTATAATACCTGACAATAAAATACATCTGTACCTTGCAATTGAGTCTATTTAATTACAAACTAACATGATTCACCTTAATTACTATAAAAGACAACTGTTTGCATTCACGTTGCATTTTCATTATTACAAGTGTAGCGTGTTGCGGCCTGTGGATTATTTACCAAAAATTCAGTTTCCTAAAATGAAAATTAACTTTCGTCGGATATGATAGCCATGTATAATAATTTATGTCCGTATTCTATAGCATTTTTAATTGAAATTTTGAGTGCAGTGTGTTCCATCGCTCTGAATGCAAATAGTTGTCTTTGTAAGGTGAATCAAAAGTTTTTTTCTAAAAAAATATCCGAAGGTTGCCGATGGTTATTTAGAAATATTATACTACCGTAAATAGATTTCATTTTATCTTCCGTGTTACGATATTCTTTGGGTCCAACATGAATCTTTAGCTGGGGTTGGAAATCGTCGATAAACGGATTTGGGCGTTTCGGCATTTTATATAATGAATTCACGTTTCAGAATAATGAATAACACAACTAACGGAAAATCTTGAAAATTAATAAGTGACAATAATAAAGTGACATTGTGACATAACGTCAAGTTTACACCGACCCGCCAAAAAGATGACAGCATAAATAAATGTGTTTGACTTATGGTTTGATTGACATTCACACCATAGAAATCTCAAAAACATAGACAATATTCACAGGGCTGCCAATATAATCATCTCTTCGATCGTTCGACGTTCAAGAATACGTAATAGCGGGGTGTACACGCAGAGTTTGGCCTGCGAGTCTCAGCACACTTCGCTCCGAATCGTTGGCGGATGATTGGTTTATTTATGGTTGGCGGAAAAGTACGTGTAAACGCGATCGACTCGCAGGCGAAACGCTCCAGTCACTCGCCAGTTCGTATCAGCGTTTGGCCCGTTAAGCGTTCACACGACATCCCACAAGTGTGCCGTCCATCATCTTCTCTCCCGTCCCGATACCGTCATAATAATAAAACAACAACAAATAAGTGTCCGAACAAAATGGCGCGTGAATCTTCAAACCTCGTGTTTCGTTTTCCGCCTTCTCAACAAACATCTAGCTTTTCATTTCTCTCATCCGCTCGTCTTCTCATCTCATCATCACACTTTTCCATCCCATTCCTTTCTTTCCGTGCTCTAAACAGCGACCCTCAAACACGTGAATCGGAGCCCCGTCGAAGGTAGGTCACGCCGGACGGTAAGGGTCGGAGCGGATGCCGCGCGAGATGTATTTGACTTTTTTTGTTTGTTTATGGATTGATTGCTGACTGATTTTATTCAAGAATTAATTTATCTGCCATTCAGTGTTACCAGATGCGTGGTTTTTTGGGTCGTTTATACCTCCACGGTTTTCTCAAAAAACCATATCGAACAAGACATTGTATTTTAGCGGTCGCCAAATGATCTACTTTTGAGTGGATATTATTTGTTTATTGTTTGCATGGGTCGCGTGAGTGAAATCCCGAATTCAGGACTGTAGTTCTTGAAATTTTGAACTTTAGTACGGGACTACGGGTTCACAACGTCTTTTTATTTAATAATAATATGAATAAATTAATAAAATGATTTGAATATAACCATGTAAGTAACTTTCATAAGGCACCTACTCTAGGTACCGTAATTTTTTGTAATTATTATTGTTATTTATATTTTAATCTTAATATTTAATTGAAAATAGATTTCTGTAAATTAAGTTTGATAAAAGAAAAAAAATAAAGTTTTATATGTGTAGTCTCATCTCATAGTTTGTGTATTATTTGCGAATAAAACACATCGATATATATTCGATTTTGAAGTATTAACAATACATCGGTTCAATACGATGAATCGTTACTATACATCGAGTGTTTACAATACAACGATATATATCGTCCATCCCTATAAGAAGGTCTTTTGACCTCTCCAGCCAGAATCCCTCAACCCATCACCTCGAGAAATCCTGAATTATAGCTGAGCAGTGACCTTTTCAAAAACAGAATCAAAGAAAAAAATGTACATTGAAAAAAAATCTACTGATGAATAAATGTTCATATTATTATTATTATAAGTCCCAAATTCTGTTACAAACAAAAGTAGTGTGTCAGCAATAATATGAAAACAGCTTGTTTTTTAAATGATGACATTTTACTGAAAAACTTAAAATTGCTGTAAATATTTACTATTTTTATTTATATATATATATATTCTAAAAGGCAATTAAATTCTCTAGACTTCATTTAAATAAATTTATTTCTTTGATGGATATTTTAGACGATATGAAGGATACAGGCTGAAATCCTTAAACTTATAGGAAATAAAGGGATCCTAGTATTGACGAGTTTCTTTAACTCAATATATAATACAGGAATTATTCCACTAGATTGGCTTCGATCCACTTTTATTACTCTCCTTGAAAGCAAAAGCAAGAAAATGTAGTGACCACCGCACAATTAGTTTAATGAGCCACTTATTAAAGATATTTTTGCGAATTATACATGGACGCGTAAATCGCAAAGTGGAAGAAAAGATAGGTGTCACACAATTTGGCTTTCGAAATGGGTTGGGTACTCGGGAAGCGTTATTTAGTATTCAAGTACTAATCCAAAGATGTAGAGATGTGAATACAAATGTACATGCATGCTTCATTGACTTCCTTAAAGCATTTGATAGAGTTAGACATGACAAAGTGATTCAAATTCTGAAAACCTCCGGGATAGACGATAAAGATATAAGGATAATTGGTAATCTTTATTGGAATCAGAAAGGAGCAGTAAGAGTAGAGCAATGTCTAACAGATAAAGAGAGGCGTGCGACAAGGTTGAATTCTTTCACCCATGCTCTTCAACTTATATTCAGAAGAAATATTCAATGAAGCTCTGCAAGAGGTTACTCAAGGACTTGTTATAAATGGGAAGATTCTGAACAACCTGCGTTATGCAGATGATACAGTACTTCTATCAAGTAACATTGAGTACAACTTTTGCTGAATCAAGTAGTGAAGACTTGTGAGAATTTTGGGCTGGAACTGAATATAAATAAGACAAAATACATGCTCATAAGCAAAAATAACGCATTGGATGAAAATCTTTATATTGCTGGAACAAAACTAGAGAAGGTACAGAGTATTGTATACTTGGGCTGCAATGTAAATGATAGATGGGATCCTTCAGTTGAAATCAAATGCCGCATTGAGCAAGCTCGTGCAACCTTTATCCGCATGAAAAAAATGTTCTGCAGTCATGATCTCAACCTTGGATTACGAATGCGAATGGTCAGATGCTACGTGTTTTCGATATTATTTTACGGAATGGAAGCATGGACGCTTACTGAAGAAGTTATTAGGCGACTTGAGGCATTCGAGATGTGGATCTACAGAAGAATACTTAAAATAAGCTGGATGGACAGGGTTACAAACGAAAATGTTATGGTTCGGATGAATAAAGAAAAGGAAGTAATTAAAACTATAAAAATCCGAAAACTTCAATATCTTGGACATGTGATGAGACATCCAGAGAAGTATGAGATCCTGCATCTCATAATGCAGGGAAAGATTGCCGGAAGATGGGGCCCTGGAAGAAGGAGAACCTCATGGTTGAAAAACCTGAGACAGTGGTATGGCCAGTCTACCGTGGAGCTGTTCCGGGCTGCAGTAAACAAAGTCCGCATAACCAACATGATAGCCAACGTCCGTTGAATGGACAGGGCACAAGAAGAAGAAGAATGAAGGAATTTTTGATGAAAAATGTGAAGTAAAATGATTTTTTTCGAAAATATCTACATTTGTGGAGCGTGTAACTCAAAAACAGCTAGGATTTCGAAAATTACGTATGGAATAAAAGTTGTAGATAATTTTATGAGCTTTTACTTATTATGAGAAAATTATCCTCTGCGATGCCCCGTTTTCGGGATATAAGCGGAAACCCGAAAATTGGGACCTTCTCCCCCGCCCTCCCCCCTCTAGCTCACCACCTAGATGTCAGGACTTTTAGTATGTTCACACCCTAAGCACCCTGAACAACTTTCTGAAGGAATCGCTTAGGTTCCTGCTCACGAACTCTACACCTCCTTTTGGACCATTCATTGACTGGACTAATAGTAAAATCAGTGGCGTAGCGTGGGGGGGGGCGGCCCGCCCCGGGCGGCACTTTTAAGGGGGGCGGCAAATTTTCACAATAAATAATAATATTATCTTGGAAAATTAACTAACAAAAATAAAATAAAGAACAAACATATAAAAAAAATAGTAAAGACGCAGGCAAAATTTGAGGAGCATAATGCTTAAAAATCTTCAATCTATAGATCGAAATCCGAAAAAGGCCACCCCGCCTTGAAAATCACCCTTCACTAAACTTACTGAACTATTTTATTTCCTATAAAAATTGGGTCCCTTTAAAAAATGTTTATTTTTTATCATTTCGAAAATAAAAATATTTTCATGAATAATCTGAAAAGCCCTCTGAAATCAAAATGTAAGTGAAAAAAAACTGGATATCAAAAATTATTAAATTGAAATAATGAGTATAAATCACCTATTCCTTATTCCGCGAAATATTTTTCGAATGTAAATAAATACGTTGATAGTAATAAATTTTATTATCGAATAATGTGTTGTTTCGAGTTTCGACGGTGTGATTGTGCAACATCTCTATTTTCACAGCTGCTATTTTGTTTATCATTATGCACAGTTCTGCAATATCCATGATCTATGATCTGAATCAACGTCATTCGGTGAGAAAATGGCTACTCAAAGTGGAGGAGTAGACTGGACAACGATCTTAAAACCAATTTTGACATCATTACAAGGGTCGAATTGTGATAAAAATGATATAATCGAAGTAATCAACGCTATTGCTAAAAGGTTAATGTTTTAAAACACATTTTTACAAACCATAGTAAGCTTTTTTCCAATTGAAAAAAAGTGCCGATCAATGTCAAATACGTCTTGTATTATTTCTCTTAGATTCTTTCATGAAGTTTCCACCGTATTATTTTTCTTAGCGCTTAGTAGATTTAGGTTCATGGTTTTCCTTGTAAATTCCGTGGTGTATTGTTACGTTCTTTGGCACGTCTAATAATTTTTTTGTCTTTCCAGCAACACCGAATTCCAGAAATATGATAATAGCCATGAAAATTTCTATACGCCGCTGGCTGCTCTGTCGGCACACCTCATCTCCACCTATCCGTCGTACCGTGAGTTTATTTTATGCTTTTTTCATAGTAAGAAATTAACATTTAATTACAATAATGCTTCAAAAGTCATATCCATAAATAGATTTGGGGAGGAATGCAGAATACGCCAATGTCAGGGAATTTAATAAAAATGCACTTTCTAGATGAGAAAAGTGTGTAGAAACTCATTAAAAAAAGAATTAATGTGCGGAAAGCAAAATTGAGGGAGATACAGCCGATCAAAGTTTTATAAAATTTCACTCGCAAACTGATACTATGACAGCCCGCCCGCCATCGTTATGTTGGTATCACGGACTAGATACAATTGTAGAATTGTAGCCGACTACATGGGATACTTGAGGCGCGTAATTATGAAACTAAACAAAATACTACCTTAAAATCGCTCACTCGTAATCGTCCTCAGAGTCAGATGTCCCATCCTCAAGCGACGGCAGAGTGTTGGGTGGACGTTCCACAGTGGCGTCATATAAACGTCCAGCCATGCACAAAAATTCGTCCATGCAATTCCAAAAATTCGAACCTAACCTAACCTTTCTAGCGGGCTTGTGTATGTTAACCCAGCGCCGGATCTGCCCCCCCCCCCCCCCCCCAATAACCTAACCTAACCTAACCGAACCTAACCTAACCTTTCTAGCGGGCTTGTGTATGTTAACCCAGCGCCGGATCTGCCCCCCCCCCCCCCCCCCCCCCCCCATAACCTAACCTAACCTAACCTAACCGAACCTAACCTAACCTTTCTAGCGGGCTTGTGTATGTTAACCCAGCGCCGGATCTGCCCGCCCCCCCCCCCCCCCCCATAACCTAACCTAACCTAACCTAACCTAACCGAACCTAACCTAACCTTTCTAGCGGGCTTGTGTATGTTATCTTTACATTAAGAAACAGCCTACGTTTTTAAATGGTTTGTCTGGCGGGATTCTCCATTTCAGTGCCTATTTACATTATATTATTAATTCTGTTTTTCATAATTACGCGCCTCAAGTATCCCATGTAGTCGGCTACAATTCTACAATTGTATCTAGGCTCTTGTTTGTATCAGGTCCGGGATACCAACATAACGATGGCGGGCGGGCTGTCATAGTATCAGTTTGCGAGTGAAATTTTATAAAACTTTGATCGGCTGTATTTCCCTCAATTTTGCTTTCCGCACATTAATTCTTTTTTTAATGAGTTTCTACACACTTTTCTCATCTAGAAAGTGCATTTTTATTAAATTCCCTGACATTGGCGTATTCTGCATTTCACCCTAGATTTGATAGTGTAGAAAACATTATTTTCATTGTTAGCATTTAGTACCTAAATTCAACAATAAAATTTCTTGGTAAATATTCCACAAGCCGCCGCACTTTTAATAGGCACAGATTTTGGAAATTACACTACTTCAAGAAACAACTTACTTTACTGATAAAAAATTACCTTTGGATAGATGGTAAAAAATCCATTTTTATTCAAAGTTCAAAACAGTATTGTGCAAATGTCTATCATTTAGACTTGGACCCATCTTCTGCAGGGATATGCAAGTATCTGATACTCATGTTATGTACTCACTCAAAAAAATATATGGTTGCCAAATTCTGTTTCCAATATGCAAGAAAGTTTGAAAATTACACTTGGTATCTACTTTTATGTTGAACGAGATGGTAAAAGATGTAACCGTGGACAGCTAAAACAGAAAATCAAAGTTTCTGGAGCATGATCGTCACACAAACTCGTTAAAGTTTCATTTTTTTCCCAGCCAAAGTTAAGTTTGAAGGTTAGGAAATACGCATAAATTATTTAAATAACCAAACTAAGTACCTAACTAGGGTTTGGTGGGGTTAATTAGATGCTAAATAACGAATGTTAATTGTGAAGAAACATTAAATAAATAATTGATTAACTTGATAGTTGTTCCGGTAGTAAAAGTTGATATATCAAGTGTTATTTTAAAAAAAAATTTACCCAAAAAAAATTGCAGCGCACGGTCCGTGCACATAGCTGTCGCCACCAATCATTGTTTAATTCTGGAAACATCGAAACTAGAATGATTTCCTAACCTCATTTGCAACCAAATAGTTGATTTAGCTGTCATTTCTATTTCCTGTCATTCTTTGTTGACTGTTTTGTTCTTAGCACTGAACTAAAACACACTCATTGTTACAAAATGTCTGGCACAAGTGACGCCATGTTTTAGTCTCGAAGACTTGAATGGGAACAACCTCGACCAGGTGGTCGGAGGAGACTGGCATCGCCGATAAATTTATTAGAAGTTAGAGAATAATCCAGTTATAAAAGTTAATATGCAAATAGGTATATAAAATTACCAAAACCTACTCAGTCAAAGGATACATACACATCTACATAAAATTATCATAAACTTGTGAAAGTCCGCCTCATGGTTAATATGGAATATTTCTTATTAAAAGATTTAGCTTTATTATTACATATTAATTTAGTTTTAGCTTTACTTTACTATTATAAAAAGTGAGTATTTATGTCGGGGGAGATGAAAAAATCTCCATTTTTATATTTTAATTTTGTTAAAATTAATTCACTTGCCCGATAGTGTTTGACGCTATGATTCATATTTATACTATTGGCCAAGTGAAGCAGAGTTTGACAACTTAACCAAAATTATATAAAAACTCTCTCAAAATTGTTGACAGAGTGTATTTATTATCCGGATGATAGGATAAAATGAAGAGAGACCAGGACTATCTCGTTTTGTCCAATAAGTTTTCACACAATCATTTACAACATTTGGTTTGATTAAGGATAGTATTTGGTTGGATTCTAATAAAAAAAAATGAATACGTTTTCATTTCACAAGCTTTTCTCTTCCACGTAAACATTTGAATGATTCCAAGAACTCTATGATTTTATTTATGTCCCACAGAGATCTTACTTGTTAAATACCTCCTTTTTAACATTGTTGTTTCAGTGGGCCCTGAGAATGTGGGGCCAGTCCGAGACGCCTGTCGCGTCCTGGTCCGCCAGCTTCTGCTCAAGCTGTCGGAGCAGGCCGGGGGCACCCCTGAGGGAGCCCCACTGCCCAGCGTCTCCATCAAACAGGTAAACACATCCATTCTAAAGTTGTTTCAGTGGGCCCCGATAATATGGATCCAGTCCTTTGGTTATCTGGTTAGAACAGATACTTTCTTTTGGTGTATTTGTTATTTGGTGTGCAAGCATAGACATATGAATATTAATAGACCAGAACATAAAGGTGAGGGGAAGAAACCAACTACAGCGGGGCGCAGAGCGGGAAGATGAATTCGGTGATATGTGATTCGTCAATAACTCAATCTGAGAGTATATGGGCATCTCGCTTTATAATATCACCATTTAGTTCTTAAAAGTAAACTCTGCTCTTTAATGAATGGACCTTTTTACATGGGAGCGCGAATTGCTTGCCGCGAAATGAACAAATTTACAAATTCCAAATACAGCAAAGTAAAGTTCGCCTATTTTCATAGTCCAATATTTTGTTGACGTATTTAGTTAAGACACTTTTACAAATGTTTCATAATTTACTTACCCCACAAAACAGCGACGAGCACACGCCATGTGTCTCGAGTGATAGTGTGTGTTACAAAAACGACCATATTATGTGATCTGAATAAGCTTATAATAAAGTAAAATAATACTTGCCTATGGAATGTAATATGACAATTGGGTTTATTCTCTTTTTCACTTCTATTTTTACACGTTTTCAAAACACAAGCCACTATTTTTGCCGTGTTATTTCGTAAAATGCACCGATGAGTGCTCGACGCTGGCTCGCAGAAAAATGATGACGTCACATTTTTTAGATTCACGCAAAGCCATACTCGATCCCAGCCGGTTCCAATGGAACCGGTATGGGGAGGGGGAAATAATACGCTTTTATCGCTTAGGGCAGGTCTATTAATATTCATAAGTCTATGTGTGCAAGTCTTATATTTATTTATTTTAATTTCATAAAATTTTTATTAGTTACAGATATTTGTTTTTTTTTATTATTTATGCATTAAACTGCTTACTCGTTAATACGGAATACTTTTTATACAAACAGTTAGATTTAGCTTTATTATTACGAAAAGTGAGTATTTATGTCGGGGGAGACCAAAAAACATGCAAAAAATATGCATTTAACATTTTAATTTTGTTAAAATTAATGAACTCGCGCGGTAGCGCCATTGTTTATTCATCGTTTTTATTTTAACATTTCATCAATGCCGCCAATCATAGAAAAAATATTTTTACGTAAAACAAAGTGAATGCACCATTGACAAGTTTGTACCTGTATTTATAACAAGAGAACATGGAAAGAAATATATTAGCTTTTTCCACGCGATCGTAACAACAGTTGATACGGCAAAAGCCATGCCTCACACGCGCCCGTATCAGCCCTTGTTACGCTAACTTCGACTGCCGATATCACAGCGCCCCTATGTCACAGTTTTTTTTCCCGCTCACTAGGACATTCGTGTAACTATCACGATGCTGACATCTTCAGGCATATTTCGAAACTAAAATTGTATTTCGTAAAAAAATCTATAATCAAGTGAATGTGTCCTCGTGCCTTTGAGTGCCATAGTTCACAATTTAGTCAACAGATGGCGCTAGTAGTAATTTTCAGTTTGCGCATGCGATTCCGATTGACCATATTGGACAAGCATCGATAACATTTATTGTCGAAATCGCTCGTATTCTAAACGTTTGTTTGTGTTGTGAAACTGTGATTTTGACTTTACATAAAAATTTTATTAATTTAAGTGTCATCAGATGTTTTAGAACTTGTTTATACGAATTAGTAATAATAAGTGATTGAGGTACCACTTTGTCTATCAACGCAGTGTCCTGAGTACAAGCACGTGGATAAATGGCGCCGCCTTTAAGATGACATGGGTATGTTTTTGTATGGAATTTAAAGTTTTTGTTTTTATAAACCTCTAGGAGTGTTTACAGACGACGATTTGGTTTCAAATTGTAGATAATAATCTCATCTGTTTATATGTATAGTATGATAAATCATGCCATAATATGCTGTAATCAATATCAATATATTATATTATAAAAGAAAGTCCAAAAAAACGTGCGGAATGCAAAAACTCAGAAACGAGTGCCGGTACGATCAAGAGAGTTATATGGTATGGTAGATATCTATCCCCCTAGGGAATAAGGGTATTCGTTTTTACCTAAAGGTCTTGCTTTTGAAGATATAAGGGCTGAAAGTTCTAAGAAGACTGAAATTTCAAGAAGAGTCTGGAAGATACCGGAAACTACTAGAAAATTCGATAAAACTCTGGAATGTTCTGGAAGAAATGGAGAAGTATATCAGCGAGTCTAGAAGGTTCGGGAAAGTTCACGAAGGTTCGATAAAGCTGTAGAAATTTCTGAAAGGAGTGGAGGAGTATGTCGGGGTGTCTAGAAGGTTCCGGAAAATTCTAGAAGGTTCCATAAAGCTGTAGGAAGTCCAAGAAGGTTCGATAGGGCTGTACAAAGTTCTGGAAGGAATGGCAGAGTATGTCGGTAAGTCTAGATGGTTACGGAAAGTTCTAGAAGGTACGATAAAGCCGTGCAAAGTTCGAGTGGTGGAGTAAGTCGGTGAGTCTAGAAGGATCTGATAGTTCACAATAGGTTAGAAAATTGTGGATGGAGAAAGTTCTAGAAGCTTTCAGAAATAAATGACGGCGAGTCTAGAAGATTCGGAAAGTTCTAGAAGATTCGATAGAGCTATACATAGTTCTGAAAGCAGTAGAAGAGTGTGTTGGTATGTGTAGAAGGTTCCATAAAATCCTATAAGGTTCCATATAGCTGTGGAAGTTCTAGAAGGTTCTATAGGGCTGTACAAAGTTCAGGAAGTAGTGGCGGAGTATGTCGGTGAGTCTAGATGGTTCCGGAAAGTTCTAGAAGGTTTGATAAAGCTGTATAAAGTTCTAGAAAGTTCCATAAGGCTGTAGAAAGTTCTAAAAGGGGTGGAGGAGTGTGTCGGTGTGTCTAGAAGATCCCAGAAAATTCTAGAAGGTTCCATTAAGCTGTAGAAGTTCTAGAAAGTTCGATAGGGCTGTACAAAGTTCTGGAAAGAGTAGCGGAATATGTCGGTGAGTCTAGAAGGTTCAATAAAGTTGTAGAAAGTTCTGAAAGAATGGTGGAATATGTCAGTGGGTTTAGAAGTTTCCGGAAAATTCTAGAAGGTTCGATAAAACTGTAGAAAGTTCTAAAAGGTTCCGTAAAGCTGTACAAAGTTCTGATAGGAGTGGAAGAGTGTCAGTGTGTCTAGAAGGTCCGACAAATTCTAGAAGGTTCCATAAAGCTGTAGGAAGTTCTAGACGGTTCGATAGGAATGTACAAAGTTCTGGAAGGAGTGACTGAGTAAGTCGGTGAGTCTAGAAGGTTCCGGAAAGTTCTAAAAGGTTTGATAAATTTGTACAAAGTTCTGAAAGGAATGGTAAATATTTCGGTGGGTTTAGAAGTTTCCGAAAGTTCTAGAAGGTTCGATAAAACTGCAATAAGTTCTAGAAGGTTCCGTAAAGCTGTATGTAGTTCTAGAAGGTTCGATAGGGCTGTACAAAGTTCTGAAAGGAGTTGCGGAGTATGCCGGTGACTATAGAAGGTTCCGAAAAGATCTAGAAGGTTCGATAAAGCTATAGAAAATTCTGGAAGGAGTGGCGGAGTATGTCGGTGAGTCTAAAAGGTTCCGAAAAGTTCTACAAGGTTCATTAAAGCTGTAGAAAGTTCTAAAAGGAGTGGTGGAGTATGTCGGTGAGTCTAGAAGGTTCCGGAAAATTCCAGAGGATTCGATAAAGTTTCATAAGGTTCGATAAAGCTGCAAAAAGTTCTTAAAGGAGTGGCGGAATATGTCAGTGAGTTTAGAGGGTTCCGGAAAGTTCTAGAAGGTTCGATAAAGTTGTACAAAGTTCTGAAAGGAATGGGTTATATGTCGGTGGGTTTAGAAGTTTCCGGAAAGTTCTATAAGGTTCGATAAAACTGCAATAAGTTCTAGAAGGTTCCATAAAGCTGTAGAAAGTTCTGATAGGAGTGGAGGAGTGTGTCGGTGTATCTAGAATTTCCCGAAAAATTCTAGAAGGTTCCATAAAGCTGTAGGAAATCCTAGAAGGTTCGATAGGGCTGTACAAAGTTCTGAAAGGAGTGGCGGAGTATGTCGGTGACTATAGAAGGTTCCGAAAAGATCTAGAAGGTTCGATAAAGCTATAGAAAATTCTGGAAGGAGTGGCGGAGTATGTCGGTGAGTCTAGAAGGTTTCGAAAAGTTCTAGAAGGTTCGATAAAGCTCTATAAAATTCTGGAAGGAGCGATGGAGTATGTCGGTGAGTCTAGAAGGTTCTAGATAGTTCTGGAAGGTTCCCTAATGCTCTAGGATGTTATAGAAGAAGAAAGTTTAAGAAGCTTTCAGAAATGAGTGGCGAAGAGTGTCAGTGAGTCTAGAAGGTTCTGGATGTTTGGATAATTATATTATTAAAAAAAACAATTTGCATGCCGCTAAAACTCAAAGACGAGTCCCGGTACGATAACGGGAGTTATATTCTGTGGTAGCCCTTTATCCTCCATCCATGAAGAAAGTTCCCGTTCTTACCTGAAGGGTGTGCTTTTAAAGATATAAGGGCTGGAAGTTTCACCCCGTTGAAATTTCTAGAACAGTTAAAAAATTCCAGAGTATTCTTGAGCATTCCACCAAATTCCAGAGCATCTCGGAACATTCTGGAATGTTCGGGAATATGATGGAACATTCAGAAACATACCGGAACAGCCCAGATCATTGTGGAACATTCCAGAACACTCCTGAATGTTGTGGAATGATCTGGAACACTTGAAGTTTTTTTTGTATGGGGCTACCCATGTGGGGTATATAAAGCAAGATCCGTCATGGATTCGAACGTCAATTCAATCTCACATCAACTCCACGAGCGATGCCAGACCCCAGTCAGAGTATTTGAGAGCATTCCACAACGTTCCAAAACATCCTGGAACCTTCTGGAAAATTGTGGAATGTTCGAGAATAGGGAATCGGGAACATCAATGTGAAACATTCCAGAACACCCTTGAATGTTTTCCTGAGCGAAGCCGGGTAACCCAGCTAGTTTGACATAAAATTGGATGGATAGGTATTTGAAAACATGTACCGCGTAAGGGCATGAAAAAACGGAGTAGTTCAACGCGGGGAAAAGGTTAAAATAATTACACAAACCCGCTGGACAAACCCTGTGGATACGCGCCATAAATATATTTGGGCATTAATTTCTTTAAATTGATAATTTATACTATAAGACCATAAGGGCGCCATCTATGGGTTTTGTATTGTATTGAATTGAACCTATGTGACTTGAGATGCAGTGTATTCATGCGTTTCCTTACCTTTGTGAATCAAGCAATTACTTCTGACGGGAGTGTCAGTAAAAGGCCAAGAGATGTCTCTCCTGGTCAGTCTTAAGAATAATTCATCCAGTGAGTGAATTATTGTTGTACCTAAGATTGGATTTTTGGCACGCATTATTAATATGCAAATTTTTCATTGTTGAAACTTCCTTGCTGTGCGAAACATCTGTCAAGATTATGCAATATCGCCTTGACATTTTTATTGAAAAGAAGTGTTTTTTTGTGTGGACATCGTGGCTGAGCTGCATTCTCTGAGTGAGTGTTTGTTTGTTTTCACTTTGGTTTTTGAGATTGCTGGGTCAACTGTTTTTTTGTGTCACATAAGGAAGAATTCAATTTTCGTTAAGTTTACATAGGGTAGTCATCCCTTGTGTCAGGGGTTATTTATACGCCCCTTCATATTTAGTGGTCCTTCGTAGCCTGGATTATTAATTCATTCATACATTCAATTCGAGATTATAGCTTAATTACATGGATGTTTGAATTTACGTATTTTTTTTGGTAAATTTGAAGTACCTCTCATTTTTTGAGAACTATAGCTGGTCTTGTTTTTTGCTTTTGGATGACATATTTGGAGGTTCGCAGAATTATCGTAATTTTGGATAATTATTCGCAACATTATTATTATTAATTAATTGTTAACATTGTTCGCAGAATTGTCGTAATTTTGGATAATTATTCGCAACATTATTATTAATTAATTATTAACATTGTAACATTATTGTAAAATTTTGTGGTAATCTTTTCGCATATATAAAAAATGCCAAGAATTACGGAGGAGGGTTTTGATGAGGCTCAAGACAGATCGCTTATTCTTTTAACCGCAAAAAAGGAAAATCTTTTTGTTCGTATGAACGATCTGTATAATGCAACAAATAATATATCTAATTTTGAGTCAAGAAATAACGAAGTGTTTATGGCTCAGTCAGAGATGATTGATCAAATGCGAAGTCAATTTGAAAATATTATAGATAGCATCAATGATCGTCAGTTAACTTTAAATCCAGAATTTAAACCAGATTTTCAAGCTTTAAATGCTTTTGATGATCTTTTTTTGAAGGTCAAACGAACTAGATCGAATATGAAAACTTCTGTAAGAGAGTCACTGACGTCACAAAATAAGTCGCGGGAGCCGTGTATGATTAATCTTCCTGCAATAGATCTTCCAACCTTCGATGGTAAGAATGAAAGTTGGTCGAAATTTTTTGAGTCATTTAAAGCCAATATCCATAATAATAGACAGCTAACTGACTCGCAGCGTGTGCAGTACTTAGTCGGAAAACTCACACACGGGGCTTTGAACATAACCGCAGGCATTGTGCCTTCGGGTGATACATATCAGATCATTTGGGAGAGTTTAGTTAAAAAATATCAAGATAAACGTACACTAGGAACACATTATTTAAATAATATTCTCGATGCGAAAAACTGCACGAATACATCTGCCAGTCTCAATTCTTTCATTGAAAGATATTCTTCGTCAGTGTCGGCATTAAAGCAGTTAGGTATTGAAGATTTAACTGATTTTATTTTGTTTCACTGCGCGGTAAGAAAAATTGATTCACAGACGGCTCAGAACTTTGAGCTGACAGTTCGTAATAAAGAAATTCCTTCTTATAATGAGTTAGTTTCGTTTGTACAAGATCAAGTAAAGATTTTAGAACGAACGAGTAACTCGCATGGTGTCGTAAATAAAACGCATCCCATTTCGTCCTCCCGATCAAATAATACTAAATCGTTCGTCGCGAGTAATGCGAATATTCCGCGCTTCCCAGCTCCGCCGAAAGGATGTATTCTGTGTAACAAAACTGATCATTTAATCAACGTTTGCTCAAAGTTTAAATGTATGAGTTCCCCACAGGCTCGATTTGAATTTATAAAATCGAAAAATGCCTGTGTAAATTGCCTTAGTGGTTCACATACAATCAAGTCATGCAAATCGGGGTTAGTTTGTGATTTGTGCAATAAACGTCATCATACATTCTTACATTTCGGCAGTGTGAATAATATGAAAACCAATACTCATGTACATACGTCGCAAGTACCTACCAGTGAAGAACCGTCAGTCCCCCCTCCAGTGTCATCCAGCATCAATGGAACTGGCATTGGTGTTAAGCAAGTGGAGGGGACCGCGAATGTCAATCCTTCGTGTTCGCTTTGTGCCAAAGTAACACCGAACTCTTCTATTTTACTTTCGACCGCACAAGTATACGCGAAGCTTAAAAACAGAAATAAAGTTATTGTTCGGTGCCTAATTGATAATGGCTCTCAAAATAATTTGATTACGGTCGATTGTTGTAAAACTCTGAATTTACCAATATTTCCTTTGAGTAATTCGTTTGTCAAAGGAATTGGATCAACGTCTCGACCAATTTTCGGTTACGTGTATTTGGATATTGAGTCTCGCGTATACCCAGAGAATAAATATAATATACATGCGCTTGTCATTGACAGTATCACCGACCAATTACCTAATCACTATATAGCCAAGGGTGATATGAGGTACTTAGAGGGCATACCTCTCGCAGACTTAACATGGAATATTCCTGGATGCGTGGATGTCGTCATCGGTGCACAACTGTTCCCATATATTTATTTAGGGAACAGGGTTGAATTGGGTACTAGTGCACCCCCCGCGTTATCGACCGCTTTCGGTTTCGTGTTGATGGGTGATTACCCCAATAATGTGCTCAACACAAACACATCATTCTCGGCACTCGCACTTAATGATTTAGTGCAAAAATTTTGGCTGTTAGAAGAGATACCTAATATAAAATTTCTAAGTCCGGAGGAGACAGAATGTGAGAATCTCTTTACTTCATCAATTTCTCGCACTGATGATGGTAGATATTCTGTTGCTTTACCTTTCTGTAAAGATCCAAGACAATTGGGTAATTCTCGTACTGCTGCCCAACGCCGATTTTTGGCATTGGAGCGAAAATTTAAACATTCCCCTGCTTTGCAGGAGAATTATAACAAGGTTATCAGTGAATATATTGAAAATAATTACCTATCAGAAGTCTCAGAGTCTGATATCACAGAAGATGGATATTACATCCCACATCATGCTGTCACTCGTCCAGACAAACCAATGCCTCGTATTGTGCTCGATGCTAGTGCTAAAACACACACAGGGCTGTCACTGAATGACATTATTCATACTGGTCCCAATTTGCAAGCCGATTTGTTTCTGCTTTTGCTTGACTTTCGTCTTTTTCCCATCGCTATGACTGCGGATATAAGGCAAATGTATTTACAGATTGAAGTTCCTAGTAAGCATCGCAGATACCTGAGGATCTTATTTCGATTCTCAAATAATGGTCTCATACGAACTTTTCAGTTCAATCGAGTTCCTTTCGGCTTGACGGCAAGTCCATACTTAGCAATGCGGACGGTTCGCCAGTTGGCTCAGGATATGAGACCACATTACCCGGATGCTGCCAAAGTGGCAGAGTCCAAGCTGTATATGGACGACCTGGTCTATTCTATTGCAGATGAGCCCAGCGCCATACGTCTTTCTCGAGAATTAATCTCGTTGTTTAAGTCCGGTGCCTTTGATTTAGTAAAATGGACTAGTAATTCTCAAGTTGTACTTGAGAACCTCCCGGATTCTCACCGCAGCCCAGTGGACTTCACTGTTGGTTCTAACAATACCTCTAAGGTGTTGAGCCTTTCGTGGGAACCAGCTGATGACAGCTTCTTCTTTACGACATCTTATGTTCAGGAGAAGTGCACAAAGCGGAGCATACTCTCCATAGTCGCCCGTTTATTTGATGTCCTCGGCTTGGTCGCCCCTGTCATTCTGTACGCTAAATTACTTATCAAAGAGCTATGGCTGTGCAACATTGGTTGGGATGATACACCCCCTGATAGCGTTATTCGTCGGTTTTCGGCGCTTACACAGGAATTTCCGCTAATTTCAATGATAAAAATCCCTCGCCATGTTGGTGTCCTGAAAGACAGTACGGTGCTCGTTGTTGCTTTCTGCGATGCAAGCATGAATGGTTACGGCTGTGTGATTTATTTGCACACCACTGATCTGTTTGGAAAAATTACAGTGAGATTGTTGTGCGCAAAATCAAAGGTTTCTCCCACCAAAGTGACGACCCTCGCTCGTTTGGAGCTCTGTGCCGCAGTATTGATGTCCAAATTAATACGGACGGTTCAAGATAATTATTCTGAGCGTCTTCCTATTGCAGGAACATGTGCGTTTTCCGATTCTACCGTTGCGCTCTCTTGGATACATTCTTCACCGCATCGCTGGTCGGTGTTTGTTAGTAATCGCGTAGCTCAGTGCCAAGAAAATTTGTCTCCAGAGAACTTTTACCATGTCGCTGGTAGTGAAAACCCGAGCGACTGCCTTTCTCGTGGCATGCTTCCTTCCCAACTCGTTTCACATGATTTATGGTGGAACGGCCCATCATGGATTCGCAGCCCACCTTTGGAATGGCCATTAAAACCGTTTCACCCTACCAATACTGGTGAAATGCCTGAACACAAGGCTAATGTGCTCATTGCAACATTTCAGGGTGAAAAATCGGTCCTGAGTGAACTGGCTCAGCGTATATCCACTTGGGATAAACTACTAAGGATTGTTGTTTATGTCCTCCGATTCATAAAAAAGATATCACTTTCCTCTGGAACGGTCAATAATCTTATGACTGCTGAAAAGGCTGTGATTCGTGCTGGCAGAGTATTCATTTTGCAGGAGATATTGCTGCACTCCAGGAAGGCAAATTTCATTCCAAAAGACTTCAGAGTTTATCTCTATTTCTTGATGGAGATAATCTGTTACGTATTGGGGGGCGGCTTTCTAAATCGGATTTACCTTTTGAGGTTAAACATCCGGTTTTGCTTCCCAAACATGACTGTGTTGTCGATCTGATTATCGCTCACTTTCATGTCGTGAACTGTCATACAGGCCCAGGACTTCTTATGTCTATCTTACGTCAACGCTATTGGATATTAGATGCTAGGACTGTTATTAGGGCGATGGTGCGGAAATGCAATTGTTGCTTCCGCTTAAATCCATCGCATCCTACACCGAAGATGGCAGATTTACCGTCATATCGTGTTGCAGAAGCAAAGGCCTTCGTACATACCGGTGTAGATTACGCAGGTCCACTCCGTATTACGCTGACTCGTCGGAGAGGACAACATTCTCAAAAGGCATATATTTGTCTATTCGTATGCCTTGTGACCAAGGCTATTCATATTGAGTTGGTCTCTGACTTAACTTCAAATGCTTTCCTGGCTGCTTTCAGCCGTTTTATTTCTCGGCGTGGCCCGGTAACATGCTTGTATTCAGATAATGGTACTAATTTTGTGGGTGCGAAGGCACAATTAGATGACCTCTACAAGTTTTTGGTTGAATCTGAATATGAGCCCTCATTAAAGCGCGAACTCGCTAAGCGTCGTATAGAGTGGAAAATGATTCCACCACGCGCGCCTCATTTTGGGGGTATGTGGGAGTCGAACATAAAGAGCATGAAGACACACTTGTACCGTGTGATTGGAACTCAGCTTCTCACCTATGAGGAGTTACAGACTGTGCTAGTTCAAATTGAGTGCATAATGAATTCGCGTCCACTTACAGTTATGTCTTCTGACCCTTATCCAGAAGTCCTTACGCCTGCGCATTTTTTAATGTCGACACCATTGCAGTACTTGCCTGCTTCTGTCCTGGCAGACGGTAAAATCAATTTGACTCAGCGTAAGCAATTATTAGACAGCATGGTTCAGTCCTTCTGGAAGAAGTGGCGTTCAGAGTATCTGCACACCTTGCAAGTCAGGCAGAAGTGGACTACTTCTGATCATCCGATTGATATCGGAACTGTCGTACTAGTGGGACAAGAAGATTCCCCTCCGTTAAATTGGCCTTTAGGCGTGATAACTGAAATCCATCCCGGAATGGATAAAATTGTTCGCGTTGCGACGGTAAAGACAAGATTTGGTTCTTTTAAACGTCCGGTTGTCAAATTATATCCCATTCCAACGCAATAATTTTATATTTTATCTATTTTTGTTTATTTTTATTTATTTATTTCTTTTGATTTTAGTCATTGTTTCAATGATCTCTGACCCAGACATGGCATTACTTAATATCCGTTATCTTGGTCAATTGAACTTTATTACATTGTATTTTTGGTTATTTTTCTTTATTTTGTGAGATTCTGCGAATTTCCAATGCGTGTCATTCCTGAATATTACCGGTGAATAGTCACTTTATTTCTATTTCATTTCTTGTTTCATTTGTATTTTTATATTCTTTCTTTTGTAAGCTCTGCGAACTTCCAAGGCGGGGAATATGGATACGCGCCATAAATATATTTGGGCATTAATTTCTTTAAATTGATAATTTATACTATAAGACCATAAGGGCGCCATCTATGGGTTTTGTATTGTATTGAATTGAACCTATGTGACTTGAGATGCAGTGTATTCATGCGTTTCCTTACCTTTGTGAATCAAGCAATTACTTCTGACGGGAGTGTCAGTAAAAGGCCAAGAGATGTCTCTCCTGGTCAGTCTTAAGAATAATTCATCCAGTGAGTGAATTATTGTTGTACCTAAGATTGGATTTTTGGCACGCATTATTAATATGCAAATTTTTCATTGTTGAAACTTCCTTGCTGTGCGAAACATCTGTCAAGATTATGCAATATCGCCTTGACATTTTTATTGAAAAGAAGTGTTTTTTTGTGTGGACATCGTGGCTGAGCTGCATTCTCTGAGTGAGTGTTTGTTTGTTTTCACTTTGGTTTTTGAGATTGCTGGGTCAACTGTTTTTTTGTGTCACATAAGGAAGAATTCAATTTTCGTTAAGTTTACATAGGGTAGTCATCCCTTGTGTCAGGGGCTATTTACACGCCCCTACACCCTGCTTTGCCAACAAACCATTCAAAACCTGGGATGTTTTTTAAAAGTATGATGAAATGCGAGTTTATTTTAGGGAATTTATTTTATAAGATTGGTACTTCCGACAAATGTCATATTTGATTGTCTATTAGTTAAAAAAGGAACATTCCGTATTATCCGTGCATCAAACTTCGACAACACGAACGTTCCGTGTTATCCGTGAGGTGGACTAACTGCATATTTAAGTATTTACAAAAGTATTTTCACAATTAATTTTTGGGTGATTATGCCGTTTTGTGCTTCCTCCTTTAGCATTACAGTCATCAGGGCAGATGTGTAGATTGCGGTGAAGTGGGTTTATATCCGTAGGAGTGACATCGTGCTGCACGAGTTAATCCTCTTAGGGTCGGTATTTCAATATAATAATCAGTTAAAAACCGTCAAAGACCTTATTAAGCTTAGCCCCTGTCATCACTATTAATATTAATGTGGTTTTTTTTCAATTGCCTCCGTAATTAGGTGTGCTCAATGCGTTGTGGGTCTTTCCAATATTTCAGGAACAAAACCAAAGTAATGGCTGGTTACAATTAAGTGCTGGGCAATTGCCGATTTGACCGGATGACCGAGTTTGATCTGAGATCCTTTTGGTGATAGTCCATTCTGTCTTGCCTACATACACTTTGTCACTTCCTGAGCAGCAAAATTTTTGGTGAGAACAACTCGGAATCATGCAACTTCAACACCTCCTTAGAAAAGTCATTAAAAGTGATGAAAAAAATTGATTAAATAGGTTAGGTTAGGTTATTGTTCAATTTTTTTTTCATAACTTTTCAAAGGGATACGATTTTAGGTTTTCACAGCCAAAAGTATTTTTGTTAGTTTTTGGGATATTATGCCGTGTTGCGCTACCTCCTTCTTTAGCCAACGTTTCGGACAGCGTTACAGTGTCCATCATCAGGGTAGTGTAATAGTTAGGGGTGATGTTTGTACTTATCTACTTAGGAGCGATACCGTGTCGCCAGCTCCACTCCTCTACGAGCTGGCGCTATAATGTACTTCAACATGTTGAAACGTTGGCTAAAGGAGGAGGTAGTGCAACATGGCATAATATCCCAAAAACTAATAACAAAAATTTCAAAGGGATGTTGAAATTGCATGATTCTGATTTGTCATGGAACTGAATTTGTGAATTCTTTCTGTCTCAAGAGGAAACTTGGTATTTGCCGGTCTCAAAAGGTCTTGGATTTTGGTTGTTATCCAATTTTGATGCTTGCTTTACTTAGTATACTGGCAATTCTATCAGGAACATTGTGAACATAAGGCCAGAAAAGACTCTTGTTCAATTCGTCTTCGTTTCTCTTATGTATGTTGTTTTTTCAGCTACTGCTTCCCCTGGCCGGTCTGTGCGGCATTGAGTCACCCGCACTGCCACGGTCGGACATCGCCGTCCTGACGCTGCTCCTGAAGGACGCCAAGATTCCGCCCAACACCACCGCTGGTAAGTTCACACCTCACTCACACACTGTATGCTCCTTTCATTCTTGTAGGTGCTGGCAGTATTGATTCCCTTTGCACTTTTATTATGTGCTCCATGGTTCTTGCAACCTATCGATAGCTTATGACTCTACCGTTGTGAATTGGTATTTTCAGAAATACACAGTTTCGATAAATCTAAGCAATTTGGTTAATTGATTTAAGTATATAGCATTCAGTATATAGATTTTTTGCTCATTACTAATGAGCATGTCTGACGCAAATACTACCTAGTAGGATGTGTGTCATGCTCAAATGAGTATGCTCACAAATTATCCAGCTGTTGAAGGAGAAATGAGCATGCTCATTTATGAGCATGTGTGTCAGTACCAGTAAAGCTTGAACTAGATTTTTATGTTTACGTTACAAGAGATGGTTTACGCGTAGTTCCCATGAGCATTCAGGCCATGGGCCCATTGTGCTATCTCCTATTTTACCTCATTCCTTTATCAGTAAGCCTGTCCCTTTGATAAAGTTCACCACAGTTGTCAATGGATATTTGGCTTTCTTCTCTTTCCTCATCTTGTCTTCCCAGGTTTCTGAGCCTTGTTCCCATCAGGGCGGGACGGTGGCACCATAGGTGAATTGGTCTTTTCATCTTCTGTATTGCTCTCCCAACAACTGCTTGTGTCTTCGGAGGTGGTAGTATCCCGTTAGTAGTACTACCAGTTCCCTCAGTGAGTTTCTGTCCAGATTGAGTAGCTACCTGGTTTGTCTAGGGTCTGGTCAGTTTATGGGTACTTTGGATTCTCATTTCGGGTGCCCTCCCCAATAGTGCCCTACCCTTAACCCACCTTTCGATATGTATATCTACGGCCGTCTCGAATCCCACATGTGATTCTTCCACCCCTTTCCTTGCTAGTCCCTCAGCCCATCTTACATTAAATAAAATAAATAATTCCAGTTCCGGAACCCGGTAAATCCGGCCAATCGGAGCGTCGCCGCACAGATGGGCTGGCCGAGGTACTGACAGGCACGCTGCGTGCTGCACACTCGGCGCCCGCACTCCCAGGCCCGCCCGCCCCTGCTGTGCAACCCGCCACTACACCCGCCGCCCAGCCCGCCCCGCCCGCTGCTGCCGGGGCCGATACTACACCCGCTGCCGACACGCCTGTCGATACACCACTGGCGCAGCCCGCTTTGGATGTCAAGGTATGTGTCAATTTTCATATTACGGATATTGATTTATTTATTGACTGAGCTTAGCGAAGTCCTGTTTTAACTCAACCGTTTTGCATTTCATCTGTCTTTAATTTTTTTGTTCGTTTCTTTTCGGTTCAAGATAGTGGCCATTTTAATGGATCAGTGAAAATTCTTTTTTCAAATTTGAAATAGTCATGTTTATTTGGACTTTCTTACTTGCATTTTTTTCAATATTATGGTTCTTACCTGTCTCAAGAAAATTTGAAAAAAGAATGGGCCAATTTCAGGCGGTTCTCCTTTCACAAATTGGGGTGTGATATCTATCTATGGAATATGGATTGTCATTTTGATTAGTTTGTTTACTGTCTAGATGTACTCTTTTCGATTGATTTTGTTGTTGTTTTTTGCTTAAAAAGTAAAATGATTTTGAATTATCGGGGTTCTACTGTAGTTTCTCTGGACAAATTGTATAATTCCTCAACCGATTATGATGGGGTTTTTTTTGTTTGAAAGCTGACGTGATCCAAATGTGGTTCTTAGCTACAATAGAGAACTCATCCATTTTTAATTTTTTTTTTAATGAATAATGACCTTCTAACTTAAATAACTGCATTTTTATTTTTAGAGTTAGTTTTAATAGTTAAAATAATTGTCAAAGTTTTAATTTTTCAAGACCCCCCGAAAACCACCGTATCTATGGTGAATCGTGGGACGTCATCACTCCTGAAAAATTACTATAGGATCGAGCAATCAGCTGATCAACTACCGCCATTTTGAATTCCGTTGTTCGAAGTATTCTCCCTAGCTCTAGCTCCACACTACTCGCGAAGTTGAACGAGGTTAGCCGAATACGATAGTACGGAGAGGCAATTCGTCTTACTTCGTCCAACCTTGGCGACCTCCATTTTTTGTCGGTTTTTGTGCCCGAGTCAAAGGACTCGAAGTTGCACGAAGTGCCTCTCTACACTACTCGGTTAACTTCAGTTCGCTTCAATACGTCGTCGTGAATACACGTGCGCGCTAGTAATTATTTTTTATTAGTATTGTCACACGGCACGAATGTGAGTGGAATACAGTGGTCGCAGGAGCAAATTTGAGAGGTATGTTAGAAATACTGTAATACTGTACTGTAATTATAATACTTATATAGTGCAATTGCATAACGTGGATTGACCAGATGATCATTTGGGAAGTGTGTGAAAGGATTTAGTTTTTCCTGTGGGGAAAATTAAACCCGGACATTTAAAAAAAAGTAGAGATAATGATATCCTCACTGGGATCTCCCGTGCTGAGGATTTCATTTACATATTATAATTTAATTATAAGAAATTAATATGAATTAGACATAACACATAAATAAGTAGAGATAATGATATCCTCACTGGGATCTCCCGTGCTGAGGATTTAATTTACATATTATAATTTTTAATTATAAGAAATTAATATGAATTAGACATAACACATAACATATATCATGTAGTATTTTTTTTAATAATTATAAAGTAAATAAGATAGTTTTTTTTTTTATAATAGAGAACTTCAGTCCGATTTTTTTTATTTTTTTTAATGAATAAAGACCTTCAAACTTAAATAACTGCATTTTTATTTTTATAGTTAGTTTTAACCCCTCCGCAACGTAAGCAGATATATGCGTTAAAAATATGACAGCAGTCAAGTACAATAAACGTGTTTACACGTCAGCGCGTGGTATCTCCATAGAAACCGTTATAACTCCGTTATTGTTTTAGTTACATCTGTAAAATAAAAAGTGAAAGGTCGATAGTGAATCATGCTGCACATCTCTATTCAAGTTGTCCATAGAAATACATAAAAAGAACATTCTGTCAGACGCGCAGTCTGACACATAATTTATCCTGCCATATTTCCTACGGGCGCCCGACATTGTTAATTTCTATTAAATATTTTTATATGAAATGATAAAAAAGTGAGGTGACAAAAGTGTTTATTACACATTTATACAATAGAATAAGTATTGTTGTTTACATAATCTGTGATTTTAGTACCGTTTTCACATAAAAACATCACGTGAGTCATTTTCACATTTTTTTAATGTTTGCATTCTAAATTTTAATATTTACAAATGTTAATATTTATTTGTAATATAATAATTCAAAAGCTAATTTTGTAACCTGTCTAAAACAGTTTTTACTATTCGGCTACGTTCAGAAATGTTTCATTTATAGAGCTTTAATTGTGAAGCGGTTATAACTAAAAGTTTTCGTAAAATTTCATTTCATTTAAGACACCAAAAGCTAATATTCTCGAAAATTCGGAGGGGTTAATAGTTAAAATAATTGTCAAAGTTTTAATTTTTAAAGACTCCCAGAAACGCACCGTATCTATGGTGGTCTTCACCCACCGATAGTTTTTTTACTTTTTAAGTTGTCATTTTGAATCAGTGATGTTATGTCGAGGGAAATTTCTCTAGATCTAGGGGAGAAAAATATTTTTTAGGGATAAGGGAAATCAGGACAAAATCTAGGGAAATTTCGAACTCTGGCAAATTTTTTATTACATATGACAATATTACTGGTATTATTTATATATATACATATATATATATATATAAATATATATTTTTTGGAATTCCCATGAATCTTAATTATTGTTGTACTTACCATGCAATGTTATTTTTAACACTGACAACTCAAAATGATATTATTTTTTTTAATTTTTTTTATTTTTTTATTTATTTATTAAAATACAATACAGAATATAGTATATTATATAAAGCATTGTACTCCCAAGAGTTAATAAACTCATTGCGGGAATGATACGCATTGCATGAAACATATAGCTGTATGTATTAAGTGGACATATCATAGGACATACACAACATTATTATTTCAGATAGTCATTCATAAAATGAAGTTTGAGCATGTTAGTTTGGGTCTTTTTACATTGACTTGCACATTTGATCTCGTTGGGTAGTTGATTATATTTTGTGTAAGCTATGTATTCTAGGGATCTTAGTCCATATTTTGTTGATTTGATTTTTGGTATATGAAGTTTGTTGTGATTTCTTGTGTTGTGTTGGTGTACGTCGCAATTGTAATTGAGTTTAGTGTTGGAATGTGCCGAGTGTTGAATTACTTGTAATATAGTTTTTGTTATTTCAAAAGTGGGAATGGTGTTAAAAGGAAGTATTTGGGTGTTTCTGTAAATGTCTTTGACGTGTGTATCCCAAGGTAGACTGAATATATTTCGCAGGGCTCTATTTTGGACGACTTGGACTTCTGAAATCATTTTTTTTGTAGCAAATCCCCAGATTCCGGCAAGATATATTAGATGTGAGTGAATCATAGCATGGTAAATCGATCTTAATAGAGAAGGAGGAAGTAACCCGCGAAATCTATATAAAACACCAGTTATAGGAGTAATTTTGGATAGAACATGTTTAAATTGGTGATTCCATGTGAGTTGTGAATCAATGAAAAGGCCAAGATATTTTGTAACATCAGCCCTTTCAAGGCGGTTATTATCAAGACTTATATTAAGACTTACATTTTTTTTATTTGCAAACAATATGTAATGTGTTTTTCTTATGTTTAGGCTAAGTTTGTTTAATCGCAACCAGTTTGCCAGGCAAGCTATATCCCTTTCCATTTCCTTTTCTAGTTCGTTTAAATCATTATTGTGATAAAGAATCACTGTATCATCTGCATAAAGTTGTATTGTACCCTTAAGTCCCCATTTAGTAATATCATTTATATATATTAAAAATAGTAATGGTCCAAGTACGGAGCCCTGAGGCACACCACATTTTATCGTTCCCATGCTGCTTGTCCCTTTTCCAACAAAGGTCTGACAGTGTCGGTTAGAGAGGTAACTACACAGTAACTTCAGGGGAGTGCCTACTATGCCTAGGTGTTCTAACTTCTTTAGTAGTATCCCGTGGTCAACCGTATCGAAAGCCTTTTTTAAATCTATAAATAAGCCTGCAGTATGCTTACCCTGGTCTATATGTTTTTGGAGGGCATATACAAAATCGAAAGCAGCACATTTTGTGTTAGATTGGTTTCTGAATCCATACTGTTGGGATGCGAGTAAATTGTTTGATAAGAGATATTTAGTGAGCCTAAGCTTAATAACCTTTTCAAAAACTCTAGAGAAAACAGAGAGGATGGATATAGGACGATAATTAGAAGGATTTTTTTTGCAATCATCTTTGTAAATCGGAATTATTTTTGCTATCTTTAGTTGATCTGGGAAGATTCCACTATCCAGGGATTGATTAATAAGAAAAACAAGGTGGTCAGCTAATACATCTTTGCAAAAGTTCAGGTGTACGGGTGTAATTCCATCTAAACCTGGAGATGCATTAGACTTTAGTTGAGAGATGATACTGAGAACTTCTGTTTTATTTGTTTTGGCCATATATAGGGACTGGATTGCTTTTTGATCCGTGTTTATAGTGATAGAATCATCTGGATATGATGCAATTGTAGCTGCTAAGTTTTCCCCAACTGATATAAAGAAGTTGTTAAAAGTTGAAGCTATCTGTGTTGGGCATGTTATTTCTTCATTCTTAATCAAAAGACAATTAATTTCATCTTTCTGGGGTGTCGAACTATTTGTAAGAATTGCATTTATTGTTTTCCATGTCTGTCGCGGATTACGCAGGTTTTCTTTAAGTATATTCGTGTAGTATTTAGTTTTAGCATATCTTCTATAATTGGTAACTTGATTTCTTGTTTTATTTCTCAGTGCTGTGAATATATCACTTTGCTGATTTTTGTTCCAGAGTTTAAACGCATTGTTGCGCTGTTTGATAAGTGCATTTAATGTTGCATCAAACCATGGAGTATTACCCCTCCGTTGGTCTCCTATACGTAACTCAGATTTATGTTGGGATGATTTTATTGCTGTTTTGATGTATTCATTAAAATTATTAAAGTTTTCATTGGCATTACTGGTGGTTTCGTGTGGAAAGTTGTGGGATTCTAAATATGCTTTTAACATGTTTTTATCGGTTTTGGTGTTGTTTGAAGAAGAATGTATTCTATTATTAGTGTGATGTTTCAAGCTGTTTTGGTAATCTAATATCAAAATGTTATGGTCACTTAGGCAGGTATCTATATTTGCAGTAGTTGAGGAGATATTTTGTCTGTTTGAGATGATATGGTCTATTAGAGAAGTAGAGGTATCTGTTACTCGTGTAGGATAGGATGTGTTACATATAAAACAGTTGTAAGAGTCTAGCGTGTTGATGTATTTAAGAGATGTGTTATTTTTTTGAAGAATGTCAATGTTGAAATCACCAAAAATAAGGGTATCATTTCTACAGTTATTTAAAATAGATTCAAGATACATTAAGAATTCGTTAATGTTTGAGGTAGGCTTTCTGTAGATAACATAGATATTTAACGGTTTAAAATTTCTATTGCGGATATTAATTCCTAGGAAGGAATTTTCACTACAATGTTTTTCAATAGTTGTAGCATTTAATGAATGGTGTGTGTAGAGAATCACCCCTCCTCCTCTTTCATTGGTGCGAGACGCAAATGCACTTTGGTAGCCGTCTATGTTGAAGAAGCACTCCTCACCATCTTCCAACCAGGTTTCGGATATTGCAAGTACGTGTACAGTCGGTGTGATGCTCTTTAAAGTTTCTTCAATCTCGTCAATTTTATTTCTGATACTTCTCGCGTTAAGATACATTATTCGAAGGCTATTTTTTTTTGGCTTATAATCTTCAATTTTCTCATATTTGTATTCATTTATGCTGGCCTGGGACCCGGATGCTGTAGTTACAGTTGAGTTAGCCATAGTCAACTCTCTCCATTGTGCGTAACATCATTATGGTACGGTAGGGGCAGTCCCTATCGTTTGATCTATGTTTTGGTGCCTCAATTTTGCCTTTGGCCATTTTAAAGCAGTTCCAGCAACGGAATTCTTCTTTTTGTTCCTTCTTTGTGCAGTCAGATGATTTGTGTTCGCCAGCACAGTGTAGACAACGATCTTTTGATTCAGTACATCTCGCGGCAAAGTGACCGTATCCCATGCATTTATAGCACTGCATGATTGGGCAGCTGTCTTCGACTCGGACTCGCTGGAAACCTATATTTATTCTTTCTTGTTTTAACATAGCCGAATATACTTCTTTTTTGACGATCAGAATAACATTTCGTAGCCTATCGTTTTTCCTGCTGTTGGTGAATCTTTGAATTTTAATAGCTTCCTTATCATTTCCAGTGGCTTCGTATAGCTTCCTTATCATTATATGTATCTAAAAAGATAAATGGGACCTCTGAAAAAAAAATTAATTTATGTTTTAAGTTCTATTTTTTCGGTGATTGCGGTTGATTTTTATTTTGCAAAGTGTGTTTTTTTTATTTGGAATTCAGTTTCTAATTCAGTGGTGAGTGTTTTCGTACTTTTAAATTATTACTTCACGTAGCAAAAAGTGTTTTAAAGCACAGTATTATAAGTATATTTACCAAGGTCCGATATCTTTCCAATTAATTAATCATATTAATTAACATATAACAGGATTAGTGTTACACAATCATTAGGTAATTGCGTAAATGTGAAATTCTAGGGAAATTTCACTTCGAAATCTAGGGAAATAATTTTTTTTGGCAGAGCATCCCTGATTTTGAATTTAAGAAAATGGCGGAATAAAATGAATATAGGATGACTCAATGACTTTTGTGTGAGAAATTGAGGCGTTTTTTTTTATTTAAGATTAACTGCTTTTAATATAGAAAAACATTGGTAAAATGTCCACATTTCACCAATGTCCACATAAAATGTCCACATTTCTGTTATTGTATTTTAACAAAGTGCAATATAAAAATAATAAATCATCTTTTTCATTGCAAATACAAGTGACATCGTTCTTCAATTTTGTGTTCAGGCGTGATTTTGTACATTGTTTTATGTATAACACATACAGAAACACTGGTATTTATAATACACTGATCATGACGATTGTGTAGTAACTTGTATAAAAAGCCCTATACTAAAAACAATTTGAAAATACAATGTCAAATATGACACGACTTTAACCTCAAATAGGCAAAATTTATTGCAGATTGTCCGCAAATATAGCCCTTTTCGTAAATTGTCGAGGGCCTAAATTATGTTTCAATAAACACAATAACTATTATTTATCTAAATCTCTATAAACAGTATGAAAATAAACCAAAAACACGAAATGTTGAATTGCATACATGTCAATTTTCAAATGTCAATACAACATTCAACACGGACGCTATTACCAGGTGGCAGGTTAACAGTGACGTCATCGTTAACCATTTCAGTAATGCCAACTTGACGCTGTATTTTGAGGAGAGGTTTAAAAATGCACTTTTTTATAATTTTTTAAAAACTCTGCGTTTAATATTATGAAATAAAACTTATATATTCAGAATCAGCGTTTCTTGGTCTATATGAACATATTTTTTTAAAGCCATAATATTTTTCACTGGAGTTCCTTATTCATTTCACTAGATTTGGTTTTAGTCTGTATTTGATATCAGTATATTTTCTATTTCTGATCTGCCTATATTTAGTATCCAGCTTTTTATTTGAAATTTAAATGTTATAATGTTGAGGTTTTTGAGTGAGTGTGGTATTTTATTGTTGAGTTTAATATAAGAAGCTTTTTTGCCCAAATGTTGTGTTAGTAGTTACTTGTTGGATATGTTTTTGACCATGAGATCTAGTGTTTCTAATGTGCGTGTTAGTTGTTATTTCTTGGGTTTTGTACTTATGAATGTAAAAATACGTACATATAATACGCGAGCGTGCACATTGCAACGGCAGCTGCTACTTGAGCGTCCATGACGTGCGAGTCGTGACGGCACCACCGCGCGAATGAGTTTCTCGCGAAGTTGAACGAGTGTGTAGCGACGTACTTCGAACTTCGGTCAACTTTCCCGAATATTTCGTCGAGGAACTTCGCGAGTAGTGTGGAGCTAGGGTAGAAGAAGCATTACTATTTTTTTGTGCAGTAGTTTTTGAATATTTTCAATAATAGAGATAAACTAATAAGAGATACCTTTATTTTTGAAACATTATTTAGGCCTAAATAATGTTTCAATAAACACAACAACTAAATCTCTATAAACAGTATATAAATAAACAAATAAATTAATACAATGGCTTGTGTCATATTATACATTCCCATACAATGACTTTACGGTGACGTCATGACACGACAAACAGTGACGTCACCACTAAAATTTCAATAATGCCAACTTGATGGCGTATTTTTACGACCCGATTAAAAATGGACTTTTTAATAATTTTTTAAAAAACTCTGCGTTTAATATTATTAAATAAAACTTATATATTCAGAATCAGCGTTTATTGGTCTATATGAACATATTTTTTAAAGCCATAATATTTTTCACTGGAGTTCCTTATTCATGAAAATCTGTTCAGGCGTTTCAAGGTCATCAGCTCTTTTTTGTGTCAGGGGTTACTTAAAATAGGTAGGTTTTTAAATACCTATTTACAAATTCTTAAATAATTGAAAACTGTAAACATCCTTTTTTGGATGCGATGTCTACTATTCACAGAACTATTTAACTAGTTATAGATGCAATTGAGGTCACTGGCAAAGTGAAGTGGATGGTGAGAAACAGTGGAAGATCACTTAAGTTTTTACGTTTGTTCTTTCTGAAGGAATGCTTTTCAAACCATTTTAGATTGATTTCTTTGACGTAGAAAAGGAAAAAAAAAATGAAGCATTGTTTAGTTTCAATAATCAAAACACTATCAGCCTTACTAAAAAAAAACCACAGCACGACCGATTAACTGTGTTATTGCAATAACATAAATAAACCCCGTATACACTAAAACACGTTTCATTACCAATAAGCTTTCTTACTTGGTCACGCTGTTAAAATGCGTGAAAGATCTGACAACGTCGTATATGGTTATAATTTACTAGGAAAAAATGTTGTTTTAATTATTCTCCGCCAGGGGCATTATTGGCGCGCGTGTGCATCAACGGCCAATGAAAACACAGCTTGGTGGGCTTGGTGTGTTTATGGTGGGATCAGGCGGGATGTCGAAAATTTTGTTAGATGTTGTGATTTTACTTAATAATTTCTATTGTAGTGACGAAATTACTGTTCTATTCATATAATTGATATATTTACCGTGTTATTTGTGTGGTTTACATCAGTTTAATCAAGTTATTGTACAAACGCCGTACTTTCAAAGTTGAACTGTCAGAATATTGTTATATAGGTTACATAAAAGATAAAATTTACATTTTAAGATCTTTATTTTAAGACAATTTCTTAAAAGTGATAATTTTTTATAATATTAATATCTAATACATATGTTCGTAAACGTATCAAAGAAATTAACGTCTTTAGAGATGCAAGAAATCTGTTTTAAATGTCGGTATTTTTCTAAGTTATTTTTTTGGCAATAAAAAAAACTTTGAAATCTTTTATTATTTTTTTATTGTATGCACGACGAAAAAGTGAGGTGATAGTTTCCTTACAAATTTATTACATAAAAGGAAAGTGTTTTTGAAATTTTGATTTTTTTTAAATTTCTCTACATTTTGGTCAAAAATGTTTTGGGAGGAAATTTTTTTCCATTTTTTTCCGAGTTTGAATCTTAAAATATGGCAGTTTTTGAAAAATAAAGTGTATTTCAAATACACAAATCTAAAAGGTAATTTAATCTAGTTTTCATAAATGGTATTTGTTTTTACAACACCTTCAAAAATAAGAAATATATAGAACATTCAAAATACTTTGGAAAAATTACAAATATCGTTCGGTCATCAATCGTTAAAACAGAGATAAACTACCCTCTCAGGCCGTGTAAACTATGTGTATTTCTTTCAATGAACAATTTTTTAATTAGTAATGTTTTAACATCCGCCGCCGTTTGTCAATTGAATAAAATTTTCACTGGGTTTTTTTAGTAAGGCTGTATATAAATAAGAACAATGTGTTTCAGAGGAGTCTTTAATTACAAAGTTGTTGGTTCCTCAATGATTGTAAGTAAACAAACAAGAAAACAGTTTCCTTGACAAATTTTGAATTGATTTTGCATTACTTCGCAGTTAATTGCCTTAACATCATAGTGTATTGTTTGAATGTACAGAAGGTGATCTGGGAGGAGTGTCGCTCACTGCTGGCCCCGCTGCGTGCGGGGGCCACCCTGCTGTCCCTTTGCGGGGCCCTGCCCTGTCTGCAGCGCTACCTGCTGAGGCTGCGCGCTGCACGAGACTCCACCACCTGCCACTACCAGCATCATTCTGCCGACACCACCTTGTCAGTATTATATTGTACTAACTTTTTTTTTTTTTTACACTAACTCCACACAGGAGGCCTTGAGGAAAATAATTTCCCTCAGGGCCTATGTCATCTGGGATGCTGTGTGGAGGGTCTTTTTGAGGAGAGGAAGGAATGAACATTGGTCTTGAAGAGACCCATGTTGTAGGAAGGAGGAAACACAGAGGCCGGCAAATCATTTCACAGCCGAGCTGTTGAACACAAGAACGAGTCGAAGTAACGACCCGTTCTCATGTGACAAATGTCAACCGTGTACTAATGTTGGACACGCGTTTGGCATGTTTCCCGACTATGCACCGGTGCCGAAGGGATCAATGATGCTACTTCCTCGGAGCATCTTCCATTGTAATACCGGTAGAACAAGGATAGCATTCCCACCCGACGCCTGTGCTCTAAAGATTGCAATCCGTCTGTTAAGATGGGAGAATCTATCAAACGGTCTGCCTGTTTCTGCACAGAGTTGAGGGTATTTTTCAGGTATTTTGGAGCTCCAGACCAGAGATGACTGCCAAATTCAACCGTGGGGCGCACTTGTGATTTGTACAGGGTTAGCAGTTGTGTACTATTAAAGTATCTGCGGGCTCTGTACAGTACGCCCAGTTTTTGGGAGGCTAACTTTACTCTGGCTTCGGAGCCCCCATACCTGAGCTGGGGTCCTAGCATGGTCGATCGATATAGGTTTTATCGAAAATGTCGGTAACTTGTCATCGCTCCAGAGCGCGACTGCAGGCCGCTAACGAACAAGCAACAGTTCACAACGACTAAGGGTTCCTAATTTATTTGACGTGAACTGTTATTTCTTCGTTAGTGGCCTGCAGTCGTGCTCGGGAGCGATGCCAAGTTACCGACATTTTCGATAAAAACTATATCGATCGACCATGCTAGGGGGCCTGGTCACTTATGAGCATATCAATGGAGGGCCTGTTCGGAAGATTGCCTCCGTTAAAAGAGACTAGATTTTCATTTCGATCCCTTTTAGACGTAATCAGACAAGATTGGGTCTTTGAAACATTAAATTCAACGAGATTATTTTTACCCCAAGAGAAAACACTCTCGAGGTAACCGTCCATTATTTGCTTCAAAGCCCTACGAGCTGTTGGAGTTTGTGAGCCCTTTGGGGGTTTGTCAAACAAAAAGCTATCATGAACTGTACTGTCATCCGCGTAACAATGAATTGGTGCACATGACAAAAGGTCGTTGATGTGCAACAAAAACAAAGTCGGAGACCGAACCGATCCCTGCGGGACGCCAGCATTTATCGAGTGTGAGGAAGAGATGAAACCATCGGCTACCGTCTGAATCGACCTCTCCCTCAAGAAGTCGGCAATCAACGTACACAAGGATGCGGGAAGTCCGTAAGAAGGCAGTTTGTTGACAAGTCCTCGGTGCCAAACCCGGTCAAAGGCCTTAGAAATGTCCAGTGCAACCGTTTGGGTCTCACCGAAACGTTCCAGGCATCGCCCCCAAACATGCGTCACATACGCGAGAAGATCACCGCACAAGCGGTTCCGCGGAATTCGTATTGACGGTCGTTAATAATTTTGTTCTTCTCGAGGTATGTGAGCAGTTTGTCGTTGATCACACGTTCCATCACCTTAGACGGAACTGATGTGATCGCTATGGGGCGGTAGTTGGCCGGGTTGGAGCGGTCACCCTTCTTTGGAATAGGATGGATGACCGCTTTTTTCCAACCAGAGGGCACAGAGCCAGTCTTCAGGGACATTTAAAAAAGCTTAGTCAAAATTGGAGCTATTTCTGCAGCGCACCTCTTCAGTACCAGGGCAGGTATTCCGTCAGGCCCACTAGCTTTATTAACATCAACTGACTCATTGTTACAATTCTACAGAATTAATACTCGAATCAGCTGGGTGCCGCAGTGCATTCTGTATGACGACTCATTGACAGAACTTAACACATTCACGGACATAATGCCTATTGACGTTGTTTTAGACGAGAGACGTGCATATACACGTATTTTATCAGGGATGTGATATAACAAAACACGATTTTGAATTGAATGTTTTGTTGATTAATTTTGAGCTATTGTATATTTCATTGACTGAAACACGTTCCTAGAACAATAAACTATGTACCAAAATAACATTACTTGCGTTAATTATGTGAATTAATAGGTTTTACGATGTTTTAGTCGAGGAACATGCGTCAATATTGACAGCTAAAATTCGCGGCATAAATGACGTTTCGATTCCACAGATAAAAATTATTTAAAAATATTCTGGTGTCGCCAGGCGAATGAAACTAGTGGCTATATCATCAATGATGTTGGCGCAAGCGATTCTGACCTTGTTTTCATACAAATTCTGTACATAGAAGGGTCAAAATCGCAGACAAACACTTTTATTTCGAAATATTTTTTTCACGCATGCGCAAAAGCTGCGCGCATATGAGCGGCTTCGGCTGATTACAGGTTAATTGTGAAGCGGTAATAACACAAAGTTTTCGTAAAACAGACATTTCATTTGAGACATTATAAGTGAATATTTGCGATTTTCGGAGGGGTTAAGAAAATGAAGATAATGTTGGTACTTGGTCGAAGTATGATACAGTTTAATATGACCGAAGGGGACAGGGTTGAATTAGCTAATTGGTTAACCGGTCAAAGGCCAGGCCATTTCGCGGAAATTCGCGAAAATTCACAAAAATTCACAAAAAAACACTAAAAAAGCACCATTTTCAACTTTGAATTGAATGTTTTGTTGATTAATTTTGCGCTATTGTATATTTTATTGACTGAAACACATTCACAACTCAATAAACTATCTACCAAAACAACATTACTTGCATTTATTACGTAAATTAATAGGTTTTACGATGTTTTATTCGCGGAACACGTATTTATTGCGACAGTTGAAATCGCGGAAAATTCTGACAGCTGATTGTCTTAGACGAAATCGTTTTAAAAATATTCCAGGGTTGCAAGGTGAATGAAACTTGTAGCTTCTCCGAGAGTAATGATGGCGCAAGCGATTCTGACACTGTTCTTCATACAAATTGTGTACATAGAAGGGCCAAAATCGCAAACCAAAAGTTTTTTGTCGGAATTATTATTAAAATATTTGAATTATTTTCTCGCGCATGCGCGTATGACGCACGCGCCGGCGCGTCTCCGGCCTGTCACCGGTTAACCGGGCAAAGGCCAGGCCATTTCACTAAAATTCATGAAAAAACACTAAAAAAGCACCATTTTAAACTTTGAATTGAATGTTTTGTTGATTAATTTTGAGCTATTGTATATTTTATTGACTGAAACACGTTGACAACACAATAAACTATTTGCCAAAACAACATTACTTGCATTTATTACGTAAATTAATAGGTTTTACGATGTTTTAGTCACGGAACACGCGTCAGTTGCGACGGTTAAAAACACGGCAAATTTTGACCGGTGGTTGTCATAGAAGAAATCGTTTTTAAAATATTCTGGTGTTGCAAGGTGAATGAAACTTCAAAGCGTATCATAGAGTACTGTTGGCGCAAGCGATTCTGACACTGTTCTTCATACAAATTATGTACATAGAAGGGCCAAAATCGCAGACCAAAAGTTTTTTGACGAAAATATTATTCAATTATTTGAATTATTTTCTCGCGCATGCGCATGTGACGCGCGTGCCGGTGCGTCTCCGGCCTGTCACCGGTTAAAGCAGAGCCCCAGTGAGGCCAAGGTCCTGGGTTCAATTCCCAAAGCCGTTCCCAAATCTTTTTCTGATTTTCTATATTTTATTTTGATATTCTAATGTTGTTTTCAATGATTATATAATATTGTTTGATTAATTATTCGATCCAGGGTTGGCTTCCTGGTGAACGAGGTATCCATCTGCCAGACGGCTCTGTCCTTGCCGTGCCTGGAGCCTTTGACGTCCGCACGCATCACTCTGCTCAGTGACATCAGTGCCGCATGGCTCCTCTGTGCCACCACGCATGTTAGTATTGTCTCATTTACATATAGTGGTGAAACTATCTTATTTTGTTTTCAAAGGAACAGGAAAAACAAAATCTTTTAAAGCTGGGCACACAAGGCAGAGCTAATAAGCCAAGAGGCCCCACGCAGAGCCAAAGCTTGTGTGGGGAAACTCAGATGGCTTGATGTGGCCAGGCAGGCACCGTTTAATATTTGGCGTGACCAAAATCCACTCAAGAGTCAAGTCAAAGAGTTATTTCTGTATTATTTCTTACTATTTAATTTTAAATAAATCTTTGTTGAATATTTGTGGATAAAATAACCCATTTTATGTATCAGTATAAGATTTTAGTTCACAAGCATGTTGGTTCGATGGTGATAGATCAAAATGGCCTGGTTCGGCATGGCTCTGCTCGGTCGTGTATGTCCCCCTAATTTGTATTGTGTCTAAATAGACTCATCCAAATGGTTATGTCGTGTGTCCAGCTTAAAGCATGAAACTCTTGTAAATCTCTCTTATAAACAGTTTTACTGTATTTTTAAACGACTTCAAAAAGGAGGAGGTTCTCAATTCGACTGTATTTTATTTTTTTTTTTTTTTTTAATGTTTGTTACCTCAGAACTTTTGACTGGGTGAACCGATATTGATGATTCTTTTTTATTTGAAAGCTGGTGCTTCCCGTGTGGTCCCATTTCAATTTGGTCCGGTTCTGACAATGGCATCCATGAGAAAACCATATAAGTCTTAAATTTGCGTTAAGTATGTGTGCGACAAATGGACGAATAACTCGATATCACGCCTACCGATTTTGATGATTATTTATTTATTGGAAAGGATGTACTTTAAGGGTAGTTTGATGAGAGTTTGGTTAGGTTCTGATTATGGGATTCATGACAAAGTAACAGAACTCTTCAATTCTTAGGAGCAAATTGACAATACTCGGCCAAATCTTTTATAGGCTGATACGTTTTTAGATTTTCACGGTCAAAAGTATTTTCGTTATTTGTTTTTAGGGTGTTATGCCGTATTGCGCTACCTCCTTCTTTAGCCAACGTTTCGGACAGCGTTGCAGTGTCCATCATCAGAGTAGATCCGGCAGATCCGGTAGATATAGGCTATCCGGATCTTTGAGTCACCTACCGTAACGTCGTTATGGTCAAGTAATGTCTGTCTCAAATAGTAGCACGTTTAGTAGGTCTACCCGTATTCAGACAAATTAGTTAGTGTACAGTTTGTCAAATAAGAGTAGAAAATATATGAGGGCGCCACTGTTGATCAAATGGCAATACTAAACACATAACTCATGGTGTTAAAGTCTCATTCAGTCTTAAGATCTCAAAATTAGAATTGCATATAGGTATATTATTATTATACCTTTTAAATTTTGTGTTAACATAATGAAGAATAACTATAACGTAATAAAATATAAAGCACAGTTTAGAAATTGCTCATATTTATTTAATACTAGATAAAGTACCTAGCGTTGCCTGGGCTTTAGATCATGTCTCTAATTTTAGATCTGAATATATTTAACTCATTCAGATCTAAAAGTAGTATAACTAAACTCACCATTAGTGATTCTTCCTTTCTATCTATTGTTAAATTCAAATTAATGTTAAATTAAATTAAAGCAAATCGCTTTATAAATCATCTTTTAATCAAATTTATGTCATGAAGAAAAAATGTTTTTTTTAAATTGTGGTTTACTGTGTTCTATACATTCAGTGTAATTGCACTTCAAAATAATATTTGACAGTTAAATTGGTGTTGCCGGTCTACAAATTTAGTAGTTCCAGTTTTTATATTTTCTACTCTTTTTTGACAGACTATACTTCAGATTCACTAAAAATCAAAAAATAAACAAATATTTTAACAAAACAAAAAAACGACTTCAAAAAATGCACTAAAAAGAAAAAAAATTATTTCATATTCTTCTACAACTTAATAATCAATTTACTTTTTCTATTCATCAATTTGTAGGTACAATTGTTATTTTTGAAGTCGGTATCAGCCAAGGTACCCGGCGTTTTCACTTGACAGCTCCCCTGCCGCCGCGGCCCCGCTCTCGCCCCGTCAAATCGCGCGTGCGACACAAGCACATCTCACCTATAACTATGTATGTAGTTAAAAACTTGCTGACACCGACTCCAAAAATAACAATCGTACCTACATATTGATGAGTAGAAAAAGTAAGTTGATTATTAAGTTGTAGAAGAATATGAAATTATTTTTTAACTTTTTTGTGCATTTTTTGAAGTCGTTTTTTTGTTTTGTTAAAATTTTTGTTTGTTATTTAACTACTCTACACTTACTAGTTACCAAATTATTGTAAAAGTTTTATGAAATTAAATGTAGCTCGCATTGCTTTACATAAATATTTTATTTTCTATTGATTTCCTTGTTTTAATTAGTGCTATAAAATACCCTTTAATTTGAACCCGGAGTGGTAGATACTCTCAGTATCTACTACTCCAGGTGCTAGAAAGACCATTATTCAGAATCAAAAGATTGCTTGAAATGTCTTTTGTCATTTTTGGTGGCCAGGTATGAATGGCAGGTTATTTACCAACCTTCCTCTTTCCCATCTCATTCTCTTCACCACTCCCTTCAACCTGACAAAATGGTGATGCCGTGACCATGGCCAACATTGTGATGGGTAATAACTAATGGATTTGTGACATTTTCAGGCATCAGTCCACCCTAAAGATGAGGAGGCCGAGAACCTGGCTGCCGCGCTGGTGGAGGGAGCCCTCGGCCTCTTCCACTCCATCGGGGAGATCCTCAGGAACTCCACTAGGGCAGGGGGCTATGTGAGTATTTGAAAGAATTTCGAATTTTTTAAAATATTTTGATCCAGCTGAAGTCCCCGTTTCGCTCGGGCTTTGCACAGTTTTTTTTGAAAAGTAATGTAGGAAATGCCTATTTTGAATAATAAATAATAACAATTTATTAATGCCATTTTGTGATAGTTCACCTCAAATGCGCTTTACGCTGAATAACCTATCCTCAAAGAGTACTGAATTTAAAACTAAAATAAACTAATGTTAACTTACCCTTGGTAAACTAAAGTTAACTTACTATATTAAAGGTGAGCACTCAAAAATAGGGCCAAACGCCGATTTGTGACCTTCAGAGGTGAGCAATACTACAATGATTTTTCTGTAAATTCTACACATGTAAAATATCTATGGTTTCCAGTGAAAAAATTGCAAAAATGTGGTGTTTATAATTCTATGAAATTTATACTTACAATGTCTATATAGGTGCAATTTGAAAACCGGAAAAGGCAGTTCTGAAAGTTTCCTAAAATTCCACTATGTATTTCGTATAGAACATATTCCAATAATTGTCTCCCGTTGTCTGACAGGTGTACCAAAACCACCTGATGATTGGCACGTGGGTGCTGCTGAGTGGCCTGCACCAAAGTCTTACAGGGCCGCAGCCCTCGGGGCCCCCTCAGACCGGCAAGAGCCCCGCCAAAGCCACTTCACGCCCCTACAACCTCGCCAGAATGTAAGCAAGGCTAGCAGTCAATAATGGTGTGCTGGTACAAACCCTGATGTACGAAAGTGAGGCTTGCAATTACCAAGTATGGAGAAGGATAAAAGTGAACTGAATGCTATTGAAATGAGATCCCTGCAGTAAAATTATTTTTCCATCGTGCATTATTGTAGAGCAGGGTTTCCCAATCAGTGGTCCGTAAGAGGGTAGAAGATGGTCCGCCGGTCAATAAACGAGCCAGCGTGCGGGCGGTCCCTGGTCGAGAAGCCTGAATAAAAAAAATCGGTACAATATTCAGTTTATCATTATTGTACCCTGTGGTCAGTGGTCATTATGGTAATCCGTTTCGCCCCACCCCATCCTATCCCGTTCTACCCCCTCCGTTGTGGTAAATATTCTGCTAGAACCTGTCCCACCCTATCCCATTATAATAGCTATCCGTCCCGGGTGCCACCGTATAGGGTGGAAAGTTGACAAACACAAATTTCGACTTCATAAAAAATTGGTCCATCCTGGGGAGGGGGGGGGGGGTGGCTAGAGGGCCCCCCTTCGCTACGCCACTGCTTGTGGTCCCTGTCGAAAAAATAAACGTACAAGTGGTCCCGGGCAGTGGCGGCCGCTGCCTTGAGACTGTGGTGGTTCACTTTTTTTTTTACATGAATACCACACAAGAGTCCAAACTGCTGCCGTCTGGAGCCAGTGGGACTATGGCATCCCCAATTGGCGTATGTTGTGAGGCTGAAGGTAGAGGGGAGGGGAAGGAGATAGGGAAGAGGAAGGTGGGGATAGTACCTGGCTATTCAGATCTGGTCACCAAACACGGCTAACGCCATTTCAAGCAACGTTTCAATTCTGAATGGTTGTCTTACACCAGGGCGATACTGAGAGGATCTTCCACTCTGGAACATGCCGCAAATAAACTTTATATAATTTTAAATGAATAAATTGTGAAATAACACAAATTAATCAAATAAAATTTATTTGCCACGCCGGGATTCGATCCCGCAACCTTCGTAATGCTAGTCAAGAGCCTTACCGCTGGACTATGCCGGCCGTCAGACAATCCGTATCTACTTATGACAAAAAATTATTAATTAGGAATTTTCAATAATTAATTTATTTTCAAACAAACTGTTATTTCCTCTTATATATTCAACACTGGTTGCACTCATTTTTGTAATAAAATTAAATATTAGGTTATTGGTCTTTAATATAATCAATATAAAAAAGACAAAACAATGACAATTATCACGTCACGTCAAGCGCGCGCCGCTAGACGCAAACTGATCTATGTATGATCTTCGCCGAAATTCGATTGTATTCGTGTCACCTCGGGTCATGGTTCGGGTCAATGATTGACCGCCAATCAGTAAACTTCGGCAAGGATCGGAATATCTTGGGTGGGTGGCACACCAATTGAAGCCAAATTCTGATACAAATAGCGAAATCCACGCGCTTTCGATGTTTTAAATATTTCATACAAAAATACGATTTCGTTCGTTTGCAAACCGAATGCACACCGATACGGCTGATACGAGGGCGCTAGGCGGCCGCGCTAATCGAGATTAAAAGCATTCTCCTTGATAATATTCGTAGCTTTATATTGGTAACTAATATTTTGAAATGATTAAATTAGAGATTCTATAGATTTAAATTAGATAAATTAAATTAGAGATTTTATAGTCGTCAATAAGTAAATAAAGTAAATTTAGACATTATAATTAAATAAAGTAAATTTAGACATTATAATTTTCCAGTGCTGCACACAAACACACTGTGCGACCAGCCGCCCTTGGTCCCGGGTCAAAAAAAGGTTGGGAACCACTGTTGTAGAGGATTTTGTTTTTGTGATGTTGTGTTAATTTAGACATTCTTTGTGATAAAAAAATTCAAGTGCAGCAAAAACTAAAAAAATCTCAACCAAGGAGCCTTGAAAAGTGAGGTCATATTCACAGCAGCCAATGAGCGCAGACCTGGCGCCATTTCTGTTTTATATCTCAACCAATAGGAGCCTTGATTGGAGTTTTATGCTTCGCAGGTGCTGTCATTTCCGTTTCATCCGAATTCTTAATCACAACGGGGCTATAGAAGTTTCACTTTAAAAAAAATATAAACATGTAAAAGCCCAGCTGGGCATGAAATTCACAAATAAATAAATAAAAGCATGTATGACTGTGTTAAAAATATAGAGAAATGGAAAGAATACATTGCAATGGATAAGATTAAGAAAGGGATGCTTAGAATGTTTTGGACTTGTGGACTGAACGATCGAAGAAAGGTGTGTAAGGAAAATATATTAAGTCGAGGAAGACATGGCACGGTCAAGCAAATCAAATGATCGGTTGGATGGCTCAGGTGACGGTTACATGACGACAGTAGGAGGTCTTCAAATATTGTTAGGCTATTTTGTAACCAAGGAATGTTTGTCATTTAACTTTTCAAGTGCCAAAAGTACCAATTGGATATGAAATTTTTTTATCTGTTGAGCGCCGGCGTATCCATTTGTAAATCTGACATTAATGAATTTTTTTCGTAGGATTTTTACCTTCTGCACACTATCAAAAGCTAAAATCAAAATAATTTGAATATTTCGCAATGAATCCAAAAACTGAAAACTGTTTTTAAAAGGCGATTAAATACGCTTTCAAATTGTATTATTAGAAGTAAGCATGTTATTTTTGAAATTTTTAATGCAAACATAAAAAAATTACACCTTACATTGTTCTGGTGGAAGTTTGACATCATAAATCTGAATAATTTTTTTTTTTATGGATATCTATGGAATTCAAATCATAGCGTAGTGTTATCTCTTTCTAACACTGCTTAGATCACATTTCTTATCATGATAGTTAGGGAGATGTAATGATTTTTATGAGACCGTACGAGCTGTCCCCTAAAAGGGTTAAATTTACTCTAACGATAATCGGATGTTTGTCGCCTAAATGTGTCAAATTTTGTCACACGGTTAATAGAAATTAAGTTAAATTTTAAAAATTATTTAATCCTTTCTTCTCTCCAAACAAGAATAAAATCGAGCTTTAACCAGTCGAGAGCCATAATAATAATAATAATTGGATAATTTGTATAGCGCCGTTTTTGTGAAAAATCACCTCAAGGGCGCGCCCCTGCCTGAAACTAACTTCCATACTGGAAATTACGGAATGCATCACTTTGAAGTAATATTTTGTGGATTTATTTTGAGCTATCGTACATTTTATTTACCGAAACACATTCCTTGAACAATAAACTATCTATAAAAACAACATTACTTGCGTTTATTTGATAAATTGATTGGTTTTTCAATGATTTTGTAAACTCGGACTTTGACAGTTCAAATCGTGGCAAAATCTGACACCCAGATGCCATAGATAATTCATTTAAAAAATATTCTGGTGTTGCTAGGTGAATGAAACTATTGACTACATCAAGAATGATATTGGCGCAAGCGATTCCGACCTTGTCCTTCATACAGTTTCTTTACACATAAGGGTTATTAACGCATTTAAAAAAAAAAAAACGCGAATTTGTTCCGCGCGCGCATATCCGGCCAATAAGCGGTAAATTGATTTATATTTTTAGCATTTATGACATGTGGTGGAAGTTTGTTCCATGCTTCCACTAATATATTTGCAATCTATCTATTTCCTAGGATTGAAAGTAAAAGGTGTTGTTAAAAAATTGTGTCCATGGAGATTTACATTTGTGTTATTGGTGAAGAAGTCTGAATACCAAAGCAAGTATAGTGTCCAGTGAAAGTCTCACTCAAGTCACCCCTTTCTCTTTTTCTTTTAACCTTGGTAATTTTAGTTCCTTGAGTTTATCTTCATATTGCCATCTTGCTATTATTGTGAATCGTCTCTGTACCCTCTCTATTAGATGTATATCCTTGCAATATAGTCCAGGAGAGGTCGTACATATGTTTTGTATATTTTTAACATCATGTCCTGAGTTAGAGCAAGGAAGGCTGTACGTTAGTATGTTGATTGTTCCAGTCAGCAAGGCGTACACGTGACCTGGGTGGCCCTAGGCGCCCGCTGCTTGGAGGGTCTGCGCGCGCTGCTGGCGGATGCACGGCTTGAGGCGGAGGGGGAGGATGCAGCCGTGGCAGCGGAACCGCCGGCGCCATTGGACGCTCCGGTGCCGCACACGGCCGCGCAGAGGGTGGCACGCCTAGTGGCTTGTGCGCCGCTGCACCAGGTCAGTGATCCACTCTACTCGACGATGCCTCTTAACCCCCCAATCTGACTTTATCTGTCAGTTAATCCTAGTCATGGCAGATATTTTACAATGTGTCCAAAGTATCTGCCATGACTAGGATTAACTGCGAGCGTCCAAAGGTAAAGTGCACTGACTTCGGGAGGCGATTATACATGGTAGTAAATCTTAACCACTCCAGCGACGGTGTATTTATGGATTCACCTGCGATCATTAAAAAAACATACCTTTGAATATTAATACGGACACATACTAACTGCTTACTTCAATTTAAAGCCAAAGAATTTACCTGCTGTTCATAATTTATCACATTAGGAGTGGAAGCACATAATATAATAATTAAATTAAGTTGAATAATGCATGTATGTATGGTGTTGTTTCCAGCTTCTGGTGGTATTGGGAGTGGTGTGCTACCGAAAGGCCACGGCGCTGAAGAGGGCCGTGGTGCAGAAGCAGCATGAACAGGATGCCGACCATTCTGACTCCACCGTCTACTACCAAGACATGATCATGTGCTCCGAGGACTCGGAGACGGACGATGGTAATGCTAACAATGCATAGCCTTTCTGTCTTATTGAGATGTCAATATACTTGTCAAGTAGACCGTAAATTGAATACGTTTGGTTCAGAGAAATGCCCATTGTAATGTCTTTGCTTTTTGTAGGATGGCCTTTTAAATTTAAGATTTACTCTTAGATGGCGGAGTACAGCCTAATAAATGTAATAATGTCTTTGCTTTTTATATATGGCCTTTTAAATTTAACTCAATTTGGATGACTAATAAAGAAGTAATGAAAGAGACACTGGACAACCTTCCACACTCTTATATAGCTACGTAGTTCTCTCTTTCAAGCCGTTAGATGCAAAGGGAGATGTGGCATGACAGCTCTCGCTGAGCTGCAACAAAAATGCACGTACTATCAAGGCAGCTATGCAATGAAAGATATACATTTGGTGTTAGTAGAAACAAAGAGGTTCTCCCTTATTTCTAATATCTACGATCAAGTCTAATACTATTAAGTCTATTATTAAGATCGAAACCGTATTAAGAGGTATACTTTCGCCTTTCAGAAGACAGTGAGCCACTCCTGGGGCTGTGGTTCGAGTCTACACTGGTGGCTCCGGACGGCAACGAGGTCTGCACCACCGGTTCCGGAGGGGCTACCGACGGCCAGGACTCTGCCCGGGCGTCCAACGCCCCCGGTCTGGTGCCTGACAAGGCTGAGCCCTACTCCGTTAGTATTCATTCTAACCTAACTGATACAGTAGAACTCCAACCCCTCAGACCTCGGGCATATTCTGTCAGAAGGTCAATAAAATCCAAATAAATGGAATATTTCTGAATGTATCTGAAAACTTAAAACTATTTTTGAAAAGTTATGAAATACGCTTTTAAAATTTTGTTTTTTTGAAATAGTCGTGTATTTTTTTTTTAAACATGAAGCATAAAACGTCACAGTCAGTTCTTCAAATTTAGATATTTAATAATCATTATCTAAAGGTGTTTTTCCCGTTTGTCTTAAAATTGCTACGATCATACCATTATATAAAAATGGTCCCAAAAATGATATTTCAAATTATCGACCAATTATTATTTTAACTCCTCTATCGAAAATATTAGAAAAAGTAATAAAAAAACAAGTTCTTACATTTTTGGATACCATTAAAATATTATCATCTACGCAGTATGGTTTTAGAAAAAACCTGGGTACTGGTGACGCTATAGCTAATGTAACTAATACAATTAGAAAACTGGATGAAAGCAAAAGATGCTTAGCAGTTTTCATTGATCTTCAAAAAGCTTTCGATACAATTGATCATGAAATACTGTACTTAAAACTAAAAAAGAAATAGAATAACCGAAATAACTCTAAACCTACTTAGAAGTTATTTAACTGGAAGAGAACAAATTGTACAAGTTGGTAAAAGAAAGAGCAAATCTCTTCCAATTAAATTCGGGGTCCCCCAGGGAAGCGTATTAGGACCTATACTATTTCTGATTTATATAAATGACCTTATGAATCTTCCCGTAAATGGAAACATTATGAGCTTTGCAGATGACACTGTTATTACATATATTCCACGAACAAGATTGGATAAGAACCTACAAGGAGGCGGAACATGGCCTGGCTGTACTTCAAAACTGGCTAAAAGTAAACTCCCTTACATTAAATGTTAATAAAACTAAATATCTAACTTTCTCCAAAATCAAAAGAGGACAACCAATGAATGTGCATACCCTCAAATTACATGAATGTCAAAATACTTTTCCACAATGTTCCTGCCCATCTATAACCCAAACAAAAAGTATTAAATATCTTGGGATTGAAATTGATGAAAAACTACAGTGGAATTCACACTTCCTCAAAATATTCCTCAAGATCTTACCTCAAAAAAGCTAACAAAACTCATCTACTTCTTCAAAAAATTAAGAAACATCTTGATTTAAAGAGAGTATATTATGCTTTATGCCACTCTCGATTGGAATATGGAGTAATAGGATGGGGCTCAGCAGCATCTAATCACTTAAAACAATTTAAGATAACTCAGAATTGCATCATAAAGACCATTCTAAAGGTCCCCATAAGGACGTCAACAACGAAATCGTCAGAAATTTTTAAACAGTTTGATGTTCGAAGCATACAGAAAATCTATGCCAAAAACATTCTAGTACATCACCACAAAAATGATTCAAAGGCAGACACCTCACATGCTCATAAAACCAGAGCTAAACAAACAGACATACTTAATATACCAAAGTGTAACTCTTCATTTGGTCAAAGAAGTTCTGAATTTTTAGCAGTAAAGTTGTATAACAAACTCCCACTTAGTATCAAACAAACTAAAACAAAAAATAGCTACATTAAGGACATTAAATGTTGGCTGAAGAATCTATCGGAAAATGAACTTACTAGTATACTTAAAACATCGTCATAGAAGTTTCTGGAAAACCTTATCCACACAATAAAGTTAAACCATAGAAGTCGCTGAAAAACCTATCCAAAGCATAGTCCCCCTCAGCACAGGATCTCCTAGTGAGGGGACTAAGAATATATTTTATTTTTTATATGTACATCTAACTAACATGTTTAATATAAAAATGTAAAAAATATTATATAGTTACTAAATTTAAAAAAAAAAAAAAAAAATCGTAAAAAAATAGAACATATTTGTATAAATCAAAATTTTGGCAGCAGATTACACTCGCGGCTAACCCTTCAAATTAGGTATTCAAAGTAAATTTGTAAAAATATGATGTGTTTCTGTGTAAATTGCAATTTTGTGGACGGTATACATCAATACCAAATTGAGGTTTATGAAATAATGATACAAATCGTCGCTGTTAAATCAAACCCGGCATATGTGCAAAAATTGAGCTTTTGAGTTGTTGGTGTCAAAAAATTTCTTTTTTTTCCATCTATTTTTATGTCGAACCGGCATATCGTATAGTTGAATAAAAATCTGTCAGATGACGTTGGGCCGGTATGCATTTACGCGGGAATAGCCATTTAGTTTATTAGAAGACAGATCTATTGCGCGATACGCCAGTCGCTTCAAAACCTTTAAGAAGGAAAAATGTCCATCATGTAAGTAAAACTGAATTATCTCACAATAGTACATGTTTATTATTACGCAGATAATCTTTGGCAGATACTTATTGGCAGTTAACCCGGTTTGCACTTAAATACTCGTAAGCGTTTAAAACTAAAACAACCTCAACTAAAACAAACCGGCATATAAGCCAAAATATCGGTTTACAGGTAAATTTTCTCCCAGCAAATGAAGCAAAATGTTAATTAAAACCGAAATATGTTTTAATAATTCAGTTTGAATTGTATCAAAACAAAGTTTCATGTGATGTTATTGAAGATATGCCGGTTTATTTTTTTCTTCGGTATCTTTATGCAAGATGTTTTACGGCTTACTAGGCTCAAAATCGACCCTTGTAGGTAGATACTTAACCCAATAGCTGCCCAAACAATATACTCTGTCAACTATCACACGCCAAGCTATTTCAGCCTTTTTTAAGTTCTCAATTAAATTAATCTTTACGGCATTCCCTTTGCCATTGAGGGCTTTGTTTATATTAGACACTCATTACTGATATCTTTAGTACATACTTGATAAGATATTTGAATCCTCGAGTGTGTCCCGTAATGTATTTTCGACATAAATAATAAACACCAACAGAATAATTGAGTGCGGCGAACCGGCCATAGTGCTGACTCACTAACACAAATAAACAAAGAGATATAAGATAAACACTCGCATGTCATTATGGATTGTATCGAGTTCGGCAACGATTCTCCAACTTTTTCACATTTTATATTTGATATTGCACTAGATTGTATTACATTTTATTTACACAATGTTTTAAAGATTAAAAATTAATATTCCTTTTTTTCGTGGAATATTGTTGAGCATGGCCAAACACATAACGGTACGTTACATTCGCCACACATGTACTTCGTCGCTTTTCTTGTTTTTGGTCTAAGATTAGTGTTTGAGCAAACATAACAGTTTTTATAAGGTTTTTGGGTTTTTTCCTTTGCGGGTATAGGTATCGGCATATGTTTTACTAGCATTTTGACAGATAACCGTAATGGCACATCTTGTGACGTACATGGACCAACTTCAGGGTGCGATGTAGTATGATATTTTTCTAATAATTGTCTTATCACATATAATTGGAAATCAGGAAAAGTAATGTTTTTGGAACTAACGGTTTTGTGCATAATGTACGAAAGTAATCGATTAAATGAAAGAAAACTTTTTTATACCACTTAATTGATTTTCTAAGGGAATTTACACTAGTTATCATCATATCCGCTTTATCTACTAAGCCCATGTTTTTATTGTAATCTTGAATACAATTTGGCTTCGAAACTACTTCTCCAGTTCTAAAATTTATTTTCCCAGTTGGAGAAACTTTATCATCATGAAGCGTCGTTAACATGTGAATTTCTCTTTTGTCGTGCCATTTTAATGCCATCAGTGAATCGGAATACTGAGAAGTAATTTCCCCTTTCTTCAATTTATTGAATTTTGGCATGTTTTTACGGTTTTTTCGCACCGTTCCACATGCGTTAGTTTGGTGGTCATGCAAAAATTTAAATAATATTGGTCTAGTGTACCAATTATCTACATATAATTTGTGGCCTTTACCGAGGTAGCCATTTAACATAGTGGTGGCAACAGCTCCTGAAGCCCCGAGACATAGTTCGTCAGTGACATCCGTCCCATCTCCGCAATAAATAATTATATCTAAAACATAACCTGTCTTCGAGTCGCACAAAACAAACATTTTTATTCCAAACCGATGGCGTTTGGATGGAATATATTGTTTAAACTTAAGACGTCCTTTGAATTCTATGATGCTCTCGTCAATGCATAGATTTTCGTATGGTACCATTGTTTCCTTGAACATTTTTCGAGTGTGATTGACCAGAAGCTTAATTTTATTTAATTTGTCACCAGTAATTTGAGAATCAGGGTCTGACATATGCAGCATACTCAGCAATATCTGGTAACGATTTCTTGCCATCGTCTTGCCAAATATATTACTTGTCAGAAGGGGATCTTTCGACCAGTGCTCTTCTATCGTGTGGTGCTTATTTCTGGTCATTAGCATTGTCACTGCAATAAATATGTACAGTTCATTAACTGATGTATCTTTCCACCTGCGAAGCCTTGAATGTTCAGAAATAACTTTATTTCTAATAGTCGCTTGATAATATTTGTTTGTCTCCTTGACAATTTCGGCCATTATATTTGTATTTAGAAAGTGTTAAAAAAAAATTATTTCCGGGGAATTTTCTGATAATAATGGGGTCGCGATTATTCCAGATGGAAAATCATTAAATTGATGGATGATTGGTTTAAAATTTCCGGAATTCACAGTCCAATTTCCTGACGAAGTTCTTTGGGTAACTCCAGTCTCCATAGGCTCATCTTCATTGTCACTAGGTTGCGTTATAAAATCCGAGTCATCATCACTTTCCTCAATTTCAGAGTCAACATCGAGGACGAATTCTCTTATCTCTTCTTCACTGAGATCGCGTCTTGACATATTTAGGGATATTAAAATTGAAGTTTCAAAAATGATTGTATAAAAGTACACACGAAATGAAATATCAAACTAAATTTTAAAAAAAAACACAAACTAAATTCTCAATTCGGGAATAAAAACTCAAGTCCACTTTTCCTCCGAATATCAAAAAAACTTTTAGAACCACACTACGTAGAACGTAATAAGAACCACGTGACATCCACACACACAACGCTGCGATGGCGGGAGAATCAAACGACTGCGCCAAGAAATCTGTTGACCTTTTTTGGATGCTGCTTTTCGTAATATAAACGATTTAAATTATCATATTTTACAAGAGATGTCGCTAAGAAACAGTTCATAATATATTACAAAATAATATTTAGCCCCATCTACCATTAGAACTTAGAAATATCATTCTCGAAACATTCATACTGGCGATTTACGTGATACGGCGTACATGGCAGTTGTGGCACGGATCCGCGTAAATGGCAGCGATTGGGTTAAACTAACTACCACATAGCTTTAATATTTATATCAGATTACTTATAATATTGTTGTTTGTTGAAGGAAAAAGCGTACAGCTTAAAAAGATGCAAATTTAATAGAAGAACTTCAGCAAAGAAGATGCGAAAGTGCGGTCAGGAATACGAGTCTAAAACCCGAGGAAGAGTGAACAAACGAAACATGAAACCTCCTTGCCACAACTGTAAACTCAAGTGCACCGGAAAGAGATTTTTGCAATGTTTTGGGGAATGGGAGACTTTCAAAGACAAAGAGAATTCGTAAAAGATAGCACACAGATACTCCCAAGTATCAGAGGATTACATTGAATCATAAAAGGGGCTCTAATCAATCATACCCGATAACGAAATATGGGGAAAAAATATGGGTATGCAAACAGTTTTTTAAAAACACTTTTGACCTATCGGACAGAGCTATACGTACAACCTTTGAAAAAACAGACGAAAGCACAGGTGTGCTAAGCTTGGAAATGAGAGGCAAAAATGAAAAGGATCGAAAGTTGGAAAAAGAACTTGTGAAGAGTGCAAATGTTCACATTGAAAAAAATCACAGATTTCCTAGTCATTACTGCAGATCTCAAAGTTCTCGGGAGTATACCGATGGTAAAAAATCTATCGCCGAACTTCACAGAGTTTATCTAAAAGAAAAAAAGGAGTCAAACCTTGCAGGAATCAGCTACTGCCAGTGCAGAGCTATTTTCAAAAGTCATTCAACCTTTCTTTTTTCACACCGAAGAAAGATCAGTGTGATGTTTGTCTCATTTACCAAAAACTTACGCAAGCGTACCTTCGCAGTACGCCATGGCCATGAAAACAGCAAAGAAAAGTGGCAAGCCTTACCCGGTTCATGAATTGAGTCATGAGGACATTTTTGACATAAAACTCTGAAGGACTCCCAAGTAGTTTTACCCATGTTGGACATTCGAATTTTTAAAGTAATTAAAGACGACGGCAGCTTTTACTACAAAACACCCTACGGATCACATGCCTGGGAGGAGGCGAAGAAAAGGAATAAACGGGGCAAAGGGAGCGGCAAGCTTATTCCAAAAGACTTACCATTGATGAGAAGAAGAAAAATGATGAAAAGTTAGTTACCGCCGGGATAATACCGTCAATTTATACAGATTTCTATAAAAATTTACGAAACTATGAAGTTACCAGTAAAGGAAGAGCAATATTATATTGATTGTTGTATAAAAAAAATTGTAAAAAATTAATTATTTTATCATTGACAACATTATCTTTTTTTTCTAACAGGTTCCAAAAGAAGAAGCCACTGTGAAACAAAAGCAAATATTACACTGATTTTAAATTCATACTGGCATATCTGCATATTTCTCTTAATTTAAGCAATTTTCAATTTATTCACAACTACTACTTCAATAAGCAGTATTCGTCTAAATTTTATTCATACGTAAGTTGGCTTTAAGGTGAACCAAACGGACGTTTAATGGAAAATATCACAAGCGAAAACTTTAAAGCGCTCTGGTGAAAAATATGCATTTTGCAGATATGCCGGTTTGATTTCACAGCGACGAAATATTAAGAAAATGTGTAACCGCTTTAATTGAAATTTTATGACATTTTACCGCCACGTCAGGCCGTCAGGTTCAGATTTACAAAAGTAAATGATTTATATTATTGATGTAAGGTAGGCACGCTGTGACACCACCTCACAGGGGGTTAGAGTGGCAAATGAATTTTTATTATATGCGCGCATCTACTAAACTACCTAAACCAAATAGCACGGTACTCTAGAAAAAGATTGGATTGGTGAGTCAGATAATTTAGAATGACAATCACGGTAAAAAATAACATTAGCAAATGGCGATAAGGCAGCGTTTGAGAAATTAACGATGAGGATGGTTGAACTTCCTAAACTAGACTGGCTGGTGGTTGTCGGCGGGTGGCACTTTTAGGTACCCAATAATGTAGGTATAGTTGTAGGTATCCAATGTGCGAATTAAAACAGTAAGTTTGAATTCTTGCTAAACCATAAATGAAGCAGAACAAACCTGTCTGGATTCCATTTGGCATTATGAAACATTTGTTTTTTGCAAAATTAAAAAATTTTCAAATTACAAGGATAAAAAATTATCATGATTCGGATGATGTCGGAAGTATTATTCAAATATTTGAATTATTTTCTCACGCATGCGGATATGACGCGCGCGCCGGCGCGTCTCCGGCCTGTCACCGGTTAAAAGTGATAAAAAAACAAAAATCCTTTACCTAACCTAACATAACCTATTTAACCTAGTTTTCATGACTTTATATCACTCTTCAAAGGTGTGTTGAAGTGCCACGGTGTTGAGTTATCCAGTCACTGTAGACTATAATAAGTTTCAAATTTCAAATTAACAAATTTATGGGGCCTTTTTTTTCCAAAAAATTTTGAGTTGTTTGGTTTTGAGGTGTTTTTTCATATTAACAGGGTTCTACCGTATTGGAAATTGGGATGGCAGAATATTAGTCAAAATACTGTAATTTACAATGTATTTATTATCTCTGTTGTTAGTTTGCATTCCAACCGAATAACTGTATTCATTCTAACCTAAAAACCTTATTCATTCTAACCTAACAACTGTGTTATATAAAGCCTTTCGACTGGTTTTTGAAATATTTTTGGTCTAAATACAAATGGAATACAATAAGACAGTTAACAAAGCGGATAATGATATCTTAAATTTCCCTTCCAGTACATCAGCCTGGCTACAGAGGTGTTCTTGCTGCTGGTGGGGGAGGTGCTGCACAGCGACAGCCGACTTTGCGGCTCGGCCACCGGCCTCCAGGAGACGCAGGTGGCATTGCTAGCCGCGCTGGTCAGGGACCTCGATCGGGAGACGGCCAGAACCGACACAGGTGAGCAGACACAATGTTATTGTTGCAATTAGTACATCATCCTGCCTCGGAGGTGTTCCTGCTGCTGGTTGGGGAGGTGATTCACAGTGATAAGCTGATGAAACTTCTAACCTCTGATATATTATTATTATTTATTGAGCAGGCAGCATTCTGCTGATGCGCACATATCTTGTAAAATAAGTTTAACAGCAATTAAGTTGTCTCTAAATAAGAATCCATGCAATGGATCTTTACAAGTTTTTTAAGATTGGATGCAATGGATCTTTACGAGTTTCTTGAGTCAGTTATTTTCATATTGCCATCTCTTCTCATTTTGAGTACATGTTTTTGTTTCAATGTTTTAGGCACAATCTCCCCATGCTTTGGCGCCCGACTGGGTGCACTGTACGCCTCGTTCAGCTCGGCCCTGGTGCGCTATCTGCATGCGCTGACGGGAGCGCCGCGCTTTGCTTCGTTGCGTCAGACCCTCCTGGAGCAGCTAGGCGCCGCGCCACCACCGCCCGGCGAACAGACCGGCATGGTGCCGCTACAGGTAAAATGATTTAATTGATTTTTCATTTTCAGATTATGTTTTTATCCATTAGAAATTTGAACTGAATACATACTCTGATTTCTGTAATGAATAAATAATGTTATTCCTTACTAAAAGTCATGAATTTAACATTTACAACCAGAGAAATAGATACTCTCAGTAGATCCCTGGTAAAAGACCACCATTCAGAATTGAAATGTTGATTGAAATGAAAACTACGAGTATGTATATCCGTATTTAGATCTGAAAACCAAGGTACTTTCCAACCTTCCTCCTCCCATATTCTTTCCCTCTCTCAAGAAGTATTTTTCTGTTACTATCGTAAAAGAGTCCCATCTGTTTGAATGTGCGTCTAAGGCATACCCAATAATTGAGGATGTCGTTAGGTTGAAGGTAGCGAGAGGGAAAGTACTTAGATGGGATAGAGAGGGATTGAGTTCAGTTCAGGTAAAAATTTCATGCAAGCATTTTTTAGAATTATCGAGGTTCTGATTATCAGGGTCCTAATGGTCATACTCATAATTCGAAATAAACTTTCTGATCTTAATCATCAGATGTAGATGAAACTTCAAAAAATTTAAATAAAACCTATGTAAATTATTTCAGTTTCTGAAATAAAATTTTTGGAAGATGAGCCCCGATATCAAATTTTAAATATCAGAGAAAAGTAGAAATCGCTCTGGAAAACCTGGAATTATCAGGGAATTTTGATATTTGTTTTTTATAGCCACTGTGCTAGAGTTAAATTTGTCTGATTTTGCCTACTACTTGTGCAATTTTTACATTAACGTTAAATCACCACTTGCATTGTTCCGTGTGGCAGGTGGGCTGCCGTGTCGTAAAGCTGATGGGCAGCGTGATTCTGGGCCGGCCCGTGGCTGACCGCGAGACGGGCATCCTGGCCCTGTGGAGCAAGACTGTGGGTACTCTGGTGGAGTGCGCCCTGCAGCAGCTGCCTTCTCAGGACCATGAGTATGAAGGTGCGTAATGGCAGTGCTTATTTATCATAGTTTGCTTGCCAAACCTAACTTTAGAAATTTGAATGCTAAACTACTATTTTACCTAACCAAACCTTTACCTTAGAAATTTGGCTTGTTTTTTAGTTTGATAAAATTTTAATCAGAATGATATTGATGCTATCACTGATACTGTATGTTAAGTGTATCAGAAGGGCTCCCTGTAGAGAAAAATGATTTATTATACTTTGTAATTGTTGTTTAAAACTAATTTTGCTGTTACTGCCCTCAGTTGTAGATTTATGTTTTCGAATTCAGCGGAATGAACACTCGAGCCTACCAGGCGCGCAGTGTGTTCCATACGATAACTGTGTTAGCTTAGCCAAATATGAATTAATTTATTTTTAACCCGTCAAAGGCCGTCTGTTATAAATGGGTAATTTAGCAGAAAGACTTCAAGAAAACATGGTTTCAAGTAGGAAATCTTCTAGTTTATTTCACGGCACATTTTACAATAACTTTGTTCCCGACCCGAACAAAAACACTTAAATTGGCCACTTTGACCACTCGCTAGATAATGCTAGCTGTTTACAGGAGATCCACTTATTAAGAGCATGTTTTCAACTAAAATTCTCCTATTTATAACTACACGTTTCCACACATAAACAAAACAACCACCATTGTTAATTTATAAATATGATACAGATTCCAGAAATCTGCTTTATCGTCTAGACTTAAACCAGTGCAGCCCTATGGCCGCAGCCTGTAATCTGTGATTCAAACAGTCAAGTTACAAAATATACCGCTAGGTGGCAATAACCTTCACTTTTTGAACAAAAAATGAAGGTTATTGCCACCTAAATAAAAATTTGAAAAAATCCAGGTAAAATATGGAAATTTCCTAACAAAACACCACTTCGAATTTTGAATTGAATGTTTTGTGGATTAATTTTGAGCTATCGTATATTTTATTGACCGAAACACATTCCTAGAACAATAAACTATGTACCAAAACAACATTACTTGCGTTAATTACGTAAATTTATAGGTTTTACGATGTTTTCGTCAAGTAACACGCATCGACTTTGACAGATAAAATTCGCGGCAAATTTGACATTTCGATGCCACAGATAAAATCATTTAAAAATATTCTGGGTTTGCCAGGTGAATGAAATTTCTCCCTAGGACATGGCTAAACGTTGGCGCAAGCGATTCTGACCTTGTCTTTCATACTAATTCGTATTTACTATATCTAATTAGTACATAGAATGGTCAAAATCGCAGACAAACATGTTTTGTTAGAATTTTTCGCACAATACGCGCGCATCCGCGTGTCTCTGGCAAATAACACGTTAAATGGTGAAGGAATATTTTAGAACTGCATAATATCAATCGATTGAATCTTGAATTGCAATAATTTGTCAAATTAGAAATGAGAGCGTACACAATATGTATTTATTTTTAAGTAATAAACTCACATGTTAACCAAACTACACTAAATATTATTATATTGGTAATGTTTTCAGATATGAATGTGGAGCACGCCCAACTGCTTGTGTATCTGTTTCACTCCTTGAATCTGATGCAGAAGAAATCAGTCCTCATCATGACAGCCAATGCCATCATCAAGGTGTGTTAACCATCTTTATTTTGTATTACAAATAAATACATAGAATTATCCTAGATTCATTTGTTATCTTATGAAGAAGAAACACACTTCCATTAGTGTATCTCTTCAGTAGTGTCGTGATACCTGACCTGTATGAACTGATCTTTGTACTTTGGCATTGTATATTTTTATTTTTGTTTCCAGGTTTGTGAGTCCCTCAACATGTCGGACAGAAAGGCGGCAGGTCAGGCCGCACCCCATCAACTGATGCTGACCACCCGGCTCTTGCTGCTGCTGGAGTACATCATGAAGCATCTGTACGACGCACCGCCTTGCTTGTTGCAACAGGTACTACACTCACATCCCACTCGCCAAGCTTTTGCTATCTGTAAACTTATGTCCGCAAATATATTCAGTACAGTGAAACCCTCTTAAGAAGTTTTCCAAGGGACCGGAAAAAACAAATTTCTTAAGCAGGAAAACCTTATCAGCCTTACTCATAATGAAACCCTAACACGGCGCTGTAGCGTCGCGTTAGCCTCACGTCGTGTTAGCCTACACTGCTCAGGTTAAAAATCTTTACTCATAATCAAAATTTTCCCAATATTGCTTGACAGCTTGATTATCGGTTATGATTTTTTTACGGCAGCAACACTCTGCTCCAAAGCTGAAAAACACGGTCAATTTGGCATTTCGCAGTGTGTTGCCAACTTCACGTTTATTCATACGTCAAAATATTATTCTACGAGATTGCTTTGTGCTTCACGTTTATTTATACTTTGCCACCCCGTTTATTGTTCACATCCAAATACGGCCGTACCAAGTCAATCAAACGTCTCATGTTAACTTTTGTAAATCTATATTTAGACCTAAAATCTCCTTCCGTAAGTGACGCAAATAGATTGTACCTTTTTTGTACCCTTTCGGTAGCCGTGGTGCATGAATGCCGCGAATACGGTCAATATTTGCCAAAGCTCCATTCAAAACGTCAAGATTCTCAAAAAAGTTCGCCATTTCGAAAGTTATACTGCCGTACACTGCTGAAGTACTGAGTTAACCCTAGTGATCGGGTGGTTTAATTTCTGACAGCTACTTAAATCTCCCGCACAGCGACGGGGTAAGAAAACGAGCATGCGCGCGGGTTGACGCGGCAGCTCGGGAAGCCGCTCCCCCCTCGCTATGCCACTGCTTGTGGTCCCTATCGAAAAAATAAACGTACAAGTGGTCCCGGGTCAGAAAAAGGTTGGGAACCACTGCTCTAGACATAAAATCAAACCTGTGAAATTTGTTGATAAGAATATTAACTATTATGTTTTTGTCTCCAGATTGAATGGAACCTCGTGGTAGCCCCCGGCCTCGCGCCTGGCGACTCCACACAGGCCCCGGCAGGCGGTGTGGCTGGCGCGGCACGCGTTTACTGCCACGTACCGCACGTGGAACAGGCGTATAGGCGCCGCGTGGCGCAAGACGCTGACCTGTCCATGAGGCCCAAGTTCTACGCCCTTACTAACACCGAGATCAATAATCAGGTATGGATGAGTTTGGGATTAATTTGGTAGATGATTAATGATAAATTTCTGTGTTTCGATGGATGGAAAGTCCTATTTTTTTTTTTTTACTGAGAAGTAATTAAATTGTAGGCCATATAAATATGGGTTAACCTCTCAAAGGCCAGGCCATTTCACGAAAATTCACTAAAACGGCACCACTTTGAATTTTGAATTGAATGTTTTGTGGATTAATTTTGAACTATTGTATATTTTATTGACTGAAACACGTTCCTAGAGCAATAAACCATGTACCAAAACAACATTACTTGCGTTAATTACGTAAATTAATAGGTTTTACGATGTTTTAGTCGAGGAACACGCATCAATTTTGACAGCTAAAATTCACGGCAAAAATGACATTTCTATGTCACAGATAAAATCGTTTAAAAATATTCTGGGGTTGCAAGGTGAATGAAATTTTTACCCTACTTATGGGGTAATGTTGGCGCAAGCGATTCTGACCTTGTTCTTCATACAAATTCTGTACATAGAAGGGCCAAAATCGCAGACAAACATTTTTTGTTCGAATTTTTTTTGAATTATTTTCTCGCGCATGCGCACAATACGCGCGCGCCCGCGCGGGCCGTCCTATAAGAGGTTAATAATAAAAAATTGAAAAGTTTCTTGAAATGGCTTTAGCTGTATTTAGTGACCAGATCTGATTACCAGGTACTTCCTCTTCCTCTTTCCCATCTCCTTCCCCTCCCCACTACCTTCAGCCTCAGAAAACATACCCCATTGGGGATAAAATAGTCTCTCTGGCTAAAGACAGTTGGGGGACCATTACAGTATTCACAAAAAAGTCTTGACCAATACAGTTTCATCTTTCACTGTGTTTGTCAAATTCCTAGCCTTTATTACACAGTATAGAATTCAATCATTTTCCATTGTTCAGGAGACACCCAAGCTGGATGGGCTGGCATGCAACTTTGTCCTGGGCACGCCTGACAAGCTGAAGTACCCCCTACTGCTGGACGCTCTGCTATCTCTACTTGGTGCGGCGGGCGTGTGTGACCGCTGGCCCGCACCGCCTCTGCCTGCACTGTGCGCAGCGCATTACTGCTTCCAGACCGCCTGGAGGTGAGATCACAAATCTGATGCTTTTTGGGCTCTTTATTATTATTATGTATATAATTCTGCTGATGTTCTCATATCTGTTTCACAATAATTTTAACAGTAAATTGAGTTGTTTCAAATTTTAAAATAAGTTAGTCCTTTCTTCTCTCCAAATATGATTCCAATGTAGCTATAAATTAGTTTATATTAGTAGCATCGACGACATGATGTGGAAGTTTGTTCCATGCATCCACTATTCTATTTGCAAGGAAGTATTTCCCATGATTGGATGCAAAAGGTGTTTTGTTAATTTTTTGTGTCCACGGAGATTTATATTTTTGGTGGTATAGAGAATTTCTTGGACACCAGGGCAACTATAATGTCCTGGTAAAATTTTGAAAATCTCAATCAAGTTACCCCTTACTCTTCTTTCGTTTAACATAATGATACGTATAAGTACTCGGCCTGCAAAGCTTATTTCTGCAATATATTAAGGCAATGTGATTATGTATGATCCAGGCTGCTGATCACCATGCCTCCCTCCACGCCGCACATGAAGGACATTGGTCTAGAGGGCGCATCGCCACTGCATGCCATAATCTGGGCACCGCGTGCCGCCAACGCCAAGACCTTCAGCCCCTGGCTCAAGGACGCTTTGGTCAAGCAGGGCATGTACACGCAGGTAATAAACCATAAGCATACTCAATTTTTTTTTTACAAATATTATTTCAGAAGCATTTCATCAATACACATTTTGTCCAAGGACATTCTGTCTAAAAGTATTACCAATTAATGACATTTAGTCTGGTGGGTGATATTTTGACCAATGACGTTTTGTTGAGTGAATGTTGTTTTGTCCAGTGGATGGCATTTTGTCCTGAGACATTTTGTCCAATGATGTTAAGTCAAGTGAATTACATTTTGCTAAAATGCATTCTGTTCAAAGAAATTAGGTCCAGACATTTTTACCATGGACATAAAAATAAGCATGTAAAAGTTGCGTAAAATTATTATGTGATGTATGCTATTTTTTAAACATTTTATAATTGTTTTCAGTATTCAGAAACAATGCTGACCAGTGTGGCCACCGCATGTGATAATGTCCCCCACACAGTGTGGTTGGCCACACAAACATTCAAAAATTTAAAGGACAATATTTCCGGTGAGTTAAGTTTATTTTGATAAAATATGTTTTTGAAAAAGTGAATTACTAAGAACTAATTTAAAATTTACGTAAAGTAAAATTTACTCCGCTGGAAATTGCTCGCTCAGCTAACAACTGGTTATCTTCTCACCGACAGCATAGACTGTTTTATTTCCCGGCCTACAAGACTAACTTGCCGATGGTCATGCCGGTGGGGAGAGAATCACTTCAGATATTGGTTAACATCAAAGAAGCAAAATTTATACTACAAGCTTTGTTGCTGCATAAAATCTGTTTTTACATATTTATCCCCTTGCTGATGAGCTTGTTTTGGATTTTGCACGTCTGATAAATGGCCATTTACAATATAGGTACTAATGGTTGTTTAGGGGTCGTCCATTAATCACGTGAGGCTCGAAAGGAGGAGGGGGTGGTTCGGAAAAAATCACGAAATATCACGATGGGGGGGGGGGGGGGGTATAATGAGATATCACATGTATTTATTCTTCATGATAATATTCTGAAAATTTCAAAATACTTTGCACTAAAAAAAATACACGTGATTTTGGGGGGGGGGGGGGTTAGTCTAAAACCTCACCACATATCACCAAGGGGGAGGGGGGGTTAAAAAGTTGCTAAAAAAACATCACATGATTAATGGACAACCCCTTATCAGTTGTGTAGGATTTAGAGTGCGTTTATTAGTAAGGCGCTTGTTATGAAAATAAACCGGTGCTTGCCTTATTTTCAAACAAATGCAAGCAAGTACTGGCATTATTATTATTTGTGAATTGTCTCTGGTTCATATTTCGGTCAACCAGGGGTTGGATTTAGTTTTTGGTTTCACTTTCCGGCGGCAAGTGGGTGGGCGGTGGGTTGTCAGGGCGGTGGGTTGTCAGGGCGGTGGGTTGTCGCCAGAAGTCATATTTTTGCTGCCATGTTTTAATTATAAAAGAGTGATCGAAGGTTCGGTAAGTTGACCCGGATTTGCGATGTATTCTTGCGAATCAGATTTATGATTTTACCCCGCGTGTTTCGGAGTATTGAACTCGCGATGCGACCATTGTTTTCGGTCTGCCGAAGCCATCAGTGATCATGCAAAGTCCGGTTTATAATAAACCTAATCGTAATGTTTTGAATCGATCCCCTCTTGTCTGACGTCCATTGTTTGCCGTAATCAATGTAACCAACATTCCCAAGCACCGGAAATCGGTCATTCCCAAGCACGAGTTTCAACACTCGTTTCCCTATCACCGCCACGATCGATAACAGAATTTGACGTGTAGGTTTTTTTTTTTATTTATTAGAAAGCAAAAGTTATACAATATTACAGGACATCAAATAAAATAAAATATTACAGAAAAAAGAAAAGTCCAATGTCAATGGGTGCTTTTACTTTGAAGTTTAAAAAATAAAACTTATTATGCAGTTAGACATTTTTTTGTGTTAGTGTCTAATATAAACTATTTCTTTCGGCGATTATTATTATCGTTATCTGTTATTTTGAGGCTGGAATATTTTTCTCTAGAGTTATATGTTTTTTGACATAGCATCTTACAGCAAAGCTGTTACATACAATAATAAACTCCATAATAACATGTCACCTAATGCATCATATAAATGCCATGCCCCTTAAAATGCCCCCTACCAATTGTCGCCCAACGCATCAATAACCGCGTACCACGCTTTTTGTTTTCCTTATGTATCTTTTAAAAACGAATTGAAATTTTGTTGTTGTCAGAATGGGGCCTCCCGTGCCTCCTGGACGTGATGACAGTGAACTGCGTACTGCTTCGTCTGCGCACCCTGCAGTCGGACCCTCGCTACCAGCAGGACCCGGCGCCGCCCCAGCTGCTAGAGTTCCTTCCTGACCTGCTGGATCTCGTGGAGACTGTCTTCCAGTGCTGCAGGTTAGCAATCCTTTCTTCAGCTAACCGACCTCATCCAACCCAACATCCTTTTGCCTATAAGGGATTCAAACGCAGCTCTTATCTTAATTAACTGGACATTATTAATTATTTAGTTTGAGCTATTATTATTGTCTTCGTAAATACTTTTTACACCTCAATAGGCCACTTGCATGGACTTCATAACGACTTGGAAAAAATTGTGTGAATAGATTTTTTTTACTAAGATTACGAAAATGTTAGTAAAAATTTTTAGAAATGTACAGTTTTTTTATTTTTAAATAAATAAATCCATTATTTGGGCTCGTGACGTCACTACATGAAAATGTCCCGTCTCCGAAAATGTTCCTATTAATTTTATAAAATTCCACACTGATTTATTTTTTTTATATAGCATCACTTTGATTTCAGGCGAATTTTTGAATTTGACATTTAACGTTCACTAGATTTATTGTTTGTTCTCTGCGAACGTATCATTTGGTTCGATTTTTTGACAGATGTTATGAAGAGAACCCCGTACATTTTACGTTGTCCGTACGTGTTTTAGAGGTATAATGATAATGGTGTGGATTTTAACAAAATCAAATTTTATAATATTCTTATTATTATTATAATTTACAAGCACAAGTATATTACATTTGATTTAGTAATATAGACATTGAACATTATAATGATTTATGATCAATAAGATGGATCAAGGAAAAAAATATTTATGAGATTTAATATTTTTGGTATGCCTCGTTATTCTCCTGTGTCATTCGTGTGGAAAACGTTCTTTTTTTTTTTAAATGATTTTCGGCTATGTAATTATCATTTTTTCGCACCTATAAAATTGTGTCCCGTCTTTCCGGTTTATAAAAAACGGTCTGATTTTTCAGATTGAAATTTTCAAAAAATCGCCAGGGTTTCAAAAATACAATTAAAAAAAAAAAAAAAACAGAATGTCTTAGAATATGTGCCTAAACCGGAATTTAAAAAAAAAACGTGATGCAAGTGGCCTATTGAGGAGCTGGATGCAATAACAACATAAATTCGCCCAATCTATTTTTGCTCCCATCACCTTTATGGTATCTCCAATCCCTTATTTAACTGCTGTATAAATATTACTACTGTAGATTTTACTTAGAAGGAGCTATATGTAAAGTGAACACTCGTTATGGGTTACAAGAGAAATATTACGCATTTCAAAAAACTTTGAAAGCAATTTACTCAAAACTGCACTTTTCATCATAATTTGTTGTTTCCAAAATGAAAAATAAATGTTGCTATTGTCATATCCAAAACAAAAAAAATATTTTAGTTATTTATTAATGTTTACAACAATATCAATACTTTCGTATTTTTCAATCTTAGCACTTTGGCGCATCCGTCAGAAGCCGTCTCAGTTAGGTGGACTCTGAAAGAATCCTGAAAATGTTAATATGTTGAAATTAAAAAAAAAAAAACTGCTTAACCTGTAATGGGCCGGAAACGCTCATTTGCGCGCAGCTTTTGCGCATGCGCGAAAAAAATATTTCGAAATTAAAGTTTGTCTGCGATTTTGACCCTTCTATGTACAGAATTTGTATGAAAACAAGGTCAGAATCGCTTGCGCTAACATCATTGATGATATAGCCACTAGTTTCATTCACCTAACAACACCAGATTATTTTTAAATGATTTTTATCTGTGGAATCAAAATGTCATTTTTGGCGCAAATTGAAGCTGTCAATATTGACGCGTGTTCCTCGACTAAAACATCGTAAAACCTATTAATTTACGTAATTAACACAAGTAATATTGTTTTGGTGCATAGTTTATTGTTCTAGGAACGTGTTTCAGTCAATGAAATATACGATAGCTCAAAATTAATCAACAAAACATTCAATTCAAAATTCAAAATCGTGTTTTGTTGACATAACTAAAGCATCTTCTTTATATCATTGTAGGCTCAGCGTGTCACGCGACTCGGCCCCAACGGGTGCTGCCAGCAGCGAGGATGCCGCCGCTACGGATGCGGGTGGCCCGCTGGTGCTGGAGGGCGTGCTGCGCTGCTGCGGGTCCCGCGCGGCGCCCTGGTTGCGCGCTCAGCTGCCCGCTTCAGCACGCGCCGCTCTGGATAGGGCGGCTGCTGCACCCGCCTCCAACAATGTAACTTTCATTTGCCGTATTCCTTTATCAGTACTCCTTTTACTAATGTTAGGGTTCATTAGGATTGTCATTGGATATTTCTTGTTCCACAACAAGGTATATTCTTCCTATCAAGTTAATTAATCGTTTGCCGGCATATCCTTATGGGTACGAAAAATTTACTCCCGTTAAACGCCGGCATATCCTAATGTATTTTTTTTTTTTTTTTTTACATTGGTTCCACACAGGAGGCCTTGAGGAAAACAATTCGCCTCAGGGCCTATATCATCTTCGGGGATGCTTTGTGGAGGGTCTTTTTAGGGATAGGAAGGAGAGGAAGTTCTGGGAAGGAATAAGATAGGAGTGGGGAGGGTAGGATCAGGGGTCAATGTGTCCAGGAGTGACGGACTTATGAATCCATCCCCCCCACTGCGGTACAAGGCAATGGGTCGAGAAAGTCCGGCTGGAGAGGTAAAAAGGTCTGCATCAACCAGTCTCTCCTGATCCAGCCCGCCACGCAGTGGGTGGGCAAACGCATGTGCCACCAAGACCTTTTGAACCTCACCCCATGAACCCGGGCACCCCTTCTAAGTCATCAAATGTAGTGAACTTGGGGTGACCTATGACAGGGGTGTTGGTTATCCAATAAATGTTTTCCGGGTCGGCAGTACCCATATCTTCCTCCCAATTTGATATTCATACGTTTTGTTTGTGGGATTTTTACATTCGGCACCCTACGGAGGTATTAGGTTATTATTAGGGAGCTCGGCAATCCAAAGTTTATGAGAGCTGCTGGAGACTTAACAATTGATTTATTTGGACTTTAGTGCTTACGACTTTAATGATTCGTCAGAAGGATAGCAATAATTACTAAAAAGCTGAAGGAGAGCTGTTGAGAGTGAGGTTTGAAAAAAATGTGCATTGGCTGGTCCGGAAATAGTGAGCAAAGCTACGGGCGCGCTGGACCAGTGTACAAAGTGCTTGGGAATACGTATTTAAATTTTATCATAAGATTAGAAACTGCCATGGTATGATTAGTGATCGGGTAATTGAAGAGGTTAGCCTCTTCATATTTCCTACGACTTCCATTCCCAAAACCTGCATGATTTTAGCAGTGTTGGCGCCTAAGAAATAAAAAAAGTGTTGCAGTTAATAAATTTGTGAGCGATATATGTTTAACACGATATGTTGGTGTTTTTTTTTAATTGTTGTCAACGGCCAGTACTACTTTAGATTCTCGTTTCATGTGTGTGTGTGTGTGTATTTCTAAAAGTCTCATTTTCTGTTGTTTATTGCAGTCAGCGTTCACCAAGGACGCCATCCCGTCAGAGAGTGCCGTCCTGCAGCTGCTGAGCACGCACTGCCAGCTGATGAGCGGCGGCTCGGCCGTGTCCGCCCTGCTGCTGCTGGCCGCCGAGGCCGTGGCCGTGGTGGGCTCGCGTGTGCCCCAGCTGACCAAGCCCGAGCATGCCGAGCACAAGGACCGTGCTGTGGCCCTTCTGCTGCCCGCCATAGTGAGTCATTTACCGCTAGTTCTTGCTTAGTTTGAATGGCAATAGATGTGAGATATTGCTATTGAAAACAAACGGTATTTAGAAATTAGTGTCTCTACCTTAACTCTTTGTGTGCCGATACTAAATTTTCAATCAGCTGATTCTATTGTCATAATAACTTACTTGGGTTTTTTTTGCAAAATTATGTTTTGTATAAAATACAAAATTGTACTATCTTTCTATAGCAGGGTTTCCCAACAAGTGATCCGCAAGAGCTGGAATATGGTACGAGAAAGATTTCAAACTTTGAATGAACGCGCGCCGGTTAATAAGCGAGCTCGGCACGCGGTTGACCAGGGGAGGTGGGGAGGGAATGCGCCTCTTTATTTTTAACCTTATGGTCCCTGTTAACAATAATGAAATCAAAGTGGTCCCTGGTCAAAATAAGGTTGGGTGCCACCGCAAAGAGAATGTGATAAACACATTTGTTTTTATATGAAAATATTATCTGATTTTCCATAAGTAGCTTCACCAGAATAGCTAAATATATCCATATATATCATTTTTAACCACGTTTTTAGTTTTTTTATGAATTATAAAAAAAAATGTTCATTAATTTCCTGTAATAAGTACAATTTTGAACGATTTCTGTGTTTATGAATTTAATGAATTGAAGAGCGCGGGTGAATCCAAAAACAAATGTTCTGAAATCACAGCTCTCAAAGCATTTTTTTTTAAGTTACTTGGCGCTCCAGTGGATAATACCAACCTGTAGTAATATGTAGTAATTATTTGTGCAACAATTTTTCACATTTTTCACTTTGTTGACAAACTGTAAATGTAATAGATTATTTGTTTCAACCTAAACTAACTTAACTGATTTAATTCCAGGTGGATGGACGTCTGGAATACCTTCAGGAAGGCGCCTCGACCATCCTGACGGCACTACTTCCCTCGGTGGAGCAGGCCATCCACGAAGAGGTGCTGAGGAACATGTACCCCGTCATGATCGGAGACCTGACATCCAATAATGACAAGATTCTACGCGGGATGGTACGCAATCACTTTATTAACTAATTAGCTTCAGATGCCTCCTGTTCTCGGTGGAGAGACCTTCTACGAGGAGGTGCTGAGGAACGTCATGGTCGGAGACCTGACCTGTGATAATATGATCTGGATTTCTTAATGAGTACTAATGAATGTTCAATTTTTTTTCCCTATTTACAGGTTAAATACTGGGAGAAAGTCCTAGAGCGCCCCGCCGGTCGGCTGGCTCTGGAAGCCCTATTTGGGGAAGGACAACGGTGCCTCGGGGAAGTCCTCATCGCAGCCCCCACCGCCAGGCAGTCATACAGCCTGAGGGTCGTGAGGTAACAATGCTACTTATTACTCGATAATGGGGGGATTTGTGGACCTTTAAAAACTTAAAAAATCTTTCTATTTTTCCTCACTAAATATTGGTAAGAGCTATCCGTCTAATAGTCAAGAATTTGTAGATAGAAATGGAGGGTGCTGCAATCATTTATGCTGCTTGCATTTTTTTAAATTAAACAAAATTTGGGATAGTCCATTTTTCCTGTCCAATATCGTCAGTATTCTTCGAATAAATGTCCAAACTTGATATACTAATTGACGTTATTTTGTTGGCAGACTGTTCAACAAGCTGTTCTCCTGGTGCGAGGTGGCCACCCCTCAGGTCAGCGTGTGCGTGTCGGTCATGAACCGCGTCGGAGCGGCCGCCCCATCCTGGCTGGGCCTGCTCGGAGCTTCGTCCAGGCCTCGCGAGGAGCCTAGCCCCGATCAACCGTAAGTCTCACCGTTCAACAAGTTGTTGGGGCACCAGGTAGCCTCCTTAGGGCAGCTATTATCAGGCCATTCTTTTGTGCCAACGTCCTGCCTTGATGGGAAGTATGCCACATTGTGGAACCAGAAGGTATTGCCAAATACCCAATGGCAAGTTTAAAGGTTTGCGTATACTACGACACTAGACACTTGATATGCAGTCTATAAACTGGGTGTCTGAGCGTGTACACCGCTAGCAGTAGTGTCGGTATACCAATGTCAGCGTTGCATTGTTCCCTGTGTGTACTCCAATGTACGGGTGTACGGAAGCAGTTGGGAGTGTCTCCCACAGTTTATCGAGTTTTGAAAAGCAAGACACTTTTAACTGGACTTTTTGACCTGTTGAAGGCCCGAGGAACAACACAGAAATTTCACGACCTTCAATTTGAATTGAATGTTTTGTGGATTATTTTTTACCTATCGTATATTTTATTGACCGAAACACATTCCTAGAACAATAAACTATGTACCAAAACAACATTACTTGTGTTAATTACGTAAATTGATAGGTTTTACGATGTTTTAGTCGAGGAACACGCATAAATTGTGACGCGGCAAAAATGACATTTCTATTTCACAGATAAAAATTATTTTTAAATATTCTGGGGTTACAAGGTGAATGAAATATTTACCCATCCCATGAGGAATGTTGGCGCAAGCGATTCTGACACTGTCCTTATACAAATTTTGTACATAGAAGGGTCAAAATCGCAGAAAAACATATTTTTTCCCCGCGCATGCGCACATCCCCGCGCTACGGCAAATTAAATATAAATTATTCCGAGTGACTAGACGCATTGCGGGCTTCGCTATGGTAAAAGACGATAATAAATAAATATGTATGGTAAAAGACGATAAAAATTGCATTTCAAAGTGCCGCGGCCACCGCGCGGCCACTGGGTGACAAGCGGCAAACCAGAAGTTAACCTGTCTAAAGGCCATCAACATCCAAGAAAAATACGGAAATTTCCGAACAAAACACCATTTTGAATTTTGAATTGAATGTTTTGTGGATTAATTTTGAGCTATCGTATATTTTATTGACCGAAACACATTCCTAGAACAATAAACTATGTACCAAAACAACATTACTTACGTTAATTACGTAAATTAATAGGTTTTACGATGTTTTAGTCGAGGAACACGCATCGATTTGGCAGATAAAATTCGCGGCAAATTTGAAATTTTCGTGCCACAGATAAAATCGTTTTAAAATATTCTGGGGTTTCAAGGTGAATGAAATTTTTACCCATCTTGTGGGGTAATGTTGGCGCAAGCGATTCTGACCTTGTTCTTTATACAAATTCCGTACATAGAAGGGTCAAAATCGCAGACAAACATATTTATTTCGAAATATTTTTTTTGCGCATGCGCACATGCTGCGCGCGCCCGTGTGTCTCCGGCCGATTACAGGTTAATTGGAAAGCAGGGCGTGTCGTCAGTGACGGCGGATTACCACAAGGGGGGGGCATAATGGGATAGGATGGGCTATTGTCGCGACTATATTTACCACAACGTGGGGGGGCGCAATGGGATAGGATGGGCGGGATGTGATCTGGGATAGTGACAATATTCTTCGTAATATTTTTTTCAGGCTATGTCTTGTTCCGCCGAACCCCTGAGACTGACTCACCGAACCCCTGGGGTTCGATCGATCACAGGTTAAGAACCACTGCACTAGAAGTACTACATTTCCATTGCGAGTGTCAAATGTCATAGTGAATATGAGCCTTTATGATGTGGCCTTATTAATAACGTATTAGTAACGCCTCAGACGGAAACTTATTTTAAAATAAATTACCAAAGATGGTACATGTATTTATCATTTCGATTTGTTTTTCAGCTCACCAGCGCCGAGAAATGGACAATCTGACACCGCACAACAATCAGGTTTGCAAATATCCCTCACTTAATTACATAATGAAAATACTGGCGTTAGTTCTTGTTTCATGACTTTAAGACCCTGACTCCACAAATGCGTATTTATTGGCATTTATTTTTTTTGTTCATAAAAAAGATGTACATTCCCGGATTACGAATAATAATGTATTTGAAAAACTGCTGATACTGTCATTTGCTTTCTTCGAATGTTACTTGTGCAATTTAGCTAACAGAATCCCTGTGTAAATCGAAGTATTTTTCCATCCGGCTACTAACCATTACGGTTCACTTTATTACAAAACTCAACAAAATGGTGTTTGATAACTGAAGGTGCTACCGGATTAGTGGAGGCGGACTTGGATTACCAATTACTGGAGGTGCCTTAATAATTAATGAGATTTCACCATAACTGCTTAATACTAATTGTGTTTGGTTTCGCAGAGAGCTGCAGCTGGTCTGGTGGAGGCAGTGACAGCAAGGAGAGTGTCGCTATCGCGCTGCTGTCAGAGACACCAAACAACAACGATAACGCCACGCTGTTGTCCAACTTGACAAAACACATGATACTTCATTGGTAAGTTGATTACCGTTTAATATGTACAGTAGAACCTCATTTATTCTGTGTCCATGCTGCCTCAAAAATTTAATTTCGAATCAACAAATTCCTGTGCAATTCAAAATTTCAAAAATTAAATTATTTTCATCCAAAAGTTCTGCGGCCACCCCTGCAAATTCAGCGAGGTATTCGAGGTACTTGCTTACTGCTAAGCCGTTGTTAGCATACCAAGTCCAGGGAAACTTTCCTAGTTGGACAGGCAAAGCTTCCCAATATGTTATTTGTACTTTCTTTTGTATAATAAATAAATTTGCAGCAAAAAAAAAACAATGGCGAATAAAATTTGGTGCAGAATTTAAATTGCTCAGTCTGTTTTCGCTTAACGCTGACAGATTTTAACTTAGGGAAATTGAGTTTCGACAGTTATTCATATAATGACTGCCGACCATCGATCAAAAAATTCCTTACCTATAACGACTGCCGACCATCGATCAAAAAATTCCTTAAATAATTAATATAATCATCTTTGTAAAAGGAATACGTATAATTTTGACATCTACGGGATAAACGAAATGCATCAGTGTTGACTTAGTGGGGTGTTCTTTCTTCCAAAATTAATTTATTTTTCGATTGTCGATCATGCTCGAAACATTGATGAACAAAGGTCGATATAGCTAAACTTATCCCACTAATATTGCTTTGTTAACAAGATTATCTTTATGATGTATTCACAGTTCATGAACTAATAAACATGTCATTGTTGTGTTTATCAGTGACGAGAAGGCAAGTATGTCGCTCCTGTCGGCACTCATCACCCTGGCCCCTGAGGCGTTGAAGGCGGATCATGCGGGCCTGCCATTGCCACGTCTCTTGCGTGAGGCGGCACGCCTGGCCGATGCGCACTCGGGCCGTGGCCACTGTCAGCTGTTGCCCGCGGCCCTGCGCTGGCTCAACACCTGGTGAGTTACCAACCTAACCTAAAGCAAGCACATCGCTCCTGTCTTACCCATAGCCTGTTTAGCATATCGATGACTAATTAAATTAATTTTATTTTTCCAGCGTGCAAACCCTCAGCTCCCCTGGCCAGCTCGACTATCTGGAGATGGGCGGCGGCGATACTCAACTGCGCGCTCAACTAGAAGCTGCCTGCCACCTGCTGGCGTATGCAGCCGATGCTTTGCATGCCACAGGGGCAAACGGGACTGGCAGCAGCTGCGGGGCGGAGCCCGCTTGCGGGGGCCTGCCTGCATGGGAGTCACCCGGTGACCCCGCGCCTGACGCCGACTGGGCTGACGACCAGCAAGACGAGGACGATACGAGCGCCGATGACTCAGTAACATTTTTTTTTTTAAATTTACAAATAAATATTATCCCTTTTACCAATAAACATGTTTTAGATTTTACACAACTGATAACCGTTTACCGTACATTAATGGTTTATTAGTAAAAAAAAACCATTCACCTCCATGCGACCCTCCCATTCCTTTTGTTTTAAAAAGTGTTCACTTCTCATAAACATCTGGCTTTGCACAAGCGGACTTTCGTTGATGTTATTGTTTAAAATTCTCTGTAAAAATGTTAAATCAGCTACTGTTCGCCTTAGTTGCAAAGATTGAAATGTACAATCAAAATTATTGCAAATAAACCAAAAGTATAAGAGTTTTATTTAAAATTCTGTATGCAGGATATCAAAAGGAGTTTTTGGGTACCTCTGTCAGGGTGGCCACAAGACCTGGAAAACCTGGAATTATCAGGGAATTTTACCGAACTTGGAATTATCAGGGAAATGTCATGGAATTTCAAAAAAAATTTATAATATAAAGAATTCCAAAAATAAAACAATTCTTTGTTTTGCGATATGTGAAACCCCAAAGTTGTTTTATTGCGGTATTTTAAATAGGTACATAGTTATCTATGTCCTAATACAATCCTTATATATATATATATATATACATACACTTAAAATAACACATCTATACCAAATCAATCACATATCTTCGCAATTTAATTTTAAAAGCCTTTATGCTCTCTTCCAATTTTATTTCTTCTGGTAGTTCTCCAAATATCTTCAATGCTCCGTACATCAATGGCTTTTGACTCTGTGTTTTTTTTCCTGAAGGTGAGTTTTAGTTCATTTCTTTTCCTCGTCTCGTGTTGTTGCTTTGTAGTTTTATCAATTTTTCTTAGGAATTCAATAGATGTATGGCCATTGATTACTTTTGTAGATTAACAATATAATATTGAAGTAAATAATTTGTTTAAATGACAAGATATTTAACTCCTTCAACATTTTCTTGACTGACGTGTACCTATTTTTCTTCAATATAGTTCTCATAGATCTGTTTGTAGAATTGTCATTTGTTTCATTAATCCGTCGTTGGCTAAGAATATATAGAATTGGCTAGAATGCTGCTACAGTAATTTATGTGTGGTACAATGAATGCGTTGTACACACTTTTACTGGAGACTATGTCAAGGAATCTTCTTATTCTTCCCAACAGCGAAATTTTTTTGGCAATTTTTTTAATAATTGGTTTTGGATTTTAAGCGAAAGTCAATTTGGAGTCAATTATTACTCCCAAATATTTAATTTCAAATACTTCTTTCAAAACTTCACCGTCTATCAATATGTCTTTTTTGTTTGTGTTAATCGTTTTCCAATGTTAGTTTTGTTTACATTCAATTTTAGTTTATTTTTCTTCAGCCATATTGATATATTATGTAGGTCTTCATTTAAATGATTCATTATGAGTTCATAATAATATTCTCCTGCTATATATATATGGTAAAAATATGGCAGATGACGCATTGATATATATATATCAATGCGTCATCTGCCATATTTTTACCATATCATTAATGTACATTATAAAAAGAATAGGTCCGAGAACAGACCCTTGTGGTACTAGCGATGTAATCTTCATTGGTTCGGAGATTGTCTGACCCACTTTTGTGGTTTGATATCTATTAGTTAAATAATCCTTGAACCGTTTCAATGCCTTTCCTTTTATTCAATTTTTAGATAGTCTTTTAATGATTATATCTCTATCTATCATTTCAAAAGCTTGAAAAAAGTCTTCAGGCGAAATATCATAAATTTGTAACAAGTGTATTTTGTTTTTAATAGACTATTGTGATGCAAAGAAATAATAAATGCTATAAATGACACAATTCCCTTTATTATTTATCTAACGAACGATATCCCCTTATATCAAATTAAAGATATCAGGGAAAAATGTAGAAACTGCCCTGGAAAACCTGGAATTATCAGGGAATTTTTGAAATCCGTTTTTTGTGGCCACCCTGCTCTGTTAGCAATGGAAGGGTTAATGGCTGTGTTCAGCCCAATTTCTGTTAGTGGCAATAGTTTATTGTGGGCTACTATGTGATTTTGTCAGAAACATTTTCTGATCGTTTTGTTTGGTTCCAGGACGAAGATTCCATGCTCCACCTGAAGCTGTGCACATTCACAACAACGGCGCGCGAGTTCATGAACCAGCACTGGTATCACTGCCACACCTGCAAGATGGTGGACGGTGTGGGGGTGTGCACTGTGTGTGCGCTTGTCTGCCACCGTCAGCATGACGTCACCTACGCCAAGTACGGCAACTTCTTCTGTGACTGTGGTGCCAAGGAGGACTCAAGGTACAGCCAATTCTTGAGTCAGCATTTACCGTCGACCTTAGCCTTTCAAATGTCAAAAATTTTGTTGATAACTAAGATATTGAGGTTCAGAGTTTGAATCCCGAATAAACTACACTTGACATTATTTATGAAAACTTTATGAAAATTTATGAAAACTAAGAACCCTGCTGCTTTTTTGGAAAAGGCCATGTTTTTTTTTGTTCTTAAATCAAAATATAATGCATTCCACATATACACTTTTTCATAAGTGTAATTTTTCTTCTTTTTTTTGTCCCAAGCCAATGAGCTCGAACACAATGCAGAGGGAACATGTCGCTTCAAAAATATTTTTCTATGGAAGATAGAACTAATTTGCTCTTAAATTGCAAATAGAATCTTGTTAAAAAAAATATTTGTTGTGAAATAATCTGCAGATTTACTAGAGATATTTTAGATAGGGATAGAGAAAGAGAAAAAAAAATCTAAGAAACTTGGCCAAAATATCAGATAGAAATGTCCCAAATAGCAGTTTGCAAACAAGTGTTATTCACATTGTGTTTGTTTTCCAGCTGCCAAGCTCTGGTGAAGCGCAGTTCGTCGCACTCCCTGTCGCTGTCGCGGCGCGCTGGCGAGCAGTCCGAGACGCAGCCGCCGCCATCTCTACTGCGGCGCCGCCCCTCCAGCCCGCTGCGGGACTCCAGAGAGCCTCCGCAGGTCAGGAGGCCGGCATACGCATCCAACCTTCAAGGTAACACATTCAACTTGTAAAACAGATGGGCCGTCATGACCAAAGTGAGATGTGATTTTTTTTTTTTTTACCTGAGCTCCACACAGGAGGCCCTCAGGAAAATAATTTCCCTCAGGGCCTATGTCATCTTTGGGGATGCTGTGTGGAGGTTTTTTTTAAGGAAATGAAGGAAAGGAGAGTTCTGGGAAGGAAAAGGGTTTAAGGGATGGGTAGGAATCTGGGGTTCAGTGTGTCCTGGTCATCTGCCTCCAAGACCTAGACAAACCTCACCCCATGAACCCGGGCACCCCTACTAAATCACCAAATGTAGCGAACCACATGGGGTGACCTATGGCAGAGGTGTTTTTTTTTTTTTTTTTTTTTTTTTTTTTTTTTTTTTTTTTTTTTTTTTTTTTAATTATAGCGACTATATAAAAATTTTTTACATACAAAATGCAATGTGAAATTAAGTACAAAATATTGTATTTCTTAGTCCTCCTCACTAGGGGGTCCTGTGCCGAGGCGGACTAAAGTTATTTAAATATAGTTTTTCTTCTATGTCGTTTTTAGCGTCTTCGCTAGGGTTTTCTCATTGACCTCTTTAAGCCATATTTTTATTCTTGATTTGTATTCAATTGGATTTTTTATTAGTTTTATGTCTTGGGGGAGGATGTTATGGAGTTTTGTTGCAAAGTATAATAATAATAATAATAATAATAATATCTTTATTGAACAAAAATTTTAATATTTATAACAAACAAGAAAAAAAGTACATCTTACAATATTTTAAAAGTAACATTAGTACAAAAGTTAATAACAAAAAACAGTATACATATAAAACAGTAGTTACTTAGAGAGTAGAGATTTGTAATTATAAATTTAGGTTTCTCTTAACCTGCCTCACTAGGCTAGCCTGTGTTGAGGCAGTTATTTTACATCAATTTATAATGCTGTGAACATACCTACACTTATATTAGAATGTAATCACACAATAGATTGGTTGCATTAATAATAACAATAACATTGGTACAATAATAACAGCATTGGTTCATTACTAATTTCGAATTTGGGTGAGTGCACCGGTAAATGCTCTATCATTATTTTTTATCCAAATTTTTATGTTTTTTTTGAAAATTTTTTGTGAATCACATTTTTTTATACTAATTGGAAGAATGTTGTAAAGTCTTGTTGCAAGGTATCTAAAGCTTCGTTGACCAAAAGTAGTATGAGTTATGGGAATTTGTAGTAAATCTTTCTTATTGTTTCGAGTATAGCGAGAATTTAGTCTTTTTTCATAGTATTTATGTATGTTTGTGTATAAATGAGTGAGGATTGTTTTTGCATATATCTGACGAACGTCAAACACATTCATAATATTAAAGATAAAGTTCGAGTCCGTAATTAAGGGTAATCTAAGAATTATTTTTATAATCGTTTTTTGTGCCTTTATGATTGGATCTAGTGCTGATGCAGTACCGCCTCCCCATGCTATGATACCGTACTCAATAACAGATTGACAGACTGCAAAATAAATCATTTTCAAGTGTTGCAAGTCGAGAAAGTTTCGTATCTTTCTGAAAAAGTGCATGGTTTTTCTTATTTTGTGTTCCGTATCGATGCCTGGAATCCATTATGAGAGAGAGCTAGCTCTTTCGCCCTTATAGTTTCAGTTTCGCGCGTGTTTATTCCCTATATTTGCCCTTTTTTTATTCGACTTACCACATTTTCTCTCTGCTGGCAACACTAGTGACGCGCATCTCAGATCACGTGATGTTATTGTTTGTCATATGACGCCGTTTTTTCGCGCCGAAAGCAGTTTTCGTGTTTCGCTGTACTTAAAAAACCAATTTTGAGTCGAAAATCGAAGTTTATTCCCTGCTCTTTCAGTTTAAACATTAAATATACCGTGATAGATAGTTTTCTGAGAAATTGACTAATTATTTAGTGTGTTTTTTCGGTTGTTTACGTGTTTAAACTGTGCAATAAAATGAGTGATATCGACAACTAAGACGCTTCGCCGGTCGGAAACAATGATCAAGCACGAGTTTCTCGGAAACGCCAAATGCCGCGCGAAAGCTCTGGATCCGACACTTCGGAAGAAAGGATTACTATCGGGATCCTCGGGTAGACATCCTGATGCAACAGATGTCGGCCATGACGGACGTTTTATCTGGGAATCGGGTAGAGTTCGCGGAGAAAACGGTCTCGGACAAAGAAGACTCCGCGGGAGAGATGCGGCAAGAGGTAGAATCGGGGTTTTTAGAGATGCCCGCCAGCCTAGCCGCTCAGAAAAACGTTTTGGAGTTCTGCAATCCAAGCCCATTGGTGAAGGAATCGCCGATTCCGAAGGCAGGCGCAAGAAGAGTCGCAGTTATCTCGGCTCTTCAGCGTTTTGGCTCGGAGGAATGATCGCGTGTTCGCTATGCCGAAACACAGAAAGTATACACCGCCACGCCCGCCTTCGTAGAGCTGGAGGTAAATGAAGAACTAGGAGGTTTGATAAGAACAACTCCTTCGCGCCAGCCCTGGACCGTTCCCTGGGAGCCCTCTCCAATGCAGTGCTATCCCAAACAGAGTCGGTCAGAGGAAACATGCAGGCACTGGTAAACTGGGCATCCGAACCAGGCACCTGCTTGACCCCTGCGACTCTGTTTGACAAGATTCAGGGGATGTTTGCCAAGTACAGTAAGACCACGGACGACGTCCTACAGATTTTATGCGGAAGGCGAACGGAATGCCTACAAAGTAGGCGAAAGGCCCTGCTAGAGGGAGTAAGGGACCCGTACATCAAGGAAGGCCTTGCCAGGATTCCTCCGAGCGCCAGTCACCTCTTCAATAAAGAGGAACTAGCAAGTTATATCGTGGCAAACGGGGGACGAGACAAGATATTCGGTAGTGCATCCTCGTCGTATATCCCCCGTCAACCTCAACCCTCTACCTCACAAGCAGCAAGACCGGTGATAGAGGCTCCACACTCCCGACCTAGGAAGCCCTTTCGACCTGCCCCTAGGCCAGAGAAAGACAGGACGTACAGGCAGCCCGCCAAAAAGCCAGAGCCCTCTCGCAAGGCGGCCAGCGATCGGGGTAGAAGGCGATGGAGGTGACTGGAGGCCGGAGCCATTCTGGGGAGGACGCCTTAAGGCATATCAGGAGGTGTGGAGGGAGCTGGGAGCATCACCGCTAATCCTGAACATTCTAAAAGGAGCAAGGATACACTTCATATCAAAACCTCCTCGGGCGCTCCCATCGGCCGAGGTGAAGCAGAATTTCAGGACAAGGTTGTCTCCAGGCATGACCGCACACATCGAAACGATGAAAGCGTCAAAAATCCTGGAGGCAGCAGACGACTCCCCAAGCTTCCCGTCAGGTATGTTCCTTACCTCCAAATCAGACCACACCCTCAGGCCCATCTTCAACCTGAAGGCCTTGAACGTCTTCATAGACTAAGGCCCTTCAGACTCTTCAGTCATTTTCGGGTCCCGGAATTCCTCCAACCCGACGACTGGCTGATAAAAGTCGACCTCTCTCAGGCTTACTTCCACGTGCCAATCGCAAGATCACACCGGAAGTTCCTGCGCCTCGTGTACAACGGAGAGCTCCTTCAGATGACGTGTCTGCCCTTCGGCCTGTCATCAGCGCCAAGGATCTTCTCGCTACTCTCAAACTGTGTAGCAGAACTACTAAGGAAAAAGGGAATCAGGATTGTAGTCTACCTAGACGACTTCTTAGTAGCAAACCAGTCCAGAAAACTTCTCACCTCCCAAGCCGTTGCTATAGTGCACACACTTCAACAGCTAGGCTGGTGCATAAACCCGGACAAGTGTGTCCTGACACCCACGCAGAAGTTGGAGTTTCTGGGTATAACATGGGACACGAGAGCAGATCAAAAGTCTCTCTCCGACCGCAAGTGCGCTGGTCTACGCCAAGCCTTGCAGGTTCCCTTGGAGGTCGGCAGTTGCTCTCCCAGGCAGGCTCTCGGTCTACTGGGAAGACTCAACTTTGCAAATTTCGTGATCCCTCGTGGTCGCTTGCATTGCCGCAGACTGCACCCGGACAAGTGTGTCCTGACACCCACGCAGAAGTTGGAGTTCCTGGGTATAACATGGGACACGAGAGCAGATCAAAAGTCTCTCTCCGACCGCAAGTGCGCTGGTCTACGCCAAGCCTTGCAGGTTCCCTTGGAAGTCGGCAGTTGCTCTCCCAGGCAGGCTCTCGGTCTACTGGGAAGACTCAACTTTGCAATTGTTATGTATAAAACATAGGTTAATTGTCGTTTTAAGTAAGAACTGGAATCTATGAGGCGGCACGATAGCATTGTCTATTGTTTTTCATCCTGGCAACACCAGAGAGGAGCGGAAATGTGATGGTGGCACTTCCCCCGGCGGGCGTAAGGTCCGCCGGAGGTCGGGAGAGTTTTTAGAGAGAATCGGGCAAGATGGAGTGCATCGGTGCCTAATCAGAGAGATTCGAAGTTCCCGTAAAGTTCGGGCGGTTATTATAGTGCCGTTACAAGTTTATTTGAGTTCCCGTTATGGTTTCGACCCCGCGAGTCGCGCTCCGGAAATAAATGTTGTGTTCACACAATGGCCGAATTGTATTTTTGTCGAGGAATAGGAAATTTCGTTCTGGACAGTAAACGCCCCTGCCTTTAGTCCCAGAAACACCGTGGGCTAGTGTGATTTCCGGCCAATATAATGTTCTACCCGATCTCCGCCAGGAAATCTCCTGGTGTATCAATTCACGATACACGTGCGTGACTCTATCGTTTGCCATCCGCGCCAGCTTACTCCACCGTGGGACGTGGAGTAGCCTTATTTGCTCGCGCCAGAGTATTTGCTCATGCTGCAGAGGACATCGTTTGCCATCCGCGCCAGCTTACTCCACCGTGGGACGTGGAGTAGCCTAATTTGCTCGCGCCAGAGTATTTGCTCATGCTGCAGAGGACATCGTTTGCCATCCGCGCCAGCTTACTCCACCGTGGGACGTGGAGTAGCCTTATTTGCTCGCGCCGGAGTATTTGCTCATGCTGCAGAGGTCAGAGGATTCCTGCCGCCAATATAGTCAGCTCGCATCACCGTGGGACGTGGGCAGTTGCACCAACCTTAGTCACCGGGAGGATCCCTCATCGTCTAAACGACCGCGTTAATAGTCAGATTACTTTAGCTTTAGTTATCGGTCATGGTCTGTGGGGGTAAGTTCTTTCCTATCTGTATTATTATTTGCAATATTTGAAATAAACCTATACGGTTAGTCCAATTATAATTAACCTTATTTTATTTACAAAACCTGGTAATTCCTGCCTATGCCTGACATCTTAGAACTTAATTCCCCGCTCTGGGAGGGGGGATCTCTGCTCTACCGCTGTGCTGGTCGATTTGGCGGATCTGATGCTGAGGATTCCTCGGGATCAGATCCTGGCGCGTCCGGTACTAACCGGCAAAGCCATTTCGTCCACTCACCTTAATTAAATCCCTTTAATAAATAAGCCAACTTGTGGCAATTCCCTTGACCCTAACATGGCGCCTACAACTGTGTTCTGGGCTCGTATAATTCCTATTTGTCTAGGTTTTGGGTTGGAGTTACTATAGTTTTGTTTTGTAATCGATCAATAATTGTTTTTGTTATTTCGAAGCATCTCACATAAAACATAACCTTTAAATGTCATTCCGGTATACACGTAAATATTGCGAGGTTATCAATCTGTCAACAATACAGCCAACTTGATGATAATTCTGTACACATTATTATTATATATTTGTTTGTGGGTTAAGTTATTCGGACTTACGGGCAACACGAATACTAAGTGTCAATTTGACAGACGGCTATGTCAATCGTAAACAAACATTGCATTTTGACAACAACTGTCATAATGTAATTACACCTTTAAGTTTTTAAGATTGTCGTGTACAATGAATACTATTAAGCGCTTATAAATACGATTAATTATATAATTGCTCTGCGGGTAAGCAATATATTCGTAGCTATCGTTACTAGCTAATTTATTGACATTGTACATTTAATTATTGGAATTTTACAATTATACTTTTCAAAATGTCGACTACAATAGACAACATCAATAGTAGATCGAAAGATGAACTTTCTGCGGAACTTTTATCCAGGAATATAACACCAGACGGTACTTTAGAAGAAATGCGGATTCAAGCCAGAAGGCATAACAAAAATATTAAAATATCTGAAGCTATCGAGCATCATGAGATAAGTGTTAACCCAGATAATGACAGCGAATTTGGCTCAAACTACATTAAATATACAAAAGTTATTTATAATGAATCAAACTCTTCTTCATCTTCATCCACAAGTACTATTAATAATTGGAATATTAAATTTGATGGTAATAGTTGCGTAAGAGACTTTATACTGGAAATAGAAGAGAAATGTAGAATTAGGAACGTTCGTCATGACGATTTAGTGAGATGTTTTCCTGATATTTTAGATGGATTGGCATTATTATGGTTCAGATCAATTTATACACCTGATTTGACTTGGAATGAATTATCTATATTACTTATAAAACAATTCGAAACAAATAATAGACAGATTGAATTAAAATCACAACTTTTCTCTATGAAACAACCAGCTGGTATGTCAGCCTTTGAATTTACGTTAAGAATGCAGAAGCACAATAATATGCTTGATTCTAAATTACCACTCTCTGAACTTTTACAATTATGCATGAGGGCATTACTACCCATTTATATCAACCTTCTGGCATCTAGAGATTTCAACTCATTTTCAGAACTTACCGAAGCTACAAATAAACTGGAGTCTTATTCAACGTCTAATTTGTTAGAAAATAATTCTTCTTCTTTTTCTAATGATAATCCACTTAAGGATAATAAAAAAAATTATTATTTCACTAATTCACGGGGCAGTAATAATAATAATTTCAATTCTAATCGTAACTCGTATCGTGGTACCTACAATAATCGTTCTACGGATTATAATTATAAACAAAATAATAATAATAATTATAATAATAATAATTATAATAATAATAATAATAAACAATATAGTGGCAATTCTGCTAATATCAATAATACTCGTTTTTTCTATAATAATCAATCTAAAAAGAATACTTCTAATGATTGTAGAGAAAAGGAGATGTGTCATCCTGAACCAAATTCTACCAAAAACAATATTTATTGTTCTTTTTGTAAATTAAAAGGTCATTTACTATCGGATTGTAGGAAGAGAAGACAAAACAATTCCAATCCGAAAGTTGCTTCTGTTAAACATGGGGATTCAAAAAAACTAGATGTGAGTCGCTCTGCTCACGCGCCTTCCTTTGCGCAGAGGAAGTGCGAGTGGCAGAGTTGGCTCCGTCAAGTTAATCAGTTTCTTTCGGACTCGAGTTCTGAGGTGGAGGTACCGCCGCCGAAGGATCCCGAGCTTGAAAGAGATAATCGACCTTTCGCGGATATCCTTATTCTTAATAATTCTTATAAAGCACTGCTCGACAGTGGTTCTTCAATTTCCTGTTTAGGAGGAGATATTCATTTAGTATTCTTACAATCGGGTTATGAATTAGTTAATATTGATTTCAATATTTCAACCGCTGATGGAACAAATCAGCAGGTATTAGGTACAATGACGTTGCCTGTTACGTATAAGTCCACTACACATAAAGTACTTTTCTACGTCGTCCCTTCTCTATCTCCTAATTTTATTTTAGGGGTCAATTTTTGGAAAATGTTCCAGGTCGCGCCGGAGCTTTTCCAAAAGGATCCAATTCCTCAGCGAATGGGTCAAGTCAATGAGTTAAGAGCTATTCAGCCAGCTACTTCCCTAACCAAAAAGGAAAATAAAACTCTTACCAAAATTATAAAGAAATTCGAATCCATTTCTTATGAAAAGAAAGGCTTAGGGTTAACACATTTAATAAAACATAAAATTATTACTACGGGTCCTCCGGTTAAACAACGATATTACCCTCTTTCTCCTGCTAGACAGAAACAATTAGATAAGGAAGTAGATGAAATGCTCAAATTAGGAGTCATTCGTCCTTCACGTTCACCTTGGTCTAGTCCAGTATTAATAGTCAAAAAAAAAGATGGAACGGGACGTTTTTGCCTCGATTCCAGAAAAATTAACAATCTGACGATCCGTGACAGCTACCCTTTGCCGTATATTTCTCGAATACTCGATAAACTCGGTGGAGCCAGATATATAAGCTCAATAGATTTGTCTAAGGCTTTTTGGCAGATCGCCCTGGACGAAGACTCTTGTGAAAAGACAGCTTTTGTCGTACCCGGTCGCGGTTTGTTCGAATTCACTAGGATGCCCTTCGGGTTAAAAAACGCTCCGAGTGAACTTCAAAGACTAGCAGACGCTCTGTTTGGACCAGAGTTCGATGAAAACGCATTTTGTTATTTGGATGATCTAATCTTAGTGTCGGAAGATTTAGAATCGCATTTTATACTGCTAACTAAAGTTTTTGAACGATTAAGAGACGCAGGCCTAACGATTAATTTAAAAAAATGTGAATTCTGTAAATCAGAACTTAAATATTTGGGGTATATGGTCGATTCCAAAGGTCTCCGCACCGACCCAATTAAAATTGAAAGTATAAAAAATTTTCCAATTCCTAAAAATGCTAAAGGAATACGAGCTTTTCTCGGTTTATGTGGTTATTTTAGACGATTCATAAAAGGATTTTCTAGCATAGCTGCTCCCTTATCGAAACTTACAGGATCAAGAAAAGGAGTAAGTTTATTTAAATGGTCGGAAGAAGCTGAATCAGCGTTTAATAAATTAAAGGAAGCACTTACGACTGCTCCTGTCCTTAGTTGTCCGGACTTTACTAAGCCATTTGCTATCCATTGTGACGCAAGCAATATCGGTATAGGGGGTGTTCTTATGCAATCAATAGAGGGAATGGACCACCCTATTGCTTATTATTCTAGGTGCTTAAATACACATGAACGGAATTACGGAATTACGGAGCGAGAACTGTTAGCAGTGTTAGACTCGGTCACTCATTTTAGACCATATATAGAAGGGGCACATTTTTCTGTTATCACTGACCACTCTAGTTTAAAATGGTTAGGATCTATATCGAACCCTAGTGGACGTCTTGCACGTTGGAGTTCTCGCCTTTCACAATTCTCCTTCGATGTTATACACCGTAAAGGCACACAACACATCGTCCCGGATGTGCTTTCAAGAATGGACCTCGCTACAATATCGGTCATTGATGCGAACTTGTCCACCGATAAGTGGTACACAGATATCTGGAAAGGCTGCATAGATTCTCCTCAGCGTTTTCAAAACTTCCAGATACGCGAAAATGAATTGTTTCGCCATACAAAAACACGTTTACCTCTTTGTGAAGACACGTCTTGGAAAAAAGTAGTCCCACTAGAAAATAGAAGGGAAATTTTGTCAGAATCACATGAATCCTCTCGTGCTTGTCATCCTGGAGTCTTTAAGACTTATAAAAAATTACAACTCCGTTACTTTTGGCCAAAAATGTACCAAGAGGTGAAAAGATTTGTGAATCAATGTGCTGTCTGTAAAGCACACAAAATCAGTACAGCCCCGCCGAATGGAATTTCATCAAATTATAAAAAAGTTACGAGACCTATGCAGATGTTATCAGTGGATCTGGTAGGCCCTCTGCCTAGAAGTTATTCAGGTTTTACCGTTATATTGTCATGCGTGGATGTTTTTTCTAAATATACCTGGCTATTTCCGTTACGTCAAGGTACCGCGAGAAGTATTATTAAAAATTTAGAAGAAAATATTTTCCTTGTACACGGAGTACCGCGTACCATTGTATGTGACAATGGGCGTCAGTTCATTTCGAAAGAATTTAAGGAACTATTACAAAGCTACAATATAAACCCTCCTTTTTACAATTCACTGTACACCCCTCAAAACAATGTTGTTGAAAGATACAATCAAACTTTAGGCACGGCACTATCAATATTAACGGAATCTGATCATCGTAATTGGTCCAAATTTCTCCCACAAATTCAATCGGCAATGAATAATACTGTAAATTGTACTACCGGATTTACTCCTTTCTTTGTTATGCACGGTAGAGAACAAATATTAGATGGGGATCTCCACCGTAATCCATTGGCAGATGATGAATCCAGTCCACAAGATTCCTCTCATCTCAAAGTTTACTCCGACAGATTAAATGGACTGTCATCAATTTATGAACAAGTTTCAAACGCCCTTTTTACGGCATTTAAAAAGGGCGCTAATCACTATAATTTACGTAGAAGAAACGTTACCTTCCAGGTAGGAGACGTAGTCTGGAGAAGGAATTTTGTATTATCTAATGCTTTGAACTATTTTTCACAAAAATTGGCACCTCGTTTTGTTCAAAACATTGTAGTACAGAAAAAGTCAGATTTAATTTATACCCTGTCTGACTTAAATGGAAAAGTAACAGGCGATTTTCATGTTAAGGATATACTTAAATCAGATAGCATACCAGCTTAGTCGGCTATCATAAAGCATCTTCACAGGCGCTATCTTTAATTTAAACCTCTTCAATACAGCTCATTTCAGTTCAGCCTGATCATCCGGATTGCTTTGACCAGTATTGGACATAAAATACATAAGTAAATAATTAATTTTTAAGTGGTCTTTTGTAGAAAATTAAAATCTTACTCCAGTTGATTACTCGAGTATAATTTCACATTAAAATAATAATTAAGATTTGTTAGGTTATTTATGTACAATTATGAGATGCCTCGAAGTACAAATACATATATATATATATATATATAATAAGTTCACTATGGTTTATATTTATCTTTAAGTTTATTTCCTTGTCAACTCAGAATGCATGACGATATGAACCCGCTTATCCTTTTGTATTCTGAGTCCATACAGTTTAAAATACTCTGTATTTGTCCTACTAAGTTTTTGTCAACTTGGAATATACGATAATATGAACCCGCATATCCTCGTGTATTCCAAGTTCAATCTCATATGAACTGTGTTAATATACTTTTATATTGCATAAACGTAATTAAGAACATTAAGAGGTATTCGCCCAAAATTTCAATATGTTCTCAATTTAATAATGTTTTAATTACATTTGCTTAAACAATAAAAATAACTTACTATAATTATTCAGGAATTTCATTAATTCGAACAATTTAATCAATTCCCAAGCTATGAGTGTGATTGATTAGTTCCTGCGAGAACTTCAGTAATTAGTTACGATGCACTAATATTATAATTTCTTGTTGCACCTTCTGGTACAAAAGTCACATACTTAATTAATTGGCACCATTTTTTTTAACGATGGTTGTTGACTATTGATAGCACCATTTATTTACGATGGTCGCTAACCATTCTATTGTCACCATTTTTAACAATGGTTGAATAATAAATAAATTGGCATCATTCATGCGATGATTGTATGACTATCCTTAACACCATTCAGTTACAATGGTTGGTTATATCCTGTATTTCATATACAAATGTTCTAATAAACCTATATTTTGTTTTCTATTATATAACTGTCAGAAAAACTTATCCCACGAGACCAGTTAGAGAGTTAGATAGGTAGGCTCTTCTAAAGAGGAATTCTTTTATCCAGAATGGATTTAAAATCAGTGTTGAAGTGCAGATGGTACACCATCTAAGTGTATAGCCTACTTTGGCTTACTTAAAAGTGTTCTGAACAGTGATGCTTTACGCATATTTAATGTGTTGATGTTTATTGATGTCATATCTTGGTGATAATATCTATTCTAATATTAAGTTCTATTCTGTTATAGATGCTACGTCTACGGTAGTCCCAGACGAGAGTCAGAATACATCACCCAGCGTCTTATATGCTGTGGGTGATTACGGGCCCCGTTCACGTATCTTCTTATTGTCTACAAATTGTCTACAATTAAGGTCTTTAACTCTAAGTACTGATTTAATTATATCTAATTGTCTAACTTCGAATGGATGCGTCGCAGACTCTACCATCATGTCTTCAGCATGATGGGCGCGACTGATTTTGTCACGCACCCATTTGCAAGCATACTGTTGCTAGTAGTTTTGTTTTTTCTGATGTACAACTCATTTTTATGATATTATGTTTATGTATGTTTTTAGGAACCCATCAGACCAAGTTAGGGTATCTCTTAGCTCAGGCTTTTCTTTTGTTCTCCTTGTGTTTGAGGGCAAACACCTTGGGAGCGAGCGGGGTAATGTTATGTATAAAACATAGGTTAATTGTCGTTTTAAGTAAGAACTGGAATCTATGAGGCGGCACGATAGCATTGTCTATTGTTTTTCATCCTGGCAACACCAGAGAGGAGCGGAAATGTGATGGTGGCACTTCCCCCGGCGGGCGTAAGGTCCGCCGGAGGTCGGGAGAGTTTTTAGAGAGAATCGGGCAAGATGGAGTGCATCGGTGCCTAATCAGAGAGATTCGAAGTTCCCGTAAAGTTCGGGCGGTTATTATAGTGCCGTTACAAGTTTATTTGAGTTCCCGTTATGGTTTCGACCCCGCGAGTCGCGCTCCGGAAATAAATGTTGTGTTCACACAATGGCCGAATTGTATTTTTGTCGAGGAATAGGAAATTTCGTTCTGGACAGTAAACGCCCCTGCCTTTAGTCCCAGAAACACCGTGGGCTAGTGTGATTTCCGGCCAATATAATGTTCTACCCGATCTCCGCCAGGAAATCTCCTGGTGTATCAATTCACGATACACGTGCGTGACTCTATCGTTTGCCATCCGCGCCAGCTTACTCCACCGTGGGACGTGGAGTAGCCTTATTTGCTCGCGCCAGAGTATTTGCTCATGCTGCAGAGGACATCGTTTGCCATCCGCGCCAGCTTACTCCACCGTGGGACGTGGAGTAGCCTAATTTGCTCGCGCCAGAGTATTTGCTCATGCTGCAGAGGACATCGTTTGCCATCCGCGCCAGCTTACTCCACCGTGGGACGTGGAGTAGCCTTATTTGCTCGCGCCGGAGTATTTGCTCATGCTGCAGAGGTCAGAGGATTCCTGCCGCCAATATAGTCAGCTCGCATCACCGTGGGACGTGGGCAGTTGCACCAACCTTAGTCACCGGGAGGATCCCTCATCGTCTAAACGACCGCGTTAATAGTCAGATTACTTTAGCTTTAGTTATCGGTCATGGTCTGTGGGGGTAAGTTCTTTCCTATCTGTATTATTATTTGCAATATTTGAAATAAACCTATACGGTTAGTCCAATTATAATTAACCTTATTTTATTTACAAAACCTGGTAATTCCTGCCTATGCCTGACATCTTAGAACTTAATTCCCCGCTCTGGGAGGGGGGATCTCTGCTCTACCGCTGTGCTGGTCGATTTGGCGGATCTGATGCTGAGGATTCCTCGGGATCAGATCCTGGCGCGTCCGGTACTAACCGGCAAAGCCATTTCGTCCACTCACCTTAATTAAATCCCTTTAATAAATAAGCCAACTTGTGGCAATTCCCTTGACCCTAACTTAATGTAATAATTTCGTGATCCCTCGTGGTCGCTTGCATTGCCGCAGACTGCAGAGGTTCAGCACCTGAAACCATCGCGGCCCGTTGCTCTGCCCAATGCAGCACGGCAGGATATACAGTGGTGGCTAGCAGCCATTGGAAGGACAAGCCCAATGTCTTATCTTAACAAGACGAATGTCTTATTGCAGACAGACAACAAGACAGTAGTGGCTTATGTCAACAAGGAAGGGGGTACAAAATCGTTAGCCCTTCTGGAAACAACGCGGGAGCTACTGGATTTCGTAGACCAGATGGAGATATCTCTGACAGCCCAATACATTCCAGGAAGATACAACGGAATTGCGGACCGTCTCTCTCGGGGCGCACCGCTTCCAGAGTGGCATCTACTAAGTCCGGCAACGAAGGAGATATTAAAAAAATGGGGTCGCCCTCAAATAGACCTGTTCGCTTCAGCCACTGCTCACGTGGTACCAACATACGTCTCCAGAGACTCAAGCGACTGCTTAGCCTGCTTTCCCAACGCGTTCAGTCAACCTTGGGACTACAATCTAGCTTGGGTATTCCCTCCGCCAAACCTCGTTCCGAGAGTGCTCACCCACCTAAATCAGGCAAAGGGCATGTTCCTTCTAGTCGTCCCAAAATGGGAGAAGACTTTCTGGAGAAGCGACCTAAAACAGCGAACAGACGAACCTCCCATACGCCTGCGCAACCTAGAGGGAGTCCTCATAGACACATCGACAGGACTACCCCCTCCCAGGATTCAGGATCTGGAACTAGAGGTCTGGAGAATTGCGGGTGGGAACAAACCCTGACAACATGGAGTCAGGAAGAATGCCAACTCCTCAAGTCATCCTGGAGAGAGTCTACACCGAAGACCTACAAACCTGCGTGGGATAGGTGGCGTAAATGGGGCACTCAAAACGGTGTGGACGTCAACAATCCCCCACCAACTACGGTTGCCAGGTATCTAGCCCACCTATTTGTTCAAGGAGGCCTAGCCCCAGGGACCATTCAAGTCCACAAGTCAGCCATTGTTACCTTCTGCGGCCCAGCTCAGAATGCGAGAAAAATCAGCTTTGATTTCTTGGTAAGACACGTTCTCAAGGCAATCTCAATGGCAAGGAGGACCAAGGAGAAAGCCCCTATCTGGTATCCCAGATAAGTAATAGACTGGCTGGTCAAGAATTCCCCCACAGAAGACTCGCTGTTTGAAGCGTCACAGAGGGCAGCAATACTCCTCGTCCTGGCGTCAGGCAGGAGAGTTTATGATTTGACACTGCTCAGAATCACCCCAGAACATTTCATCGACAAGAGGAACTCTATTACCCTGTGGCCAATTTTTGGGGCAAAAACCGACACAGCCAACCATAAACAATCAGGTTGGAAACTGACAGGCTCACAAAAAGATAACATGCCTCCTCCTTAAATGGTTGAGAAAAGTCGTTGCCCTCTCTACAGCCAGAAGAGGTCCACTACTAAAGATCCTATTTGTGACCACATCAGCAGAAACAAAACCGGCAACGCAAACGATAATAGGGGGATGGATCAAATCAGTCCTCAGAAAAGCTGGAGTCCACGCAACCCCGGGAAGTGTACGCTCGGCTGTAGCCTCCTTAAACTGGTTGGAAGACTACCCCATAGAGGAGATTCTTGCTAGAGGGAATTGGAAGTCCGAGCACACCTTCCGGAAGTTCTACCAGAAGGAGATAGCGCACTCCAGAAGTGAGCACCTCCAGCACTCAATGGCTCCATTCTTTACTCCAGTGTAAATAGCATCACATATAACGCTAAGTTTTCAGATCACCAGGTGAGAGCAAACACATCTCATAATGGATTCCAGGCATCGATACGGAACACAAAATAGAATAATTTTACCTACCAATAAAATTTATATTTTGTTTCCATCGATGCCTGGAATCCAGGTAATCCCTACCTGGTGCATTACGAGTCATATGACAAACAATAACATCACGTGATCTGAGATGCGCGTCACTAGTGTTGCCAGCAGAGAGAAAATGTGGTAAGTCGAATAAAAAAAGGGCAAATATAGGGAATAAACACGCGCGAAACTGAAACTATAAGGGCGAAAGAGCTAGCTCTCTCTCATAATGGATTCCAGGCATCGATGGAAACAAAATATAAATTTTATTGGTAGGTAAAATTATTCTATTTTGTTTGCAATTATTTGAGTGTGAAAATTCCATTTGAGATATGGATCAATTGTGAGGCCGAGATACTTTATCTGTGTAGTGCGCTCAATATAGGGACACTGGCAATATTCATCGCAATTCATACATGTGTGTATTCTAATAGAGGCATCATCATGAGGTTGACCTGTTATATTTATGCTTGATGTGACATATTTAGTTTTCTCGTTAGTATGTATAGTTTCTTTGTCCAAATGTGGTTTTATAACTTGGAATATTTTTTATATCATTTTTATTCGATCTAGTGTTATGCATACACGGTCTAGTAGAGGATTCATTATTTTTGAAGAGCTTCAATAATATATTTTTGGAATATATTTGTTGTACATTTGGTACGTCAAAGTTATTGAAAATTTCAATTGAAGGCGTTCTAATTGGTACTTTCAATATGGTCTTTATGATTCCTTTTTGAATCGTATTCAGGCTGTGTAGGTACGTATTTGCAGCAGATCCCCATCCTATGATTCCATATTCAATTCGAGAATGACATAACGCATAGTAGACCTTTTTCATATCCTTTTTATTTAGCACGTTTCTTAGATTTTTGAAGAAATATATAAGGCTTGTGAGTTTTTCCGTAATACCTTTGATGTGTAGGTCCCATCTAAGATTTTCGTCAATTATTACTCCGAGATATTTTATGTTTTGTGTTTTTTCGATGACGGGGCAGTAACATTGTATATTATTTCCATGGCATTCATGTAATTTTAGTTCTAGTGATTTTATTGGTTGGCCCCTTGAGTTCATTGAAAATGTTATATATTTTGTTTTGCTTATATTAAGGGTAAGCAAGTTGATTTTAAGCCAATTTTGAAGTGTACTAAGCCCTTTTTCAGCCTCATTAAATGTATCAGTCCAATTTTCTTCTTGAAATAATAAGACAGTATCATCAGCAAAACTGATTATGTTTCCTTTAATGGTAAGGTTAGTTAAATCGTTGATGTAGATAATGAACAGAATCGGTCCCAGTACACTTCCTTGAGGAACGCCATAGTTTAAAGATAGAAGTTTGCTCTTTTGTTTGCCAATTTGTACTTGTTGTTCTCGCCCTGTTATATATGACTCCAATAAGTTAATTGTTGATTCGGCCATTCCTATTTTTTTTAGTTTAGTTAGTAATATTTTATGGTCTATTGTGTCAAAAGCTTTTTGAAGATCTATGAATAAAGCTAAACATTTTTTCCCATCATCTATGTTTTTTATGGCCATGCTTGTTAGATTTTCTATGGCATCATTGGTGCTCAGATTTTCTCTAAAACCATATTGGGATGGTGATAGTAATTTGTTTTGTTCAAGAAATTGAACAATTTGCTTCTTCATTACAGTTTCCAAGATTTTTGAAAAAGAGCTTAAGAGACTTATGGGTCGGTAGTTATATATATCCTTTTTGTTACCACTTTTATGTATGGGTTAAGCTGTAGCTTTTTTAAGGCATGAAGGGAATACATTTGGAGATATAGACAGATTGACCAAGTATGTCAATGGGAAGGTCAGTTCATTTTGTAGTTGTTTTATTGTTTTATTTGAGATTATGTCATTTCCCGATGATTTATTAATATTAAGGGATACAATTGCATTTCTGATTTCAGTATTGGTTACATCAGTTAACTTTAATTTATCTATCTGGTTCATATTTTCCTTTTCTTCTGGTAAAATGCTTTTCTGTTGGTTATTCAATAAAGGTTCCCGGGGAGGCGGTACCCATTCCTGCCTCCCAAATTCAGTGATTAAAAGAGCTTGAGAACTTGTCACAATAATAATTATTAAATTCGAATAATTATTCTCGTGACTGAATTAACTTTCACCTGGCCGCTCACGTTATTTGTTGAATCGCCGTTGGCTTTATTTTTTGCGTGTGGCAATGTTAGTTTCTAGTTTCGGGTACTTTTTGAATATCCGCCGTTACGGGAGCACAACGGATATTTGACTCGTCACATGGGTGTTAGTTTTTGCAAGTTTTTAACATGAGATAATCCCTTATATCTATAACTTAAAATTACAAACCGCGAGCCGGATCATAAAGTATGATTTTTGATAAACGCGACCCGAAGTAATTAAGCGGGCGTTATTGGCTGTCAGTGTAAGAACTACATGTGCTTCGCCATGTTTGCATTGAAAGATATCCACGTAATCCTATGTCGTACGGTGACGTAAAACGTGACGGAACACCTTTATGGCCTTGCCTGGCCTCTACTTCCTGTAGTTGTGGCGAATTCCTGGCGGAAGCCTTTGACGGAGCTCACGCCTTGAGCTTGGCAAATTCCCAGAATTCCTTGGTGCCTTCAGCCGGAATCCTGGTCATCAGGTGGAACCTGCTGCCCTGCTGCCCGGCTAGCTGAGTCGGTGGAGAATGAGTTGGCGATTTGCGGTTGCATCCCATGGATGCGATCCTCGTATGCATTCCTCGGATACGGTTCCCTCGGATACTTCCCCACGACTTCGCGGCTGCAGTTCATTAAGGTGTTCTCGAGTGTTAGTAATATTTTAGAAAACATGACTTGGTCCAACAGGTACGCTATTTGCTATTTATTTTTAGTTGATTTGTCACCCTTACCGGTGTTATTTCGGGGTAATTGAAACCCCTGGTTTTATGTTTCTGAAATATATGTTTAGTTTTGTTATATGGAAAAGTACTCTTTTATTTAAAAAGAAAACCTAATCATGCTGGGGAGAATCCCGTATATCCATCCACAATCCTGGGGAGATTCACTTGCTCTACCTATATAAAATACTAGTAAATGGTTCTCCGGAACTATTAACGTTACAAACTTTAACAAATTATGTAATGCTAAATAGATTTTATGTCATTTAAAAGATAGATATATAAAAAAAATAGTTGAATATATTTTTAATACACTTTAACCGGTCAAAGGCCAGGCCATTTCACTAAAATTCACGAAAAAACACTAAAAAAGCACCATTTTGAACTTTGAATTGAATGTTTTGTTGATTAATTTTGATCTATTGTATATTTTATTGACTGAAACACGTTCACAACACAATAAACTATCTACCAAAACAACCTTACTTGCATTTATTACGTAAATTAATAGGTTTTACGATGTTTTAGTCGCGAAACACGCGTCAGTTGCGACGGTTAAAATCGCGGCAAATTCTGACAGGTGATTGTCATAGAAGAAATCGTTTTAAAAATATTCTGGTGTTTCAAGGTGAAAGAAACTTCAAGGCGTATCGTAGAGTACTGTTGGCGCAAGCGATTCTGACACTGTTTTTCATACAAATTATGTACATAGAAGGGCCAAAATCGCAGCCCAAAAGTTTTTTGACGAAAATATTATTCAAATATTTGAATTATTTTCTCGCGCATGCGCATGTGACGCGCGCGCCGGCGCGTCTCCGGCCTGTCATCGGTTAAGCGGGCGAAACAAGTGTCCCTATAGATTTTCTTTTAAACCACCATCTCTTTGAAAACAATGCGTTAGTGCTTATTCACACAGGGCGTTTGAACCGCATGGTTCAGGACCCCGATTGGTTTAACTTGAGCTTACTCACCTCGGTGGCTACTTTGGTGCACGGTTTTGCTGTTTCTCATCGAGTTCAATTTAAAAATTGGTGTTAAAAAATGCTAGGGAACCGCACGGCGACTAAATTCTCTCTCATACGCCTCGAGTCACGCGGAAACCGTTTGAACTGAGATTCGCGGGTGTTTTTTTATAATTTTCAAATCTGCGATTGAACCGATTCATTCAAGAAATTTTTACAACTAACAAAAATGTATATCTCCGTGGACACTCAAAAAATTTACAAAACATCTTTTGTATTTAATCCTAGGAAGCACTTCCTTGCAAATAGAGTAGTGGATGCTTGGAACAAACTTATACAACATGTCATCGATGCTATTACATAATATAAACCAATTAAAACATAATTGGATTCTTATTTGGAGAGAAGAAAGGATTAAGTTATTTTTATATTTAAATCAATCAGTTTAATTATTCTTTAACTTTTTGTGAAATCAGATATAAGCGCATCAGCAAAATGCAGACTCATTAACCTCGAAATGTCATTAATCTATTTATAAAGGTAAGCACACACAGATATCTTTATACAGATAATCTATTAGTTCTTTGCTAAATGGATTCAATCACTAGTTATGAATTCTCTTCGTAACAACTGTAACTATATAAAATAGAACAAAATAAAATGGTCGGACCATGTCAAGAGTCAGAATAACAGAAGGGTGCGTATGATTGAAGCAAGGAGTGTGTGCCATGACAGAGTTGTTTGGCGGTCCAGAAAACGGCATGAAAGTTAGTTAGTTTAGATTAGGTTGGTTAACTAACCTAAGTTAGGTTTGGTTAGTGATTCATTTGATCCTTTTCTTCAATGTTTCATTTTGTCTGTGGAACTAATATTAACATGCACTAATTGATGTTGTGTTGTTTGCAGCCATCGACGCTACGGTGTGGGAGTCAGCCGAGTGGACGGCTTGCATATCAGGCCTACAGAAGCTGCTGGGTGCACTGCACGGGCCAGTGGTGGCCTCATGCGAGCGCCACTCGCCGGTGGGACGGCACGCGCGCGCCCGCCGCGGCCTTGCCACGCTGCATGCCGGCGACGTCAAGTTCCACGTCACTGACCAGCTCATGGTACCCACACTCGGTAAGTGTTATGTCTTTTGGCAAACTAAAACTAAGTTTATTTTTTACATTTTAGTGAATTTTGATTGTGTATTTTACTTATGTCGTTGATTATAAAGTCACTAGATTCTGTATTTTACTTTAGTCCTTGACTACTGGAGTGACTGAATTCTGTATTTTACTTTTATCCTTGACTACTAGAGTGACTGAATTCTGTATGTTACTCTTGTCTTGGCAACTGGAGTGAATGGATTCTGCATTTTAAGTTTGTCCTTGACTACTGAAGGTAATGTTGTTTGTTGTTTATTTCAGGTTCACAAGAGGGAGCGTTTGAGAATGTGCGCATGTCGTACACCGGCGAACAGGGGCAGGCCATCCGCCAGCTGATCAGTGCGCACATGGTCCGCCGCGTCGCCATGTGCTGCATGGCGCTGCCGCACGGTCGGCGACAACACTTGGCCGTATCGCATGAGAAAGGTAATTTATTCTTTACATCGAATTTTGGTTTTGGTTCATGGTCCTGTAGATTTCAAGGCTCTACTGTATAAAGAGATGATTGTACATAACTGAAGACAGTTCCATGACAAAACAGAACTTTGAAGAAAAGTGAAGAAAAGTAACAAACAAACCTAAACTAACCTAACCTGTTATTCTTGTTTTAATTCCTGTTACCAGCTGCAGCCATACCCTAGAGCAGTGTTCCGCAAAGTGTGTGCCGCGGCACACTGGTGTACCGTGGACATTATTTGGTGTGCCTCACCGCAAGCGAGCTAAAAAATGAGACCTAGACGTTTTTAGAGACAAAGGATTAAGATCTTGCTTCTTCTCTGTTTAAAAAAGAAGAATAGGTAGCAAAGCTTGCATATCTGGCGGATATATTTGCTCATTTAAATGATCTCAATAAAAAAAAAGGCAAAGCGGGAATTCTAATGTTTTAACATCATCGGATAATATTGAAAGCTTTCACGCTAAGTTAGTGTTGTGGATCAGCCACACTACCAATGTTAGTAATGAAATGTTCCCAAATGCCAAGGCTGCTGATTCAGAAAAAAAATGCACGCTTTGATAGTGAAACACTTGGAGCTGTTAGCAGAAAAAATGAACTCATATTTTCCTAAGTGTAACCTGCAAGTTGCAGGTCACACTTAGATGCAACCTATGGACTAGATACGAAATCCATTTTAACGATAGCATTTCCCTTGGATACGTACCGATAAACGAGCAGAAAGAATTCACGGAGCTAAAAACTGATCGGAAATTAAAACTACAATTTTCGGGTACAGAGCTAGCACATTTTGGGCTGCATATAAAAAAAATTAGTATCTCATGCTTTCAAAACTTCTGTTGCAGTTCTCTTACCATTTGGCATGACCTACTTATGGGAATTGGGGTTTTAATTAACACAAAAACTACGATTAAATTAAAAAAAGAGAACGCCTGAGTACGATCGACGAAGAGATGAGAGCAGCATTATCAACGAGTGTTTCAAATTTTGATCTCCTGTGCTCAGGATAAGCAGGCTCACATTTCTCGTTAAACATATTTTCATATTAAGTATGTTGATTTTAATAATGATGCAAATGTGAATGGTAGAAGAAGTCGGGGACGCCCGAGGAAGACATGGCATGATCAAGTGAATCAGATACTTGAGACGGGCCATGTCAAAAGTCAGAATAATAGAAGAGTATGTATGAGACGATGTATGAATGTGAGTGAGGCAAAGAGTGTTTGCCAAGACCGAGTTGTTTGGCGGTCCGTCCTCTCTGCCTACCCCTGCGGGGAAACAGCGTGATGGTTAGTTAGTTAGATTTTAATAATAAAAATTAAATAAACATTGTTTTTTTTCTTTGTTGTACCTCTAAAATTTCTTGATTTGGTAGGTGTACCTTGAACACGAAAAGTTTGCGGAACACTGCCCTAGAGGGGCAGAGATGAGAACAGCATTTAAATTTTCTGTTTTTGTTTTTGCTATATACCTATATGGAATGCATAGCTCGGCTACAGTCTGCACACTTCCGTGCTATCTCCCATTGTTTTCATTATCTATGATTTTACCTAATTCCTCAGGCAAGATAACGATCCTGCAGCTATCCCAACTGCTGAAGCAGGCCGACTCCTCGAAGCGAAAGCTTACCCTGACGAGACTGACATCCGCACCCATCCCCTTCACTGTCCTGTCGCTGAGCGCCAGCCCTTGGAACGAAGACCTGCTAGCCGTGTGCGGACTGAGGGACTGCCACGTCATCACTTTCACAGGAGGCGGTGAGTCATTTTTATTTGTCACTGATCAGCCTAAAATTTTTTTATTTCATTACCGTGCAATAGTCACAATTAAAGTAAATCCAAACCATCTCAAATTCTGAATTTAGTCAGGCATGATTTTAAGAATGTACCTTACAGGTTCAGTGTACGAGAGGCTGGTGATGCAGCCGGCACTGGATCCCGGAAACTTTATCATCCGCAGCATCTGGCTGCCAGGCAACCAAACACAGCTGGCTCTGGTCACTGCAGATTTTGTCAAGATCTACGACCTGGCCAAGGACTCCTCACTGCCGGAGTACCACTTCCTGGTGCCCAGTGGGAAGGTGAGATCCTCCTTTTAACATTGTGTAATTTAATTAGCTTCAGGATGAGGCCAAGAAAAGGATTCTTTAACTCAATGCAGACGTACGCAGCCCACAACTTCTTTGTGTACTTTTTCTATGTAATCAAATGTCAAAACTTTAAAACTGAAAACACAGATCATTCATAAGGCACACACGGCCTCCGTGGTAAAGGGGCATAGCTCTCGACTAGCGATCCAGAGGTCGCGGGTTCAAATCATGGCATGGGCAGATAAAATTTATTTTATTGATTTGTGTTTTCACACTTTAATAATTTAAAAATAATATAAGGCATATTTGCAGCACATTCCAGAGTAGAAGATACTTCCAGTATCGCCCTGGTCTAAGACCACCATTTAGAATTAAAACCGTGCTTGAAATGGCTTTAGCTGTGTTTAGTGACTGGATCTGAATAGCCAGGTACTTCAACACCTTCCTCTACCCCATCTCACTGGTTACAGACAGGAGCAGTTTGGACTCTTGTGAGGTATTCACATAATTTATTTTTTTCTTCATCAATTAACCTTTCAAAGGCCAGGAAAAATACGGAAATTTCGTAACAAAACACGATTTTGAATTTTGAATTGAATGTTTTGTTGATTAATTTTGAGCTATTGTATATTTTATTGACTGAAACACGTTCACAACACAATAAACTATCTACCAAAACAACATTACTTGCATTTATTATGTAAATTAATAGGTTTTACGATGTTTTAGTCGCGGAACACGCATTTATTGCAACGGTTAAAATCGCGGCAAATTCTGACAGCGCATTGTCATAGATGAAATCGTTTTAAAAATATTCCAGGGTTGCAAGGTGAATGAAACTTTTAGCGTCTCCGAGAGTAATGATGGCGCAAGCGATTCTGACACTGTTCTTTATACAAATTCTGTACATAGAAGGGCCAAAATCGCACACCAAAAGTTTTTTGTCGGAAATATTATTCAAATATTTGAATTATTTTCTCGCGCATGCGCATATGTAACGGCAAATAACCGGTTAAGAAACGAGATTGAGCCTGGTATTATGGAATAATTTGATATAATCAATCAACTTCCTAGAAAATGTTGTTAATAATTCTGTTATTGTTGGATCCAGGTTCGCGATCTGACTTTCGTCTCCCAGGAGGCCGGCACCTTCATGCTGTGCATGGGCAGCACCGGCCACATCTACTGGCAAGCCATGAACGAAGACTCGCACGCTGTCAACGGACCCTTCTACATCACCAACACTGTAGAGGTGCTGCACAACGACATCAAGGTAATTCCCAGGGCTCTCTTACTTTACGGAAGAGAGCCTGTATTTTCTGTGTCTAACTTAATTATCCTTTATGAGGTTATTCAAAGTTTTTATTTTTATTTGTCGTTATCTGACGTTACATATTTAAAAAAATTTTGAGGTTGCAATAAAATTATTTCAAGAAATTTTCCAAGAGACCGGATAAAGCTAACTTATTAAGTGAGAAAACCTTATTTTTGCAATAAATGGGGCAATTTTTCAAATTCAGTCTCCAAGGGTCTGAGAAAAATCAAACTCTTAATCGTGAAAACTTCTTATGTTGGAACAGGATGTTGCCGGTCAAGTGGGTGGAGGAGGGGTCTCTATCTACTACTCCCACACTCTGAAGATGATCTTCTTCTCATACGCCCAGGGCAAGAGCTTCATGGCCCCACTAACCTCTGTGGAGGATACACTCAAGAGTAAGTCTTATGACCACGTCCGCAGAGTAAAGAATATTCCCAGTAGAAAACTTGACTGAGTGGAAGCACCGATATCTGTAGGAAATGTGAAGAGGATGAAGGAACTCCAATTCACTTATCATAAGGCGCCAAAATCCTGCCTGAATGGGAAAAGGTCTCAGAAAGCTGGAGCAATGAGATTGTTCTCTGGGGCAAGGAGGTTGTCATTTGGATAACCCTGGTGAATTTCATTCAAATTGAGGGGACTGGAATCGAAACTGACAGGCATAAAACCTTGTAGAATTATTGGAAAAATTTTTGATGTATTTTTTTTAAGGGCCCTTTTATAATCCCTACAGAGACGGCTTCATTTTTTTAAGAGGGAGATGTATGATAATGATTACAGTTTTCCTTTGGGGGAAGCAGACATATGTACATTGTATCATTTTCAACAGCTCTTTCCAACACACTATTATGTAGTATGTAAGAAACAGCTGCGCATCATTGTGATAAAATTTGTGCTGTTGACGTGCCAAAGCCATAGGAATTAAAAGGCCCCAGTTCATTTGAAAGAAGATTAGATCTGAAATCATTAATTTTATTTGCAGAAGTTACCCAGATCACGCTGAGCAATGCTGGCGCAGGTGGGGGTTCTGGGGGGGGCAAGGAGGGACGCAGCAAGGGAGCGCAGGCACTCTGCCAGTGGCAGGAGGTGCCTGGTCACCCGGGCCTTGTCACCGCTGTGCTGCAGGCCTCCAATAACCCCGTCGTCATCATGCTCAGTCCGCAGGGCATCCTGCTGCAGGAGATCAAGGTATGGTGTATGGTGGAAGGAACACTTTGTGGTATAACTCTGATTTTACAGCGTAAGTAACTCTTGTAAGTGACATTTCACAGTAAAACTAACACTTAGGATGAGTTGTTTCACAGAATTTGAACAATTCATCAAATTTCAAAGTTACAATTCAAGTTCTGTGAAAATTCTATTAAAGTTCAGTTAAAGCTTTTCTTTCCAGCATTAGTGAGTCTTCAACATTAACAAGTGGCACTTTTATTTTGTATACATTGTATTCAATAAAGTAACATGGCCTTATGTTTCAGGTGGTGCCAGCCAAGGCGAAGATAACCGACATGGTAGCCGTACGCCACTCTGCCGCCGGCGACAACAAGACCACACTGATCCTGCTGTGCGAGGATGGCAGTCTGCGCATCTACGCCGCCGCGCCGGAGCTCACAGGCCACTGGCTGGCGGCGGCCGTGGCTCCTCCCACCACCGGCCAGCCCGCACCCCTCAGGGCTCGGCGGCTCAAGCACAGAGCCAAGACTCAACAGGTTGGTTCTTTATCTTTTTCATGAGGCAGAGGATAGGGATAGAGTAGGAACTATTTTACATTGAATGAATACTTTGAAATGTCATAACCCAAATGAATTTAATAATGGTATAGACGAATTTTCCTTTGGTTTCCGATTTCAATCAAAAATCCGCTCGAGGGAACAATGCCTCGCAAACTTTTACCTAGTTCAAGGTCGTAATTCTTGGACTTTCCGATGTTTGCTGAATTGATTGAGAATTTTGTTGCAGATAGGGGTGTGTTTTATGCTCATTTAGTTAATACTTTTTGGTTAACATTTTTATAACTGCTCGCTTCGCAACCAAATATATAAGTTTTGTTTTTAAATTTATGTTTGTAGTAAATATTTTTGGAACTGCTGAGATAAGTTCACTTTGGAAATGCCCTCAATAGCCCTCAGTATATTCATTCTTGTGATGTAACTTCAAGAAATGTACTAAACGAGGCTCTAATTGCGTCTTTCTGGTTTATGGATTGTAATTATACTGATTTAAAGGTTCTATAAGAAGAGAAAGAATTTTTTTTTATTTATTTATTCCATTTTTACAATTTTACAAAGTTAGGTATAAGTACAATTATTTTTTTAATTATGTACATGTAATGCAAATATTTTTTAATGGTGGTAATATTACCTCTCTAATTGAGAATTTCTCGTGTTTAGGGAGGGAGTACTAACACAATTGATATTTTGATATATGTTTAATTGATGCTACCATGAGCGTATTTATGAAAAAATAAAATAAAAACAACATGTATGTAAAATTATATACCTGTGCACTATTTTAGGAAGAAGGTTTTTTTTTTAAAATTATAAAATATAAAACCTGTGTACACATTGAAAATATAAGTGGGCGTAATATAACACAAACATGAAATTACTTAGTGAATGACTTAATACATTTGTTTATTATAATGTTAACACTGTCTCCATAGATAAAAATACAGTGATGTTGCCTAAATTGTAATAAGCTGCCTATATTATAATAATACAGAGGAAAATTAAAAAATCTGCTGCAAAAGTGTGCAGCCAAACAAATGAATTAATAATAGTTAATTAAATTGGTTAAAATACTAGTTATTTTTTTTATTATTCTGTATTTATAAACGTATAATCATATATTTTTTCAGGTATATAGTTTTTCGACTGCCACACTAGGCACATGCCCGTATTATGTTAGTCGTAATGAATGTAATTTTGTAATGAACGTAAAATTGTAATGAATGATTTGTACCACAGATTGCTGGAAGGCCCGGAGCGGCTCTCACCTTCCCGATTGACTTCTTCGAGCACTGCGTGGTGCTAGGAGACGTAGAGTTTGGGGGAAACGACCTGCTCCAGGTTTATAACACGGCACAAATCAAACACAGGCTCAATACTAATGGTAAAGATGATTTTTTTCATTTTTATTCCTCGACTTGATTTTCTTCATAATTTAAGGTCACATACTCCATGCAATTCTTGGTGCCAATTAATCCATTGTTTATCCCCATGTTTATAAGTTGAATAAAAAAAACTCATTTAATTCATAAACACATCAAATTTGTGTTTTTGTTAACTGAAATTATTCACAGCGTACATTTACAGCTTGTGTTTTTGTTAACTGAAATTATTCACAGCGTACATTTACAGCACCCTTAAAGTGATTTTTCACAAAAACAGCGCTCTACTATTACTATTCTTACTAATTATAACAACCTCCCATTAAAATTAAAAACCATAGAAAATATGCAGGAATTTAAGCCCAAATTAAAAAATTACCTTAAACTGCTATAAAAGTCCCAAATATGTTTACTTTGTATCTTAACCGCTGGGAGGCCGGAGACGCGCCGGCGCGCGCGTCATATGCGCATGCGCGAGAAAATAATTCAAATATTTGAATAATACTTCCGACAAAAAACTTTTGGTCTACGATTTTGGCCCTTCTATGTACACAATTTGTATGAAGAACAGTGTCAGAATCGCTTGCGCCGTCATTACTCTCGGAGACGCTACAAGTTTCATTCACCTTGTCACCCTGGAATATTTTTAAAACGATTTCTTCTATGACAATCGGCTGTCAGAATTTGCCGCGAATTTAACGGTCGCAATTAATGCGTGTATCGCGAATAAAACGATCATAAAACCTATTAATTTACGTAATAAATGCAAGTAATGTGGTTTTCGTAGATAGTTTATTGTGATGTGAACGTGTTTCAGTTAATAAAATATACAATAGCTCAAAATTTATCAACAAAACATTCAATTCAAAATTCAAAGTGGTGGTTTTTTAGTGTTTTTTTGCGAATTTCCGCTAAATGTCATGGCCTTTGACCGGTTAAAGTCTGCTATTTTATAAATCATTTATTCCTTCTTTTTTCTTTCATTTCTTAGTTTCTAAATCTCTGAGTCTACTATTGTATAAATCTTGCGTTCTTTCTTACATATCCTTTACTTACTTATTACAATAATTTTTGTTACTAACTTACATGATTCTTCCATTTATAATGATTTTTTAATTTATATTTTGATTTTTTTAAACTCTTCAGGATTTTTATTTTTAAATTTATACAAGATTTTTTAACCTACTTATTATTTACAATAGCCGTTATTACTAACTTACACGATCATTAATTTACTAATTGAGCTAGAACTCCCTCACCAAACACGAGAGCATTGTCTCTTTATGGTGAGGAAAGGCAATTTTTGAATTTTTTTGTTAACCTTGTGTAACTGTTGTAACTTCATATGTATTTTTAATAAACATTGCCAATAATAAAAAAATTAAATATTAGAATATTCTAATGTTATTTTGGCTTATTTGAAAATTGTTTGAGAATAAATAATAATAATAAGTTTTTTATTTCAGCCGAACAGAGCGGTGGGTGCAATACTCTGTCTGATTTTGAAAACAATGATTTTTTTCAGGGCTCTATGTGGTGTCCACCAAACTGAGTGGCTTCAACATCGAGATTACCAATCCGGACTCCGCCACCGTTATCACCGGAATCCGGGTTTTGCTCGGAAACCAGGATGTCGTCCGCACACCATCCTTCATCGAGGTAATTATATATTTTTTGGCTGCCATTTTAGCCGATATTATTGTTCCTGACAGCAACCTGCAGGGTAAAGAAGATTGCACTGATGATAGTCAGCCTCCAACAGGAGAAGACATTGGAAGAAGAAGACAGAATTCTTGACAAACTGATGATGCAGTAATTTACAAATCATTTCACCTGCAGGGTAAAGAAGATTGCCCTGATGATAGTCAGCCTCCAACAGGAGAAGACATTGGAAGAAGAAGACAGAATTCTTGACAAACTGATGATGCAGTAATTTACAAATCATTTCACTGTTACTGGAGCTAAAAACAGGCCGGGAATGGAGTTAGCTAGCCAGAATGCAAACTCCTCTGACACCATGTCATATCTTTATCACTTCATTATTTTGTTCCCAAGTGTTGGCCCAGACATTGCGGGTTTAAACCTCTGCAACTTGAGTCCTCCATCATTATTGCACAAGCTACAAATACAGCTTTTAACCTTTTGGTTGCATTAACTAGATCAAGTTATCAATACTCCCACAGATTTTTGAATACCTAAATGTAATGAGCTTATATTAATATTCTTTTTTGTTTATATACGAGGGTGGTCTGAAAAGTTTCCGACCTGAACATGAAGATGGCAGCACTCGTCAATAAAAGCTAGTGAATGTAGTTGAGCATCTTTTGACAGTTACTCACCAAAGTTTCGGCCATTTTGGACGTGCAGTTTTTGGTTGACAGTCATTTGAGTGAGTCGATGTATGTGTTTTTGTGACAATGGAAAAAATTGAGTATCGATCTGTTATTAAATTTTGGTGAGTAACTGTCAAAAGATGCACAACTACATTCACTAGCTTTTATTGACGAGTGCTGCCATCTTCATGTTCAGGTCGGAAACTTTTCAGACCACCCTCGTATGTACATATTTCAGAGCTTTAGAAAATAATTATATTTATTCTATTATCATGCCATATTATATTGAGGATTAGGATGATGGAACAATACATACTCTATTATGCCGTCTCATAGATTCGTCTTTCATACTTTATTTATTGTTTTGTGCATTAGCAGAACTCAATTAAATTATTATTTTTTTAACATAAAGCATATCAAATTTAATAATGTTATTATTAAGTTCTTCAAGGAAGCACGGGGGAGTGTGGCAAACCCATCGCTCATGGAGTGGAAACACAACCTGCAATAGCCTTAGCCAAGATGTGAGCTACCATGCTCAGGCTGAATGACATTGGGGAACAGTGATGGTCGCGTCTTGGAGTATTTAGACCCCAAAACTCGGGGCTCTGCTATTCCATTCAAACAAAAAACTAGGGGCTTTTGGGGAACGTAGGGAGAGTAGAGAGGATAGTTGAGATCACCTCGGTGGACTCTCTCCTCGTGATGCCTTCGGGGAATCTAAACAAAGAGGGATTTCCGATGCAACCTCTACTGCTCCAGGATCCTCCAGGGGATCTACCTCCAAAGTATGGGACCTGGAAACAAACTTAAAGGAATGAGGTGAAATAGTAGATAGTACAAGGCCTATGGCCTGAGTGCTCACGGGAACTATTTGTATACTGTCTCCGCTTTAATAAATAAAGAAATAAAAAAGTGCTCTGAGTGGAATTTTAGTTTTTATTATTGTGACAGCTGTTTGGTGTTCAAGGACATTATCAAACTGCTTGGTTGACATTAAAAAAAACTATTCTTAAGCATTATTTTATCATATTAGTCTGCTTTGTCACTGTTCTATTATATCTGGTTACTCTTCCTCGAATGTCCCCGACTTCTTCTTCCATTCGCTTTTGCGTCATATATTTTCTGCATTCCCAAATCATCTATGCGTCCCTTATCATTATTTGTTACTTAGCATAGTTTAAATTAATTACATGTATGTTTTCAGGTGTGCGGGCGTTTAGTGGCGACTCTTGTGGTGCGAAACCGTTGGTACGACATCCCGCTGACGCGCGAGGAGTCGCTGCAGGCGGACAAGAATCTGACGGTGACCTTCGGCCCCTCGCAAGATCCAGAAGGAGTCATCATGGTGGACTCCATCAAGGTCAGTATATCTTCAATATTTTGTCTAATACTACATAGTACATTATTCTTGTTATTATCATATTGCAAACCTAGTTTACATATCTACCCAAAGTCGTTTACAAATTATATGATTTAACTAGTACGCAAATGCATCTATCTAATGCTGTACTTCAACTAGATGGAAATTTTCCATACTCTTGCAGCCTTACTAAAAAACCCAGTGAAAATTTTATTCAATTGACAAACGGCCGCGGATGTGAAAACATTACTAATTAAAAATTTGTTCTTTGAAAGAAATACACATGGTTTCCACGGCCTGAGAGGGTAGTTTATCTCTGTTTTAACCATTGATGTCCGAACGATATTTGTAATTTTTCCATAGTATTTTGAATGTTCTATATATTTCTTATTTTTGAAGGTGTCGTAAAAACAAATACCATTTATGAAAACTAGATAAAATTACCTTTTATATTTGTGTATTTAAAATACACTTTAGCTTTCAAAAACTGCCATATTTTAAGATTCAAACTCGGAAAAAAATTTCCTCCCACAACATTTTTGACCAAAATGAAGAGAAATTTAAATAAAATCAAAATTTAAAAAACACAGTCCTTTTATGTAATAAATTTGGAAGGAAACTATCACCTCACTTTTTCATCGTGTATACAATAAAAGAATAATAAAAAATTTCAAAGTTTTTTTTATTGCTAAAAAATTAACCTAAAAATTATACTGTCTTTTATATCAGATTTCTTGCATCTCTAAAGACGTTAATTTCTTTGATGCATTTAGGCACACATGTATTAGATATTATTATTTAAAAAAAAAACACCACTTTCATAAAATTATCGTAAAATAAAACCTTTAACCGGTCAAAGGCCAGGCCATTTCGCGGAAATTTCGCGGAACTTCGCAAAAAAACACTAAAAAACCACCACTTTGAATTTTGAATTGAATGTTTTGTTGATAAATTTTGAGCTATTGTATATTTTATTGACTGAAACACGTTCACAACACAATAAACTATCTACCAAAACCACATTACTTGCATTTATTACGTAAATTAATAGGTTTTACGATGTTTTATTCGCGATACACGTATTAATTGTGACGGTTAAATTCGCGGCAAATTCTGACAGCGGATTGTCATGGATAAAATCGTTTTTAAAATATTCCAGGGTGACAAGGTGAATGAAACTTTTAGCACCACCTAGAGTAATGATGGCGCAAGCGATTCTGACACTGTTCTTCATACAAATTCTGTACATAGAAGGGTCAAAATCGCAGACCAAAGGTTTTTCGTCGACAATATTATTCAAATATTTGAATTATTTTCTCGCGCATGCGCATGTGACGCGCGCGCCGGCGCGTCTCCGGCCTGTCACCGGTTAAATGTAAATTTGAATTCTCATGTATCATATAAAATAGTTTTTGACACTTCAATTTTCAAAGTACGATTATTGTTTTACAACTTGACTAAAACTTATGAAAACCCACAAAAAACACGGTAAATATATCAATGATATAAATATAAGAGCAAATTATTCATATTAATAGAAATTAACCATCACATAAGTAATATTGCCCACACAAAAATCATTTCGCACACACAGAAATACATTTCGCGCTTCCAGCGTCTTTTTCGAGCGCGAACAACGAACGCGCAGGCGCCGCGCCACCTAGCGGTTATGAAGGAAAACAAACAATTTAGTACTTAAATATGCATTGTTGCCGAATTTACAGTACGTTTTAAGACCAAATCTTATTAGTAATGTTATCGTGTTTTAGTGTATTTTTGTTTTATTCATGTTGCTGCAATAACACGGGTTATCTGGCGTGCTGTGTTTTTTTTTTAGTAAGGCTGTTGGTGTGTACATTCAAATGTATCCTCTTTAAAATGATTTGCCTTTAAAAGCCCTCTGAGTGTAAAATAAATATATGTTTATTTCAGGTGTACGGAAGGAACAAGGAAGCCTTTGGATGGCCCGAAGAGAGTGAAGAAGGAGGCACCTGCACCGCCGCCGCAAAGGTGCCGCCGGTAAGCTTTTTACCTTTCTACCATTCCTGGAGTCAGGCCTTTTGCTGTCACCTATCATTTGACATCCCAGATATTACATTTTGTTAAGGCTGATTTACACTTTTATTAGTAGCAAGTGTTAACTGTGAACTGAGATGTTTATACTCCGTGCACTAATCAACGTTTAAATCGGCCTCTCGACTAATATGACGCCTGTTGCATCCGAAACTGTTAACGAATTACAGCTTCAGATGCACTTGGAAAGGGACTGTAAATACTAAAAAATTAAGATGAAACGAAATGGTGTTTACTGGAATTGGGTGATAATATTATGTGTAGGGAAAAATAATGCATGCGAGGAAGAAGGACAACCAATCACTTACCTCTGCGAAGGCGAACAACACATTTACAAATATAGTTTATTTAGTTCCACAGCGATACCTCAAGGTAGTTATCACCACAAAACACAATTAAGTACAAAACTGTATTGTACTTTTGATATGGTTTAGTCTATAAATCAAATTATGAACACGAAGGACACCAACAAGTTGCTTCCAATGTCCCAAAACTGCCTGTATTTTTTTTTCAGAAATAAAAGCACTTGAATTCACTCTTGTGTCATTGTTCCATTTTCAAATGCTTTTCCAGCAAGGTGGTATGGTTAGGGAGGGTAGGTACTGGGTAAATGATATCCCGGTAAGAACTATGCATATCATCTCAAAACCAAACAACGTCTAATATGTGAATTGTGACATTCCAGGAAAGTGAAGGCTGTGCCTCCACGTGGACTGTTCCAGGAGTGGAGCGTCTGGCGTGCGCCCTGCTGGAGGCGCTGGAGCTGTCGCTGGGAGAGGGCGCAACAGCCCTCGGAGCGGCAGAGAGCCCCCGGGACACTGCCACGGGGCTGCTGTGCGCGCCGTGCCCCCCGCCGCTGCTCAAGCGGTGCAAGGCGCTGCTGCACGCGCTTCTGGGGCCCCAATACCATCAACATAAAGTGCGTATCATTTTAAACTTCCTTTTCGTTCTTTACAAAAACTTGTTATTTTGATATAAACGCTGAGAAAAAAATTACTGCTGCAACTGAGATTTATAATCTCATTTCATTGGCTCTAACCGTAATTCTTTTAAAGGCCTTCAATATTTAATTTGTTTTTCATATTATAAAAAATGAATGGTCAAGTCACCCCGGTACCTTAGTACCATCTCTAAAGGTCGACTGAATCTGTTTGGCTTCTATTGAGAGCTGTTAACCCTTTGTGTACCACCTAAAATGCTGAGCGGCCCACCATGTGCCGGCTGTTACTATTTTCTTTTTATACTATTTTCATAATAACTTAACTTATTTTTTGCAAAATTATGTTTATCTTCTAACCCAAGAATTTATATTTATTAAAAGCGTTTACATCTGTCCTATATAGTTTCCTCAAGATATTCAGAGACGTCTTTTTTCTCTCTCTGATGTTATAAAAAATATAATTTAATGAAGAAATAAAAAATATAATTTGCTTGAATTTGATTATATTATCCAGCTAAATAAGAGTTTTTCACAATAAATAAATAAAACTATAACATACTAGCAGACCCGGCCACACGTTGTTGTGGCTAACGAAACACAACGTCATCTACTGACAATGCTACTATCCAACTTTTATAACCAACGCCATCTGTTAATTTGCATACATATCAAATCCACACCGTCCGCTTGCCAGCCCGCTCCCTTTATATATTATATATTTCAACCAATTTACACAAAACCTTGACAAATTATATACCTAAACCTTCCTCCGAATCACTCTATTTATCGGTGAAAACCGCATAAAAATCCATTGCAGAGTTGAAAAGATCTAAGCTTACAGACAGCGGGAGCGACTTTGCTTTATACTATATAAAGATGACACAGAATTTGCGAATGAATTTTATTTTAGTATGCTAGGAGCATTTTTTAAGGTTTAAAATGGCATAAAATAGAGGCTTATGCCTTGAGTTCCTACCAAATCTGCTACAGATTTGCTGGCATCTAAGAGTTAGTGATTGTATTGTTATGTATTCTCAGGACCAGGCGATCCTTGCCCACGTAACCTCGCAGCTGCGTGAGCTGTACACGGTGGAGGATGCGCGCAATGCTGACCCGGAGAACTACTTCCGCCTCGTGCTGCTGGCGCGCGCTGTGGCCGCCGCCCGCCCCCTCAACCTCGTCAAGTACTCGGGCCCGCTACCCAGCCCCCTCGCCAACCCTGGTCAGTCATCATTTCTGTTTTAAATTTTAAAATATATTACATATTATTTAATTTTTTATAAGAACAACTCTCTTTTTTATAACTTTCCCATCAATGTAATATATCATTGGAGAAGAAGTATAACACTAATAATCTAAAGGAAAATAAGAAAGAGAACAAGACACAGAAAAATAAAAAAAGATAATGGTCGCAACTGGGACTCAAACCCAGAACCTCTCGTCTAACCTCTTTTACCAATTCAGCCATTGCCACCTTCTAAGAAACCTTCATAATTACCAATCATTTGTTATGCAAGGTATCTGGATACCAGTGGAACAAGCGGGAAATTGGGGAATCTATCATCACATTTGGATTCAGTTTTTTTGTATATTTTTTTTTTGGTTTGAGCCTTCGTTTTCGAATAAATCAAGTACAAAGTTGGAAATTTTTAAGTTTAATTATTAAAAATCGGTCACTAGGGGGCATTAAACAGCCGAAGTTAACTTCAGCTGTTTAATGTCTTAAAATGAGCCGACGCGTAGATCCGGTTCCAAAAGTTTTTTTTAACCCTTTTAGTTTGCGAAAAAAGTTTTATTTATTTTTATAATTGAAACCTTCCTCTTTCTCATTCCCACTTCCTTCAGCCTAATGGCATACTCCAATTGTGGATGGCAACCGTCCCATTGGATCCGGTTGGTTTGGTGCAGTTGTGACTGCAGTATTCACTCGATCGTCCAGTTGATTAGTCAGACATCTCCAAATACTAAGTTTTGAGATAATGGAGAAAGCAATATTCGAATGCACACTGTAAATAAAATATTATTTATATCTGTCTGTGTTTTACATGTTAAATATACTATAATGGGGGGGGGGGGGGGGGCATAATGGTCCAGAACATTAGTATGACATTTTGAAATATCCCACCAGTGATCCAGAAAAAATGAACATTTTGTTTAATTCACTACAACTTTTCTGTATTATAATTGTTTTGGTGGTGTTGCATCCGAAACTGTTTCCGAGTTACAGCTTCAGATGCACTTGGAAATGGACTGTAAATTAGACAATAAAACAAAAATGGTGTTTGCTGGAATTGGGCGATAATATGTGTATGGAAAACAATGGAAGCAAGGAAGAAGGAAACCAATCACTTACCACTGCGAAGGCAGGCAACACAATTATGAATATAGTTTATTTAGTTCCACCGCGTTATCTCGAGGTATTATCACCACAACACAAATAGTATAAAACGATCTTGATCAGTGGCGGCCCCTGCCTTAGTGCATTTGTGCAATGTACTGCCAACGTCAAAAGTGTAAATTCGTACAAACATCGACAAACGTGTAAATTTGTAACATTCATTCACGAAGAATTCCCCTCCAATTCGTTATAATATCCTTACCAATTAACTTTCGTACTAGACTCTGTACTAAACTCGCATCGGCGCATACGAAAAAGCAATGCGTGCATCTTCCGTTGTGCCGAGACGTGACGACACATGAAGTGATATTTCTACTGGGACAGTCTACAGAGGCTGGAACCGTGAAATGGGCAAGACATAAGGGAAGATATATGACACGCTCGTGCACTAGCGGCGCACATGCGCAGAAGCATTCTGGTTTATGGCAAAACCTTTAACATGCATTATATGTTACCGAACGTTTGGAATGACTTAGTTAGGAATAACGAATTTTCAACTAATTGACAATGTTATGTATTAGCTCTACCATCGCACCGGGGCAGCGAAATCAAGCATTTGGCAGATCACTGATCACTATTGACACATTTTTAATGGTTTTCGCTAGTTTTGCTCTGTAAAAAACTTATTTAAAAATGAGTGGTAATGAAAACATTGCGATAAACGTCGATTTTTCAAAAGCAACCGAATTTCATTTGAGAATAAATTGTTTTTGAAAAATAATGGCTCTCCAAAACCTTTGCTAAATATAATACAAGTAAGGTTAAGGGAAAAAAAACTATGAACAGAGTTTTTAAAACAAAGTATTAAATATTCGAAAGCATCTTGGCTTTGTGAATGTGATCGCTTGAACACATTTTTTTTTCGTGGTTGATGATAAATTGTGAAGTGAAAGTTGTGTAAACGATAGCCTTTATTTTACCGAAAAGTTAATGAACATTCTTACTCCCAGTACATATACATAACGTATTGCAATTTAATTTGTTCGATCGAGTTGATAGGTATACGATTACAACTTGATGTTGGTTTTCGCGAATCTGTGAATCAATTAATTATATTTTCCCATATTAATGTTACCGTTTTTTGTGAAATGCACTGCTGGCAAATTTTGTCACGGGCCGCCTCTGATCTTGATACGGTCAAAGCACCTTCATTTAGTTCATAAACATATATATGAACATGAACAACCAACAAAAATGCTTCTAATCTAGTCCAAAATCTTCATCTCAAGTTGCTTCCAATGTCCCAAAACTTCTGTTTTTTCACAAACAAATGCATTTCAATTCAGTCTTGTCATTGTTCCATTTTCAAATGTTTTTCCAGCAAGGTGATGTGGTTAGGGAGAGTGGGTACTGGATAAATGGCATCTCGGTAGGAACATGGGGGTGAGGTTTGTCTAGGTCTTGGAGGCGGATGACCAGGACATACTGAACCTCAGATTCCTACCCACCCCTAAAACCCTTTTCCTTCCCAGAACTCTCCTCTCCTTCCTTTCCTTTAAAAAAACCCTCCACACAGCATCTCCAAAGATGACATAGGCCCTGACGGAAATTATTTTCCTCAGGGCCTCCTGTGTGGAGCTCATGTAAAAAAAAAAAACTATGCGTATTATCTTTTCAAAACCAAACAGGTGGTTTATAAGTAACCTGAGTATTGTACCAGATAGAAGGTACACTTTTGTATATAACTACATACTTAACTCAACTTTCGATTTTTTAGAGATGTCTAACTAATCAACTTGAAGATCAATATTTAAAAAACGTATTTTAGTTGATGAACACGAGTAGCACCTCAATTCATTTGTTTTTAACGACTTTTCATATAGCCGACTGGCCCCTAACCTGGTCGGCCAGCGCCCCCGCCCCGACGCACCTGGCGCCGCTGCTGGTGGGCGTGCTGCTCCGCCTGGGAGCGGTGCCTGAGCCCCCGGTACCCCCGTCCCTCGCGCCTGTGGACCGCAGCGGCCTGCGTCACGCTGAGCATGCGCTGCATGCCCTTGCTGATGTGTTGCACGCACTCATGCTTCACAGTGACAGTGCCATGGTGAGCCACAACATCTATAATATTTGTGAATGCTGGTTAAGGTTTTGTAAAATAATCAAATTTACTCATTTCGGTTGTGGAAAAAAAATTATACAGGTACTTACCCGCATATTGTGAAAGAATTTCTTTTGTAAAAATTTTTACGGCAATAAAATTTATTTTGTTAAATTTTTTTATGCCTAGTAATAAAAAAATTTTAGAGCGCCGTTTTTATGAAAAACCACCTAGAGGGACGCTGTACTCCCGCTGAATATGTACTAGGAGCATAGCAATTTGCGGTGGTAAAATACAATAAAAAATACATTTATTTTAATAAATTGTTGGCAGACATTACTATTTTATTTTTTATATTTAGGTATTTTATTTTTCATTTTTTTTTATTTAAAAAAATACATACGTATACAGATTCATAGTAAAACATTTGATTCTTAAAACTAATAACAATATATAAATTTCTTTTTAATGAAACTACCCAATTCAAAAGAGAAAACATTTCTCATGCTTGAATTTTGGAGTGCCATTGTAAAATGCATAGGTACACAGAGTATGTTATTACAAGTACTTATATTAACCTCTGACACGCCGGAGACGCGCCGGCGCGCGCGTCATATGCGCATGCGCGAGAAAATAATTCAAATATTTGAATAATACTTCCGACAAAAAACTTTTGGTCTACGATTTTGGCCCTTCTATGTACACAATTTGTATGAAGAACAGTGTCAGAATCGCTTGCGCTGTCATTACTCTCGGAGACGCTACAAGTTTCATTCACCTTGTCACCCTGGAATATTTTTAAAATGATTTCTTCTATGACAATCGGCTGTCAGAATTTGCCGCGAATTTAACGGTCGCAATTAATGGGTGTATCGCGAATAAAACGATCATAAAACCTATTAATTTACGTAATAAATGCAAGTAATGTGGTTTTCGTAGATAGTTTATTGTGATGTGAACGTGTTTCAGTTAATAAAATATACAATAGCTCAAAATTTATCAACAAAACATTCAATTCAAAATTCAAAGTGGTGGTTTTTTAGTGTTTTTTTGCGAAGTTCCGCGAATTTCCGCTAAATGTCATGGCCTTTGACCGGTTAATAAAATATATATTCATGAAGACAAGTGGACTAGAAGTAAATAAGAGTTAAAATTGGAATAAGATGCAATATAAGATAATACAGGCATAGATATATTAGAAATAAAAATAATATTATTGTATTTATTCAATATATATGTAGATTGTAAGTAGGTAGTAGGTACATATCGTTGGTTAAGAAAACATTGATATTTTAAATGGATGGGCTGACAGTATTGTCAGAGTAGGTACATAAAATAAAGTTGTAACAATTTGGTGCCTGCAAATAATGCGTATGTACTTTGCTTTCAATTTGATATGGTGATGATATATTTTTAGAGAATATGTTCTAGTTTATTTTTTTTTGTTGTTATTAATGTGATGATGAATTGGTGTCCCGCTGAATATGTACACTGATATTGCGTGTCAGAAAGAATTGGTGTTCTATTGGGCAGGTACTTTGGTATGTACTGTAGGTTTTTCTTGTACATTTGATTTGGTACCGACAAAAATTGAGCAGTAAATTCCTGGGCCCCTTTTTGTTAGATAAGGCACTGTTGGTTTTCCAATTAAAATACTTAAAACCTTGAGCCAGGCGACTGGAGTAGTTCAGTAGCAGATGTACTGAATTGAGCGGTAAGCTCCTTGGGCCGTTTTAATATTGTCGGCGACCAAAGTGCCTTAGTAGTAGGAATCATCTTTGGAACAGGAAAGTAGGTGTTTTGGATATCACATTAAGCAAATCTACCTGCACAACCCGAATGGCACAGTGAAAAATTGAGCGGTAAGCTCTTTGGCCCCTTTTCGCGAGAAAAGGCCCATACTGAATGCCTTGACCAGGGGACCGAAGTGGCTTGGTAGTGGGTGTACAAAATTGAGCGGCTGACTACCTGTGCCTTTTGTGTAGGTGCACACTCCTTGCTTTATCTACATTTAACCCCTCCGAAATTCGCCCTTTAAGCCCTTAAACTGTCTCAAACGAAATGATATTTTACGAAAACTTTTTGTTATTACCGCTTCACAATTAAAGCTCTATAAATTAAACATTTCTGAACGTAGCCGAATAGTAAAAAGTGTTTTAGAAAGGTTACAAAATAGGCTTTCAAATTATTATATTACAAATAAATATTAGCATTTGTAAATATTAAAATTTAGAACACAAACATTAAAAATAGGTAAAAATGACTCACGTGATGTTTTTATGTGAAAACGGTACAAAAATCACAGATTATGGAAACAACAATACTTATTCTATTTTATATATGTAATAAACACTTTTGTCACCTCACTTTTTTATCATTTCATATAAAAATATTTAATAAAAATTAAAAACGTCGAGCGCGGACGAGCCGCCGGTAGTAAATTTGGGCAGGTAAATATTTTTGTCAACTACGCGACTGACAGCTGATTCCTGTTATGTATTTCTATAGACAACTTGATAGGGATGTACAGCTTGATCTACTATCGACCTTTTACTTTTTGTTTTAGGGATGTAACTAAAACAATAACGGAGTTAGAACAATTTCTATGGGAACACACGCGCTGACGTATAAACACGCTTATTGTACTTGACTGCTGTCCTATTTCTGCCGCTTATATCTGCTTACGTTGCGGAGGGGTTAAATAGCAAATTGCTTAGTATTTTAACCGATTAGTTGCCTGCAACGGGCAAAAAGCTAGTCTTCTAATAATATTTAACATGAATCAATGTTTTTTTCCATAGATTGAGATGGGGAACAGAATCTACCTTTCTTTACTTCTATCCGAAGACCAGGTCATCAGCTTTGGGGCCAAATCAGCCATGGTGAGGGTGCTGCGCCCTCGAGTCAAGAGGCGTCGAGTGTACATCCCCTCGCCCCCTGCCACCCCAGGTAAGTCATACAAATTTCACTACTCATTTTCTGAAATCCAATACATCAGCATCATACTATGTATCTTAAGATACATATTCTCAACACGTCGCTCGCCACAATGAGAACTCAAACCTAGAAAAGCTGACAAAAATATAAATCTGTGGCCAGTCTGGCTACAGTTTTTGCTACCTAGCTTTACTACTTTGCGTGAGACCATCATGTGTAGGTTTATGTATTTCATAGTTTCTGGTTGGTTGCATTCCTGCGAATATGTGTATTTTTTTTATTTTCCAGGTGCCTCGACTGGCAGCGCGCTAGTGGCGTCAGACTCGGCATGCGCGCTCCCCGCATCCCCCGCTGCCACTGGGGCCCCTGCGGACCTCAACGACAATGACCCACGCCACCAGTACATGGACGTGGACCAGGTGGTGGACATGAGCCGCCTGCTGGACGCCGATGGAGGTACATAGTTTTATTATTTAACCCTTCAGGTTAATTCGTTCGCTTTTCAGAACAACTCAAATAGGTCTCATAGAAATCTTTGTGTCTCCTTTACTATCAAGGTTAGAAATATGATCTAAACGGTGTTAGAAAGAGAAAACACCAAGCTTTATATTTAAATCTAAAAGTTTACCACAAAATAATTAAAACGTACACCTTGATTTAGCCAATTTGAAATAATTTTATGAAATTTTGGAAATTTTTTAATGATTATTTTTACATGAAATGACAAAAAAGTGAGTTGACTATAAAAAGTATTTTTGCATGAAATGGCGAAAAAGTGATAAATACATTTGCCTAGTAAAATATGCTTGTGTTTTTTTTGTTAGCAGTAATTGTGGGGTGATAATGCAAAACTGACTATTTCCAAAAAATCAACTTTTCAGGAGAGGCAAAAAACTTTACTGACTCTCACAAGCATAATACTCTGAATTTTTTTTTTTAAATAATAACTAAAAATATTTCAAACCATTTCTGTGATTATAGACTCCGGGGTAGATGAGTAATATTTAAAAAAAAAATCCAAACATTGCTATTTCCCGCAAATAGTGCGTTTTGAAGTAAAACAATGTGAATCGACAAATTAACATTTTTGCTTTATTTAAAGTAAAATAATAAAAACAAGACATTCTATGGAACAAATATATAAAAAAGTAAGAAACGCAAAATAGTTATTGGATTTTCAAGATATGGCACATCTGTCCAGATGATGGACACTGTAAGGCTGTCCATAACGTTGCCTGCAGAAGGAGGAAGCCCTACTTGGCATAATAACCCAAAAACCAAATACGAAAATGCTTTTGGCCGTGAAAATCTCAAATCATATCATGTCTCATGGTCTAAGTCTTCATTATACTGAATATTTTCTTAACAACTTTCCTCAGTACTTCGTTGTAAAAACTTTTAGCATCGTCGGTGTGATAAAAATTTTATTAATTTTATCACATCTTCTCGCTTTGCTGGTTCCATATGATTAGTTGCCGTTTGCTCAGCAATGCCAATAATATATAAAACATTTTGTTTTTCTCATCATCCCCACAAATTTAGGCGTTGCATTGTATTATGTTGAGGAAACACCCACCCACTGTGATTTTTCCCTTTCGGAAAGTCGAAATTTGAATCAAATTGAAAGTTAAATTAACAAATAATCGCTATCTATTACATCCACATCCATCAAAAGAATATCTTCAATGTCCTTCTCACTTAGCAAATTCATTTTACTCAAGTATATTTTCAAAATTCCGTCAAAAAACAATACAAAACGACCATAAAACTTGCAGCTGTCAAATGATTTTGAGGTTATAACAATCATAAAAAATAGTACGTTTTGCAGAAAAAAATGTTGCCTCTCTACAATATTTGTATTAGAAATAGTCAGATTTTCCAAAAACATGGAATTAGTCACTTTTGCAGAAAAGGGTACCTATTTTTAAGCTGGAAATAGTCAATTTTGCAGAAAAAGGTGATTTTCAAATTGAAAAATGAGGAGGATTTTGTCATTTTATCGTAAAAATAATGATGCCATTCGATTCCTTGACCTCGACTTTGTCTTGACTGCATATATAACTCAATTTAGCCCATTTTGGAAATAGTCAGTTTAGCGTTATCACCCCACAATTTAGAAAAAATTAAAAGTTTTTTATTTTTAAAACTTATATTTACTTTCAAAATTTTTATATTTCAAAAATTAGACGTTTGTTTTGAATTACAAAAATTGAATGTGGATTTCATCACCTTTTTAAAACATTTTTTTAAGTTTTCAGATATATTCAGAAATTTTCCATTTATTTGAATTTTATTGCGAAGTGGAAATATTTTGACCTTCCGGCATAATAGGCCTGAAGCCTGAGAGGTTAAAAAAAAACCTTCCCAGGTTAATGAATAATCTCATGTTTTAAAAACTTCTGCAACCATAGTTATAAGTTGAAGATAGTAATTTACATATAATCATTTATAGTAATGAATATGGAAGACTACACAAGGTGAGTTTATTGGAGTTTTTGTATTGCGGCCCTTGACAGATGAATGTTATCCAGGTTTGGAAGGCCTGCTGGACATGGGGCCGGATGCGGATGACGACACCATGGTGGAGCTAGCCATGGTGCTATCGCTGCAGGAGGGGGCAGGAGGCGCCCCAGCCGCAGGCGGGAGAGCGCGCGCCGGACCGGGCAGCGACGCCACGGCCAGTGCGGCCGGCTCGGACGACGAGGAAGGCGAGGCGGCCGCCAGCGCCAGGGCCGTGGCCAGCGAGAGCGGCAGTGGTGCCAGTGGCAGGAGTTCCGCTTACGGTAAGATTATGTTTACTTATTTAAGAAGATAATTCATTTTAAACCACTTTGTTACATACAGTAAATCAACTAGTTTCAGTTGGACCTCCTTCCTAGATAAGACTGTATAATATAGACAAACCTACATTATAAGTTTAAGAAATTAAAGTCATAAGAGAAAATTAAAGGTTAAGATAATATGGTATTTACTTGTGAATGATGTGCCATTTTTGATAATTCTTTGCCGACCTTTTAACACATTGACGGACACTTGTCTTAATCCAACACTTGCATTTTTTTTATATAAGACATGATACAAGACTTGGGCATGTTTTATCTTGCATCTCCTTTAAACCGTCTTTAGGTGTGACACTGTCAAGTACAGAAATGTTTGCATTGTGACTACATTACTTTATTATTATTTTATCAGGCTAAGAATAACTATATATGTATGTATACCATCAGAACGACGGCCTCCGTGGTTGAGTGGTAAGGCTCTTGACTCGCAATCCGAAGGTCGCGGGATCGAATCCTGGCATGTGCAAATAAATTTTATTTGATTTGTGTTATTTCACAATTAATTACTTAAAAACATATTATTATGGTCACTTCCCAAAGGACAAGTGGAACGCAGTCAGCCTGTTCTTCAGCAACTTTCATTGGTCACCAGATCTGAATAGCTAGATATTTCCCCACCTTCCTCTTCCCCATCTTCTTCCCCTCCCCACTACCTTGAGTCTCACAACATACCCCAATTGGGAATGCCATAGTCTCATTGGCTCCAGACAGGAGCAACTGGGACTCTTGTGAGGTATTCACAGTAAAATAAAGAAGATCTGTTCATCAAATATGACGGAGCTTATTGTCCCTTTTGTTCCAACAATTATGAATTATGTCCAGTAATTGTGAAAAGGTTATCTCTCACCATGGCCGTTAGTATATTCCAACCTTTTTCCTAGGAGAACCGGCTGTCCGCACAACAGAAGTGTGCGCCGTGGAGTCGCAGTGGAGTGTGGAGGGCGGCGGAGCAGAGACTGCAGCGCGCGTGCGCTCACTGCGTCTTGCGCTGCTCAGCCTCATGCTGGCGGAGCTGCCGCGATTGCGCGACCTGCCTGGCATCAGGGCCATACCCTTCATGCAGGTAACACACAATACTCTTATATTTTACAGCCTGATTCGTCAACTCAATTCTTGACCTGTCTTTTGCCCCCAGAACTGTATTTTTCTATTCAGTTTACCATGCAAGGATACAAAATTTTTTTTCATAGTATTTAGATTGTGCAGTGTAAGATAAGAATGATGGGTACTGAAATGGTTATATGTAGCAGAATCTTGCTGAGGGGATCACGTTTTCGTGTATGTGGTTGCGAATTGGTTACCTATAGTTTTAGTGTATATATATTTTTTTTTAATGCATGTAATCATAATAATATCGATGGTGGAAATTTCAAATGCTCACCAAAGATGACAAACAACAACGCGTTGAAGGAGCCCGAATTCCTGGAGTGCTATGATATCGATTGCGAGCAATTCTAGGACTCAATTGTGACTGGGGACGAAACCTTCTAAACCAACCTTTCGCGCTCATACACTGTATTCCATACACTTTATGCAGCTGAGATTCAATGGTATTGTAAAGAGCAATAAATCCAAAAATAAGTTGAATATGTCATTTTTCTATATTTTTTCCTCTCTTTCGATCTGCGTCGTCGAAATATTTCTAGGAAAATAAGTGAGTCTTTTATGAAGTGCATTTGAAGAGGATTTTTTTTTCTGAAAAATTATAAATATACTGTTTGTAAAGAAATTTACAAAAAATGTTAAGTATTCTAAAGATCTATTCAATGTTGTTTTATAATAAAAATTCATAATTATAGGTCTAAAAAAACTGGCGATATGATTTTGTGAAAAAATAAAAACTTTCTTTTCACTCTCCTGAACAATAAGGAACTCCAGTGAAAAATATTATCGCTTTAAAAAAATATGTTCATATAGACCAATAAACGCTGATTCGAAATATATAAGTTTTATTTCATAATATTAAACGTAGAGTTCTTAAAAAATTATTAAAAAGTGCATTTTTTAACGTCTCGTTAAAATACACTGTAAAGTTGGTACGATTGAATGGTTACCGCTGACGTCACGCGTCACCAGTCATTGTATCACATTGTATTGAAATCAATTGAAATGTAGGCATGGCACAAGCCATCAGTATTAACAACATTTCATGTTATTCTTTATTTCATACTGTTTATAGAGATTTAATTGTTGTGTTAATTGAAACAATATTTAAGCCTTAATGATTCAGTATCAAAAATAGAGGTACCTCTATTAGTTTATCTCAATTATTTAAAATATTAAAAAACTACTGCACAAAAAAAAAAGTAATGCTTCTTCTAGGGAGAATACTTCGAACAACGGAATTTCAAAATGGCGGTAGTTGATCAGCTGATTTCCCGATCCTATACTAATTTTTCAGGAGTGATGACGTCACACGATTTACCATATTTCCAGTGGTTTTCGGGGGGTCTTGAAAAATTAAAACTTTGACAATTATTTTAACTATTAAAACTAACTCTAAAAATAAAAATAAAAATGCAGTTACTTAAGTTAGAAGGTCATTATTTATAAAAAAAAATTAAAAAAATTGGACTGGAGTTCTCTATTGACATTTTGTCTAAAGCTTTTCAAATTTCCGTGATCGATATGAAATATATATGGATTGTGTTTGGTTCGGTGTTATTAAGTTTAGGAAAAATTGTGTACCTTTTATTTTGATCCAGACTGAAACTTTATATTTGATTGTATGTAGGAATTCCACTATTAGTCGTAGAAGTTGAAGAATTCTTTCTGTCACTGAGTATAGTACACTGACTACAACAGCTGGCTGACTACTATCAGCGTTTTCAATGCGTAAATGAAATTTAAAAAAAAATAATTGTGAAGTTGTTAAATAAAATCAACAAAAACAAAAAAAATATCTGGTGTAATTGAGGCGCTCAGCGGAAGAGTGGCTCAACCCACAAAAATTCGTAATCAGCGAAAACATCATATTGTTAAATATTTTTGTCATATCTATGAAGCCACAGTGGCCTAATTTTAGTTTTTACTATTTCAAAGATCCTTTGAAATCAGCTTAAACTAAAATTGTGGCTTCATAAATATTACAAAAATATATAACAATATCATAAGGTTTTTGTTGATTACGAATTTTTGTGGGTTGGGCCACTCTTTCGCTGAGCACCTCAATTATTATAAATATAATTATTATACCACAGTGTACAAGAATTGGAATAATGGAGCCAATAAATGAATAATTAATTCTGCCAGGTTTTGCTGATGCTGGCCAGCGCCATGGACTCGGCTGTGGAGGCAGAGCGACTGGCCCTGGAGCAGCTGCTGGCTGCGCTGGTGGCGGAGTTGCAACTCTCCGAGGCCGAGGAGCTGCCGGAGATGGAGCCACCGGTGCACTGCCGGACTCCGAGGCGGGAGATGCAGCTGCTGATCATGCGACTGCTCAGTGAGTCATTGAATTCAAATGTCTTGTTGAATAAGATGTAATACCTATTAATAAACCTAACCTAACCTTCCTCTTTCCAACCACCTTTCTCTCCAAATAGAACCTGGCGCTAGTAAGAACCTCAAGGGCACTGTATTAGATATTATCAGCACTTTGACTCCTGGAGTGGACTGCTCCAATTGAGTCCGCACAGGACTGGCACTGCCAGACCATCCCCACTTACTTCAACCTCATTGCATTCCTGAATTGGGGATGCCACTGACTCCGGGCATTTGAGACTCTTGTGTACAGTACAGGAGGTGGCCTTAGGTTCCCTGAAAGTCCCTCGAGGGAAGAGGGTCTCATCTCTCCACTTCTTGGTTTCCTGAAGACCCCACGACGAAAGAGTCCACTCCCCCTTGATTCCCCGAAGGGACCAAGAGTGAAGAGGCCTCATCTCGTCCTCGGTTCCCTGAAGGCCTCATGAGTACCTACAGAAATAGAAGATCCGCTCCAGCAGAGCCCCGAGTGCTGGGGTAAGGTCTAAATACTCCGAGATGCGACCCTGTTTCTTAAAGGCACCATTCATGACACTGTTTCCAAGATCATTCCGCCAAAGCACGGTAGCTCACACCTTGACATGAGATGGCTATTACAGGCTTCTGTTATTATATTACATAAATATTTTTTTTATCACAGGTGTTCTGATGGCGCGCTGGAAACCCGCAGCCGGCGCCCTCGCCTCCCCCCGCCCCCCCAGCGAGTGGCACGCCGCCCGCGCCACCGCCTCGGCACTCCGTGCGGGTGGCGCCGCGGCACACTGCGGAGCCCTGCTCCGAGCGCTGCTGCCGCACTGGCGCGAGCAGGGCGCAAGGGGCGGTGCCACGGTTACTGACGGTGCCGAGGGGACGGCGGCCGCCACGCTGCTCAGGCCCATGCCCCCGCACCCCTTGCCCGACATGCAGCCCTTCTTTCTGCGCCAATATGTCAAGAGTGAGTAACTGTTTGATTTCATTTCATTATGAAGGTTCATAAAAAATATTATAAAAGTTAAAACAACTGATTTTATTCTTATTTAATTTGAATAATTCACCGCCATAATAAATAATAATAAATTTGGGCAACTTATATAGCGCTGTTTTTGCGAAAAATCGCCTCAAGAGCGCTGTACAAATTAGCATGGATTTTACTTTAGAATTTACTTAACTATGTAGGAGGCTAGATAACAACTCGTCTTGCAGCTATCAAGCGCATGGATTATTGTAATTCTAGCCCCCCCCCATTAAATCAAATAAAATATCTTTCTATATGTGCGTATTTCAAGATTATCGGAAAATATATAATAACTCTCCCGCTTCAACATTTGAACCTAGAAATAAGAATAAGCTACCGACTGATCTTGTTCAGTAAACAAAAATAATGCCTGCTGCGTACGCAATCGTATTGCAGTCTTAGGGTGGGTTTCTTCATTTACCGAGACTGCTAAATGCAATGCTAATTGTAAAAATAAACGATCGAAATTTAAAAATTTCTATGCATTTGACCGTTGTTATGTATAAAACATAGGTTAATTGTCGTTTTAAGTTAGAACTGGAATCTATGAGGCGGCACGATAGCATTGTCTATTGTTTTTCATCCTGGCAACACCAGAGAGGAGCGGAAATGTGATGGTGGCACTTCCCCCGGCGGGCGAAAGGCCCGCCGGAGGTCGAGTCGGGCATTCGAGATAATCGGGGAATATGAAGTGCATCGGTGCCAAATCATAGATTCGAGAAGTTCCCGTAAAGTTCGGGCGGTTATTATAGTGCCGTTACAAGTTTATTTGAGTTCCCGTTATGGTTTCGACCCCGCGAGTCGCGCTCCGGAAATAAATGTTGTGTTCACACAATGGCCGAATTGTATTTTGTTTAGGAATAGGAAATTTCAAACTGGACAGTAAACGCCCCTGCCTTTAGTCCCAGAAACACCGTGGGCTAGTATGATTTCCGGCCAATATAATGTTCTACCCGATCTCCGCCAGGAAATCTCCTGGTGTATCAATTCACGATACACGTGCGTGACTCTGTCGTTTGCCATCCGCGCCAGCTTACTCCACCGTGGGACGTGGAGTAGCCTTATTTGCTCGCGCCAGAGTATTTGCTCATGCTGCAGAGGACATCGTTTGCCATCCGCGCCAGCTTACTCCACCGTGGGACGTGGAGTAGCCTTATTTGCTCGCGCCAGAGTATTTGCTCATGCTGCAGAGGACATCGTTTGCCATCCGCGCCAGCTTACTCCACCGTGGGACGTGGAGTAGCCTTATTTGCTCGCGCCAGAGTATTTGCTCATGCTGCAGAGGACATCGTTTGCCATCCGCGCCAGCTTACTCCACCGTGGGACGTGGAGTAGCCTTATTTGCTCGCGCCAGAGTATTTGCTCATGCTGCAGAGGCCAGAGGATTCCTGCCGCCAATATTGTCAGCTCGCATCACCGTGGGACGTGGGCAGTTGCACCAACCTTAGTCACCGGGAGGATTCCTCATCGTCTAAACGACCGCGTTAATAGTCAGATTACTTTAGCTTTAGTTATCGGTTATGGTCTTTGGGGGTAAGTTCTTTCCTATCTGTATTATTATTTGCAATATTTGAAATAAATCTATACGGTTAGTCCAATTATAATTAACCTTATTTTATTTACAAAACCTGGTAATTCCTGCCTATGCCTGACATCTTAGAACATAATTCCCCGCTCTGGGAGGGGGGAACTCTGCTCTACCGCTGTGCTGGTCGATTTGGCGGGTCTGATGCTGAGGATTCCTCGGGATCAGATCCTGGCGCGTCCGGTACTAACCGGCAAAGCCATTTCGACCACTCACCTTAATTAAATCCCTTTAATAAATAGCCAACTATTGGCCATTCAATTGACCCTAACATGGCGCCTACAACTGTGTCCTGGGCTCGTATAGTTCTTATTTGTCTAGGTTTTGGGTTGGAGTTACTATAGTTTTGTCTTGTAATCGATCAATAATTGTTTTTGTTATTTCGAAGCATCTCACATAAAACATAACCTTTAAATGTCATTCCGGTATACACGTAAATATTGCGAAGTTATCAATCTGTCAACAATGCAGCCAACTTGATAATAACACTGTACACATTATTATTATATATTTTAATTTGTTTGTGGGTTAAGTTATTCGGACTTACGGGCAACACGAATACTAAGTGTCAATTTGACAGACGGCTATGTCAATCGTAAACAAACATTGCATTTTGACAACAACTGTCATAATGTAATTACACCTTTAAGTTTTTAAGATTGTCGTGTACAATAAATACTATTAAGTGCTTATAAATACGATTAATTATATAATTGCTCTGCGGGTAAGCAATATATTCGTAGCTATCGTTACTAGCTAATTTATTAACATTCTACATTTAATTATTGGAATTTTACAATTATACTTTTCAAAATGTCGACTACAATAGACAACATCAATAGTAGATCGAAAGATGAACTTTCTGCGGATCTTTTATCCAGGAATATAACACCAGACGGTACTTTAGAAGAAATGCGGATTCAAGCCAGAAGGCATAACAAAAATATTAAAATATCTGAAGCTATCGAGCATCATGAGATAAGTGTTAACCCAGATAATGACAGCGAATTTGGATCAAACTACATTAAATATACAAAAGTTATTTATAATGAATCAAACTCTTCTTCATCTTCAACCACAAGTACTATTAATAATTGGAATATTAAATTTGATGGTAATAGTTGCGTAAGAGACTTTATACTGGAAATAGAAGAGAAATGTAGAATTAGGAACGTTCGTCATGACGATTTAGTGAGATGTTTTCCTGATATTTTAGATGGATTGGCATTATTATGGTTCAGATCAATTTATACACCTGATTTGACTTGGAATGAATTATCTATATTACTTATAAAACAATTCGAAACAAATAATAGACAGATTGAATTAAAATCACAACTTTTCTCTATGAAACAACCAGCTGGTATGTCAGCCTTTGAATTTACGTTAAGAATGCAGAAGCACAATAATATGCTTGATTCTAAATTACCACTCTCTGAACTTTTACAATTATGCATGAGGGCATTACTACCCATTTATATCAACCTTCTGGCATCTAGAGATTTCAACTCATTTTCAGAACTTACCGAAGCTACAAATAAACTGGAGTCTTATTCAACGTCTAATTTGTTAGAAAATAATTCTTCTTCTTTTTCTAATGATAATCCACTTAAGGATAATAAAAAAAATTATTATTTCACCAATTCACGGGGCAGTAATAATAATAATTTCAATTCTAATCGTAACTCTTCTTATCGTGGTACCTACAATAATCGTTCTACGGATTTAAGTAAATTAAATTTGTATAAAAATAATAATTATAATAGAATGCCAACATTCTTATAAATACTAACCAGGAATTATTAGATTCCTGGTCAAATAAAATTATTCATGCAAAACACTTCAATTATCTCAACCAAACGTATGTTGACAAACTTTCGTCAAACAAATGGTTGAGTATTGGAGAGTTGAGCGCAGAAATAGAAGGATTTATGCTTGCCATTCAAGATAGAGTCATTAATACTAAAAATTATAGGAAGCATATAATCAAAGATATAAATCAAATTGATGATTTATGTAGAAAATGTTTGGCTTTTCCGGAAACTATAGAACATATTATATCGGGATGTTCTATATTAGCGCCGTCCGAGTATACATTTAGGCACAATCAGGTTTTAAAAATAATCCACCAAAGTTTGGTAATTAAACATAACTTGATTGACTGCCGTTATATAGTACCATATTATGAATATGAACCAAATTCATTTTTAGAAAATGAATTTTATAAAATATATTATGATAAAACTATACTAACAGACAGAACAATTAGTCATAATAGACCTGATATAGTTTTACATGACAAAATTAAAAAAATAACTTATATCATTGATGTAGCTATTCCAAATTCCTGTAATATTCAAAAAACTGTTTCTGAAAAAATTAGAAAATACACAGATTTAGGAAATGAGATTAAAAGAATTTGGCATTCTCGGAATATAAAAATATTACCATTTGTTATTTCGGCTACTGGCATTATACCTAGGTCTCTGATTCAAAATTTAGGCGTATTAGATTTGTCAAAGAATTTATACATAAAAATGCAAAAATCGGTAATTTTAAATACATGTAGGATTACAAAAGATTTTTTAAATATTTATATTGAGGGATCAGTAGGATTTATAGGTTCAATTAGGAATTCCACAGAGCCGAACCCTCTGATATGAAAATATCTGGAGTCGGTGAATTATTTTCCCGTCTGGTCTCTGGTAGGTTGACATGTTGTTCTTGTATTGTTTTGTAATTATAATACATATAGTGCAATTGCATAACGTGGATTGACCAGATGATCATTTGGGAAGTGTGTGAAAGGGTTTAGTTTTTCCTGTGGGGAAAATTAAACCCGGACATTTAAATCTGGTGCGTATAATAATAATAATAATAAACAATATAGTGGCAATTCTGCTAATATCAATAATACTCGTTTTTTCTATAATAATCAATCTAAAAAGAATACTTCTAATGATTATAGAGAAAAGGAGATGTGTCATCCTGAACCGAATTCTACCAAGAACAATATTTATTGTTCTTTTTGTAAATTAAAAGGTCATTTACTATCGGATTGTAGGAAGAGAAGACAAAACAATTCCAATCCGAAAGTTGCTTCTGTCAAACATGGGGATTCAAAAAAACTAGATGAGAGTCGCTCTGCTCACGCGCCTTCCTTTGCGCAGAGGAAGTGCGAGTGGCAGAGTTGGCTCCGTCAAGTTAATCAGTTTCTTTCGGACTCGAGTTCTGAGGTGGAGGTACCGCCGCCGAAGGATCCCGATTTTAACAGGCGATTTTCATGTTAAGGATATACTTAAATCAGATAGCATACCAGCTTAGTCGGCTATCATAAAGCATCTTCACAGGCGCTATCTTTAATTTAAACCTCTTCAATACAGCTCATTTCAGTTCAGCCTGATCATCCGGATTGCTTTGACCAGTATTGGACATAAAATACATAAGTAAATAATTAATTTTTAAGTGGTCTTTTGTAGAAAATTAAAATCTTACTCCAGTTGATTACTCGAGTATAATTTCACATTAAAATAATAATTAAGATTTGTTAGTTTATTTATGTACAATTATGAGATGCCTCGAAGTACAAATACATATATGTATGTATATATATATATAATAAGTTCACTATGGTTTATATTTATCTTTAAGTTTATTTCCTTGTCAACTTAGAATGCATGACGATATGAACCCGCTTATCCTTTTGTATTCTGAGTCCATACAGTTTAACATACTCTGTATTTGTCCTACTAAGTTTTTGTCAACTTGGAATATACGATAATATGAACCCGCATATCCTCGTGTATTCCAAGTTCAATCTCATATGAACTGTGTTCATATACTTTTATATTGCATAAACGTAATTAAGAATATTAAGAGGTATTCGCCCAAAATTTCAATATGTTCTCAATTTAATAATGTTTTAACTACATTTGCTAAACAATAAAAATAACTTACTATAATTATTCAGAAATTTCATTAATTTGAAGAATTTAATCAATTCCCAAGCTATGAGTGTGATTGATTAGTTCCTGCGAGAACTTCAGTAATTAGTTACGATGCACTAATACTATAATTTCTTGTTGCACCTTCTGGTACAAAAGTCACATACTTAATTAATTGGCACCATTTTTTTTTTAACGATGGTTGTTGACTATTGATAGCACCATTTATTTACGATGGTCGCTAACTATTCTATTGTCACCATTTTTAACAATGGTTGAATAATAAATAAATTGGCATCATTCATGCGATGATTGTATGACTATCCTTAACACCATTCAGTTACAATGGTTGGTTATATCCTGTATTTCATATACAAATGTTCTAATAAACTTATATTTTGTTTTCTATTATATAACTGTCAGAAAAACTTATCCCACGAGACCAGTTAGAGAGTTAGATAGGTAGGCTCTTCTAAAGAGGAATTCTTTTATCCATAATGGATTTAAAATCAGTGTTGAAGTGCAGATGGTACACCATCTAAGTGTATAGCCTACTTTGGCTTACTTAAAAGTGTTCTGAACAGTGATGCTTTACGCATATTTAATGTGTTGATGTTTATTGATGTCATATCTTGGTGATAATATCTATTCTAATATTAAGTTCTATTCTGTTATAGATGCTACGTCTACGGTAGTCCCAGACGAGAGTCAGAATACATCACCCAGCGTCTTATATGCTGTGGGTGATTACGGGCCCCGTTCACGTATCTTCTTATTGTCTACAAATTGTCTACAATTAAGGTCTTTAACTCTAAGTACTGATTTAATTATATCTAATTTTCTAACTTCGAATGGATGCGTCGCAGACTCAACCATCATGTCTTCCGCATGATGGGCGCGACTGATTTTGTCACGCACCCATTTGCAAGCATACTGTTGCTGGTAGTTTTGTTTTTTTTTCTCTGATGTACAACTCATTTTTATGATATTATGTTTATGTATGTTTTTAGGAACCCATCAGACCAAGTTAGGGTATCTCTTAGCTCAGGCTTTTCTTTTGTTCTCCTTGTGTTTGAGGGCAAACACCTTGGGGGCGAGCGGGGTAATGTTATGTATAAAACATAGGTTAATTGTCGTTTTAAGTTAGAACTGGAATCTATGAGGCGGCACGATAGCATTGTCTATTGTTTTTCATCCTGGCAACACCAGAGAGGAGCGGAAATGTGATGGTGGCACTTCCCCCGGCGGGCGAAAGGCCCGCCGGAGGTCGAGTCGGGCATTCGAGATAATCGGGGAATATGAAGTGCATCGGTGCCAAATCATAGATTCGAGAAGTTCCCGTAAAGTTCGGGCGGTTATTATAGTGCCGTTACAAGTTTATTTGAGTTCCCGTTATGGTTTCGACCCCGCGAGTCGCGCTCCGGAAATAAATGTTGTGTTCACACAATGGCCGAATTGTATTTTGTTTAGGAATAGGAAATTTCAAACTGGACAGTAAACGCCCCTGTCTTTAGTCCCAGAAACACCGTGGGCTAGTATGATTTCCGGCCAATATAATGTTCTACCCGATCTCCGCCAGGAAATCTCCTGGTGTATCAATTCACGATACACGTGCGTGACTCTGTCGTTTGCCATCCGCGCCAGCTTACTCCACCGTGGGACGTGGAGTAGCCTTATTTGCTCGCGCCAGAGTATTTGCTCATGCTGCAGAGGACATCGTTTGCCATCCGCGCCAGCTTACTCCACCGTGGGACGTGGAGTAGCCTTATTTGCTCGCGCCAGAGTATTTGCTCATGCTGCAGAGGACATCGTTTGCCATCCGCGCCAGCTTACTCCACCGTGGGACGTGGAGTAGCCTTATTTGCTCGCGCCAGAGTATTTGCTCATGCTGCAGAGGACATCGTTTGCCATCCGCGCCAGCTTACTCCACCGTGGGACGTGGAGTAGCCTTATTTGCTCGCGCCAGAGTATTTGCTCATGCTGCAGAGGCCAGAGGATTCCTGCCGCCAATATTGTCAGCTCGCATCACCGTGGGACGTGGGCAGTTGCACCAACCTTAGTCACCGGGAGGATTCCTCATCGTCTAAACGACCGCGTTAATAGTCAGATTACTTTAGCTTTAGTTATCGGTTATGGTCTGTGGGGGTAAGTTCTTTCCTATCTGTATTATTATTTGCAATATTTGAAATAAACCTATACGGTTAGTCCAATTATAATTAACCTTATTTTATTTACAAAACCTGGTAATTCCTGCCTATGCCTGACATCTTAGAACATAATTCCCCGCTCTGGGAGGGGGGAACTCTGCTCTACCGCTGTGCTGGTCGATTTGGCGGGTCTGATGCTGAGGATTCCTCGGGATCAGATCCTGGCGCGTCCGGTACTAACCGGCAAAGCCATTTCGACCACTCACCTTAATTAAATCCCTTTAATAAATAGCCAACTATTGGCTATTCAATTGACCCTAACACCGTTTACTTTTACAATTAGCATTGCATTTAGCATTCTCGGTAAATGAAGAAACCCACCATTACTAGAGGTAATGCAATAGCATTGCACTCTGATGTATTTTGTCTTACTGTATCAACATAAAATAAATTAACCGTTGGCTCGGCTCAGCCCTAGGGCTACTAACTAATAATCACGAAGTCCTGGAGTCCCACGAAGTCCTGGAGTCCCACGAAGTCCTGGAGTCCCATGAAGTCCTGGAGTCAACATGCCTCTCCATTTTACTCCATTTCACTAGCAATAGGTGATTTCCCAGAGACAATCAATGAGAAATTCTTCTCGGTGACCGGAGCTGTGGTGGACTGAGATGGTCCGTTTTTCCCACGAGTAACTCGAGCGTAACTCATGGGTTCTTTAATTTCATCCACTGATAAGACCGGACTTGTCGTGGGCTTATCATTATTTGAAGAGGAAGTCTTGTCCCCCTTGCCAGTAATAATCTTTAGAATATTATCAGTTCTTTTTTTTTTTTTTATTTATGCAAGAATTTTGCGAAGTGATTTTATGCAAAACGCGTGTACAGACCGAAAGGAACTGATTTTATTTTTATGCAAATTTGCGCAAATTAGCGAGAGTAAAATTTTTTTGTTTAAAATGAATTTAATCAAAAAGAGTATTTAATTGTGAATGAAGATAAATACAACTAAATATGCTAACGAAAATCTGCTTACTGCTTTAGTCAGCTGGTCAAGGAACACTGAATTGATTTCAAACTTTCACAGCATTCAAAATGGCGGGAAGGTCCACGATGCCAGATGTCTACTCGCGCGCGTAAAATACACTCAAATATCACACGTAGGCACTTATTTCCGGCGTCTTGCAATGTGCGAAAAGTTAATTTAATAAAACGCGTGTACAGACCGAAAGGAACTGATTTTATTTTTATGCAAATTTGTGCAAATTAGAGTGAGTAAAAATTTTTGTTTAAAATTAATTTAATCAAAAAGAGAATTTAATTGTGAATGATGGTAAATACAACTAAATATGTTAACGAAAATCTGCTTACTACTTTAGTCGGCTGGTCATAGCAGGCAGTCGTGAGTGCCGAGTGGCGTCATCTGATGTTACTTTTAGAAGCTCCCATTCTACATGTCAATTCGTCATATATCCAGTACTGCGCATCTTCTGTCTCTATACATACAATAAACGAGATGACACTGTTTTCTAAGTAGATGACGAAGACAGCGCAATGAATATGTTTGAAAGAAATAATGAGAAACACAAGGCGATTATCGTATTGCACATTTGTCGTGTAAAACAAAGGTTGTTTTACTGGACAGTTTTGGAATATTGCTTTGCTGTTGTCGATTATTAAATTATTAAAGTTTTCAAATTCAGTGATGTCACATCAAATTAAATACACCGATAGTTCAATTAGAGATTAAACCAATTCTTCACAATTACTTTTAATCACTCCACCATCACCAAAACACTTTCTATGTTTCTCTATTTTTATTTAACTTTTTTTTTAAATTTATTTAATATTTTGCACTGGTTTCATATCTAATTTAATATGTTAATCTTATTTTAAAGTAGTTTATTTTCTATATTATTTCACATGTGTTTTAACTCACGCTTTAAGCTTTATTACCTTGTATCCTGTTTACCTGTAACATATTTTATTTATTAAATTTAAGTTTACAAAAGACTTGTCCTTCTGGGCAATTCCCATTTTGGGGCAGTAAAATTTACAATATTAGTTCATAGTGCACATATACAATCAAGATATTATTAAATACGTAGATCAATCATATTGTTGTGATGTGTATTTGTTTTTTTTTTATTGTTATCAAGTTTAATTTGTAGAACTCCATTTTAATTTTAATTTTTTTATTATATAATCAATAATATTATTATTAAATTAATAAAAACAGTTTTCTAAGTAGATGCAATCTAAGTAGATGCTGTGTAAGCAGAACTTGTTTAAAAATAAACTGTTTTTTTTTTAAATTTCATGATAATATTATTGATTGTCTTTGTTTTCTTGTGAATCTAAATCCATCTTCATTGGATGAATGTAAGTGTTGTGTTTGGTTTGCAGGTCACGCCTGGGATGTGTTGGAGAACTATCCCAACCTGCTGACAGAGATGGCCCTGCGCCTGCCCTACCAGGTGCACAAGCACTGCGACCCCCCTGCCCCCGCTTTCGCTGCCTCCTGGCACTCGCTGCTCTGCGAATATATGATGAACCAGCAAACACCCTTCCTCAGGTAACCATATTGTATTCAAACTATTTAAATACAAATCCCACAGGCTAATGTAGCATCTACCACCAGCGCATAGAGTTTGATATTGCATGAAGACAGAAACATTTCACAACAATTTTCCAAATTGTAAACAAACAGCCATCCAAAGCCATTTCTAAAGAATGACTGAATTTGAATCGCTTGTATTGTGGGCCATTAAAAATGTTTTAATTATATTTGCAGGAAGCAAGTGCGCAAACTATTGCTGATGATGTGTGGCACCAAAGAGCGATATCGCCAACTGCGCGACGTCCACGCACTCAATGTGCACCTGGAAGGCGTCCACGCAGTGGTGGAGAGCATGGACTTCTCATATGATAGCATGGTGCAGCTCATGGACCATTTGAAGGTAACAATTGCAGTAAAAATAAATTTGATTACTGATCACTCAATAAAGCATGTAACAAATACACTCTATGATTGAGTGTGTTTGTCACATATTTTGTAGTACATTGTAACATTCTCTTCATTTTCTAGCCAGTCTGTATAGTTCCCATAAATAATAAAACTGTTTACGAATTACGGCTTCAGATGCACTTGGAAATGGACTGTAAATTCTAAACGAATACGTGTAGGGAAAAATAATGGATTCAAGGAATGACAATCAATCACTTACCTCTGCGAAGGTGCACCCAACATAATCATAAATATTCTTTATATTTTTCCACCGCGATACCTCGAGGAAGTTATCGTCACAACAACACAAATAAGTACAAAACAATATCGATATGGTTTAGTTCATATGAACACGAATGACACCAACAGGTTGCTTCCAATGTCCCAAAATCTTCTTCTGTTTTTTCAGAAACAAAAGCACTTGAATTCACTCTAGTCATTGTTCCATTTTCAAAATGCTTTTCCAGCAAGGTGATATGGTTAGGAAGGGTAGGTACTGGATAAATGACATCCCGGTAGGAACTATGCATATCATAATTTCAAAGCCAAACCGCATATATTCGTAAATAATAAATCTCATAGAATTTTAAGCATGTCAGGTATGGTAGACAGTGCCTATGGGCCTATATGGACGGCATGCCCCTGATTACTAGTATAGTTTTATATTTATCTAATTCTCCTTTACAAACAATTTTGTAATGTTTTTGAAATAATAAATTGAATTGAAGAACTTGCATTACTTCTAGATTTTTGTATATTTTACTGCTACAGAATAATGAATTTGGGTGTATTTGCAGGTGTGTCTGGAGATGGTAGTGGCGCGCACTGGCAACTGGCAGCACATGTGCGCCGTGCACTCGCCACGCACGCTCTCCTACCTGATGGGTGCGGCATGCATGCTGGATGAGGGCGTGGCGCCCACCGTGCTGCAACTGCTGCAGGCTGCCCTGTGCCCTCCGCCACCCGCCAAACCGGCGCCCCCCGCCGACAGCGTGAGTACCCCATCATCTTGTACACTGTTGCTGGAGAAAATGGCGGTTACATGATGTGTGGTGTTGTCATCCATGCTTTTGAATAGAATACGAACACACATTTTTCTGTGGTCTGGCAACACTGGTTATGGGTGGTTAGTAGTAGGCGGCTGGCGGTGGCAAAACGAAAATTCCAGAGCCGCTCATTATTAAAGCAAAACAATTAAATTATAGTTATTTAACCGGTAAAATTTGTTTTATGGGGCCAACAGAACAGACTTAGCTACAAAAGATGGTTTGGCTTTGGCCTGTTTCAGCATATCGCTCGGCATACATTCCCAATGTTTTTGCCACCACCAGCTGCATTCTACGGTGATTAGTGATGGCGGGCATGGTAAGGCTCTTGACTCGCAATCCGAAGGTTGCGGGATCGAATTCCGGCGTGGGCAAATAAATTTTATTTGACTAATTTGTGTTATTTCACAATCAATCCATTTAAAAATAATGTATGGTATATTTGTGGCACGTTCTAGAGTGGAAGGTACTCTCAGTATCACTCTGGTGTAAGACCACCATTCAAAATTGAAACATTGCTTGAAATGGCGTTAGCCGTGTTTGGTTGCAGATCTGAATAGTCAGGTAATTTCCCACCTTCCTCTTCCCCATCTCCTCCCCCCCCCATTACCTTCAGCCTCACGACATACCCCAATTGGGGATGCCATAGTCTCTCTGGGTCCAGACGGAAACACTTGGGACTCTAGGGAGGTATTCACTCTTCTGAGGTATAAAAAAATAATTTTAAAAAGTATGATTATATTATTGAAATAAAATTTGCTAGAAGCCCTTTCGCTACTAATATCCCATTTTGGAGGCAGAAAAATATGGTCTCATTGTGAATTTGTTTTAATGATATGTTATTTATCAGGAGCGGACGGAGAGAGGAAGAAGTGCGGAGAGCGACTCCTCAGTGACTGTCAGCTCCAAGTTCCAGGAGTTGATGGTGCCGCAGCTGGTGCAGCAGATTCAACAACAGGTATAATATCTAATATGGCAATGTTTGCTCAAACCCAAAGACCAAGTAATGCAAAACAGTGTTTGGTTTGAAAATTTGATCGCCCACAAATTTTATAGATATAGTGAAATCTCAATTGATCATTCCCAAAAAAATTCATTTTCTCGCATTTGTATTTTATTTCTTTCAGTCCAGAATTAGTATTATATAAAACTCCCAAAGTAGATCGCATTGATACAGTGCAACCTCGGTCGATCGTTCCCCGAATAGTTTTTTCCCGCATTTGTCGTTTATTTCTTCCAGTTCCAAATTAATTTCGGTTCCACGACAACTCAACAAAGTGGCATTTTCTCACTAAAAAGTCATTAAAAGTTATGAATTTGTTTTTTTTAAATAGCACATAACCTAACCTAACGTGTTTTACATTTAACATTTAACCAAGGGAAAGTCGTGCCACGGTGGTAAAAAGTCGAAAGAGCTTAAAATATTAAGCAAAGAAAAAGGCATGGATGACTATGAACATTTTTAATTTGGTTTTAGGACCTTGACACGGCAATGTGTGTATTGAATGTTTTCCCGCATTCCTCGTTTTTTTCAATAGATTCCTTCACAGAGGTTTCACTGCCGTCACTGCAGTTTTAAAGTAGACAAAAATGGAAATGTAAAGCTGTAAGACCCGGAAGTCAAACATAACATCACATTTGAATCTACTGTAATTTATTCTAAAATTGGTATTGCGATTGTAATGAACATAAATTATTCATTTCATATTTGTAGACTTTCTTGACGGACGATAGGTTGATTACAATGAGGACTGATTATGGCCCTTGTGTATTTATGAATGTGTATTTCAGATATCAATGGAGGAGTTGAGACACTTTGTGAGGGTGTTTCTGTTGGAGACCAACTCCACAGCTGTACGCTGGCAAGCCCACGCCCTCCTCTTGGCCATCTACGAGTGAGTTTCTTTCTACTTTATGCCCAAGTCTATTTGAGTTCTGTGCCAAAACAGAATGGTGATGAAATAGGATATTGAAGAAAAGTTAATAAAAACACACCTAAACTGGTCTAACCAAACCTAACTTTAACTATTCTTTTATTGTGTTACGATTTATCCAATTAGTTTATTTTTTTGGTACTTTCCACTTTCACCCTGTTGAAATATCACCCAGAATACAAATGTTGCTTTAAAATTTTGAGTTGAAATTGTCTAAAAGTCTTTAATTCGAAATTTAATTTTGAAGTATCGTAGATTTCGATTTAAAGTGATTTTACTGCACTATCTTTAAATCTAAGGCTGAAGTATATATATTATATATAGGTTGAAGTGAAATAATTTAAAATTGTGTTATAAATATCTTTTTTTTTTTATACGGGTTTATTGCTTATTTAAAAAATGTGTACTAATTTTTCACTTTTCTTGTTTAGTGAATTTTGTTAATTTTCCATGACTATGTGTGTATTTACGCTATGCAGAAACTCGTGGGTATCGGAACAGGCGCAACTGGTCCGCCTCATGTGGGAGCTGTGGCCCGCCCTGCCGCAGTACGGCCGCAAGACGGCGCAGTTCGTCGACCTGCTGGGATACTTCTCCCTGAAGACTCCCGACATTCCCATGGAGGTGAGGCCGCACTTGTTGTATTTTCCTTAGGATCTATACTGTTTATAATCAAATGTATGCAGTCAGCATTAGGGATGTGCACCCAGAAATATTCCCTGGCCTAATGTCAGAATATTTATTTTTTTGTCAGGAAAGTTTTTCAAAATGAGGTATTCTCAGAGTGATTTTAATTTTGATGAAAATTTATTATATTTAACCTCTGGGCGGCCGCTTGTCACCCGGTGGCCGCGGCATCTGCGCATGCGCGAGAAAATAATTCAAATATTTGAATAATATTTCCGACAACAAACTTTTGGTCTACGATTTTGGCCCTTATATGTACACAATTTGTATGAAGAACAATGTCAGAATCGCTTGCGCTGTCATTACTCTCGGAGACGCTACAAGTTTCATTCACCTTGTCACCCTGGAATATTTTTAAAACGATTTTTTCTATGACAATCGGCTGTCAGAATTTGCCGCGAATTTAACGGTCGCAATAAATGCGTGTATCGCGAATAAAACGATCATAAAACCTATTAATTTACGTAATAAATGCAAGTAATGTGGTTTTCGTAGATAGTTTATTGTGATGTGAACGTGTTTCAGTTAATAAAATATACAATAGCTCAAAATTTATCAACAAAACATTCAATTCAAAATTCAAAGTGGTGGTTTTTTAGTGTTTTTTGCGAAGTTCCGCGAATTTCCGCTAAATGGCCTGGCCTCCAACAAGTTAATGAGTTAATAATAACAGTAAAATTAGTTTTTCATAATTTCCAAAAATGATAAAGTGATGAGATTTCAAAGTGAACTTAGACAAAAAATATAGAATCATTTTTTGTGATATCACATGAGACACAATTCATAATTCGAATGGCAGTGCAGCAGTACTGCCATGCTGGCCATTGTATGTACTAGGACATCACACGCTTATTGGCCGATAATTTCTGAAAATGAAAAAGTTTTGTCCTCAGCACACTTTAATTAAAATGATATTTTTTAAATAACATGAAATTTCATAGTAGGACACAACCTCTTTGGTTGGTCTGGGGATTTCACCATTTAGATTAAATTTATCACAATATTCCCGGTTTTGGGAATAATATGTATTCCTCAAATAAAATTTTCAGGAATTTACTGGTGACTAGTAAGCACACTTATCAAATAACAATAAATAGGAAGGTTATGTTTGTTGTTTGATTCCCTGGGATGCCCACTCTTTGCGGGTGGATGTGTAGTTGCCTTCTTTGCCGACAGAGGCGAGAGCAGTTCCCCTTGTGGCAGATAGAGAACCACAGAGTTAAATTAGTAGTAAAAACTGCCTACAGGGCCTTCTCTGCTCTTGTCAATTCTCCCTTCATTTATGTCTATGTGTTCCTTTTGTAAAAGCTGTCTTACAGGGTCTTACCTCTTCTGGTCAATTCCTCCTTCAATTTATATCAATATTTTCTTCTTGTAAAAACTGTCTGCGGGCCTTCTCTTCTTATTGTGGGCACTTTCCCCTTCTTAATAAATGCCAATATGTTCCTCTGTTAACCTTTACTAATTGTCTGGTGTTTGTCTCTTGACAGGAATGTCTGAAGGAAGCCGTCAGCCTGCTGAAGGCGCAGAATGCCCTTCTGACACTGCATGGCAACGCGCCCATTTACTCGGCGCTTGCCAACTACGTGGAGCTGGAGGGTTACTACCTCGAGTCGGAGCCTTGCCTCGTGTGCAACAACCCCGAGGTGCCCATGGCCACCATCAAACTGTCCACCATCAGGGTAACTTTTTTTTTTTTTTTTTTAATTGTACAACAGATTATTATCCAATCACTGTACAATTTTCTCATTTTGATAATCTTAACACCTAGGAAGATGATTATTACACAAAAAAACCTTGAGGCTATCTAAAGAAGAGTTATATATATCTAGTGTATCCGATATTTCATTCAACAGCACCATTCCTCTCGTCATGCTATGCTGTGCTAGAACATCTGTTCTGCCGTATGGTATTTTTGAACAAGTTGTGTCAACGACTACGGCTGAAATTTTCAGGCACGTATAAGCCATAACATTCCAAGAGGAATGGGCTGTCAATACAGTTATGGATTATGTTAAAACTAAGAATTGCAAGATTTGTGTAACGTTTAGTTTCCAAGCTAAATCTATTTGTTGCCTCAAGTAATTCCATATGGTGCATGAATCTCGGGTACGTTGCCTCTTCTTTGCTTCTAGCTTCTTTGTTGCCTCAAGTAATTCGATATGGTGCATGAATCTCAGTGAATGTCAGTTTGGGATCAAAGACGATACCGAGAACTTTAAAGCTATTGAATCGGCATAATGTTTTCCCTTTAATGTTGCATTCAAAAACTACTGGCTTCTGGAGCGGGTATATGTCATAGTTACACATTTTTTTATTTTGAATTCTAATTTGTTTTGAATTCTAACATGTTTACACATATATCTAATTCAAATTCTTAATTTAGAGAGCAATATTTAACTATCACCATTTAATTATTTTGGCAGATTGACTCAAAGTTCACGACCACCACTCAGATTGTAAAGTTGGTGGGCTCGCACACCATAAGTCGCATCGGACTCAGGATCGGAGATCTGAAGCGGAGCAAGATGGTGCGGAGCATCAACGTCTTTTACAACAACAGAACCGTTCAGGCCGTGCAGGAGCTGAGGAATAGACCTGGTAAATAGAAAACTATTATGAATATTGTCACTAGAGGAGGCAAGATTTAAAAGTGCTTTGGCTCTCAATTCATACCACAACTGTTTAAAAAATCAATCCATATTTATAAGTTTAATGAAATTTAAGATTATTGTCAAATATATTAACAATGTCATTAATGTAAAGTAAAAATAAAATTTGACCTTAATATTACCCTTGTCCACTTGACCGCTTGCAGCCACAAACTGACAGATAGCTCTATATCCATTGTAATAGCTGGTTTTAACCTCTAATGGGCCGGAGACACGCGAGCGCGCGCGTATTATGCGCATGCGCGAGAAAATAATTCAAAAATTTGAATAAAATTTTCGACCAAAAACTGTTTGTCTGCGATTTTGGCCCTTCTATGTACAGAATTTGTATGAAGAACAGGTTCAGAATCGCTTGCGCCAACATTACTCTGTGAGATGCGTATAAATTTCATTCACCTTGCAACCACAGAATATTTTTAAACGATTTTATCTATGACATAGAAATGTCATTTTTGCCGCGATTTTTAGCCGTCAAAATTTATGCGTGTTCCACGACTAAAACATCGTAAGCACCTATTAATTTACGTAATTAACGCAAGTAATGTAGTTTTGGTACATAGTTTATTGTTCTAGGAACGTGTTTCAGTCAATAAAATATACAATAGCTCAAAATTAATCGACAAAACATTCAATTCAAAGTGGTGCTTTTTTAGTGAAATTTCGTGAATTTTCGTGAAATGACGTGGCCACCCAGAGGTTAAAGTGTGTGATAATGAATGATATTTGTACTTTGCAGGCATGTGGCACAAAGCCAAGCACGTGGTCCTCCAGTCGGGCCAGACGGAGGTGCGCATCGACTTCCCACTGCCCATCGTGGCATGCAACCTAATGATGGAGTACGCCGACTTCTATGAGAACACACAAGCGTCGGGCGAATCGCTGCAGTGTCCGCGCTGCTCCGCCGCCGTGCCCGCCAACCCCGGCGTGTGCGCTAACTGTGGCGAGAATGTCTTCCAATGCCACAAGTGCAGGTAACTAATAACCACTTCAAGGAGCCAATGCAAACCTTCCGGCCAACCGCTTCACTTCCACGAAACCATGAAGAGTCAATCTCCTTCTCTTTCACTCTCCCTTCAGGATCATAACATACCCCAATTGGGGATTTCTTTGTCCCACTGGCTCCAGACGGTTGGTAGCACTTGGAACTCGCAATTCGCAAAAAAAAAAACTGAATGATAGAGTACTCTGCGCCATGTCCCAATTTGATTAATGAAGTTTTTTCCTCATTGCAGGGCCATCAACTATGACGAAAAAGATCCCTTCCTTTGCCACGCCTGCGGCTTCTGCAAGTACGCCAAATTTGACTATACACTGACAGCACGTCCATGCTGCGCTGTGGACCGCATCGAGAGTGACGAAGACCGCAAGAAGATGGTGGCCGCCATCGGTGTGCTTCTGGACAAGGCGGACCGGGTCTACCGCCAGCTGGTGGCAAATAAACCACTCATTGAGGTGACTTATCCTTCTATCTTCTGTAACTAGTGTATACTCCTTCCGATTGTCTTCTGTAAGCAATATATATTGTCATCTTTCTGTCAATGTGAAAGGTTTTAGATACTTCTCTTACTGAATTAGAGAATCTTCTTTACATTCTTGCCCAATTGATGCTTTTCACTCCCAACTCTTAAATATGTCTCCTGAGGGAGCAGTGCTCTGTTAATAGTCCTATTAACTCTCAATTTTCAGCAGTATCGAGTAGTCGCCTGATTCAACTCGTAACACCTTATGATTCTCTTTCTCCAGAACCTCCTGCACAAAATATCGGAGAATCGGGTGGACTCGGGGCGCGGGGCCTCCGAGGAGGGGGCCCCGGCTGGAGTGGCGGTGGGGGGTGCCCAGCAGGTTAACCGCTTCATCCAGTACGTGGCGCACAAGTACTGCGTCGATAGCAAGAACCACTTTGATGACCTGTCTAAGATAATACAGCGCGTGCTGGCCTGCAGGTAAATACCATCCATACAGTACCTGCTTCACAAAAATGTTCACTGGAAGGTGTTCCAAAGAACTAATATCATTGTTCCATTTGTCACCGATATGCAACTCCAATAGCTAGAAAGGCTTTGATCTAGAAAAAGAATGGTTACCTCACAAAGCCAGTATTTCCAGAAGTGGAAGGTAATCTAAAATGTCTCAATGTTGTATACCTTTATGCTTCTCTAGAACATCTGTACATAAGTTTCAATAGAGTGAATAAGGAACTCCAGTGAAAAATATTATGGCTTTAAAAAAATATGTTCATATAGACCAATAAACGCTGATTCTGATTATATAAGTTTTATTTAATAATGTGAAACGCAGAGTTTTTAAAAAATTATTAAAAAGTCCATTTTTAATCGGGTCGTAAAAACACGCCTTCAAGTTGGCATTATTCAAATTTTAGTGGTGACGTCACTGTTCGACGTGTCGTAACGTCACCGTAAAGTCATTGTATGGGAATGTATGATATAACACAAGCCATCGTATTAATTTATTCGTTTATTTACATACTATTTATAGAGATTTAGTTGTTGTATTTATTGAAACCTTATTTAGGCCTAAATAATGTTTCAAAAATAAAGGTATCTCTTATTAGTTTATCTCTATTATTGAAAATATTCAAAAACTACTGCACAAAAAAAATAGTAATGCTACTTCTAGGGAGAATACTTCAAACAACGGAATTCAAAATGGCGGCAGTTGATCAGCTGATTGCCCGATCCTATAGTAATTTTTCAGGAGTGATGACGTCACACGATTCACCATATATACGGTGGTTTTCGGAGGATCTTGAAAAATTAAAACTTTGACAATTATTTTAACTATTAAAACTATCTCTAAAAATAAAAATAAAAATGTAGTTATTTAAGTTAGAAGGTCATTATTCAAACAAAATAAAAAAATTGGACTGGAGTTCTCTATTGTACCAATGAGGGATATAAAAACGAAACTGCCGCTATCCATACTTTGTTCATTTTGACCTAATGGTTGATTAGTAATTTATATCTTATAATCTTCAAACTAAAGCAAAAACGCCTCTAAGCCATTCAAAAACGACTTTTAGAACAGTGGTCAAATGTAAAACCACCTCGCTTCCACTTTTGGTGAGGTTTAAAAGCGACACTCTCGAAATGCACCAAGAAAAAATTAAGTACTTTGCAAATCGCAAAATGCAAAAATGCCACTCTAACAAATGTTCAGGTTCAAAAACGCCACTAAACTGAGCTGACGGGTTAAATCCAAAACAATATCTTTTAATATTAGATGAAAAAACACACACCTGGTTGTGTGTAAAATATTAATTCAAATAAAAAATGGTGTTTTATAAAGTGTGTTTTTTCATAATATATAATGTCGCACCACAAAGTATTTGCTTCCTTAGATAAAATATCTTTTAATTTGATTTCAGCGCCCTTGAGGTGATTTTTCACAAAAAATGGCGCTTTATAAATCAGTCAAAAATTTTTTTAAACCGTCTCACATATTTTACGATCGCCAAACACACCAGTTCCATCTGTTTTGAATTTTTCAGATTACATGCCTTTGGAAAAGGAAAACTGCCGATCTCAATTTGCACAAATAAAAATATTGTCCAAAGAGTTAAAAAGAACCACCACAGAAAGCTTTATAGTAATATGACTTTAGCTACCAAATTCTTATAAAATTGTTCTTATTCCAGGAGAGAATTGGTGGCCTATGACAGGTCGCAGAGTGAGCAACTGAAGGTAGACGCTCGACCCGCTTATACCACTTTACTTCAGCAGGAGTCCAAGAAAACCATTGGTAACAACTACTTTTCTCTCAAACTTACTTAGTAGCGAATAATCTTACCGCCCTCCAAATTGCCAAACCTCCATTGTGGCAGGATTGGCAATTTGGAAGGCGGGTATGAATACCACCGCCATTTGAACCGCCATGGGAACCATTTATTGGATAACCTACACCTCTGCCGTAGCTCACTCCAAGTGGTTCGCTATGTTTAGTGCTTTAGGAGGGGTGCCCAGGTTTATGGGATGAGTTTTGCCTTGGTCTTGGCGACAAATGCGTCTGCCCACTTACTGTGTGGCGGGCCGGATCGGGAGAGACTGGTTGTGGGAGACCATTTGGCCTCTCCAGTAAGACTCAACCCATCACCTTGCAGTGGAGGGATGGATTCACAAGTCCGTCACTCTTAGACCTACCGACCCCCAGATTCTTACCCTTCCTATCCCACCCCTATCCTTTTCCTTCCCAGAACTTTCTCTCCTTCCTTTCCTTTAAAAAAACCCTCCACGTAGCATCCCCAAAGATTTCAAAGGCCCTGAGAGAAATTATTTTCCTCTGGGCTTCCTGTGTGGGGGACTAATGTAAAAAAACACAATAAACCCTTTTAAGAAGTTTACATTAAGAAATTCTCACTTAAGGAGTCCCATTTAAGAAGTGCCCACTTTAACCCCCTCAGGGCTTGGGCATATTCTGTCAGAAGGTCAGAAAATATCTGAATGCATCCCAAAACTAATAACTGTTTTTAAAAGGTGATGAAATACGCTTTGAAATACAGTGAAACCTCTATCTATCGGTCCTCGAATAATCGTTTTCCCGTATGTGTCGTTATTTCTTGTAGTCCCAAATTAATTTCATATAAAACACGCAAAATTAGATTGCATTCATCGTTTCTCTTTACCGCATTGATCGTTTAAATTATGCGCCAAATTTCGTAAATAAATTGTCAATAACATTGGAGAGTGAAAGAGAGATAGAAAGAACGGTTTGTCGCCTTTGTTGGCGGCCGTTTCTGACATGTTAGTGCTAAATTAGGTACCTGCCAACCAAGGGCGGATCCAGCTTTGGCGCCAGGGGGGGGTCACATAGCGCCAGGGGGGTCACATAGTCGTCAAGTCACAAGAAGTTATAATTTAATTTTGACAATAATAGATAAAGTAAAAAGTAGGTCCACCTAGGTCCTGGACCCAGCCCAGAGGGGGGTCATGACCCCCCCCCCCGGGATCCGCCCGTGCTGCCAACCTACCGTTAGGTCCGTTCATCATTTATGGGTCCATATTTATGATGAGTCCGTTAATTGTCGTTAGACATTCAGGCAGAGCGGTGCGCGTGTTAAGGTTATCTTTTTACGATCTAGTTTTTGAGCCCTTTAACCATAAAAATGAACCGTCCAGTGAAAAAAGTGCGTAATCTCCAAGAAAGACTAAAAATTGTCGAGGAAGTGGAAAAAATCCAACAATCACGTGCCATAAACATTCCGATTGATGGAACCAGCAAGCAGATTTCCTACAGCAATAAAAAAAGCCAAAAACAAATGACGATGAAAGATTATTTACAGCACAAAGTGTAATTTTTTTGCCTCCGTGAAGCTTCCTTTTTTTAAATTTTTTACTATATTTTTTATTTAAACAAATTGATTTAACCTCCTCGGACCCAATGTCTCCTGTGGGCGACATAAAAAAAGTGATGTGATTCCTGGAATACTATTAATTCAAAATAATTGCTAGAGACCCAGCGTCTCCTACAAGAGACATACAATTCTGAAAACATTGAGAATTAAAAAAAAACTTTTTTTAATAAAATTATTTTATGTGGTTTTTTAGATATAAAAATTCAAAAATAAAAATTGATTTTGAAACACTTTTTTTCCTGGGTCTGCTGAGGAGGTTATAACTGAAACATGTTTCTTTTTTAGAATATGTATGTATATACAGTTTGTCAAATAAGAGTAGAAAATATATGAGGGCGCCACTGTTGATCAGATGGCAATACTAAACACATAACTCATGGTGTTAACCCCTCAGAAAATCACCAATATGCACTTTTAATGTCTTTAACGAAATGACATTTTACGAAAACTTGTATTATTACCGCTTCACAATTAAAGCTCTATAAACGAAACATTTCTGAACGTAGCCGAATAGTAAAAACTGTTTTAGATAGGTTACAAAATAAGCAATCGAATTATTATATTACAAATAAATATTAATATTTGTAAATATTAAATTTTTTAATGCAAACATTAAAAAAATGTGAAAATAACTCACGTGATGTTTTTATGTGAAAACGGTACTAAAATCACAGATTATGTAAACAACAATAATTCTATTGTATAAATGTGTAATAAACACTTTTGTCACCTCACTTTTTTATCATTTCATATAAAAATATTTAATAGAAATTAACAATGTCGAGCGCCCGTAGGAAATTTGGCGGGATAAATTATGTGTCAGACTGCGCGTCTGACAGAATGTTCTTTTTATGTATTTCTATGGACAACTTGAATAGAGATGTGCAGCATGATTCACTATCGACCTTTCACTTTTTATTTTACGGATGTAACTAAAACAATAACGGAGTTATAACGGTTTCTATGGAGACACACGCGCTCACGTGTAAACACGCTTATTGTACTTGACTGCTGTCGTATTTTTAACACATATATCTGCTTACGTTGCGGAGGGGTTAAAGTAAAGCTGTGTAACCTACATTTTTATAAAAAATTAAAAAGGCATAAGGCATAATAGTGGAAAAAATATTTTTTCATTGCAGTATAGATACCCGCCGATCTCAAAATTAGAATTGCATATAGGTATATTATTATTATACTTTTGCAATTTTGTGTTAACATAATGAATAATAACTACAATGTAATAAAATATAAAGCACAGTTTAGAAATTGCTCACATTATTTAATATTAGATAAAGTACTTAGCGTTGCCTGGGCTTGATCATGTCTTTAATTTTAGATCTGAATATATTTAACTCATTCAGATCTAAAAGTAGTATAACTAAACTCACCATTAGTGATTCTTCCTTTCTATCTATTGTTAAATTCAAATTTATGTTAAATTAAATTAAAGCAAATCACTTTATAAATCACCTTTTAACCCCTCTGAATTTTCGAGAATATTAGCTTTTGGTGTCTTAAACGAAATGACATTTTACGAAAACTTTTAGTTATAACCGCTTCACAATTAAAGCTCTATAAATGAAACATTTCTGAACGTAGCCGAATAGTAAAAACTGTTTTAGAAAGGTTACAAAATAGGCTTTGAAATTATTATATTACAAATAAATATTAGCATTTGTAAATATTAAAATTTAGAACGCAAACATTAAAAATAGGTAAAAATGACTCACGTGATGTTTTTATGTGAAAACGGTACTAAAATCACAGATTATGCAAACAACAATACTTATTCTATTGTATATATGTGTAATAAACACTTTTGTCACCTTACTTTTTTATCATTTCATATAAAAATATTTAATAAAAATTTAAAATGTGGAGCGCGCGCGGTGGAGCTGCCGGTAGCAAATTTGCGCGGGTAAATATTTTTGTCAACTACACGATTGACAGCTGATTCCTGTTATGTATTTCCATAGACAACTTGATAGAAATGTGCAGCTTGATCTACTATCGACCTTTGACTTTTTGTTTTAGGGATGTAACTAAAACAATAACGGAGTTATAACGATTTCTATGGAAACACACGCGCTGACGTATAAACACGCTTATTGTACTTGACTGCTGTCCTATTTTTAACGCTTAAATCTGCTTACGTTGCGGAGGGGTTAAACCCTTTAATATTAATGTTTTTTTTTTCTATATTCCTGCAATCATTGTTTTCCCACATCCATTGTTTATTTCAATAGGTACCTACAAAAACGATAGATGGAGGTTTCACTGTATTATTAAAAATAAACATCTAATTTATATAATTTTAATATTTATAATATTAAAATTTTGAATGCAAAGATAGAAATGGCTCACCTTACGTTTTTTCTAACTAAAATGACTGGTAACGAAAAAAAGAAAACACATTCCAATTTTGTCCGATGGTAGCTGTTTAATAAGTCAGCTACGTCTCATATGTCTGATAATGTTATATTATCGTGAAAATAAGCTTATGGGTCCGAGTGGTTAAATGTGTCCACAATCACATTTTAAAAGTGGACTTTATTCCATAGCGGCACATTCAAAGTCACATTTGTCTCATAGTGGCAGTTTCACAATCATCTTTACCACGACTAACTTACATATATTAACCAAACAAAGTAGGTACTAATGGGTCGTTATGTATCACAGAAGCGGAAGCAGGTCACTGCTACGGCTGTGCACTATCAGCCGCGTCGCAGTGCCTCACGCTGCTCCGAGCACTGGCCTCCTCGCCGGAGCATCGCCAGCGCCTGTGTCAGCTCGGCCTGGTGCAGGAGCTGGTGCAGCACAACCTCAGGAGGGGCACTCCGCAGGTAACAACACCAAACACTACTGGACACTTTTTGACCTGTTAAAGTAATTCTAACAGATTTCCTGATATTTGACAATGTTTTATAATGATTTGCCAAAATTAACAACTTTCTCGCATGTTTTGACATGATTTTACCAAATTTGATGACATTTGACCATTTGAAACAACTTTGATGTTTGACGTGTACCACTCTTCTGTTTGTGTACAGAAGAGGAATATCTACATATTATTATGTATTAAAATATAGGTTTTTTTTATGGTAATTTTGTTTATTTTTATTTTCTTTATCCTGTAGTTATTTATTTCCTGTTCCTAAAATATTTTCAATGTTTTCATGGATGTACATTTTATAGTGTTGTTTTGATTGCAGAGCCAGGAAGAGGTGCACCAGCTGATCTGCGTTGTGACGCGAGACAACCTCCCGGCGACCAAGGACCTGTGCTGCCTGCTATCACAACGCATCACACTTGGCCTGTTGGGGCACGCCGCGGCGCAGGATCACACAAACGCTGTAAGTCTTCAGCTCCTTAATGTAGTGGCATTTGATCATTGAGAGCTGTTAATATTATCTTCAGTGATAATATTAGCATTTAAAAACCCACTTTGCAGGTTTTTGTAAGTGACCATTTTATAAATCCGATAGAAACTGTTTCCAAAAATAGCCAGAGGATGCTAATTACGCGATCTGTTAACGGATGTGGCGCCATCTTTTGGCATTGCTTTAATTCAGTTCTATTACAAAAGTCGATTTGTAACAAACTCCACATTCGAAAATGGTAAGTTTTTCCACTATAAAAAATAGTGGTGGTTTTTATTCAAACCTAACCTAACTTTGAACCAACTTCTGTCTCACAGAACAATGCACTGAGTTGTTCGAGCTTTTACCCTCCTCATTACCTATCATATTTTTTTTTTCCATTCAAATACCACGAATTCGCCTGTTTCTGCTGTTTTACAACAGCAATTTTTTTTAAATTTTTTTTTTATTTAAATAGATATATAGTACAGTGGTTTTATATAAATTACATATCGGTACAAAAATTATTTAAAATTGCAATCTCACCAAAGAAGAAACTAGTTCTTGTGCTTGATGAGCGAGTTACACTAATTATAACAGAAATAGAATAACATTATGCAATAGGTAAGTATATAATGGGAACAATTGAAACTTCTGGATTATCTATAAGTGTAGGTGTACATACATGGGATACGGTTACATACTAAAATATTATGCACTTAAATGAAATTCGAAAAATCTAAATAAAATAGAGATGAATATAGATTGATAATACATAGAAAGAAAGAGAAAAACAGGTAATTATTAAGTTAATTATTCCCGATGAAGTGTAGCTTCAGTTTGAGTTTCAGTTTATTGATGTCTTTGGTTTTTTTTATTTAAATCGGAAGGTTGTTGAAAAACTTTATTCCTAAATAGATATAATTGTTTTGCATTAGTTTGGTATTAAATTTTGGTATTTTGAAGTTGTCTTCATATCTTTTTGATTGATGGGTTTCAAATTTTTTGATGATATTATCTTTGTAAATTTGGATAATTGCATTTTTCTTGAAGATATTCTCTACTCGAGGCACCGCGAAATCGGCGAAAAGCGTTTCTGTTGGATAAGTGGAGGGTTTCTTTAGGATTACTTTAATGATTAGCTTCTGGATCACTTTGATCGGAGTTAGAATATTGTTGTATGACCCCCCCATCCAATAATTCCATATTGAATTGATGACTGGATTAGGGCATAGTATACTCTTTTTAGATTGTTGAGTTTTAAAATATTTCTTAGTCTTATGAATATATATATACATTTTCTGATACGCTTAACCAATTCGCAGATATGGCTCTTCCACTTCATATGTTGTTCTATTATCACTCCGAGATATTTGATTTCTGATACTGATTTCAATGTTGAACAGCCTTGGATACGTGTTATTTTATTACATTTGTTATTATGGATAATTATTTTAGTGTTGGGGATTGTTTTTAGTTTGTTGATTGAGAAGTGTATGTAGTATGTTTTGTTAGTATTCAATGAGAGAAGATTTGTGTCAAACCAATGTTTTAAGGTGTTCATGCTATTATTTGCTTGTTCGTTTGCTCTATTCCAGTCGATCCCATTCACTATGATAGCTGTGTCGTCGGCATATGATATTATGTCTGCGTTAAGTGGTAGTTTAAAAATATCGTTTACATAAATTATAAATAGTAGGGGGCCAAGGACTGTGCCTTGAGGTATCCCGAAATTACTTGTTAGTGGTAGACTTAGGGAGTTGTTTATCTTGACTACTTGTTGTCGTTCAAATAAATAGCTTTTTATCCATTTTAGAGCTTTATCGTTTATCCCAACATAGTTTAATTTTTTAATAAGTTTATCATGAGAAATACTATCGAAAGCTTTTTTAAGATCTATGAAGATTCCGAGGCATTTCAAAGATTTGTCTAGTGTGTTCTGAATAATGTTCGATAATTTGGCAATCGCATCTTGAGTACTTCTATTTTTCATAAATCCATATTGGTTGTCGTGAATTATGTTATTTTTGTTAATAAATGCAGTCAATCTTTTTTTGATGATTTTTTCAAAGATTTCGGCAATGTTTGAAATCAGCGATATTGGACGATAATTAGTCACTTCTTCTGGGTTGCCAGATTTATGGATTGGAGTGATGATGGTTTGTTTATATATCGTTGGAAATATTCCGCTTTGAAGACTAATGTTGATTAAATGTGTTAATGGTTTTGAAATATGTTTTTTGATAGTTTTCAGTGTTTCGACAGTAACTCCGTCGAAACCTGGTGCTGATCTTCCCTTCATGCTTGTAATGATTTGTTCAATTTCCTGGGCTGAAGTAAGGGGAAAAATGTCAATTTTGTTTAAGATATTGACGTTAATGCTCTGTTCGTCATTAGACGGTAATTTTTATATTTGATTTGCAAGGTTTTTGCCTACATTTGCAAAAAAGTTGTTAAATATGTTAGCGGCAGCTGATGGATTTTCTTCGCATCGTATTTTGATATTGTTATGTGTAATACTGTGTATTTCATTTTTTTATGTTTTTTCTTATCTATGATTTCATTTATAACATGCCAGACTTTTTTTGCATCGTTCTCCGTTGCTTCTAGTTTTCGCCGAAAATAGTTTTCTTTTGTGTTTTTTATTAAATACGTAAGTTTGTTTTTGTATGCTTTTAGGTATTTTTTTAAGGTTTCGTTTGTAGGTTGTCGGATTAATTGTTTGTATATTAGATTTAGTAATTTTATACATGAATGAACTGGGGGAATAAAAATTAAATTTCGCTTTAATTTATATGTTACAATCAAATAATTATTAAATACTTTAACCCCTCCGCAACGTAAGCAGATATATGCGTTAAAAATACGACAGCAGTCAAGTACAATAAGCGTGTTTGTCAGGGCGTGTGTCTCCATAGAAACCGTTATAACTCCGTTATTGTTTTAGTTACATCCCTAAAATAAAAAGTGAAAGGTCGATAGTGAATCATGCTGTACATCTCTATTCAAGTTGTCCATAGAAATACATAAAAAGAACATTCTGTCAGACGCGCAGTCTGACACATAATTTATCCCGCCAAATTTCCTACGGGCGGGTCGACCGCGCCCGACATTGTTAATTTTTATTAAATATTTTTATATGAAATGATAAGAAAGTGAGGTGACAAAAGTGTTTATTTTACACATTTATACAATAGAATAAGTATTGTTGTTTACATAATCTGTGATTTTAGTACCGTTTTCACATAAAAACATCACGTGAGTCATTTTCACATTTTTTTAATGTTTGCATTCTAAATTTTAATATTTACAAATATTAATATTTATTTGTAATATAATAATTCGAAAGCTTATTTTGTAACCTGTCTAAAACAGTTTTTACTATTCGGCTACGTTCAGAAATGTTTCATTTATAGAGCTTTAATTGTGAAGCGGTAATAACACAAAGTTTTCGTAAAATGTCATTTCGTTAAAGACATTAAAAGTGCATATTGGCGATTTTCTGAGGGGTTAAGGGAACGTATGTCTAAATGTATATAATAAGTTGATAGGTTTAATTCCTTTTTATTAATTTCTAAATAAAACACTTGTGTTGCAAAGTTTTTTTTACTAGCGTTTGATTTAATCTTTCATTTAATCCATTTGAGAAAGGCGAGTTTACTGCAGTAAAAATGATTGGAATATTTTTTTCATCCAAAAATTTTTTGAATTCTCTAGAATTAAGACCCGGATATTGGTCTGATAGTATCATGCCAATGTCATTAGTTTCTGTGGAGTTTAAGAGTTTAATGAAATCGTTGGTATTTTGAGTTTTTGATGTCAAAATATATGCAAACCTCGTGAAATGATCTGATAGCAGGTGCAAGTATCTCTTTGTTGACCGTGAACCCCCAAAACCACCTATCGTATCAATAGAACATATTTCAAAAGGTTTTGTTGCGGGACCCAAGTAGGACATCAATCCATATTTATTTTGACCTCTTGATTTGTTCTTTGAACATACTGCACAACTTTCGCAAGTTCTCTTTATATTGTTTGTCATGTTTTCTGATGTGTACCATGAGCTTATCATTTTTTGCATTTGATTAATTCCTATGTGACCTAGGTCTGTGTGAACATTTTTGATAAAATCTATGCTGAATTTTTCTGATAGAATTATTTTTTCTTTTTTTTTTACTTTCTTGTAATAAACATTATTCTTCGATATCAATTTATCTTTTCTGCACTGTATCTTCTCATTTTTGACCTGATCTTTTAAGATATCTTCTAATTTTATTAAGTTGACAACTTTTAATTGCTCATCTTGGTTCTCATCTGGTTCTAAGACTGGGTTTCTGCTTAGACAATCAGCTTCAATATTGTACTTTCCTGGAGAATATTTAATTTGAAAATCATATTGGGATAAGTAATATGTTAAGTCACCCAGCTCTTCATCGGTTCTAGATTTGATATTCATATTTTCCAGCGGTTTGTGATCTGAATAAACTGTAAATGGTTTACCTATCAACCAGTATTGCCAGTATCTCACTGCCTCTTATATAGCTAAGCATTCTAAGTAAATTGCTTTTTTCTTTTTTCTGTGCGCTGTTTAATTTTTTCGAAAAGTAAGCAACAGGTTTTTCTTTTCCATCAGATTGTGTCTGTTTTAAAATAGCTCCAACACCCTCTAGAGAAGCATCTGTATATATATTAATTGGTAAATCTTGATCAAAAATTTCCAAGATCGGTTGTGAGCATATTAGGTTTTTCATCGTTTCAAAAGCATTTTGGCATTTATCAGTCCAAATAAACTTTTGATTTTTCCTTAATAAATTATGCAAAGGATCTAGTATTATTGCACTCTTCGGAATGTACTCATGATAAAAGTTGATTTTTCCTAGAAATTGTCGCACATTCTTTTGTGTTTTTGGAATAGGAAAATTCTTTATTGAAATCAAATTATCCTTTACTGGCTTGACTGAATTATTCTGAATTATATGACCCAGATATTTTACCATATCTGATGCAAATGTGCATTTTGTAAATTTTAATCTAAAACCTTCTGTTTTGATTGCATTCAGCAGCTTTGTCAGATGATCAATGTGTTCAGCAAAAGTTTTTGAAAAAATAAGAATGTCATCTATGTAATTGACAGCAAATTCGTTTAGTTTATATTTTCTCAATATATTGCTTAATATCCTCTGAAAAATTGCCGGAGAAGTCTTCAATCCAAAAGGCAGGCAGGTCCATTGATAATGTCCCTCCTGTGTTACAAATCCTGTTTTTTTTTTGTCTTCAATCCGCAATGGAATAGACCAAAAGGCTGAGTTTATATCCAGCGTTGAAAAAAATTTGCAATTTCTGGTCTTTGTCATTAGGTCTTCAATCAATGGAAATGGTTGAGCTTGAGGTATTACTATTTTATTTAAGTCTCTGAAGTCTATGCATAATCTGGATCTTTTGTTTTCTTCTTTTTTAAATGCTAGAGTAACCGGTGCAGCAAATGGACTGTACGACTCTTCTATCAGTTTATTGTCTAATAATTTTGCTATTTGCTCTTCTATTTCCTTTTTATCTTCTACACTGCATCTGTAAGGCCTCTTACTACAATATTTATCCACTAATAAGTCTATCTTCGCTTCATATCCATTGACAGTGCCAACATCATATTTACTCTTCGCGAACACTGATGTGTATTTGTCTATTAGTTCATTTATTTCTGTTTTTTGATCATTATTTAAATGATTCATTGTTATTTTAAAATCTTCTTCTTTAACATGTTCGTTAAAATTAATTCTGTGTTTTTCTATATGATTAAATTCAGTATTCGTTTTCATATCTGTAGAATATTTTTCTTTTTTATTTGTATTATTTAGGCAGAGTTTCTGTGATATTTGTAAGTCTTCACTTTGGATAAGTTTGAAGTCTTTTATCATGTCTAATCCAATCAAAAAATCATACTTGAAATTGTGTTCATCAATAATGTACACATCAACTTTTTTCTCCAATTCAAAAATTTTTATGTTTAACGTTGTCAAACCACTCGTCTTTTTAACACCATTAATCGTTACTAAATTTGCTTCATTCAAATTGTTTCCTTTTCCTTTTAGTTTCAATAATTTAGAATTAATTAGAGAAACATTTGAACCCGAATCATAAATTCCGTATATTTTTAATTTATCATTTAGTAATAGTTTGACTTTTATTAATGGTGTTACTATTAGTTTTTTTGATCATTTTCATTTAATTCAGTTTCTATCACTGAATTGTTTACATGTTTAATGGCATTTCTCTTAAATTTTTCATCCTCTTTTGTTTTGAACCAGCATGTAGCTTCAGGGTGGTAACGAATGCCCTTATTCAATTTTTCACAAATTTTACATGGATTTTTACCCCCATTTTTATTATGTTCTGCATTTCCAAATGTTTTCTGATTCATAAATCTTTTTTTGTTGACCATATGTTCATACTTGTTTACTTCATTAAACAAATCTACAGTATCTTGTAATCCTTCTCTATCGATCTTGTTAAGTATGAATTCTGGTAGTCCGGAAGCAACAAGATCTATCAAAGTACCGGTGTCAATTGATCTTCTCACATCCAATAGAAGTTTTTCTTTTCTCATAGCATAATCCAACAGAGAACCATCTTTGTATCTAAATGATAGTGCGTATGTGACAGGGTTCCATCCTTTGTTTGCAAATGATTCACAGAATTTGTTTTTCCATGTTGACCACTCTGAGTTCATTGTTAGTTTTATAATCATGGAACTGTACCAGTCTATACAAGATTTATCCATGAACAATCTGAGTATTTCTATTTTTTTTTCATCCATGGTCACATCAAACCGCAAACATTCTTTTTCAAACACTTCCATCCACTGGCTTGCATTTGTATTTTTAGTGCAGAATTTTTCTATAACAAACTTCTCAGCAATGTTTTTTAAGCTCTGTTGCTTATCTTCCATTAACTTTTCAATTAATTTTCCTAATGCATCTTCTTTTTGATGTACTTGTAAACTTTTTTCGTCCAATTCTTCGAGGTATTGGTCTCCAAACTGTAGGTTTCCATCTTCGTCTACATATGTTTTTTTTAGTTCTTCTGTCATGGTTAACCAGACTCTTCTAAAATGGTATCTTTTTTTCAAACTATTTTTTATTTTTCCAAAAGCACTAGTTTTCATTATCTCCTCGTGATAGCTGGCGGATCGTAGCATTTCTGGTATTGTAAACACTTTTTCATCACTTGTGACTATTTTTGTAATGCTAATAATATTTGACCTGCCATCGCCTCCAGGTAATAGCGTAAATTCGAATTGAATTTTCTCCATTTTAGGTTTAAAACGAAATGTCGTTTTATAATAAGTTGATAGGTTTAATTCCTTTTTATTAATTTCTAAATAAAACACTTGTGTTGCAAAGTTTTTTTTAACTAAGAAACGACATTTATGTTTATTAATATCACTTTGAATGGTTTTTTTCTAAAAATCAAATAATAGAATAACAAAACAAAAGACAATCGATGATTGCATTCTAATTGACATTATAGGATTCAAATTTAAAGGGAATATATTTCCTTTACATGTATGAAAGATACAACCGAGTTTGAATGAAGCATCAGTAAACATGCAATAAAAGTATATGACTGCTGTCTTCCTCGTTTTTACACCATACCTTCAAGCTTGTAACTTCTATCGTAGTACGAATTATACCATTTCATAATCTACCCACACGATTAATTATTAATTGGCTCGTTTTTGTGTTCAACGGCTCGGCTGTGGAATGATTTGCCGGCCTTTGTGTTTCCTCCTTCCTACAACATGGGTCTCTTTTAACACCAAAGTTCATTACTGCTTCTCCTCAAAAAGACCCTCCACACAGCATCTCAGATGACATAGGCCCTGAGGGAAATTGTTTTGTGTGGAGTTAATGTAAAAAAAGAAATTTACTTGGTGATCAATCTCAAATTCACAAATAAGCAATCGCCGCAGATACTAATTATTTTTATCATAAACTTTAAAGGCAAATTGGTGGCATTTATCTTTAGGACCATAATAGCTGGCTTTAGGGCGGAATGGGTAACAATAATCAACGTTATTCTGGTTTAATTTTTCAGGTTAGACCACTTGTGCTCTTGCTGGGAGGTCTCGTGAAAATACAAGACTGCGCTGAGTGTTGGGAAGTCCGTCTCAGGTGCATCATCAGACTCTGGGTTTGGTAAGTTTTACACTTTCATCCACACTTCTGCTATAATATCTGACATTCCAATAGCCATATCTGCCACCTTTTACTAAAGCTAATGGCTCTGTCCCAGGTGTTGTCCATACCTGTCCAACGAGCTGGGCCCCCTGGCAGCCCTGGAGGGGGAGGAATGCTCCCCGCCGCCCCTGCAGCCTTCGGGCGCGGCGCAGGATGCCCATGCCCTGCAGCAGGTGGCCCTGCCCTGCCTGCAGTACCTGCACCACCTCATGCAGCCGCCGGCCACCCGCCCACAGGATGCTGCCTGCCCTGCCGAGGCACCCCCACTCGACCTGGGCGCCTGGCTGGCGGGGCGAGTGTCCTATGCCGACTGGAGGCGGCGCAGGGCGCCCCCCGCCGTCCCCGCCGTTCCGCCGCTGCCCGGCCGTGACCACCGCCTTGCCGCCATCTACACGGCACGCTGGAAGGACAAGGTAACCATACCAGAGGATGGAATGCCACAACTTTTAGCTTCATTCACATTCATGTCATTCATTTTGTCTATTTTCTGAGATGAAACAGAATATTTAAACACCCCTCATTCACACAAGCCCTGCTTATTTATGGGGGTACATCAAATACATGTATTATGTAATTAATTATTGCATAAAATTTATTATAATTTATGTATTTTTTTGTAAATAAAAAAATTAAAAAAAAAAAAAAATTGAAGAAAATGTTTAAAATGATAAACAAACCTATCCTATTATTTTATTGTGTTCTGTTTAGTCTCCGTTCTGTTTTATCTGGTTGTCAATATTGTCTCTGTTTATATGACTCTTGACATCACCGACTCAAGTATACGATTCACTTGATCTTGATCTTCGGGTGTTCCCAACTTCTTCTACTAGTCACGTGTCATAATTTCTCTGTTCTTCTGCTTTGCATGTCCAAACCATCTAAGTGTCATTTTTTTAATCTTGTTCATTACACTTTCATGAGCCTTGCATTCCTTCCGGATCTATCGAAATACGGTCATACATCATATCATTTGTACCTTGTTCACCGTTCCTGTGCCAGTTTCATGCCTCGCTGTCTTACTTCAGAAGCTTTGTCCAGACTCCGAGAGGCGTGTGATGAATGAGCTAGACGAGTGCGAACAAGTATCAGGCAATAGTTGAACATTAATCAAACGGTCCCAATATACACATTATTAAGGTCACAAATAATTTCATACACTTTATTTTGCCCCCTTCATGGCTTAATTATTTGTTTGCCAGTTGGGAATGGCCCACGTGCATTGTTTGAACTGCCTGGACGAAGCTAGTCTGCCAGTCTTACTTAAGTTGAGTCTGTAGACTATTAACTGTTGTTTGTGTCCGTTTCCAGGCCTTCCGCAATGTTGGCTCCGTAGCACTGTCCCTGGGAGATGGGGGCTGGCTGCAGCCAGTGCTGTTCAACCCCAGCAGCAAGATGGCCCGGGACACAGCCTGCCTCATGGTGAAGAGCCTCTGCACCTCGTACGAGAGGACCAAAGCTGTAAGTTGCCATCAATCAACATCATCATCGTTCACTAATTTAATTTCACAACTGCTCCCCTTCTCTGCATTGGATCTCTGAAACCGAAGGAACTAAACATAAATAGTCCAGTTGTATTTCGTTCACTCTTCACTTCGTAGTTAATTACTTTATTTAATATTGAGCAAATATTGAATATTTAAATGTGTGTTTTTGTTTTAGGTTCTGGTGTTGTTAACCAACTTCCTACCAGAGATCGGAAAGGCTGGAGAAGCCAGTGAGCAGTTCCTGCAACTGTACCAAAGTGAGTACATAACCGTTTAAATAGCCGCTTCTGCGATTGATGCTATAAATTGGCTGGCGGACCAGATACTAACATAGTCCAGGGCCAGCAAAGTGACTAGTACATTTTACTCTACTCACCATACAGTGAAACCCTCTTAAGAAGTTTCATGCTTAAGAAGTTTGGTTTTTTCAGTCCCTTGAAGACTGAATGGCCCAATTTAACCCAAATGTAAGGTTATCCAGCTTAAGAAGTTTTTTTCCGGTCCCTTAGAAAACTTTGTAAGAAAGTTTCACTGTGTATGGTTATGGTAGAACCACGTCTAGAGGTTACTGAGGGCTTGTTGTTAGAACTAGTACTAGGTATTGATGATAATTCAAATTAATATTAAAACACCGCTACCGTTAGCAATTGTTATACAAAAAACGCCGACATTGATGCAAACACTAACAAAAATAATAAATGACCATTGTAATAATATTAGGGAATCCCAACATTACAGAGTTAAAATTATTGTTAGGATCTTGGGAGTTGGGATCTTGGGTTGTATTTTGCCACCGACAGAATCACTTATGTATCGGAGAGGAAATTAAATGACATCTTGTGTGAAGGTACATAACCAAAAAAACCATTTCAAATAATTATTTTTTACATTAGCTCCACACAGGGGACCCTGATGAATATAATTTCCATCAGGGCTTGTGTTGTCTTAGGGGATGCTGTGTAGAGGGTGTTTTTAAGGAAAGGAAGGTGAGGAAGTTCTGGGTATGAAAAAGGCATGAAGAGCAGGTGGGAAGCAGGGGGTCATTATGTCCAGATGTGACAAACGTATGAATCCATCCCTCCAACTGCGGTGCAAGGCGATGGCTCGAGAGAGTCTGGCTGGAGAGGTCACCCTATGAACCCGGGCACCCCTGGTTCATGGGGTGAGGTTTATTGAATTGAATTATGCATAATATTGTAAAAACTGTTGCATATCTTTGTGTTTGACATCAAGACAATGCATTAGTCAGTTTGACTGTGTTGCGTTGAATAATATTTGTAGTTACTATTGTCATTTGATAAGTGTGTTGATTGAATATATTTGAATACAAACATTCAGCCTGTTGTTTACCGCTAACAAAATAGTCAGGTGACTGCGTTCCTATGAATAATATTGGTGTCTAATTATTGATGATAATATTTATTATCAATAGTTTTGGGCGTTGACAGCATGTAGCTGTTTCCAGCAGCTAGTTATATTTTGATACAGTAGTAGAATGGAAACGAGAGTGAACAAGAAAGAGAATGAAAAATGTAATTATTACTTGTACGTATGTATATATATATACACATCGGCCTAGTGGAGGTGGTTTGTAACAATAAAAACACGTATTTGTTTATATTACATCTGGGTTAATAAATAATTTTGAAAAAAGAAGGAAATTTAACAGTGTTATTTTGAATTGAGGTCTGGTTGCGGAAGCCCCCTGGAAGCAGTTCCTGGCCCTCCGCGGCGTCCTGTCGCTGCTGGCCGAGCTGCTGACCAAGGAGATCGACCATCTGCACAAGCTGGAGGAGACCACTCTCACCTCGGACTTGGCTCAAGGTAACAGTTAACGGGTAACGGTGTACAGAAACTTGTAGTACAAGAAGGAAACCAGTAAAATCTACGTCGCAGAGAACCCAAAAATACTTTTTTTCGATCTGAGCATTCTGTTTTTAGCACCGTTGTGATTTGAAACTCGATGAAACGAAAAAGCGACACTAAAAAGAGACAAACATTTACATCTATAACAGCTGTTGTCAACCTTTTGAAACGTATCATGTTCGTATATAATGTAACCTTGCGGCAGAGCAGAGACCAGGGCTCAGGATGGTGGGCCAAGTAGTTATCTGTCATGTAGGTAGGGTTTTCAGTCAAATAAAAAAGAAGATGAATTTTACAAAACTATATTGTAGCCAATCAAAAAAAAACAAACATGAGAGTGCAAATTTCATACCAATGAAAGGTTAGCATTAAATTTATACCAATGAAATATAAGAATACAAAACATAAACATACCAGATGGACTCCGGAAACTCTCTAACCTAACTATACGAAATCACGACGGATGACGTCCGCGACAGGATGAATGCCGGTCCAGGCTTTCGGTCCACCAGTAATTTGCGGGTAGCACGTTCAAGTCCACGCCTGGACGAAAGCCGGCCCAGGGCTTTCCATGAGGATGGATTGGTGATTAGGTGATGATCCAGACAGCCTCCCCACGAAGAAGGAACAGGCTCCCAGACAACGTGGCGGGATTAACGGGGAATGAGTGTCGAACTTGTTCCAAATAAATAACAATCTCGGCCGATGAAAGTCAGCGTCTTCATGACTGGCAAAACAGCGTTTGCGAGGCGAGTGAGGATTATAAAATCACGATCCGATTCAGTTTAATACGCCATAGCCGGCGGCGATGCAACTCGCGTCCGAAATATAATTCACGAGCTTTAACACTCTGTTTTACTACGGGAAATTCTTTAATTCCGATTTCCAAGAATACATCCCAGAACCGGGACAATTAATCGAACCTTCGATCACGCTTTTTAAAATTCGAACATGGCAGAAAATATCTGACTACCGGCGACGACCCGCTGCCCGGGAGGAAGTGACCATAAACAAAAGAGCTCCTGTCTTTTCAAAAAAAATTACCAGTCTCAAAAAAAAACACCATAGACAAAAAAAAACAAATAGGCAAGAACTGTACTAGTCACATAATATTTATGTGACAATTCCCCCCTTCCCACGAAAATGTTTGCCCTCAAACATGAAAAATTAAATCCACAAACTAACTAAACTATGAGTCCATCAGGTATCTAAAAATTGATAACATAACATTAATTAGTAATTAAAATAACAACTTAGAACTAAATTTCTTAAAAGTAAATTTCTTAATAATAAAGAACAAATAAGAAAAGAAAGGCACGAAAACAAGGAGTCAACCAACATCTACTAAATTAAAGAAAGTTTTGAATTTACTTAAAAAAGAAGACTTGTTGTTTTCGTGTCAATTTAACAAGATTAATACTTATAAAATACTCAACATTTTATATTTTAAGAAAAAACACAACCAAATAAATTGTAGAAAAGAAAAAAAAAATTTGATCACTTTTCCTTATACAGGAAATAAAGGCCAATTTGGCTTCACTTTTTAGGGTTAAACAGCCCTCACTCGCACTGAATTTACGCTATATTTGAATAGCAAAAAAAGTAACCTATCTAACTAAGTCCATCCGGTTTAACATTCTTAAGATAAAACTTAAAAATAAACAAATACTTAAAATTAAAGAAGCCTAAATTAAGAAAATATCTATATAAATATACATTTTTCAATCAGAACAATGGAGTTCAATGTTGGCAGAACTAGGACACAAGAAAATACTTTTCTGTGTTATAAGTAATATAGAATCAGTATACAAACTGTCTATCAGACGTGGGCAGAGTAGGGATCTTACATTGGATCATCTAACTGTCATTATTGAACCAGGATTTACAATTCCGAAGAAATACCTATATGTAAAAAGGTCGTCAAACTAGAATAATATTTAAATTATCCAATTTTCAAAAATCAAATCAGGTCAGGTTTTATAAAACAATAAATACCTGCCAATCAAGGTGGTCAGATTAGGATTTACATAACACAATACCTATCTATCAGAATCATGACAAAAGTCAATTGGCACTTAACAGCAAAACAGAAAGTTAAGCTCGCAGCTTAGGATATCCAAAAATCCATTAAACAACTTGCATCAAAAACTCAAAAGAGTGACATTGTTTGTAAAAAAAATGAGACCACGGTAATACCCAAGCTGGCATCCCTTAAAAAAAACACTCCACGAGTGCACAAAAGTCAGCATTTCTTGTACAAACAAAACAAAATGTGTGATCAACTATGGCTTTCAGTGAGTTGACACTATTCGAGGTGTGATCAATTCAAAATTTTAATGAATGACACTAGTAATACTTAATTTAAAGTTTAATAATGATACTAACAGTAAGATATTAATGTTTATATTATTTAGAGTTAAAACTATACAGAACAGACTTAGACTTAAAAAACTATACAGAACACACTTTCCTGTATTAGAGGCAAAGCGATAATTCCAAAGGAATTAATTATTAGTTAAGCACGCCGAAGCAGTACTAACTTTGTTAGAGACAAAACAACTTTCTTATGAACTAAGATTTATATAAAGAACTTTTAGGAAAGCTATACCATACTTAAACTTATGAAATACAAAATATCAATAATAAAACTAACAGAACTTTTGTGCATCAGAAAGGTGCTCAAGTCTCTGAAACACAAAATTCCAAAATATTCCTTCTCAAGTTCTCTGGAGGTTCCATGGGCAATGGGCAATAAAAGAGCCTCCAGTGGACTAAAGAAAGAAGGGCATAAACTTAAAAATAATAACATTACAACTAAATCCGTTAAACAGATGGAACAAGGTATGAAATCAGTGTGTGTGTACTCATGTGAACAAGTATATTATTACCAAAATAATCATACGTTTAATAATACAAAAAAAAAACTCGAAACTAGTGCATGTTATTATTAACAGAAAAGCATATTAACGGAGGAAAGAAAGACTTAACTAACAAAATTTGGGCGCCAGTGACCACAAGGATCACATTCCAGTTTACCGAGGGTAAATAAACGGTTTATCGTCAATGAACTAGAATTAAGTGTCTGTACTGAGCACAAGATTTGGGGGTACCAAACTCCAAATCATGAGACCAGAACAATCACAAAAGAAACAAATGTAATAATGTGAAGGGTTGGTAGGCCTGCACACTACAACATTGGCCTCCTTAAAGAAAAAAAAACTAATCTATCCGAACAATATCTTTCACGTGAAAATTACCTACAGTTCTACCTTGCATATCTGCCAATGTGTACACTAAATCCGAGACTCTATTTTTTATAACATTACGAACGAATCTCGGTGCCAACTTATGGGAAAAGTAATCCGGACCACTGGATTGAACAAAATTCTTCCTCCAAATGACATCACCTACATTATAAACCACGGATTTACGGCGTAAATTATAATGTTGGGCATTCTTTTTAAAGGCCTGTATTAATGCATTTGAAACTTGTTCGTAAATAGGAACTAAGTCTTCCAACTTTTTTGCAAATTCGGCTCTAGACTGATCCAAAGGTACGTCCACGACACTAGAAGAAACATTAATTTTGTGTAAATTGCCGTCAACAATTTGTTCCCTGCCGTGCATAAGGAAAAAAGGCGTGAAACCTGTTACAAAATTAACAGTATTATTCAAGGCTGACTGAATCTGAGGCAGAAATCTGGACCAATTACGATGGTCAGACTCGGTCAAGATAGATAAGGCAGTCCCGATAGTTTGGTTATACCGCTCAACTACATTATTTTGCGGGGTGTAATAGGCGTTATAAAAAGGCATAGGAACATTATAATCAGCCAACAATTGTTTGAACTCTTTTGAAACAAATTGTTTACCATTATCACATACAAGGGTTTGTGGAACACCGTGGACTAGAAAAATAAATTGTTCAACATTTTTTACAATGCTTTTAGTAGTAGCATTTCTGAGTGGAAAAATCCATGTATATTTGGAAAAAACGTCAACAACCGATAAAATGTACATAAAACCCGCGTAACTACGTGGAAGAGGTCCAACAAGGTCGATAGACAACATTTGCATCGGTCTGTTGACTATTTTTGGATTCGTAGAAATACCAGCCGGCGCAGATGTATTTATTTTATGTGCCTTGCACGTTTTACACTTATTAACAAACTTTTTGACGTCATTATACATACCCGGCCAAAAGTAACGGAGTTGAACTTTCTTATACATTCTGAATACACCGGGGTGGCAAGAGTTAATAGATTCGTGTTCTTTACTTAGAATAGCGTTGCGGTCTTCAAAAGGCACAACCAGCTTCCAGGCTGTATCCTCTTGCAAAGCGAAACGAGATTTAGAATGTCGAAATAAACAATTATCTTTAATTTGGAAGTTATTGAAACGTTGGGGATTATTCATACAATTGGAAAACAAATTATTATACCAACTATCCGAAGTTGTAGGCGAAGAATCTATGGCAGCAACAGTAAAATCGTCTTTACGAGAAAGAACATCTGGAACAGTATTTAATTTACCCTTTCTGTGCACCACATCAAAAGAATATTGGGAAAGACGCGTAGACCAACGTGCAAGCCTACCAGTTGGATTGGACAACGAAACCAACCACTGCAAACTGGAGTGATCCGTCACTACTGTGAAATGAACTCCTTCTACGTAAGGCCTGAAATGATTGACTGATTCCAATACCGCAAGGAGTTCGCGCTCCGTAACGCCGTAATTTCGTTCGTGAACATTTAAGCACCTAGAGAAAAAAGAAACAGGATGTTCTTCACCGTCAAACACCTGAGTAAGCACGCCGCCGATCCCAACGTTGCTCGCGTCCGAATGGATAGTAAAGGGCAAAGAAAAATCAGGGCAACTAATAACGGGAGCAGAAGTTAGGGCTTTTTTTAATTTTTTAAACGCGTCTTCCGCTTCTGGAGTCCAAGAAAAATTACTTATTCCCATTCTAGAACCAGTGAGTTTTGTCAACGGGGCTGCAATAGTAGAGAAATCTTTGATAAAACGCCTATAATAACCGCAAAGACCTATAAAAGCTTTAATTTGCTTCGAATTCTTAGGGGTAGGGTAAGTACGAATACATTCTAATTTAACGGGGTCTGTACGAAGACCCTTCGCGTCTACGATATAACCTAGATATTTTAACTCTTCTTTACAAAACTCGCATTTTTTGAGGTTAACTGTTAGACCCGCATCTCTTAATCGTTCATAAATTTTATTCAAAATCTTCAAATGTGACTCAAAATCTTCCGAAATAACAATCAAATCATCGAGATAACAAAAGACGTTCTCGTCGAACTCAGGACCAAAAAGAGCATCCACAAGACGCTGCAATTCGCTAGGAGCATTCTTAAGACCGAACGGCATCCTCACAAATTCAAACAGACCATGGCCTGGTACAACGAAAGCCGTTTTAGGACAGGATTCCTTATCTAAGGGAATCTGCCAAAATGATTTGCTCAAATCTATCGATGAAATAAAACGAGCACCCCTTAGTTTATCTAAAATACGTGAAATGTAAGGGAGGGGGTAGGAATCTGCCAATGTGACGCTGTTCAAGCGCCTCGAGTCCAAACAAAACCTGACAGAACCATCCTTCTTAGGAACAATCAAAACTGGGTTTGACCAAGCTGAACGGGAACGGCGGACAACACCTAAATCCAACATTTCTTTTAATTGTGCTTCTAACTGTTTCTGGCGAGTTTGAGATAAAGGATAGTAACGCTGTTTAATAGGATCCCCTGTTGTATTTATTTTATGACGTACTAAATGGGTTTTACCTAAACCACGTTCTTCGAAAGAAATTGACTTAAACTTAACTATAACCGAATTTAATTTGAGAATGTCTTGGGGGGACAGCAAGGAAGCTGATGTTAATTTGCGAACCTCACCGACAACCTTCCCAAAATTAACATTGCTGTCAACTTTTGGAAACAACTGAGGGGCCACGTCGAATTGCTTCCAAAAGTCTACTCCCAAAACAATTGAAGAGGACAGCGACGGTATAACGAAAAACTTAATATATTTCTTAATATTATTATACAATACTAGTACTCGCATAGTACCAATTATATCCTGACGTTTGCCATCCGCGGTGGTAACGTAGGAATCTAACTTATTTAACTTATACCCTAAACTTATGAAAAAATTATAAACAGAACCCCCGAAACAACTGACAGATGCTCCACTGTCTAAAAGTCCTGAAAAAACCAAATCCTTAATTTTAATATTAACATGTGGTCTAACATCTCGTCCACAATCAGCTAACGGCACACATGCGTCCATGTTGCGCGTGGTAAACTTAGATATATTACTAGGAACTGACGACGATCTTCTGTCATCCTTGTGCACAGAACGCAAAAGATCGTCGGCTAGTTTTTTGAATTATATTTATTTGATTCATTATGTTTAAAATTATCCTTTTTCCATTTTTGACAAAATTGTTTCGTATGCCCCTGTTCCTTACAGTAGAAACAATTAAAAGTTTTCTTACTATTGAAAGCAGAACTAGAAGAAGACGCTCGTGGAGAATAGGAAGCCTGATTATAACTACCACGTTGAGAATACGAGCCTTGAGCTTGTGGCTGGTGCGACGGTTGCGGGCTCCGATGAGGATACGAGGTTTTAGGAAAAGTAACTCGCGAAGAAGAATTAAAGTGTGGTGCTGGTTTGTCTACTGAAAGCTTTTCAAATTTACTGCACACACTTACTAAGGCTGAAAGATTCTTTTCCGAGAAATAAGCAATGGCTAAGGCGTATTTAGATTGGAGACTGTCACAGACTAAGTCCACCAATTGTTCTTCAGAGAGTGGAACATCCAATCTTAAGTTTGCTAACTGAACATCTTCAACATATTCCACTATAGGTTGGTTAAATTTTTGCTTCATAGCAAACAAAGCTTTTAAAGCTTCTGTTTGATTGGTACAAACGTCAAAACGAGAAATGAGGAGCTTTTTCAAGGTTGACCAAGACAAAGAATCATCAAAAATAGTTCTATACCAGGAAAGAGCTCTTCCCTCCAGGAGGTCAGGGAAAGAGGTAACAACTGAGGACAACTCCACCTTCCGGCATCTGGATAATTCTTCTATGCGTAAAATGAAATCCCTGACATCCGAGGAACCAGAAAATTTTAAACCCCAAGAATGGACGGACGAAGAAGAAGTTGGAGGAGAAGACGATTGGTAATAATTATTAATTACGGTTGTAGTCTTTTCTAAACTAACTGTATTATCGTTACCTATATTCATATTGGAACCACTTCCTGTACTATCATCACCTATATTCATATTGGAAGCACTCCCCTCTTTCAAACTTTTATTAAAAGAGCGAGCCTGTTCGCGCATACTTGATAATGTAGCTTCCGGAACGATGTTACGATCCGTTAACAATTTTATCATTTCTTCCTTGGTTACCCCATTAATATCGGAAATCGCCATTTTTAAAGAATAAATAAAAATTTTAATTTAATTTATAATTAAATTATTATTCTCAAATAATTATTTGAAAATAAATGTAATAATAGGATTAACCAAACTGTTATAATTAATTCTTTATTTGTAACACGTCAATTACCAAACACCCTGTACGTATGAACTCGATAAATAGTCATTGATTTTCAATAACGACAAAGCCATTTATAATTTATTTAAAACCACCTTAGAATGCAGTAAATATTTTTAAAATAATAATTATTTTTATAACATACGTTCCACGAACTCCCTTTATATGTATGAAGGTATAAACGGACACAAATGCGAACAAGAATAGTGCCGTTACTATATTCTCCCTATATTTAGTAACCGCAAGCTTATAATAAACAATTATTTATGATAAATGTCTGTCACAAGTCGTCCTATGTTTAAAAAACAAAAATAATGTATTTAATAATGAACTACCGCGGCTTTGTAAGTAAACAATGCACATAACCTGACAAATGTCAACAAGAATTGACAGCTCGGCTCCGATAAAGCATAACATAGATGAAAAATAGACAGCTGACAGTTAAAACAGAATTGCCAGTAAACAGAAAAAATGTTCCCAACAATATTTCGGTTATCACCTCTAGAGATATTATGAATGAATTTTGTGTTTAACATTATCTTAATGGCAACACTTAAAGTTGGTGTCATTATAATTACATGCCTTACGAAAAGGTAAACAAACAATAATATTCAACAGAAAAAAGAACATAACTTAATTAAATGTAATTTCAGAATTTAATTCTCTTAATAGCAATCAAGTGACACAACAAAATGATCATAACACAATGAGGTGTATTTTCAGAATGACACACAGAATCTCTGCAGAACGGTTAATGTTAGATATAAAACCAAATAAATGCACACACACCGAATCATCTCTGATTTCACTAAAATTATCAGCAAAAGAACTGAAAATCCACCCCACATGACAGAAAAGTACGTTTCGGGCACCGAAAATAACTGATTTTACACGTTGGAAGCGCCACTGAAACGTATCATGTTCGTATATAATGTAACCTTGCGGCAGAGCAGAGACCAGGGCTCAGGATGGTGGGCCAAGTAGTTATCTGTCATGTAGGTAGGGTTTTCAGTCAAATAAAAAAGAAGATGAATTTTACAAAACTATATTGTAGCCAATCAAAAAAAAACAAACATGAGAGTGCAAATTTCATACCAATGAAAGGTTAGCATTAAATTTATACCAATGAAATATAAGAATACAAAACATAAACATACCAGATGGACTCCGGAAACTCTCTAACCTAACTATACGAAATCACGACGGATGACGTCCGCGACAGGATGAATGCCGGTCCAGGCTTTCGGTCCACCAGTAATTTGCGGGTAGCACGTTCAAGTCCACGCCTGGACGAAAGCCGGCCCAGGGCTTTCCATGAGGATGGATTGGTGATTAGGTGATGATCCAGACAGCCTCCCCACGAAGAAGGAACAGGCTCCCAGACAACGTGGCGGGATTAACGGGGAATGAGTGTCGAACTTGTTCCAAATAAATAACAATCTCGGCCGATGAAAGTCAGCGTCTTCATGACTGGCAAAACAGCGTTTGCGAGGCGAGTGAGGATTATAAAATCACGATCCGATTCAGTTTAATACGCCATAGCCGGCGGCGATGCAACTCGCGTCCGAAATATAATTCACGAGCTTTAACACTCTGTTTTACTACGGGAAATTCTTTAATTCCGATTTCCAAGAATACATCCCAGAACCGGGACAATTAATCGAACCTTCGATCACGCTTTTTAAAATTCGAACATGGCAGAAAATATCTGACTACCGGCGACGACCCGCTGCCCGGGAGGAAGTGACCATAAACAAAAGAGCTCCTGTCTTTTCAAAAAAAATTACCAGTCTCAAAAAAAAACACCATAGACAAAAAAAAACAAATAGGCAAGAACTGTACTAGTCACATAATATTTATGTGACACTTTTTGAACCTGCGTACCTCTTGACTTTTACTACAAATTTCTTATACCCAGTACCCTCTATCTATCGTGTGTATACACGTGTAATGAAAGATATGTTTCATTTGTATTTTTTTAATACTCTCATTTTTACACGAATTTAACAATCAAGTCACACAAATAATTTTTTAAATCACAAATAAATTTAATAACGTTGGCTGAGTTTTAAAACCTATATTCTTGGCAAGACCACTGATCTATAGGATTTAGCCTGCAAGAGAATGAGATAGAATAATCGGTGTCCTCTTCGTACGGTGCTTCGTAGTCTCCCTACTCATGTCTACTTTAATTTTCTGAAGGTTTTACTTCTATTGCAACTGCAGACAAATTTTTACTTTTATTTTTTTTGGCAACTAAGGATTTAAAAAACTTTTGAAGCCAAGTCTAAGCTTTGATGCATTTAAAAGACATTAAACTAGTCCTGGGTCGATCGTGAATGACCTGATCGTCGAAACCCGCTCACGAGCCGCCAAAGTTCGAGTGGGTTATTTATTCTTCAGCACCCGGGTCTCAAGATCCGGTGACGCACTCTCGCGACCCACGAACTACAATACGTTCCCGCACCCCAAGACTCACGACACTCTCGCGACCGGTTGCCCATGTCGTGGCGAGTGGCGAGACAGCGAGAACTGCAAACTGTGAACTGCGACACATTACGTCGCCGCTTGCCGATCAACACACACGTACGTGACGTAACGGTATCCTGCTATGCCCGTGTGTCACGTCATCGCGTGATTGTTTAGTATATTCGATTTTTGAATATTCAACTAGACACGGAGTCATTTTTAATTAGAGCGTATCTTGGTATTTGTTCGTTCCAGAATGCGATTTTTTCTATTTAGTAAGTAAAATAATTATTCGTAATATTCATGTTATTTTAGTTATACGTAGTTTCTCCTTTGCAAATAAAATTATCCCACGGTTTCTTCAAGTGTGTTCCCAAAAATGTAACGTGTTTGCTGTCGGCGTTTTATAAGATGAACTCCTATAATCATAAAATTAGTAATATTTGTTAATCCCCAAGGTTTGAGTTGTAACTTTATTGGTGTGCCCTTTTTTGCCAACCTTTAAAGCAATTTTATTGTGGGTTTTTTGGGTCGTTTATGACTTGACCGGTCTGGGCGGCAACCGGCGCGAGAAACTCGAGTTTCGTATTTTGTGTCGCTAAAAGAGCGGGTCTTCGCGACCCGCTCGTGACGCCGGTGGGTCGTGAGCGACCCGGGTCGTGTAAAATGATCGATCGACCCAGGACTACATTAAACAGCTAATATTAACCCTCTAGCTACTGATGTTTTAGAAACATGACTTAAAAATTCCAACTTAGAACTCGATTTACTTGAAAATGAAAACTCAATTCACATAAAGTTATACCACAAAATCGACTCCAAATGTGATGTAGATTCACTAGTTTCCCGCTTGTGAGGAGGGAAAGGAGGTGTGGATGAAGATGGTCGGCTTTTCAGATATGCTCACAAAACATGTTCATATGTCATCGCGTACATTATTATTTTGGATCATTTTTGTAAGGATTATCTGTTGAGTGTTTTTTTACTTTTCTTCCAGGATATGCACTGAAGCGCCTCACCGAGTTGCTCGCCATGTTGCTGGAAGAGAGCGGAGTTCGCCGCGCGTACAAAGGCCGGCTGATGGGCGCTGTTCTGGGCGGCTACTTATCCCTGCGTCGCCTCGTCGTGCAGCGGACGAGGCTCATAGACGACACGCAGGAGAAGTTGCTTGAACTGCTTGAAGAGATGACCACAGGTAAGATTTATAACATCATTTTGAAATTATACTCATTTTCCTTTCCAGGTACATCTGTCTGTACGAGTATTAACTTTTCATAATTGCAACCGATATCTTAATTATCAAATTAAATAATATTTTTTTCAAATCCAGAGAAGCAATAAAGTACCTATCTATAATATATTTTATATGCTTACTATTATAGGCTTTTTGCAAAAAATGTTTCCTAATGCTGAAGTCACATGGTTCACTCGGATGAAGGTTTACTCGATGAAATGTTCCATTCACGTTTCACCGCGTGTTCAGACGGTTCCTTCGAAGGAAGAGTTCACTCGACATTCTCGCTACGAAGTTGTCGAGCGTAGTCGCGGCGCACATTGGAATTCGTCCGGCGCTGAGGGCTAGGTTCGGGAATATTTACGATTTCAATTGACATTTCCGATAACGTCGAACTAAATTACGAGAAATTGGCAATTCTTGTAAACAGTAAATAAATTTCAGCACCATAAAATGAACATATGGTTAAATAATAACCTGAAAACTGATATCTACCAGTATTTTTGCACCATGAAAATTTTTTTATTCCAAAATAGGCCTCGGCTTGCAATAAAATCCGTATAAATGGAATATTTATTAACGTATCCAAAAACTAAAAACTGTTTTGGAAAGGTGATGAAATATGCTTCTAAAATTTATTATTAGAAATAACCACGTAATTTTTGAATAATTTTTAATGTAAACTTTTAAAAGTTACAAAAATGGCTCTCCTTGCTTTTATTCTAACTAAAATTACTGGTAACAAAAGATATATATAAACACACACTTATTTTGTTAGACAAATAAATTATAAACGTTTCTGTCACCTCACTTTTTTGTCGTTTCATATAAAAATAATTCATAAAAAATTCACAATTTTTCATAAATTTTTTTTCAAATTCGATCAGAAACTTTGGTTCCATAAAAGTGTACATTCGTATTATTTTGTGTTTAATTGTTATATTGAATATATAGAGCATTATTTTCTCTTTCTAATCCCGTTTAGATCATATTTTTCACTATGATAGTGTAAGGGAGAAACAACGATTTCTATAAGACGTGTAGGAGTTATTTCGAAAAGCGAACTAAACGGAGCATTTTGACGTTTAGGCCGCTCCGGCTACTCGTCCTCACGCCAGAACATTCTCGGCCAACTAATTCGCGAGTGAAAGACTGTTCACTTGAGTGTTCACACGCATCATTCGCGTCACGTGATGTTAAATTCCGGTTGCGAGTGAACAGTGCCGAAGGAAGCATTCCAACATTGTTGGAATGCTTCATTCGGCACTGTCTCTCTTCACTTTCGTGTTCACACGGTTCATTTCGAGGGAAAGCGGCGGAATGAAATCACGAAATGAAAGATAAATGAACCATGTGAATGGGCTATAACTGCAGAGATTATTGGTATTTTTTTTTGTTTTTACATTAACTCCACACAGGAGGCCCTGAGGAAAATAATTTCCCTCAGGGTCTATGTCATCTGGGATGCTGTGTGGATTGTCTTTTTGAGGAGAGAAAGGAATGAACATTGGTCTTGAAGAGACCCATGTTGTAGGAAGGAGGAAACACAGAGGCCGGTAAATCATTCCACAGCCAAGCTGTTGAACACAAGAACTCATGTGACAAATGTCAACCGTGTACAAATGTTGGGCACGCGTTTGGCGTGTTTTCCGACTATGCACCGGTGCCGAAGGGATTAATGATGCTAGCTCCTTGGAGCATCTTCCATTGTAATACCGGTAGAACAAGGATAGCATTCCCACCCGACGCCTGTGCTCTAAAGATTGCAATCCGTCTGTTAAGATGGGAGAATCTATTAAAGGGACCGCCCCTTTCTGCCAAATTCAACCTTGGGGCGCACTTGTGATTTGTACAGGGTTAGCAGTTGTGTACTATTAAAGTATCTGCGGGCTCTGTACAGTACGCCCAGTTTTTGGGAGGCTAACTTTACCCTGGCTTCGGTGGAGCCCCCATACCTGAGCGTCACTTAGGGTTACACCAGGCATATCAATGGAGGGCCTGTTCGGAAGATTGCTTCCGTTGAAGGATACTAGATATTCATTTCGATTGTTGTGTTTTTGTATTTGTGTTGGTTGTTGGATTTTGTATTTTAAATAAATTATTTATTAGATATTAAATCTATTCAAAATTAAAACTTCATATATGTGACAAACTGTGCACTTTTAACAATTAAAAATACAATGAATGCATCCTTACTCCTGTCCAAAACGTCAAATTCAGTAGTCAAACATAACATCACATTTGAATTTACTACAATTTGTTCTGAATTCTGCATCAGCATCGGTGTGGCCATAGCATAGAAACTAAACTCTTTAGTTTATTGAGTTATGAAAATTATCACTCAATCAGTGAATATTGTTAAAAAAACTGTATTTCCTCGTTGGCTCTACTAATAGGGTATAATTCCAGGAACGGAGGCGGAAACAGCAGAGTTCATGGCCGTCTGCATCGAAACGGTGAAGAAGTATCCTCTGCACGACTTCCGCACGCCGGTCTTCATCTTCGAGCGCCTTTGCTCCATCATTTACCCTGAGGAGAACGACATCGGCGAGTTCTTCCTCATGCTGGAGAAGGATCCGCAGCAGGAGGACTTCCTGCAGGTACCTACTTCTTACTTCTGCCACTACAGAAGGCTGTAACTAAGTTTAGGGATTTATGATATAGCACTTATATAATGACAAACGGGGAATGTGTAATATTATAAAACTTGCCCTAATTCAGATGGCGGTTTATTATTTGTATGACATTTAATAATTAAGACCAATATATTGGATAAAAGATAACCAAATAAAAAAAAATTCACAACAATATTCAATATTGTAAACAAATTTGACACACGGTCTGGGAAGCACGGCCATCCAAAGTTACCTCTAAAGATCCCTGGTGTTAATAAGAACTCCGGCTAATAGTATGTTGCGATTCCTTTTAGGGGCGGATGCTCGGCAACCCGTACTCGTCACTGGAGGCGGGTCTGGGCCCCCTGATGCGCGATGTGAAGAATAAGATCTGCGCCGACTGCGAGCTCGTGGCGCTCCTCGAGGACGACAATGGCATGGAGCTGCTGGTCAACAACAAGATCATGTCGCTGGACCTGCCCGTCAAGGACGTATACAAGAAGGTGAATACTCAAACACTCATTCACTGGCAATAATGCTAGAAGTTCACTCTAATCTGGAGAAGCTCATGGTCACTGACGTAGTGGAAGGCAGGAGAAACAGAAAGATCACCTCTACGTTGGACTGATGCAACACAGCAGCCTCTCCATACAACACTCTCATCCACAGCAGTGGAGGAGCCAATTGGAGGGCAAATCATAATTGTTCATCAGAACAATTATGAATTGCCTTAGCGATGTACAGCATTTTGTTTATTTACCTTCTTTTTTTTTTTTAAATAGGCAATTCACCCTAAAAAGAGTGCTTTGTGTTATCTTCTTTTACCATGAAATGGGAAACTTTGATCAATTTTTAACTTTGAAACTAAATAACTTATTTAATAAACATTTGTGTCTGAAAATTTTTTGCACGTGTTTAAACTATCGAAACATATATTTTTAAATGTGTGTGTGTTTGAGGTTCCATTTACAACTCATCACCCCTTCAAAACCCCCTTAATGTCTTTAAAAAAAAAAACGGCTTCACAATTCAACTGACAATATGTTTGAATATAACTGGAAACCAACTAATTTGATACTTATTTTCAAAGTGTCATTGTATCCACATTGTCTGAAAAATATCATCAAAAAGAAGCAAGTAATTTCTGAGTGGTAAGGAGAATTATTGCAGATATCCGTGATGAGTCACCCCTTGATACAAAGGTCACCTCATATTTCGGTGGTACCCTTCAACATGCTCATAACCTAGCTTTCCAGCAAGTTGATGAATCGTCGTTATTGTTTTTAGCACCGAAACTAATGTTACCATTATTCATTCCAGGTGTGGGCAGTTTCGGGCGAGGGTGACGCGATGCGTGTGGTGTACCGCATGCGCGGCCTGCTCGGAGACGCCACTGAGGAGTTTGTGGAGACGCTGACCGCCTCCAGCCAGGACGTTGTGGATGACGAACAGCTCTACAAGATGGCCAACGTGCTTGCCGACTGCGGTGAGTGCCCTTGATGCATACCAGAACCTCATTCAACCAACCCATCAACTTCGTTGTTTGAACCCTTCTCACATTTGACACAAACAAAATTGTTAAATTTGCTTTTTTAAATATTGTAATGCACCATTTTCTGTAATTCTACATGGTGTTAATCATGGATTATAGTGTTAACCGATGACAGGCCGGAAACGCGCCGGCGCGCGTGTCGCATGCGCATACGCGAGAAAATAATTCAAATATTTGAATAATATTTTCGTCAAAAAAATTTTGGTCTGCGATTTTGGCCCTTCTATGTACATAATTTGTATGAAGAACAGTGTCAGAATCGCTTGCGCCAACAGTACTCTATGATACGCCTTGAAGTTTCATTCACCTTGCAACACCAGAATATTTTTAAAACAATTTCTTCTATGACAATCACCTGTCAAAATTTGCCGCGATTTTAACCGTCGCGACTGTTCCCGTGTTCCCCGACTAAAACATCGTAAAACCTATTAATTTACGTAATAAATGCAAGTAATGTTGTTTTGGTAGATAGTTTATTGTGTTGTGAACGTGTTTCAGTCAATAAAATATACAATAGCTCAAAATTAATCAACAAAACATTCAATTCAAAGTTCAAAATGGTGCCTTTTTAGTGTTTTTTCGTGAATTTTAGTGAAATGGCCTGGCCTTTGACCGGTTAATAGGTTTTATACATGCAGGCCTTAAGGTTTTAAAACTGATTTTTTTTCTGAATGTACATGTCGAGAGTATTGTGTCAAAATTTCAAGTAAATCGGAGCAAAACTAATTAAGATACAGTGTTTCAAGCTCCCGGCCTTCATGCTCGATACAAGTATATTTCAAGTATAAAAAAACTTTAAATCTATTTTGTGTTCCGTATCGATGCCTGGAATCCATTATGAGAGAGAGCTAGCTCTTTCGCCCTTATAGTTTCAGTTTCGCGCGTGTTTATTCCCTATATTTGCCCTTTTTTTATTCGACTTGCCACATTTTCTCTCTGCTGGCAACACTAGTGACGCGCATCTCAGATCACGTGATGTTATTGTTTGTCATATGACGCCGTTTTTTCGCGCCGAAAGCAGTTTTCGTGTTTCGCTGTACTTAAAAAACCAATTTTGAGTCGAAAATCGAAGTTTATTCCCTGCTCTTTCAGTTTAAACATTAAATATACCGTGATAGATAGTTTTCTGAGAAATTGACTAATTATTCAGTGTGTTTTTTCGGTTGTTTACGTGTTTAAACTGTGCAACAAAATGAGTGATATCGACAACTAAGACGCTTCGCCGGTCGGAAACAATGATCAAGCACGAGTTTCTCGGAAACTTCGGAAGAAATGCATTACTATCGGGATCCTCGGGTAGACATCCTGATGCAACAGATGTCGGCCATGACAGACGTTTTATCTGGGAATCGGGTAGAGTTCGCGGAGAAAACAGTCTCGGACAAAGAAGACTCAGCGGGAGAGATGCGGCAAGAGGTAGAATCGGGGTTTTTAGAGATGCCCGCCAGCCTAGCCGCTCAGAAAAACGTTTTGGAGTTCTGCAATCCAAGCACATTGGTGAAGGAATCGCCGATTCCGAAGGCGGATGCAAGAAGAGTCGCAGTTATCTCGGCTCTTCAGCGTTTTGGCTCGGAGGAATGGTCGCGTGTTCGCTATGCCGAAACACAAAGTATACACCGCCACGCCCGCCTTCGTAGAGCTGGAGGTAAATGAAGAACTAGGAGGTTTGTTAAGAACAACTCCTTCGCGCCAGCCCTGGACTGTTCCCTGGGAGCCCTCTCCAATGCAGTGCTATCCCAAACAGAGTCGGTCAGAGGAAACATGCAGGCACTGGTGAACTCCTCGTCGTATATCCCCCGTCAACCTCAACCCTCTACCTCACAAGCAGCAAGACCGGTGATAGAGGCTCCACACTCCCGACCTAGGAAGCCCTTTCGACCTGCCCCTAGGCCAGAGAAAGACAGGACGTACAGGCAGCCCGCCAAAAAGCCAGAGCCCTCGCAAGGCGGCCAGCGATCGGGGTAGAAGGCGATGGAGGTGACTGGAGGCCGGAGCCATTCTGGGGAGGACGCCTAAAAGCATATCAGGAGGTGTGGAGGGAGCTGGGAGCATCACCGCTAATCCTGAACATTCTAAAAGGAGCAAGGATACACTTCATATCAAAACCTCCTCGGGCGCTCCCATCGGCCGAGCTGAAGCAGAATTTCAGGACAAGGTTGTCTCCAGGCATGACCGCACACATCGAAACGATGAAAGCGTCAAAAATCCTGGAGGCAGCAGACGACTCCCCTAGCTTCCTGTCAGGTATGTTCCTTACCTCCAAATCAGACCACACCCTCAGGCCCATCTTCAACCTGAAGGCCTTGAACGTCTTCATAGACCCAAAGCCCTTCAGACTCTTCAGTCATTTTCGGGTCCCGGAATTCCTCCAACCCGACGACTGGCTGATAAAAGTCGACCTCTCCCAGGCTTACTTCCACGTGCCAATCGCAAGATCACACCGGAAGTTCCTGCGCCTCGTGTACAACGGAGAGCTCCTTCAGATGACGTGTCTGCCCTTCGGCCTGTCATCAGCGCCAAGGATCTTCTCGCTGCTCTCAAACTGGGTAGCAGAACTACTAAGGAAAAAGGGACTCAGGATTGTAGTCTACCTAGACGACTTCTTAGTAGCAAACCAGTCCAGAAAACTTCTCACCTCCCAAGCCGTTGCTATAGTGCACACACTTCAACAGCTAGGCTGGTGCATAAACCCGGACAAGTGTGTCCCGACACCCATGCAGAAGTTGGAGTTTCTGGGTATAACATGGGACACGAGAGCAGATCAAAAGTCTCTCTCCGACCGCAAGTGCGCTGGTCTACGCCAAGCCTTGCAGGTTCCCTTGGAAGTCGGCAGTTGCTCTCCCAGGCAGGCTCTCGGTCTACTGGGAAGACTCAACTTTGCAAATTTCGTGATCCCTCGTGGTCGCTTGCATTGCCGCAGACTGCACCCGGACAAGTGTGTCCTGACATCCACGCAGAAGTTGGAGTTCCTGGGTATAACATGGGACACGAGAGCAGATCAAAAGTCTCTCTCCGACCGCAAGTGCGCTGGTCTACGCCAAGCCTTGCAGGTTCCCTTGGAAGTCGGCAGTTGCTCTCCCAGGCAGGCTCTCGGTCTACTGGGAAGACTCAACTTTGCAAATTTCGTGATCCCTCGTGGTCGCTTGCATTGCCGCAGACTGCACCCGGACAAGTGTGTCCTGACATCCACGCAGAAGTTGGAGTTCCTGGGTATAACATGGGACACGAGAGCAGATCAAAAGTCTCTCTCCGACCGCAAGTGCGCTGGTCTACGCCAAGCCTTGCAGGTTCCCTTGGAAGTCGGCAGTTGCTCTCCCAGGCAGGCTCTCGGTCTACTGGGAAGACTCAACTTTGCAAATTTCGTGATCCCTCGTGGTCGCTTGCATTGCCGCAGACTGCAGAGGTTCAGCCGCCGCATACAGCACCTGAAACCATCGCGGCCCGTTGCTCTGCCCAACGCAGCACGGCAGGACATACAGTGGTGGCTAGCAGCCATTGGAAGGACAAGCCCAATGTCTTATCTTAACAAGACGAATGTCTTATTGCAGACAGACAACAAGACAGTAGTGGCTTATGTCAACAAGGAAGGGGGTACAAAATCGTTAGCCCTTCTGGAAACAACGCGGGAGCTACTGGATTTCGTAGACCAGATGGAGATATCTCTGACAGCCCAATACATTCCAGGAAGATACAACGGAATTGCGGACCGTCTCTCTCGGGGCGCACCGCTTCCAGAGTGGCATCTACTAAGTCCGGCTACAAAGGAGATATTCAAAAAATTGGGTCGCCCTCAAATAGACCTGTTCGCTTCAGCCACTGCTCACGTGGTAACAACATACGTCTCCAGAGACTCAAGCGACTGCTTAGCCTGCTTTCCCAACGCGTTCAGTCAACCTTGGGACTACAATCTAGCTTGGGTATTCCCTCCACCAAACCTCGTTCCGAGAGTGCTCACCCACCTAAATCAGGAAAAGGGCATGTTCCTTCTAGTCGTCCCAAAATGGGAGAAGACTTTCTGGAGAAGCGACCTAAAACAGCGAACAGACGAACCTCCCATACGCCTGCGCAACCTAGAGGTAGTCCTCATAGACACATCGACAGGACTACCCCCTCCCAGGATTCAGGATCTGGAACTAGAGGTCTGGAGAATTGCTGGTGGGAACAAGCCCTGACAACATGGAGTCAGGAAGAACGCCAACTCCTCAAGTCATCCTGGAGAGAGTCTACACCGAAGACCTACAAACCTGCGTGGGATAGGTGGCGTAAATGGGGCACTCAAAACGGTGTGGACGTCAACAATCCCCCACCAACTACGGTTGCCAGGTATCTAGCCCACCTATTTGTTCAAGGAGGCCTAGCCCCAGGGACCATTCAGGTCTACAAGTCAGCCATTGTTACCTTCTGCGGCCCAACTCAGAATGCGAGAAAAATCAGCTCTGAATTCTTGGTAAGACACGTTCTCAAGGCAATCTCAATGGCAAGGAGGACCAAGGAGAAAGCCCCTATCTGGTATCCCAGACAAGTAATAGACTGGCTGGTCAAGAATTCCCCCGCAGAAGACTCGCTGTTTGAAGCGTCACGGAGGGCAGCAATACTCCTCGTCCTGGCGTCAGGCAGGAGAGTTCATGATTTGACACTGCTCAGAATCACCCCAGAACATTTCATCGACAAGAGGAACTCTATTACCCTGTGGCCAATTTTTGGGGCAAAAACCGACACAGCCAACCATAAACAATCAGGTTGGAAACTGACGGGCTCACAAAAAGATAACATCAACCTCCTTAAATGGTTGAGAAAAGTCGTTGCCCTCTCTACAGCCAGAAGAGGTCCACTACTAAAGAACCTATTTGTGACCACATCAGCAGAAACAAAACCGGCAACGCAAACGATAATAGGGGGATGGATCAAATCAGTCCTCAGAGAAGCTGGAGTCCACGCAACCCCGGGAAGTGTACGCTCGGCTGTAGCCTCCTTAATCTGGTTGGAAGACTACCCCATAGAGGAGATTCTTGCTAGAGGGAATTGGAAGTCCGAGCACACCTTCCGGAAGTTCTACCAGAAGGAGATAGCGCACTCCAGAAGCGAGCACCTCCAGCACTCAATGGCTCCATTCTTTACTCCAGTGTAAATAGCATCACATATAACGCTAAGTTTTCAGATCACCAGGTGAGAGCAAACACATCTCATAATGGATTCCAGGCATCGATACGGAACACAAAATAGAATAATTTTACCTACCAATAAAATTTATATTTTGTTTCCATCGATGCCTGGAATCCAGGTAATCCCTACCTGGTGCATTACGAGTCATATGACAAACAATAACATCACGTGATCTGAGATGCGCGTCACTAGTGTTGCCAGCAGAGAGAAAATGTGGCAAGTCGAATAAAAAAAGGGCAAATATAGGGAATAAACACGCGCGAAACTGAAACTATAAGGGCGAAAGAGCTAGCTCTCTCTCATAATGGATTCCAGGCATCGATGGAAACAAAATATAAATTTTATTGGTAGGTAAAATTATTCTATTTTCTCGCAAACAAAATTTTTGAAGTTCGTGAATATCATCACTCAAAATCTACTAGACCGATCTTTTTGAAATTTTGTACACTATTTCTACACATAAATCAACAGGCAATCAAAGGGAGCTTTTTTTTACCATTTTTTTCCATTTTATAAAAACAAATTCACCGAAATATTTTAGCGAAAATCGCGCTTTTCACTTCAAAATGCTGCCAAAAATAAAAAAATCAAAAAAAAAGAAACTCCCTCTGAATACCTAAATAAACATATTACCTTTTAAATGCATTTCAATTTTTTTGTTTCAAATGATCCGGTAACGTGTTATGATGTTTACCGTATAACACCTTTTTTTCGAGGCGCGTGAGGTGCCACCGGAGATTCGCTCTCACGGACTTATTTATTGATATTTTTAATTGGAATTTTTTTCAAAGATACCTACGATGTTGTACTATAATGTGTATATGGAAAAATAGACCAACATTATTCACATCTCTAAAAAAAAAATCATGAAAATATGCCTTTTTTTCGTCTTTAAAACCTTACCCCCCTCCTTAATAGTTCAATTTGTGACTGCGTTAAAAATGGAATTTGCTTTAAATCGATATGTCTTCGAAAATAATATGTACACATGAATGAATTTTTTTCTATAGTACTCGCCACACCCCAACTATTCAAGTATTGTCCAAAATTATAGCCTACTTTGTAATAAGAATCCATAAACAGAAGTGAAAGACAGTGTTGGGCCATTTAGCGAAGTTTTATGTGTAAAAATGTCACTAATGTCATTACGCTATTTAGAATGCCCATTAGTAGCTGCAACCTTCCGATAGGAAGCTGCTGATCTAAGATTTGACTGCCGTGAAATAAAATTTTCAGGAATTCACAGTTCCGGTAACTAAGTTAGAGTTCTTTCATTAATTTAATTATACAATAAATGAACCGATCTGTCGAGTGATTCTCTATGTTTTGTGAGATGGAGATAGATCTCAGGCGAGATCTCCTGTCTGATTTGTGTGATTTTCTTTGTCTGTTATTTGCTTTTCAGCTGTGAGCTGTCACATATTTTAGTTCAGGTCGTTTTAAACACAAATTCATGCAAGCATGCATGATTATTTATTCATTTAACAGCCTTAGAAAATCACACAAATCTGACAGGAGATCTCGATCTCACAAAACGTAGAGAATCGCTCGGCTGAACTGGATTTAATTGTCATAATAAAATAATAGAATTTTAATGTTTCCCAGGCGGTCTGGAAGTGATGCTGGAGCGTTTGGCGGTAGCGGGAGGGGCCGGCGGGGCAGCACGTCCCCTCGCGCGCACACTGCTGCGTCTGCTGGGGTTGTGCGTGCGCGCCCGGCGCTGCGTGGCGCTGCTGACGCGCGACAGCACGGCTGCGCTGCCCGCCCTGCTGCGCGCGCTGCAGCTTGCCGCGCAGGACGAAGCGCAGCTGCCGCGGCCTGATCTCACGTGCCAACTGCTTGAGGTAACTTAAATTTACACTTTTAAAACCGGGTTTCAATGTCCTTCAATTTTGTTAAAATAAAATTATGATTTAAAAATCAAGGATTTTCCTCTTCAATAAAATTAATAATTGTTGCGTTTTTAGATAATGGATCGGATCCTGTCGGTGGCAGCCGGAGAGTCTCTGGAGTCCTTTTTGCAGTTCTCCCTAACCTTCGGAGGACCGGAATATGTGCAGACTCTCCTCAACTGTACCGAGTGTCCTGGTGAGTGAAACCTTTATAATATACTTCAGAAGAAGAAGAATTAGAATGGTGTATAAATAACCATGAACAATCAAGAGCACCAATTATTCATTCTGAAAAAGCTTGGTCTTCAAAACAGACTATCAACTGTCTGTTCCCCGTGGTTGGACACTTCAATATTATGAAATAATTTTTTTAATTACTTTAGCAATACCAATTTTAAAGCGAATTATGTAGATTCTTTATTACTTAGATTCCAGAAGATAAGCTCCCGAATTTGCCATTTTTATATTGTACAGGAAAAATGGAACTCAATTCTTCTTAAGTTTTTATTTCTGCAAAATTTGCTAAAGTGCTCGTTTTCGCATTTTGATTTAACATCTTCTAAATGACTTCTTTGATATATTACATTTATAAATGACTTCTTTGATATACTACATTTATAAATGACTTCTTTGATATATTACATTTATAAATGACTTCTTTGATATATTGCATTTATAAATGACATCTTTGATATATTACATTTATAAATGACTGCTTTTATATATTACATTTATAAATAACTTCTTTGGTGTATTACATTGATGCATTAAAACTAATACACTTATTTTTAAAGTTCATACATCTATTTGAATTTCACTTTTGTTTTCTCATTTAATGAATGAACGAGTTAATGAAGTGGAATCTTGGAAGTAGAAATTAACCCACTTTCCGACATCCGATCCAACTGAAACTTGGCAGACGGATTCCTTGTCGATGACAATGCATTCATCAACTTTTGGTGGCAATCATGCACACACATGCATTTTTCTGAAATTGAATGATATTACATTTAAAAATATACTTTCTTGATTATTTGTAAACAAATAATAAAATGTATGAAATTTACAGGTATAAGGAACAATCCGGAAGCCTTGGCTCACCTGACGAGGGTGTTGGCGGCCCTGGTTTATGGAAACGAACTCAAGATGGCGCATCTCTGCCAGCACTTCAAGCAGGTGAGTTCCGAGCCTGATATATGGAAGTGAGATAAGCTGCAGGAAGAATGAAAGTACATAGAATAAATGCTGTAGAAATTACAGTAAAACCCTCTTAAAAAGTTTTCCAAGGGACTGAAATACAAAAAACTTCTTAACTGGTCAAAGGCCAGGCCATTTCACTAAAATTCACGAAAAAACACTAAAACAGCACCATTTGAACTTTGAATTGAATGTTTTGTTGAATAATTTTTAGCTATTGTATATTTTATTGACTGAAACACGTTCACAACACAATAAACTATCTACCAAAACAACATTACTTGCATTTATTACGTAAATTAATAGGTTTTACGATGTTTTAGTCGCGGAACACGCATCAGTTGCGACGGTTAAAATCGCGGCAAATTCTGACAGGTGATTGTCATAGAAGAAATCGTTTTAAAAATATTCTGGTGTTGCAAGGTGAATGAAACTTCAAGGCGTATCATAGAGTACTGTTGGCGCAAGCGATTCTGACACTGTTCTTCATACAAATTATGTACATAGAAGGGCCAAAATCGCAGACCAAAAGTTTTTTGACGAAAATATTATTCAAATATTTGAATTATTTTCTGCCGGCGCGTCTCCGGCCTGTCACCGGTTAAGCATGAAAACTTCTTATGAGGGTTTCATTGTATATTCCTGGTAATATAATATGTGTTTAAACCATGCATGACTGTGTTAAAAATGTGGAGATCCAGAAAGAATGCAAGGCTGATGTAAGCGTAATGGATAAGATTAAGAAAAGGTCTTTTAGATGGTTCGGGCATATAGAACGCATGAACAAAGAAAGGAGTGTTGGGAGAATATATAACGGTGAAGTGAATGACGGCAGGATGAAGTGAATCAAATACTTGAGTCGGGTCATGTCAAGAGTTAGAATAACACAAGACCATGTATGAATATTTGGACCGGTCAGTGACTGAGTGGACATTGCGTTTGGATCCACCCGGGCGTCGCATGTTCGATTCCTCTGCTGGCTAAGTCCTCCATCGTGACTCAAGCAACATTTTCCGCTTACTGTGGTAGCAGTAGGAGATTTTCAAACATTGTTGGGTTATTCGTAACCTGGGAATGTTTGTCTTTCTTTTTAAGAAAAAAAATATTATTTTCGCAAGAAATGTGTGCCATGACAGTGTGTGGCAGTCTATCCTGTCCTACGGGGGTAGCGGGGAAAGAGCATGATGGTTAATTAGTAGTTATTCTGTTTGTACAGGTTTTGGATTTGAACAAGTTTGACTCGGAACATTGGGCCGAAGAAGATTTCCGCTTGGAAATGTTCTGTGTGCTGTGCAGCGGCATTGAACGTAACGCAATCGGCGGTACCTTGAAGGACTACCTCATCAGTCTGGGCATCGTTAGGGATGCCTTGGATTACATCACCGTGAGTTGCTTATTCTTACTTTACTTTCAGAGAACATGACCCAAGTAAACCAAGAAAAAATTTATTTACCTTATTTGGGATAAATGAAGTCATTTATTAATTTTGGTCTTTATTCCGTGGTTTGTGCGAACAGCCGTCTGAAAAATATCCATTGTCTGTTCAATCTAATGTAAAACTCTGTTGGCAAGTGAAATACATTGACCAATAAGAATGCTCCATTTAACGCCAAATCTCTGAGCCACTCAGATAATTTAGAACAAAAGACCTGTTCCAATCAATGAAATTCATCAGTACTGTAGGTACAAGGGAGAAAAAAAGAGAAGGCACGTTTTCCCTAAATATATCAATATATATATAATATATTAAAATCAAAATATGTTTGCTTCTGGGTTTGTGTATACATATATGAGATGTCTCTGCGTTGCTAAACCATTCATCCGATTGCGATGAAACTTTAGGGATTTGATGTGTGCATGCCCGCGATGGTTTCTATAAACAATAGTGAGTTCCTAACATTATGAAATAGGCCACTTGCATGGATTTCATAATGACTTGGAAAAAATAGTGTGGAAAGAATTTTTCTACTAAGATAATGAAAATGTTACAAAAATTTTTTTGAAATTATATTTTTTTTTTGGGCTCATGACGTCACTACAGGAAAATGTTCCACCTCTGATAATATTCAATTAATTTTATAGAATGTCACACTGATTTTTTTATATATTGCAACACATTGATTTCTGGCAAATTTTTTAATTTAACACTAATAGTATGGCTACATTGAGGCCAACTTCGGCTGCACAATTGTAGGCAACTGATAAGATACAGAGCCGAATCAGCTGTTCGATGTCCGCCATTTTGGAGTTTGAAGGAAGGTTGGCTTTGGTGTGGAAGGAGCATAAAATTCACTTGCTTTATTGCCTGTGAACTTCGTTACAGGTACTTTCGTACGGTGGTTACACAAATCCTTTTTTAAATAACTTAACACAGCATCAGAATTCGAATTGAAATATTTTGGTTTGTCGTTTTGACAGATGTTATGCGTTTAGATGTTTTTTGTATTAGACTTTTTTTCAAATGATTTTCGGCTATGTAATCATTGTTTTTTCGCACCCATAAAATTATGTCCCGTCTTTCCGGTTTATAAAAAATGGTCCGATTTTCCGGATTGAAATCTTCAAAAAATCGCCAGGGTTTTTTAAAAAATGCAATTTAAAAAAAAAAAAAAAGTTTCTTAGAATATTTGCCTAAAAAAAATTTTTTTTAAATGTGTTCCAAGTGGCCTATTATGCATTGTTAACCCTTCATCCGATGAAACTTTGGGGATTTGATGTGTGATGCCCGCAATGGTTGATATATATACTGGTGAGCTCTGGCATTATGAAATTTGTAAAAAAAAAATCAAAAGGTGGCACGCAAGCTGTTGCTGGACCCAATGAATGGAATGCAGGAGGGGGGTTCGCGGGATGGGGAAAGCGGGAGGGGGAAAGGGACGAATGGGAAAGGTCAAGCAGGGAGAAACAATTTCTTTATCAAGTAGCATAGTAACGCATGCCGGGAACTCACTAGTATATATATATAGGGCCACAGACTAATGTAGCATCTACCACCAGCACATTGAGTTTATTGTTGTGTGAAGACGAATTGGGAATGGATTAATATTTTAGTCCTTTGCAGATGCACGCTCCGTGTGTGAAACCGACCCTGCTTCGAACGGACTCGGACGAGCTGAAGGAGTTCATCTCCAAGCCCGCCCTCAAGTACATCCTCCGCTTCCTGACAGGGCTGGCCACGGACCACGAGCCCACACAGGTTAGTCACTATCCCATCTCCTCCGTGGGCATTCAGTAACCTCGGAAACCTTTATTTTGCTATTCATTAGTCCACCTTTATATGAATACATGTGATGATAATTATTTTATCCTCATCGATGTGGCTGTTGCATATGTGATCCATCGGCGGCTATTCCTGTAATTAGGTGGATGCCGCATAATATTTAATCCATGGACTTCCACTAAAAGACATATTATATCATGTCAAAACATAATGTGATTGATGGATTACATTGAAACAGCTGGTTACGGCCGGACAACACTGTGGCACTTCAACACACCTTTGAAAAAACATATAAAATTATGAAAAATGATGAAAAAAACTAGGTTAAATAGGTTAGGTTTTCATCATTTTCAATGATTTTATATCACTTTTCAAAGAACATGTTGAAGTGCCACTATGGATGTGTCACTGTGAAGTGCCACTCATGGAACCGAAACAGCCAGCTTTTTTTTTTTGATATTATAAATTTACTTTCGCCCAATAAGTGTGATCTTGGCCATATAAAGTTTCAATTTCAATCGTAACACTTGTTTCATTCAATAAATAATATGTTTATATAATTAATCAATGTAATATGAAATTATGATATGAACTAAATTTGTCAATTTGACTGGCCTAAAACAGGATCCATTCCTAGTTGGCTAGTCAAAGTTTCCATATATGTTTCATTGTATAATTTTATGTGAAATAAATATTATTATTATTATTATTAATTAATAACATTTTTTTTAAACTATAGTTACATTGAACAAACAAACTTATTTATAAAAAAATATATAGAAAATGAGAGTAAACGAGCATTCAGACGATTCTAGAAGAGTGACTAACATTAACAATTGGTTGTCGCGCAGTAATGTTTGTAGGTTATACTCGGAATAATAAACACTTGTGTTATATTACTTGTATATTGTTACATTTGCCTAAAAAATAGTTCAGACGAACTTACAATAAAGGTGAGATGATTTTAGATGTGTGCTGTAAGGCTTTTAGAAATGGAATGGTTGAATTTAAGCAAGTAATTGTATAAATAAATCAATATTAAAAATTAAAGAATTTCTTTGCTTTAACCACTTTAAAAAAAAAGTGGCTTTTCAAAAAGTGGTTAAAACAAAGAAATTGTTTAATTTTGAATTAAAATGGTACCACAAAATAAATTAGCTGTATTTTAAGAAATAAATCAATAGTTTTCAATGACTTGACACTTTGCTTCTCGATGTAGAAAAATGAAAATAAAATGACATAGACGTGATATTGAAAGTAAAAGAGCCCATGGACAAAAAAGTAGCAAGATCAATTTAAATATAAAATGAAGTTAAATATTACACCACACTCAACAAATGCTTCTAATGGTTGTGCCACCGAAAAGTTAATAAATTATTTTTCTTGATATTAATTCTGTTTATGTATTTCAGATGGCTGTCTGCGAGAAGGTGATACCCATAGTTCACCGCCTGGAGCAGGTGTCTTCGGACGAGCACGTTGGTAGTCTGGCAGAGAACCTTCTGGAGGCACTCATGTCGGAACCGCAGTGCGCTCGCCGCGTTCAGGAGGCTCGCGACTACACCAGACAGGTGGGATATTGAGGTTATGTGTTTTTAAGCATGTGCTTTGGACATTTCGCTCGCTAAAGTGACAATTCAAACCTGGAGAAGCTCATCGCCACTGGTAAAGTGAAAGCAGGGGATCCTCGGCAATGAGACTCCGTTCTAATTCATGTGGTTTGATTATTATACTTAATTAATAATATTTTGTATATTTAATGGTTGCAGGAGAAGAAGCGCCTGGCCATGGCCATGCGTGAGAAGCAGCTGGGGGCGCTAGGCATGCGCACCAACGACAAGGGGCAGGTGACGGCTCAGTGCAGCCTGACGCATCAGGTGCAGGAGCTGGGCGAGGAGGCGGGGGCCATCTGCTGCATCTGCAGGGAAGGCTACAAGTACCAGCCCACAAAGGTATTGTAATTAATGTGCAACTGAATTGTATGGTGCAGCCGGAAGCATCAGATGCACCACCCTGTTTATTTTATTTTAGTTTATTTCTCTATCCCCGTATATGTGACTTTTTATTTTTTTTTTATTTTATTTTTTTTACATTTGTTCCATTCTACCAATCTATGAATGTATTATCTGTAAAATAAATGATAAAACACAAATTTCACGTGTGTTTTATTTCGCGTATATAAGCTATGAATACTTAGGTAAAATCGTGAAAATGATGAAATACAAAGCTTTGGCGATGTCCAGGTTTTATGATATATTTTTGTTATTATTTTTGTTGTAATTGTTAATATATTATGGAGCATCTTTTCCAGCTATGCCGATTTCGAAATTCTCAAAAAAAAAAATCACTCCATGCTAATAGGTATTTACTTATAATTCAAATAATAAAACTTGTACAATGTGTCCTTACAACGGGGTACCCAGTAAGGACACATTTTTAGAACGGTACTGCATTTTGGTGTCAAAAAGTGGCATGAGGTTTCGTGACTATAACCTTGTTTTTATTAAGTCATCTCATCTCAAGGGTTCACTGACAGCAGCTGAGGCTTCTGTTACAATTTTCACACATCCCTCTATGCCTTGAGTGGGCAAGGAAAATTCTTTACCATGACATCGACAATAAGGAACTCCAGTGAAAAATATTATGGCTTTAAAAAAATATGTTCATATAGACCAAGAAACGCTGATTCTGAATATATAAGTTTTATTTCATAATATTAAATGCAGAGTTTTTAATAAATTATTAAAAAGTGCATTTTTAAACCTCTTCGGAAAACACAGCGTTAAGTTGGCATTACTGAAATGGTTAACCGTGACGTCACAGTTAACCTGTCACCTGTGTATTGTATTGTGTATTGTATTGACATTTGAAATGACTTGAAGTGCACACGTACCTATGCAATTCAACATTTCGTGTTTTTGGTTTATTTTCATACTGTTTATAGAGATTTAGATAAATAATAGTTATTGTGTTTATTGAAACATAATTTAGGCCCTCAACAATTTACGAAAAGGGCTATATTTGCGGACAATCTGCAATAAATTTTGTCTATTTGAGGTTAAAGTCGTGTCCTATTTTGACATTTGCTTATGTATTTTCAAATTGTTTTTAGTATAGGGCTTTTTATACAAGTTGTTAAACACTCGTCATGATCAGTGTATTATAAATACCAGTGTTTCTGTATGTATTATACATAAAACAATGTACCGACAAAGTAACACCTGACACAAAACACGATGTCACATGTATTTGCAATGAAAGAGATGATTTATTGTTTTTATATTGCACTTTGATTAAATACAATAACAATAGCGGTGAAATGTGGACATTTTACCAATGTTTTTCTATATTAAAAGCAGTTAATCTTGAATAAAAAACACACCTCACATCTAAAAGTCATTATCCGCCATGATTATTGTGAGTTCTTCACAGTGTTGCCAACAGTTAGAAGTGAAATTTTCCTAGAATTTCACATTTACGCAATTACCTACGTAGCCACCTGATTGTGTAACACTAATCCTGTTATATGTTAATTAATATGATAATTAATTGGAAAGATATCGGAACTTGGTAAATATACTAATAATACCGTGATTTTCCAAATAAAACACTTTTTGCTACGTGAAGTAATAATTTAAAAGTACGAATACACTCACCACTGAATTAGAAACTGAATTCCAAATTAAAAAAAAAACACTTTGCAAAATAAAAATCATAAGCAACCCGCCGCTCATTTGTACCAAGCGTGGTATTTTTAATACCCCCCCCCCCCCCCCCGAACGTGTCACGTAGTATGGGTACGTTCCCTAATATCATTTTGAGTTGTCAGTGTTAAAAATAACATGGCATGTAAGTACATGAAAAATAATTAAGATTCATAGGAATTCCAAAAAATATATATACGTATATATATAAATAATACCAGTAATACTGTCATATGTAATAAAATTTTTGCCAGAGTTCGAAATTTCCCTAGATTTTGTCCTGATTTCCCTTATCCCAAAAAAATATTTTTCTCCCCTAGATCTAGGGAAATTTCCCTCGACATAACATCACTGATTCAAAATGACAACTTAAAAAGTAAAAAAATTAGACCACCATAGATACGGTGCGTTTCTGGAAGTCTTTAAAAATTAAAACTTTGACAATTATTTTAACTATTAAAACTAACTATAAAAATAAAAATAAAAATGCAGTTATTTAAGTTTGAAGGTCTTTATTCATTAAAAAAAATAAAAAAATTGGACTGGAGTTCTCTATTATAGTGTGATCTCGTCCCTAACAAATTTGATGAGCGGTGACTCGGTTACATTATCCCAATTCATCAATCTCATCAATCAGTCAATGGTTTTGTAGCAACCACGCATTGTTGCTACGTCACGTATTGGATTACGCCCGAAACAATCGATATGTGGCGAGTCAACTTAACTACCTGCGCTGTGAGAAGTACTTACTTGAGAAGTACTTACTTAAGAATTCAAATTCAAGCAATTCAAATTCCAATTCTTTTGAACAGCAAGCTGAAACAAATGGTACCTATTCTTATTTTATTTTTTAGTCTGTCACTCTCCATATGTTGATAACATTGTGAAAATTTTAATGGCACATAAAAAACTATCAACCAATGATTCTAGAGTTTTCTTTTAACTGTGTTTACGTAGCACGTACAATTGCTACATTGGTGACACCGACGTTCACATTAGTGACCACGAAGTTTACATTTGTGAATCCGACAGTGAGCACGACGCGTGCAAGTACGTCTACCGCGAGCACGTCGCGCACGAAATAAACTCTTCGGTGATAAATTTCGCGCACCAATCATCATCATGTCTCTTGTGAGCGGAACATCTGAGGACAGCCAGCAACCAAGTAACCAGCAACCCAACATCAGGAATCCACCGCCTGAGGTCAACCGAGTGGCAGTACGCATTCCGCCTTTTTGCCCTACTGACCCAGAATTATGGTTCGCTATGGTGGAGCGCAGCTTCGAGGCAGCAGGAGTGACCGTGGATGCCACAAAATTTGGTTTCATTCTCGGAGCCTTGGAGCCCGCCCACGCCCAAGAAGTCCGGGACATCATTGTGAAGCCCCCTGAGGTCGGTGCATATGCACTATTAAAATATGAACTAACCAGACGCCTCAGCTCCACGCAGGAGCAGAAGATAAGGAGACTTCTGGAACATGAAGAAATCGGAGACCGTAAACCCTCCCAATTCTTGAGACACCTGCGCACCCTCGCCGGCAGCGCTGTGCCCGATGAGGTTTTGAGAACCCTATGGATGGGTCGTCTTCCTAGAAGTATGCAGGTGGTTCTGGCTACGCAGCAAGACACTCCGCTTGACAAGGTGGCCAGCTTGGCCGACGCCATAGCAGACTATGCTGGTAGACCGGCAGTTAACTCAGTGGCTGTTCCATCGTCCGAAGATTCATTGGTTACACAGATGGCGCGGCTGATGCAGCCTCTCCAACAAGAGCGCGCTACCTTGAGGCGCGAAGTTTCGACACTACGCTCTGGCCAGCATGGGAGGAGCGCCACCCCGCATCGTTGGAGCAATCGTTCCCGCAGTCGGTCCAGAGGTCGTCAGCCCGAGGGAACATGCTGGTACCACTGGAAGTATGGGACGAAGGCAAGCAAGTGCACCAAACCCTGCAACTTCCAGCAGGAAAACGCGCGGGGCCCAAACTGATGGCGACCAGCACCAGCCCCAACCAAGTCAGTCGCCTTTTTGTTACCGACAGGGTAACCCGTACCCAATTTCTTATAGACACCGGCGCAGATCTCTGCGTTTTCCCACGACGCCTTGTCCAGGGACGCCCCACTAAAGCGACATACGAACTGGCAGCAGCAAATGGCAGCACAATCGCTACTTATGGCAGCCTAACGCTCAACCTGGATCTGGGATTGCGACGCGACTTTACTTGGAGCTTCGTCATTGCAGACGTCTCCAGGCCAATCATCGGGGCAGATTTTCTCGCCAAGTACGAGCTACTGGTGGATGTCCGAAATAAACGGCTGCTGGACCAGGTGACGAATTTGACCATCACGGGAAAACGAAGCGACAACAAGATCGCTTCCATTAAGACGGTCACAGGAACGTCCCCGTATCATAAGCTTCTTCAACAGTTTCCTGACATCACTCGCCCTGACGGCGCCAGGAGGGAAGTTCGTCACGCAACACTGCACCATATTAACACCACGCCAGGACCTCCAACAGTCGAACGCCCACGACGCCTTGCTCCTGACAAGTTAAAACGCGCCAAAAAGGAGTTCGAGGCCATGGTCCGTCTCGGAATCGCTCGACCTTCCGAGAGCTCTTGGGCATCTCCCTTGCACATGGTACCCAAGAAGGACGACCAGTGGAGACCATGTGGCGATTATAGAAGATTGAACGCCAGAACTATTCCGGACAGATACCCCGTACGCCACATCCAAGATTTTGCACAGGCACTGAGCGGCACCAAGATCTTCTCAACGATTGATCTGGTGCGGGCATATAATCAAATCCCTGTTGCTCCCGAGGACATTCCGAAAACAGCAATCACTACGCCATTCGGACTCTTCGAATTTCCGGTGATGTTTTTCGGCCTCCGCAACGCAGCCCAGTCCTTCCAACGCTTCATGGACGAGGTTACCAGAGGCTTAGATTTCTGTTACGCCTACATAGACGACATCCTTATTGCCTCAACGTCAGAGGAAGAGCACCTAGTCCACCTCAAGATATTATTCCAGCGCCTGCAGGAATATGGTGTTGTCATAAACACCGCCAAATGCCATTTCGGCCTGACTAAAGTCAAATTCCTAGGATACCTGGTGTCCGACGCTGGCACTTCACCCCTCCCAGATAAAGTGGAGGCCATCAACAACTACAGCCAACCAGCTTCCATCAAGGATCTCCGCCGTTTCCTGGGAACAATAAATTTTTACAGAAGATTCATTCCCAACGCCGCGAGGACACAAGCTCCACTCAATGACCTCCTAAAAGGGAACCAAAAAGGCAAACAACTCGTGTCTTGGACTGCCGAAACAGTAGAAGCTTTCAGCAAGTGCAAGGAAGCTCTGGCCCAGGCAACCCTGCTCGTTCACCCGAAGTGCGACGCCCCACTCTCTATCGTCAGCGACGCGTCTGATACTACAGCCGGTGCCGCACTCCACCAATTCGTCGCAGGTCACTGGGAGCCTCTAGCATTCTTTTCGAAGAAGTTTTCGGCAGCTGAAAAGAAATATGGCGCATACGACAGAGAACTACTAGCCATCTATCTCGCTGTGAAATACTTTCGCCACATGGTGGAAGGCAGGTCGTTCACCATATTTACAGACCATAAGCCTATCACGTTCGCCTTCCAACAAAAAGCAGACAAATGCTCACCAAGGCAATTCCGTCATCTGGACTATATCAGCCAGTTCACAACTGACATCCGACACGTCTCCGGAAAAGACAACATCGTCGCGGATGCTCTCTCCAGGGTCGAGACGATAGATACTCCTCTGGACTACGCAGCGCTGGCAGCTGACCAGATGTGCGACCCTGAACTGGAACAACACTTGCAAGGAAGTTCTAGCCTACAACTTAAAAAGATTAATATTCCGGGTACTGACGCGCATCTCTACTGTGACGTCTCAACTACCATAGCCAGACCCTTCGTCACGAAGAAGTTCAGACCTGCGGCATTCAATGCGGTCCATCAGCTGGCTCACCCTGGAATTAAGGCCACGGTTAAGCTCATAACTCAACGTTATGTCTGGCCGGCCATTAAAGCTGAGACTATTAAGCTCGCACGCAATTGCCTTCAATGCCAACGAAGCAAGATTACACGGCACGTGTCAGCACCCCTGGGAGTCTTTCCCAGACCCTCCGCTAGATTCGAGCACGTCCACATCGACATAATCATCATGCCTTCTTCAGAAGGATGCCGATACTGTCTCACGTGCGTAGACAGATTCACGAGATGGCCAGAGGCATTCCCGATCCCAGACCAAGAGGCTGAAACAGTGGCGCGTGCTTTCTACGAGGGCTGGATAACAAGATTCGGCACTCCACTCCGCATTACTACGGACCAAGGGAGACAATTTGAGTCGAGGTTGTTCAGGCAGTTGAATTTCCTGGCAGGCACGACGCAAATCCATACAACTGCATACCACCCCGCAGCAAATGGCATGGTGGAACGATTTCATCGTCAACTGAAAGCAGCGATCAAGTGCCATCAGAATAACCGTTGGACGGAAACACTTCCCACCGTACTCATGGGAATCAGAGCAGCTTGGAGAGATGACCTCGCTACAACCTCAGCCGAGCTAGTGTACGGCGAGCCGCTCCGCTTACCCGGCGAATTTCTATGTACAGCACGACCTAATGTTAACGACGACACCGGAAGCTTCCTAAAGGAACTACGGAAACATTTCAACGAGCTGAGACCAGTTGAAGGTACCCGCCATGGTTATGGACATCGTTTCGTCTTCCAAAATCTTCCCACAGCTTCTCACGTCTTTCTGAGGGACGACACAGTCAAGAGCCCGCTTCAACAACCCTACAGCGGCCCTCATAAAGTCGTTCGTCGGCACGAACGAACATATACCATACTGGTAAAAGGGAAGGAAATCACCGTGAGCATCGACCGCCTCAAACCAGCATACGTTGCTCAAGATCTTGAGAGTTTCACATCACACTCGCAAACCGCATCAGAGTCACCAGCCGCCACATCACAACCAACCCTTCCGTTGTTCGATGGCAGTAAGGATCGGACACACACAACCACTCGTTCTGGAAGGCGGGTTCGATTTTCCCGATCACCTCGATATCTGACTATTCCTCTTTCCACCGCAGCCATGTCTGCGTTGTCTGGGGAGGGAGTCCTGTAGCAACCACGCATTGTTGCTACGTCACGTATTGGATTACGCCCGAAACGATCGATATGTGGCGAGTCAACTTAACTACCTGCGCTGTGAGAAGTACTTACTTGAGAAGTACTTACTTAAGAATTCAAATTCAAGCAATTCAAATTCCAATTCTTTTGAACAGCAAGCTGAAACAAATGGTACCTATTCTTATTTTATTTTTTAGTCTGTCACTCTCCATATGTTGATAACATTGTGAAAATTTTAATGGCACATAAAAAACTATCAACCGATGATTCTAGAGTTTTCTTTTAACTGTGTTTACGTAGCACGTACCATTGCTACAGTTTTACTTATTTTCCATATATACAGCTGAGCTATACTTAAATCCTGTTCATTTTTCACACTTGCCAAAGAACTTTGAATGACTTTAAATTTCAGGATAGGAAGTTGTTTACACTTATTTAAGGATTTTCCAATAATTCCAGTGAAACTTTGCGGTCCAGCCGATGCACTTATAAAGTAGTCGCAAAATGAGCTTGTTTGCGTGTAACTGACAGACAATCCAGTGTAAATGCCGTTTGAGAAGTGATTCAAGACACCAAATCACAACTCCCATATATATCTGTAGCCCATATTGACTGCAGTTCCATCGCATCCAATTGCAACAAACTATAACGACGAATATTACTCCTATACACAACATGTATCGTTCTGTGAAATTGAGCCAACATCTTGTAATACAGCAGAAAAAATATCTGCCTAACGTTCTGGCTACAACAGGGAAGGCTTTCACTGCAGCATGGTCAGCATGATGCTGAATATTTTTTCGTTTTGCTTCATTCGCAAAAAACCTCGTAATACATTTTCACAAGTAGGCAAAACATTCAAAGGTAATTCTCATCCAGATGTCACATTGCCATAATGTTCAAAGTTCAAAGAATAGTTAATATAAACCCTTAAATAGCCCATCGAAAAATAGTTGAATATTCTAATGCAGCACGCAATTAAAAATACTACGTAAACTATAACTCGACTGACGCGCACTTTGATAAACAAAAATCATCGAAGAGACGAAGGCCTAACACATACCCCCAATAAACACAACAATTCTCCGAGTTCCTTCAGAAGGGAAGGTTCTAGTCCATTTAGAGCAGTGGTTCCTAACCGGTGGTCCATGGACCACAGGTGGTCTGCGAGATCTAAAATGTGGTCAGCGAAACATTTGTTCATTTTACTAGAAAACCGAACGGAAAGGAGTCCGAAAGCTGATTCGTAACTCTTTTGGTATTAGTGTTGGAGAGGTAGCTGAAGAAGTCCAAGAAGAGCTCATTTTTGTACCATGTGGTCCCTATGAGAACAAATAAATGTCATTGTGGATTTGTGGTCCCTGGCCAAAAAATGGTCAGGAACCACTGGTTTAGAGGGAAGCCCAATCCGCTGGATATAATGGAAAATTCATCTAGATTCTACATCACATCACTTTGTTTGAAACACGTTTGGGGTGGGAGGATTGAGTCTCTGGAGGGAATAGTTTAACTGTTGATACGGTGTTTCTTTATAATTTTATCAAAGGAGAATAAATAAATACATATTCTTTTTTTTTACATAAATACAAGCATTTCTAAGAATCTGGAGTACATTTTTGTGTTTTCAATATTTTTATGAAAAATTGAAAGTGGTGGCGATGTCCTAATTATAAATATTTATTTTTTATATTTTTTTATTTAACATAAGTACATAACGGAGCACCAATCCCCGCGTATGCCGAATTCTATATTACGAATAAAAAAATTCTCCATACTAGACCGCTCCACCCTAATACCTATGTTAGAATATTACCAAGAAAAATTACAAAGTTAGATCTAAAAGAAAGTACAAAACAAGCATTATTCTTAGGTTAGGTTGCAAAATTGAATCTATTTTCTTCCTTCCCATGTCCATAATCCATATTTTTATGCTTCTTTTGAAGGCGGTTATTTTTTTTATGGTTTTCATTGCAAGAGGGAGTAAATTAAATAATTTTATAGAGAAGTATTCCATATTTCTTTGTCCAAATGTCGTTTTAGTTGTAGGTTTGTAGAATGTATGTTGTAATGTAGATCTTGTGAATCGGCCCGAGTTTGTCTGTGTAAAGTTATCCTGATTTTTGAATGCGTACATTAGAATATCTTTTGTATATAATTGTTTCAGTGACATTAAATTCAGCGCTTTAAAAACATAGTCTGTAGGGGTTCTGATGGGTACTCTAAGTATAATTTTCAGAATTGCCCTTTGTGCTATGAGGACTGGTTTTATAGTGGAATCGCATGAGCTTCCCCATCCGATAAGACCATATTGTAGTTGAGATTGGGCTAAGGCATAATAGATTTTTATTAGTTGTTCTTTATCTAAAATGTTTCTTAGTGTTTTGAAAAAATAGGTTAATTTTTTTAATTTGTTGCTCACGTTTTCCACTTGGGAGTTCCAATTTTAGTTTTGATCAATTATTATTCCAAGGTATTTTATTGTTTGTATTTCATTCAATTTTGGACAGTTGCAAGGAGTTTCTCGGTTCACGTTTATACAGTCTTTATGAATTTTTATGTTTAGGTTTGTATTGAGGTTATCCGTCTGTTTGTTGTGGATTTTGAATTTAATATATTTAGTTTTTGTATCAAAAATGTATTTAATTTTGTAGGTGCTGGGAATCTACACATTCACGAAGCGGTGCAGCGTGGAGGAGTTTGAGGTGAAGCCGCGCAAGACGCTCGGATATACGACCGTTACGCACTTCAACGTGGTGCACGTCGAGTGTCACATGGCTGCTGTCAGGCTCGCGCGCTCCAGGTAAGCTCATTGATACTGTGTAATGGCATCTTCAAGAGTGGTAGATACTCTGTGTCGCCCTGGTGAAAGACCACCATCCAGAATCGAAACATTTATTTATGGAGTATGGGAGTGGTTTAGACTTTTTTTATGGCCAGAGCAAAATGTTTATTTATACGTAAATTGTAGTTAAATTATGTTAAAGTCAAGAGGTTGTGTAGAGTTGATTTTCAATTTTTAAGTTAAGATTTAAGCAGTAGGTAGATGAATAGAGTTTGAGCCGACGTAGTTAATTGATGGATTGTTGTTGGTGTTCCCCAGGGATGAATGGGAGAGCGCCGCTCTACAGAATGCCTCCACCCGCTGCAACGGGCTGCTGCCGCTGTGGGGCCCTCACGTGCCAGAGTCCGCCTTCGCCAGCTGTCTGGCGCGCCACAACACTTATCTGCAGGTCTGTTCTCATCTGCTCTTTCCCATCTCATTTTTATTATTATGTTCTCTTCTGTTCTCTCTTCTGGTCACTGAGGCCTTCAAATACTTTGAAAAGGAAGAAAAGACTGTAAAAAAAAAATTGACGGTAATATATGGGTCTTTCTCTTCCCCTCAGGCTAATTTGTTCGCTTTTGGGTACAGTTCACATAGGTCTCATAGAAATTATTTATCTCCCTTACTGTCATGGTGAGAAATATGATATAAACATTGTTAGAAAGAGAAAACACCATGATTTATATTATAATCTAGAAGTTAACCGCAGAAAAATTAAAATGTGCAACTATATGAAACCAAAGTTTCCCACTGCAATTTGAGAAAAGTTTATGAAGCTGAACTTTTTTACTAATTATTTTTTTATAAAAAGACAATAACGTTTGTAATGCATTTATCTAATAAAATATGTATGTATTTCTTTCTTTTGTTATCTAAAAGGTAATTTTAATTAGAAAAGCATACATCGAGCCATTTTAAAATCTTTGCATTAAAAATTTTTATATTTCAAAAATTATATGTTTATTTCTAATTATGTATTGTAATAATTGTGAACAGGAGTGCACGGGCCACCATGATATCGGCTATCAGTGCACGGTGCATGACCTGAAGCTGCTGCTGCTGCGCTTTGCCCGAGAGAGGCCCTTCCACGAGGATACAGGCGGCGGCGGTCCGCTGTCCAACATGCAGCTGGTGCCGTGTCTTGCGCACATGGCGCTATATGTCATCAACACGTGAGTACAACCAAACAACAAACAAACAATTCTTAAATACTAATCAGGAGTTCAAGGCATTTGAACTGGCTAAGAACAGTTCTTGTTTTCTTTCCAAGATACATTTTTGAAATATCAATTGACACAGCCACTTTGATAGTGGTTGCTGTCTGTTGCTTGTCTCTGGAGGCCTAGAGTCGGTAGTAAATCTAGCTCCTTGTATGCTTCTTTGGTTTTCCAAAATAAGGGGATTGATCGCACAGTAATTTTGAAAGTTATACTCCGAATAAAACACTTGTGTTGAATTACTGGTATATTTGTTGATTGCGTATAAAAGTTCAGATTAAACTTGCAATAATGGTAAATATTTTTTTATGCTGACTAAGGCTTTTAGAAATGGAATGATTTTGTTTATGGAAGGAATTCATGACAATATAGTTTCGAAATGATTTGATAAGTAATAGTAAAAGCATACACAAAATGATACAAAGATAAATTTATTGTCAATATTAAGATAAAATGCGACACGGATGTTAAATTGAAAGTAAAAGAGTCCATGGATGGAAATGAATCAAGAAAAATTTAAATATAAAATGGCAGGTAGAAAATAAAGTTAAATACATATTTCAAATAGGACGACACAACACTCAACAGTCACAGCTTGGTGACATCTTCTTTTGTTTCTCTTTTCTGTGTTTCTCTACTTGTCACAACTAAACTGAATTTGACCTTACCTATGATACTGTTTGAAGACTTGATAAAATATTTTCCGTATTGTTTGGTTTAGCACACGAGTGGCGGGGCGAGCTCTGTCCAGCCTACACTCGTATCTGGACTGGACCCTGGAGCGCCAGCTGGAGTCGGCTCACGAGGCGGAGGGGGCCCTGTACTACCTAGTCATGTGTCTGCTGCTGCAGCCGCCACACAAGTAACTACCCATCTTCTTCATTATATCCTTTTCACTCCGCATCGGCTTCTCTTGCCTTACAATTTGTCAGTGACTATAATCAAAGTATAATTTCAATCAGTCAATTCATCAAAAGTTAATTTTCTGTTTTTATGAAAGTTCTTTTCAAGTTTTCTGAAGCAACTGAACTATAATCATTTAATAACAGAACTTGAATAGAACTTCCGCGTAACTTGGAAATTGACTTAAAAATTTGATAAATTGATTTAATTCTGTGAGATCGGTACAACACTGGCAAAACCAAAATCCGGGCGACCAATGTCATCGAGAACCAGTCTTTTTTCGTGACGACTCAAACTTTTCGATTCGGAAGCGCGCAAGCACTTTAAATGTGCATAGATCATCGTTACACAGCATTTTGCACAAAGACCTAATGCTGCACCTCTACAAACTTATTGGCTATAACCAAAGAACATGGTTCCAGCAAGATGGAGCAACATCACATACGTCCAATACCTCTCCGCCATGAGTTCGTGAAATTTTCCCTGGAAAATTGATCTCCAGGAGAGGTGACATAAATTGGCCTCCTCGTGGTCCTGACTTAACCCCTATCGACTTTTTCCTGTGGGGTTATCTCAAATCTAAAGTGTACGCCAAAAATCCGACTTCCTTGATGCAATTAAAAGAAAATATCCGTCACGAAATGGCAGCCATCACGAAGCCTACCTGCCGAGCCGTCAAAATAAATTTTGCTCTTCGATTAAATGAATGCCGCGAACGCGAGGGCTTACATTTGGACAATATTATTTTTAAGAAATAAATTCCCAAATTGTGTACTTTAGTATTTAACGCAGCCCCTGCCGCTCGTGCACCGGTGTGTCATGAGAAAAAAAAAAAAAAAATACCCGCGATTTTGACCCTTATGTATATAGCAAGTGTATAAAGAACAAGGTCAGAATTGCTTGCTCTATTCTCGCCCTTTACCATAGCGAAACCTGCAATGCGCCTAGTCACTCAGAATAAACTTTTGAGACAAACTGATACCTCCAAGATAATTTCAATAAATAATATTGCTGACCTGGTCCGTGAAAAACGTCAATTACTTAATTAATTTAGTGACTGACGATACAAAGTACTGTGCTGCTACATCACTCCACTATACTAGATAGTAATGTCTGCATTATATGCTTTTATCCGTTATTCTATTATACTCAATCTGTACAACTTAAATCTGATAAACAAACTCACTACAAAATCATTTTCACCTTTCCATTCACATTATGGTATGTTTCGCTTATTAATCTAGTTGCATCCTTATGTTAACTTATTTATCTCACCAAACTATTCCCAACAGATATACTTACCTTGCATTATGCAAGCATATTATGCATTATATTGTTTTAATATACTTTAATATTGTTAATTCTATAATCATAACTTTTTTCCCTGGTTTTTTCATGATTCATACCACGATTTTCGACAAGATAACACATACTCAAAATAATGTATTATCCTCCTTCTTATTATTATTATTTAGATCGATTGTTTTTTGTTTTGTCTCATTAGTCACACCACCACCATGATATTTTACAGATATTTTACGATAAAATGTGTTAAAATGTGTAAATGCTTATAGTATTGCCAATTTTCTCAGATTGTAAACAAGAATCAATTATACCACACACGCATATACTATCTACTAGCAACAACATTTACAGTAATATATATCACAATAATAATAAAACTTGGAAAAAATATAAGTACTGCAAATTCTCAAGTCGGTTTTTATCATAATATTGTAATGATTGTTCTTGTTTTAAAATATTTATTGCATTCAGTTTGCTCCAGTACTTACCTAGTTCTCGCCTATTTATCACACTTCAAACTCACATACTCTCTTTATATTTACTTAGGTTACATTTAGTTCGTACTTAAAGAAATATTGTTTTTTTTTTTAATGATATTAATTTTTATTTTTTTATTTTTTTTTTAAATAATTTTACTTAAATATGTTAACACTTAACTAGACTTCACTTCGAAATAACTATCCTCCATTGGTCACCATGATACAGGCAGCTGCCTAGTATGGTGACCTAATGTATCTTCCCAAGCAAATATACTAATTATGTAACATGTAATTAATAAATAAATAAATAAAATTTATATTTTATTTGCCGAAGCGCGGGGATGTGCGTAGTTTTGGGCATGCGCGTGAAAAAAATATGTTTTTCTGCGATTTTGACCCTTCTATGTACAAAATTTGTATAAGGACAACATCAGAATTGCTTGCGCCAACATTCCCTATAAGATGGGTAAAAATTTCATTCACCTTGCAACCCCAGAATATTGTAAAATAATTTTTATCTGTGACATCAAAATGTCGGATTTGCCGCGGTCAAAGTCGATGCATGTTATTTGACGAAAACATCGTAAAACATATCAATTTACGTAATTAACGCAAGTAATGTTGTTTTGGTACATAGTTTATTGTTCTAGGAATGTGTTTCGGTCAATAAAATATACGATAGCTCAAAATTAATCCACAAAACATTCAATTCAGAGTGGGCTTGTTAGGATATTTCCGTGTTCTTCCCATGCTTTGGACGGGTTAATAAACATTTTTTCGATAGAACCCTTACTTTTTTTTAAATCGATCCACTAAATATAAACTTTCTTTTGGGACACCCTGTACTTTCCCATGCGTCTTCCCCGTTCCAGCCACCATTCACCTGCTGTGTCCCCTTCCCTCCCGCGTTCCCCTTTCACTTTCCCCCCATCCCTCGAACTCCTCTCTTCCGTATTCCCCTCCCTTCTCCTGCGTTCCCCTTCCACCTTCCTGCCTACTCCCTCCCGCGAACCACACTCCCCACTCCCTGCCGCTTTTCACACAAAAAATCTCCAAAGTTTCATCGCAATAGAGAACTCCAGTGCAATTTTTATATTTTTTTTATTTTTAGAATTAGTTTTAATAGTTAAAATAATTGTCAAAGTTTTAATTTTTCAAGACCCCCCGAAAACCACCATATGTATGGTGAGTCGTGTGACGTCATCACTCCTGAAAAATTACTATAGGATCGGGCAATCAGCTGATCAACTGCCGCCATTTTGAATTCCGTTGTTCGAAGTATTCTCCCTAGAAGTAGCATTACTATTTTTGCAGTAGTTTTTGAATATTTTTAATAATAGAGACAAACTAATAAGAGATACCTTTATTTTTTAAACATTATTTAGGCCTAAATAATGTTTCAATAAACATAACAACAAAATCTCTATAAAACATATATCATACATTCCCATACAATGACTTTACGGTGACGTCACGACACATCGAACAGTGATGTCACCACTAAAATTTCAATAATGCCAACTTGACGGCGTGTTTTTACGACCCGATTAAAAATGAACTTTTTAATAATTTTTTAAAAACTCTGCGTTTAATAATATTAAATAAAACTTACATATTAACCCCTCCGAATTTTCGAGAATATTCGCTTTTGGTGTCTTTAACAAAATGACATTTTACGAAAACTTTTTGTTATTACCGCTTCACAATTAAAGCTCTATAAATGAAACATTTCTGAACATAGCCGAATAGTAAAAACTGTTTTAGAAAGGTTACAAAATAGGCTTTCAAATTATTATATTACAAATAAATATTAGCATTTGTAAATATTAAAATTTAGAACGCAAACATTAAAAATAGGTAAAAATGACTCACGTGATGTTTTTATGTGAAAACGGTACTAAAATCACAGATTATGTAAACAACTATACTTATTCTATTGTATTTATGTGTAATAAACACTTTTGTCACCCCACTTTTTTATCATTTCATATAAAAATATTTAATAAGTGGAGCTGCCGGTAGCAAATTTGCGCGGGTAAATATTTTTGTAAACTACACGACTGACAGCTGATTCCTGTTATGTATTTCCATAGACAACTTGATAGGGATGTGCAGCTTGATCTACTATCGACCTTTTACTTTTTGTTTCAGGGATGTAACTAAAACAATAACGGAGTTAGAACGATTTCTACGGAAACACATATAAACACGCTTATTGTACTTGACTGCTGTCCTATTTTTAACGCTTATATCTGCTTACGTTGCGGAGGGGTTAAGAATCGGCGTTTATTGGTCTATGTCAGGGTTTCCCATTTGCCGGGTCGCGACCCGGTACAGGGCCATCAAAATAAAATACCGGGTCGCAACATTCCCGCCTTGTTTTAAGACAAGGTGGAAGCTGCAAGAAAAAAAGCTTAATGTGTTGGCACAACGCGCGGAAATATGGAACTTCAAAGCATGTGAAATTCAAAAAGAGTACAACATGATTTCATTGCCACAAGACATCTTAACTCAAATTAAAGAACATTTATTAGGACTGGGGAGGAATCTTCAAGAATATTTTCCTCCAATCGACAGCAATAAAGCTTGGATAAGAAACCCATTTACATTCAAGTTAGATTCCGAAACTAATTTGCCACGATTTGCCAGATTCAGATGTCGACTCGTTAATTGAACTGTCAACTGACACATCACTCAAGGATATATTTGACACAAGATTAACCGGTCAAAGGCCGTGACATTTAGCGGAAATTCGCGGAACTTCGCAAAAAAACACTAAAAAACCACAACTTTGAATTTTGAATTGAATGTTTTGTTGATAAATTTTGAGCTATTGTATATTTTATTAACTGAAACACGTTCACAACACAATAAGCTATCTACTAAAACCACATTACTTGCATTTATTACGTAAATTAATAGGTTTTATGATCGTTTTATTCGCGATACACCCATTAATTGCGACCGTTAAATTCGCGGCAAATTCTGACAGCCGATTGTCATAGAAGATATCGTTTTAAAAATATTCCAGGGTGACTAGGTGAATGAAACTTGTAGCGTCTCCGAGAGTAATGACAGCGCAAGCGATTCTGACACTGTTCTCCATACAAATTGTGTACATAGAAGGTCCAAAATCGTGGACCAAAAGTTTTTTGTCGGATGGATTATTCAAATATTTGAATTATTTTCTCGCGCATGCGCATATGACGCGCGCGCCGGCGCGTCTCCGGCCTCCCAGCGGTTAAGACCATTGATAGATTTTTGGTAATCTTGTCGTCAAGAATACACAAAATTAGCTCATCAAGCAATAACTTTTTAATGCCTTTTGTCACAACTTAAAAATATGAAGCTGGGTTTTCAATACTAGTTTATCTTAAAAATAAATATAGAAACCGACTTGAAGTGGAACCAGACCTTAGGATAAAACTTTCGTCATTTTCTGCGAAATCGGATTCTTTAGTAACAATTAAGCAGCAGCTCCATACTTCGCCCTAAAATTTAATAAAATAGGCGATACCAAAATATGTAGTATTACTAAATGTGTATTATTTTACCTAATGGAACCAGCTTGGGTTTAAAAGTATTAAGGGAGTCACGAAGGGGCAATGTGAAAATTACAGGGCCACGGCAGAACAATGTTTGGGAAACACTGGTCTATATCATAGATTCTCAACCTTTTTTTGGCCACCGCCCACTTTGAGACTATTTTTATTTCTAGTGCCCCCTATCTCGTGAGAAACAGTAATTGACCACAACGGGGGTGGGGGGGCATAATGGGATATCACGACAGGGTTACATTTGCCACAACGGAAGGGGTGTAACTGGATATCACGATGGGGTTACATTTGTCACAACGGAGGGGGCGAAATGGGATAGAGAAAATATTTTTGTGGATAGATGGGATGGACGGCTCCTAATGGGATGGGGTGGGGCAAGAGAGGATGGGGTTGGATGAGCTTCTCTGGGCCTCCTACCGTCCCTCGAAAGTCTGAAACGCCCCCCAATTTTCTCTTAATCTTCTACCGCCCCCCTGATGGTCGTTATCGCCCAAGGGGGTGTTATCGCCCACGTTGAGAACCTATGAATACCCAGGACCTCTTGCTGGGTTCGATCCCAGAGGTGTCAATATCTTTTTCTGATTTTTCTGTTTCCAGATTTTCGATTGACTTTCGCTATTATTGTCTTCATTTAATTAAATATTACAATTTTATTAACCCCTCCGAATTTTCGAGAATATTAGCTTTTTGGTGTCTTAAACGAAATGACATTTTACGAAAACTTTTAGTTATAACCGCTTCACAATTAAAGCTCTATAAATGAAACATTTCTAAACGTAGCCGAATAGTAAAAACTGTTTTAGAAAGGTTACAAAATAGGCTTTCAAATTATTATATTACAAATAAATATTAGCATTTGTAAATATTAAAATTTAGAACGCAAACATTAAAAATAGGTAAAAATGACTCACGTGATGTTTTTATGTGAAAACGGTACTAAAATCACAGATTATGCAAACAAAAATACTTATTCTATTGTATATATGAATAATAAACCTTTTTGTCACCTCACTTTTTTTATCATTTCTTATAAAAATATTTAATAAAAATTTAAAATGTAGAGCGCGGTGGAGCTGCCGGTAGCAAATTTGCGCGGGTAAATATTTTTGTCAACTACACGATTGACAGCTGATTCCTGTTATGTATTTCCATAGACAACTTGATAGAAATGTGCAGCTTGATCTACTATCGACCTTTGACTTTTTGTTTTAGGGATGTAACTAAAACAATAACGGAGTTATAACGATTTCTATGGAAACACACGCGCTAACACGCTTATTGTACTTGACTGCTGTCCTATTTTTAACGCTTATATCTGCTTACGTTGCGGAGGGGTTAAGGTTTTACTCATAAAAATAATAAAAAAAATAAATAAATTTTAAAAAGCATTTTATATATAAAGATGATATTCAATCTGAAAGGTTTAATCCAGTGAGAACATTCTTATGCTGTGTTACACATTTGCGAACCGAAGCAACCGCATGCGGTGTTTCATGCTATTTACGTTTGTTTTATTCCTTTCCCATAATTAGTGGTTCGGTTTGTGTCTCGGTTTTCAAATGTATACACTGCATTACATTGGTGTTTGCCTTGTCAATGAATTAGCTATCAAATAGCACCATCAGGTTTAATTTATTGCTTTCTTCCTCTACTTTTCTACTGGAAGTGTGATGGAGATGTTTTTGTATCCATGGTGTAACGCTAATGCTTCTTGTTTGTTGTTGCGTTGCAGGTGGCAGGAGCACCGCGTGGAGCACCTACAGCGCATTGTGGCACTGGCGCATGCACGGGCCGTGTCGCCGTCCAGCGCCGTCTCCTCGCTGACGGCGGAGCAGCGCGAAATCCGCCCCTATGAAGACTATAAGCCCTACCTAATATTCTTCTCTCTAATACAATTGCTCTATGATGACATGTTCAAGGTATTATTATATTGTCTTGATACATCTTCAACTAGTTCCTTGTTAAACCCATATATTCTCTAAGATCATAAGGTCTCCCTCAACCAGTCTCTCCTGATTCAGTCTGCCATGTAGTAGGTGGGCAAACCTAGGCAAACCTCACCCCATGAACCCGGGTACCCCTGCTAAGTTGCTAAATGTAGCGAAACCTGTGGCAGGGTTGTTGGTTATCCAATAAATGGTTCCAGGGTCGGCAGTACCCATACCCGCCTCCCAAATTGACGATTTAATGAATGATGTTTCTGAATGCGATACTTGTTCTCTTTTCAGCATGTGCCCCCCTGTACTGTGGAGCAGTGGCCCGTGAAGCTGGCGGAGGCCATCCGCCACGGCGACGAGGCTGTTCACCGTAGTGCGGAGCGGGCTCTTGCCACCCTGAGTGAGCAGCTGCTGCCGTGCGCCTCGCTGGAGGAGTGGGCCGACGCGGCAGGCGTGCTGGCCTCGCTGCCCCGCCCGCCGCGCGACTTCGTGCTAGCCTGCCTGCGGCGCTAGCGCCATGGAACGCCGCCGCCCCTGCTGCTTGTGCTGCTGTTCTTTGCACTGCACACCCTCTACCACTGCTACAAAGCCATGTAAACTCGGTTTTTCTCTGGCACATATCAAATACCACTACAATCTTTTAAGAACAAATGTTAATATAAAGTAATAGCAGTTACAATGTTGAACTGGTAAGCACTAACAGAAACAATATATCAACCATTAGTTGTTTACGAAGTCAACTTTGTAAGAGCAGTTACAGTGTTGAACTGGTAAGCAATAACAGGTACAATATATCAACCATTAGTTTTTTACGAGGTCAACTATGTAAGAGCAGTTACAGTGTTGAACTGGTAAGCAATAACAAGTACAATATATCAACCCTTAGTTGTTTACGGGGTCAACTATGTAAGAGCAGTTACAGTGTTGAACTGGTAAGCAATAAAGGCACAATATATCAACCATTAGTTGTTTACGAGGTCAACTATGTAAGAGCAGTTACAGTGATAAACTGGTAAGCTATAACAGGCACAATATATCAACCATTAGTTGTTTACGAGGTCAACTATGTAAGAGCAGTTACAGTGTTGAACTGGTAAGCAATAACAGGCACAATATATTAACCATTAGTTGTTTACGAGGTCAACTTTGTACAGTGTTGAACTGGTAAGTAATTACAGGCACAATATATATCAACCATTAGTTGTTTACGAGGTCAACTATGTAAGAGCAGTTACAGTGTTGAACTGGTAAGCAATAACAGGCACAATATATTAACCATTAGTTGTTTACGAGGTCAACTTTGTACAGTGTTGAACTGGTAAGTAATAACAGGCACAATATATATCAACCATTAGTTGTTTACGAGGTCAACTATGTAAGAGCAGTTACATTGTTGAACTGGTAAACAGTTAATAGATGCAGTGTCGCTTGTTAGCACCGTTAATTGTTTACGAAGTCAACAATGTAAGAGCAGTTACTCTGTAGAACTGGTAAACAGTTAACAAACGCAACATCTCGCCATTTGCTTACAAGGTCAACATGTTTGTTTACAAGGTCAACATACCATTAGTTTCTTACAAGGTCAACAATGTAAAGCGGTTAACCTATTATTGGTCGGAGTTGTTATTTTAATTGATTAAAAAATTGTGCAAAAAATGTTACTCTCTTGTGGCAGTCTTCTTCATATTAAAGTTATAATTCTTCATACGTAAATAATTTTTTAATTTTTGTTTGGGGAATTTAATGTCGAAAAAATTGTATTTCGCAGGCGGCGTTCGCATTTTTCCTTGTATAAGTAATTATTATTAACAAAAACTTTCTATTTTAATAAAATTATACTCGCTTTTACAATAGTACAATGTGGGTGTCAGTCTTAAAATGCTTCAAATAAAAACTATGTATCTGTTAAAAGAATTATTTTACTAGAAATTAGAATGTTTGATTTGAAAATTAACAGAATTCTTCACTGTGGCGGGACATTCTTTATATTATTTGTTTTTTTTTTTCGTTTTAAAACCACTTTAGAAAACAATTATACCTACTCAATTGCTTTGGTAATTATTCAATTCTAGACTTTATTATAATCAACATTTGCATATTGTTGGTTAACAATATTTAAAATAATCTGCTTTTTTGATGTAAACTAAATATTATATTTAAATACTCCAATTTGGCTAATTCATGTTATTTGCCGTTTTAGTTTATAACTAATAAATTCTGGTGTGAAAAAAAAAAAGTTTTATTACGAAATGTACCTTTCCCATCCAAACAAATTGATCAGTTCCTAAACCTTTAAAAAATGTTTTGTGCATAACCCATACCTACATAAACATATTGCAAAAATCAGTCTTTAAAAAAAAATTGCCTACAAATCCCAATGACATGGTGAAATTTCGTGGAATTTCGGAATGCTTCTGAGGTATTTTAAATGTGCTACATATTTTTGAAGTTGTCATGAAAATAAATGTTGTCTGCCATTTCTAAAAACTAGATAAAATTATCTTTGATATACATATTTGTATTTAAATTAATCAATGACATTTCTAAATAATAAAATTTTAAAACAAAGCATGACGTTCAAGTATTATGTAATGCAATTTTTGAAGATTTTTGGCCCTCCCTCCCCTCCATATAACGCGCCGTAACGTTTTTCTGTACCCCCCCCCCCCCCCTTACGTAACACCCAAGTGACTATTTTTACCTAAAAGTCACAATTAAGTTGCGCAAAGTACTGAAAAATCACTTAAAATAAAATAAAAATGACATACAATACAGTCGAGGGATTCCCCGTACAACATAAACGAAAAGGATTGCCAAGTTGGAAGACTTTAATTCCCTAGTTTTTTTATTTAAATTTTAAAAAACATGTTACGTAATGCGTTGTTCGAACCCCCCCTCCCGCTCCGGTAACGCACAGTAACGTTTTACAAGATCCCCCCCCCGAAGTGCATTACATAATACTTGAACGGCCCCTTATCAAAAAAACTTATCTAAATATTTTGAATTGAAACATCAATAATTTTGAAAGAATTCATTTATACAGAGAGAAAGTAAGAAAACTGTTACTTCATCCTTTATTTATACAATAAAAAAATATAAATAATCTTTTTAACTTTCAACTGTCATCGAAAAAAATCCCACCAATTCGTTATCAACTTTTTGGATTTTATCCGTAGAATCAAGTATAAATATTTGAGACAAACTGAAAAAAATCATTATTTCTCTTTCCAACTACGAACTAATCGCAAATATCCGCATTATAGAACAAAAGATAAAAATACTTTTATAATGTATGCACGCCCCGGTCAGCAAGGGCGGATTTAGGGGGGGGGGGGGGGGCACAGGGACGCGTGCCCCCCCCAAGACGGCATTTTTGTGTACTGTGGAGATTTCATCACAGTACATACGAAGCAAAACCTGTCTTTATTTATTTCTATTGTTTTGACACTTTCATAAACCTTCCTATACATACTTGAACTTGTAAAAATAAACTTGAAAGTATGATACTTCAAGTTTTTTTCTAAGAGTAACTGTTAATTTTTTTACACGTCCGCCCATTGTGCCCCCCCAGAAAAAAATCCTGGATCCGCCCTTGCCGGTCAGATCTGTCCTTCGTAGGCTCTAATGAAATGTGATGTTTGTGGATAGTATGTTTTTCCAAAGCTTGGGGTTAAGAAGTTTTCAAGAAGGCTGGAAATAAGCTTCTGGGGTTTAGCTTTACATGTGGGATAAATTGGACTATTTTTCGAAATTAGTCTCTAAGGGACTGAAAAAACCAAACTTCTTAAGTGAGAAATTCTTAACTTCTCAAGCGCTAAAAGCACCCAATGGATACGAAAAATGTATTCAGTTTTAATCCTTGTCCCATGACAATCCCACCGATGCCATGGAGTGATCAAATATCACTGGCTTCCGGACTGTATGCAGAGCAGTACCTTGAGGAGTGGAGAACGGGGTATGTTGGAAGAATTGAGGCATTGGTATTGGTAGGGAAAGTGTGGAAACTTGCATGTGGGCAGCAGGTTAGAGTGTAAACTCAATGTTAATGTAAGTTTCAACAACATCAAAACCTTTAAAACAACATAAACTTCACTGATATTTTCCCTGTTTAGCTGATGCTGAAACTTACATTAAATATTATGATAATAATAAGATTAAAAAGCAATAACTTTACTGATAAGATTTTATTTCTTTATCTAAACTATATATTTGACAAATACTGTATGGAAATATTTATAAAGGTAAAAATCTAAAAAGGTTATATAAATTCATTTGAAACTGCACAATACACAAATAATGCTTATCATTACAACTTTTTAATCGAGGTTTAGAAAAAAAAATTTACATAAAAAATAATAAATTGTGTCTCTATCAGAAATTCTCCATAACTGCTGTTGTTGTAAGTTACCAAAATGAATTTATTTACAAAAAATATTTAAAGTAATTCACTAGGGTTACTACTCACAAATTATATGTGAATATTTTAAAGAAAATCATCTATTACTCTATTTTTACAGAATTTTTTACAAACTAAGACATTATTTTTAAGGTTGGTCCTTTAATCAATAAAAAATATATTTTACATAACTAATTTTTAATCTCAATATCAGTAAAATAAAGGTGGATAAATAAAATTATAAATTGTTGACCAAAGTAACTACAATTAGTAATTTTGAACCAAACCTGTTGAGTAAATTAATTTTGGCAAATTGCTAAGCAAAAAGTCTATGTGATTTTTTTTCTTAAATAATATATTGCGCAAATTTTAAAATAAGTAAAATTTAAGGTTTTAAAACGATTAAGGCATATGCCTTTTAAAGATGACTAAAACGTAGGGATAAAAATATGCATACATTTGATCGATGTTTACGGGAACATAAAGTAAAATGGTGGTTAGTACAGTACAAATTTTAAGGACAAAAAATGTAAGATAGTTTATACTGAACACAGTTTAGACATGGGATTTCTCTTTGATACATGCTTTTACAGATCTGCATAATGTTAGATACAATGACTGGATATTATAGTAAATACTTTGTTGTTGCATTGGATAAAATGAACTACATTTTTATATTGGGTAGGTATGTATTGAGGAACATTGGAATTATTAGTAGCAGGCGCAAAAGTCATCACTACCGGGAGAAAAAATGCAAATGGTGTCATTTTGTCATCGCGACTTTGATATTTATGAAGTAAAAAGCAGCAGAAGAACCATGAAACGCTATTATACTCCTTAACCCTCAGGCTCATTTGTTCGGTTTTCGGAACAACTCATAAGGGTCTCATTGTCTCTCTTACTATTATGGTTAGAAATATGATATAAACAGTGTTAGAAATAAAAAAAAAACTCCAAGCTTTATATTAAAATCTAAAGTTAACCGCATAAAAATTAAAATGTAACCTTTATGAAAACAAAGTTTCCGACCGCATTTTGAAAAAAAAATTATGAAACCTTGGGAATTTTTATAAAAAACTTTTATGAAAACAAAGTTTCCAACCGCATTTTGAAAAAAAAATTATGAAACTTTGGGAATTTTTCATTCATTATCTTAATATATAAAACAAAGTCGGGTTAGTTACACTATTTATAACTCGAGAACGGCTGAACCGATTTTGATGATCTTTGATTTGTTGGATTTGTCTCCGCCTTGGATAACATAATAACTATTAAAACATCGCAAAAATTCACGAAAAAGAAAGTTATGAAGAAAATTCATTTCCTCATACATTTAATATGGAACGAATTTTCATCTTTTGAAAGAGCTGCAGGAATATTGTGGTAGGTAGGTATAATATTGAAGTTTGCTTGAATTCCAAAAATTCAAAAACGTCAAATGTCAATGTGCTGATTGTTTTTCTTTTGTTCTTAAACATATAATGCTGCCTCTCTTTCTTACACACTAAATGTCAACAGTCGTAAATGGGACAAATGGTGAACGTATGTCTGCACAACTCCAGGAAAACAGCCACTTCTTTTCAAAACATTCAAGGCGCATTGTGACGACGTGGGGTACCTATTGCAATTCGGTGAAGACAATCAAATACATCTGCAAATTTGTCACAAAAGTCAGCGATATGGCGGTTTTTGGCGTTAAAACTACAAATAAAAAACGATGAAATCACACGCTATCAAGTTTGTGAGCTACAATGAGGCGATTTGGCGTATATTCTCATTCCCCATTCATGAACGACATTCCATTGTTGTATATTTGGCGATGCATCTGGAGAATGATCAACGAGTTTAATTCATTACATCGATTGTTGCCAAATGTGCTGAAACACCTCCAGCAACAACATTGACCAGTTTCTTTTCGATTTGCCAATGCGATCTGTTTGCCCGGACGTTGCTCTACTCTGAGATGCCACATTATTACACTTTGTCGAACGCATTGTTGAAGAGATTTCCACGTCGGAAGCACGGCGATGTGGTTACTGATCATCTGGTTGTGCGTTCTACTGATGCTCTTGGTCGCATTTACACAGTTCATGTAAAAAGTAACGAATGCTTCTACTTTTGGTTGTTGCTGGTGAATGTTCGTGGGCCGACATCGTTTGAATCACAAGTCAATGGTGTAGTGTGCCTAACAATTCGTGTTGCATGTCAGCAGATCAATTTGCTTGAAAACGATACTCATTGGGACATGACAATCACTGAAGCAATTATTTCTGCATCTCCAGTCTGATACGCACATTATTTGCTATCATTATTTCGACATGTTTCCCATCGAATCCACGTGAACTATGGAACAAGTACAAAGATGACATTTTACATCGAATTCGTGTCAGTTCAGTGAATCCTGATCTCGAGGTGAATGATTTTTCCGCAAAGCGGAAATATTTTGATCTTCTGACAAAATAGGCATGATGCCTGAGGGATTTAATAATTGTGTCAAACCAATTCTTTTTATTTACAACCAAAGTTAGTTTTGAATGGGAATTGGGAATTGGAGTAAGAACTTTTGCGTCATCTGTTAAGAACTGATGTTTTTTATATAACGTATTTCTCTCATTGGTGAACCATGCATTAAACTAGATTTGAAACAATCGAGGAACAGGAACCTTGGAATTAGTGTCCACTGGCTTTTAAACTACATCTCAATTCAACAAACCTTCAATTCGGTGTTAACTACATAGGTACAATTGCACAAATACATTGCTGTAACATTAAGATACTTGCAGGAATTACACAGTGTTTCAAAATCAGATTTTCTTTCATACATTATATTTTTCAAACTCTGAAATTTGATTATCAGATTTTTATGCTTAAGTACAGTTTTTTTTGTTTTAATGTTATGAACTTGAATGATGATTCAAAATGTGTTACACTCTATCCTCTATTCCAACTCACAGGTCATGAAATTGGCATGGCAGTATAAAATACCATGACGACCACCAATGATGATACACTTTTATGTTACAACTTACATTGATAAATTCTAATAAAAAATAAAGAAATTAATTTGCTTTAATAGAAGTACAAATGTATAAAGCTTGTGTCTCACACGGATGAAATTATTCTAGGGCAGTCATATTTATTGAATACTTACATAATTTATTAACGTTTAATATGACCATATAATTAAAATGTCAGAAGAATGTAATGGATAGAGAAAATGGGGATACATAAAAGTAAACCTAAACTCAGTACAAGTTGGTAGTTAACAATAACGCAAGTATATTGAGAACTACAAAATATGTAATTTAATAGCACATACGTGAAGTTATACAGTGAATCCCACTTATAAGGTTCCCACATACGAAATTTTCATGCTTAAGAAGTTATATTTTGCATAAGGTTTTCCAATGTAAAAACTTTTTTTTCATTCCCTCAACCTCATAAGTTTCACTGTACATAAATAAGATAGTTTTATTTTTGCGGTACCTTGGAAAACCTTAACGTAGAATTGCACCGTAAAAGGAAAAGTCATTTAATAGTTTTGTGGCTTATAATGGTCTATCAAGCCATTCAATTCATCATGAAAAAATATTAAGGTAACAGTTGTCTCCCACAAATTTTGTTATTTATCATTTTACATCAGTTAGTTAACCAAGTGGTAGGTAACCGAGTAAGCATCGGGTTCGCACCCCGACATTTCGGGTTTAAGCCTCTTAAGAGACCTCCATCCATTACGCAAGCAAAAAATTTTAGCAACAAGTGATAAGGAATTCAAATATTATAGTTAGGTTATTCGTGAATTTGTAAAAAAAGTGTCACATAAAGGAGATTTGAAAAAGATTTGGAAAAAGTGTCACATAAAGTTTTAAAATACACATTTCAACATTTAAATTACTATTTTCAAGATTCAGTGAAACATTTTTTTTCCGATCCCGTGTAAAACCTTATAAGAAAGAGTTCACTGGAAATATTCTTATAATCTTGTTGAATATGATAGATTTAGCATTTAGAAGTACATATGAATAGAACCGCAAGCAAAGTAGGATGACATGAATGAAATTAAAAGCCTTACACAAATCCTACACTTAATTATAATTAGTTGGAATTGGTGTTTCAATTTGACTATTTCTATAATACTATTTTATGAACAATAATTACTGAGAAACTCTTTAGGAATTAAATGGAACATGAGCGATTTGGGTAAATATGTCCAGAAACACACCGACCACAATACATACATATTATATAATAACATTATTGTATTACATTTAGACAAAATACTATACATCCATAAAGACTGTCGGACTCCAAATTGAATCGCGCTTACTCAGAATTCAACTTTGTTATGCCAAACAATGATTTATTTTATATTATGAGATCAAACATAAATAACACGGTAAAACCCAGTTAGAAAGTGCTCCCACATAAGAAGTTATCATGCTTAATTTTGGCTTTTCAGACCCTTGAGACCTGAAATTTAAAATATGGCCTTTGTAATCATATTTTCCCACAGAAGTAGTTTTTTTAGAGTCCCCCGAAAAACCTTATGAGAGCGTTTTACTGACACACTTTCAGACACTCTAATATGTAATTATTAACACAGTCAATGGGTTTAATGCTATTTAAATGCATGTTAAATTCATTAAGCCGATTGAAAGAATAAAACAATAGTGAACATTTGCGAAAATTAAGTGAACTAATTCAATTTGGAGCAGTCTATAATATACTTTTAAGTCAACATGCAGAAAGTCACACAATGAAACTCATTTATAAGGTTTCCTTAAGAAGTTCTATTTTTTGGGTCCCTTGAAGAGCGAAATTAAAAAATTACCCTATTTTTACCACACAAAAGGTATTCCCACATAAAAAGTTTATTTTCCGGTCCCTTGGAAAAGCTTATAAGAGAGTTTCACTGTAATATTATCACTATCAATAAATTTATTTTTATTTGAAACAAAATATTGCGACTATTAAAATATGAGCTACGTTTCGACGCTTGTAAAGAATGCATCACAAGTACATATCTCCATCTTTAATGAGCAAATAATCTATGCAAAGCATTATACAATAATTAATTTTTATAACCAGACATTTAGACGAGTGTCCAATTGAGGCATTCTTGCAAATGCATTCCTCAATTTGACCAATTGGAGTTTTAGAGCAAAGTTTAACATAAAAATAAACTCACAAAACGAAATTGATGCAATAAATCTAAGAAGCTGATTAAACGCATTACAATAAAGTTTTTGAAACATCGCACCATCTGTTCGTAAATTAATAATGGGTTGGCAACCCTACATACAAACTAGAGAATTAGACTACCTAGAAATTGTGATAAGCATACATAATAATCTATGAATATAATACATACATCCTTTATTCAAATTTATATAAAATAACATTGTAGGCATTAATCAATATAGTAAAAATAATCTAATAATGCAATCCATCCATCGAATTTGACAATTTTACAAATTATTGGCAGCTTAAAGTTTATTAAAAATATATTTTTTAAATAAGGTTAATTACAATATTTCATAGAATCAATAAACCAAATTTCATATTTTACAGGCTGGCACTTCTGCAAAACATTAAAAGACAATAGAGCAAACATAAAAGCAAAAGTTTTTTATGTCGTTTGACTAATACAGTGAAACCCACTTATAAGTTTCCCACATAGTTTTCATACTTAATAAGAAGTTTTGATTTCTCGGTTCCTTGTGAACTTAAAATCAAAATGGACCAATTTATCCTAGGGTGTATTGGGACATACCGACCAGGCTTTAATCAATGATTCCTGAGGTTATTTGGGGTAAAACATGTGATGTCATTTTGCTATTCGATTTCTTTAGTTTTTCCACATAACACGTAATACACATAGTTAGGAATAATAATATTTTGAGTACCAGTCACACGCCATGTAGGGGAAATGTCTAACTATACAAAATTCATTTCAGAAATACAAATCAAAATAAGAAAGACTGAGATTTTAAGGTTAAACAATTGTAATTGTTTGATTTTACATGGTATTGACATTGATCGCCAAGTACTTTATTATTTGACATCAAGCCATGAAATATTTAGGATTCAAATGTTGAATTATTAGCCAGATGAAATTGGTCAAACATAAAATGAGACAACAATACTTTCTGGTTCATTATAATATCATAATACACCCAATAAATATGTAATCTTGAGAATTGCTATATAAAGTGAGTGTTCAAAATATTCTGTGCAATGGAATACGATTCAATTTTTATTTCTATTATTCGAAAATGTTCATTACATATATACAACTTTATTGAAAGCGATGGATTGAATTCGTGACAGTCGTCAAAATATGATATATGATACAGCGAAGTTCAGGCTAAAAAATACTTTTTCAGTTTCTTGAAAACCTTATAAGAGGGTTTCACTGTATTCACAAGGTTCAGAAAAAAGAACTGGATGATTGCTAATTAGTATTTTTCGGTATAATACGAGCGAGTGTATTGTTCGAAGGATTTTGTGTCTGGAGTTAAGGATTGGGTTAGGTTGGGATGGTCTAGTGTTTGGGTTTGCAGGGCAGCAGCTCCACATAGTTGGCGGGGAACAGGCCGAAGACGCCTTGAGGGCCCAAGCCTTGCCACCAGCCCTCATCAATCTGGTCGATGTGCGTGATGATGTCTCCCGGATCAAAGGTTATCTCCGACTCATCGGCTGAAAGAAAACACAAGAAAGTTAAGTTACAGTTATACCCCATAATCATACAGATACCCTGACAGCTCGGTTATAACCATACCCTCTTTCACATAAAGAGTTCATGAGGTGATGTTTGTTTGTTTGACGAATCGGGAGAGGTCGATTCAGGGAAACCCTTTGACCTCTTCATATGGACTCTCCCTTCCCATCGCACTACAGTGGAAGGGATTGATTCATACGTCCACCACACCTGGGAACATTGACCCCATAGATTCCTACCTGCCCCTCATACCTTTTTCCTATACAAAACTTCCTTTCCTTAAAAATACCCTCCACACAACATCCCCAAAGATGACATGGACCCTGAGGGAAATTATTTTCATCAGGGCCTCCTGTGTGGAGTTAATGTAAAAAAATAAAGAATGCTTGAAACAGAAAGAAAGGTTAAAATGAATCCCTCAGATCAGCAGCAGGACCAAATGAATTTTTTAGTGAATACATACGAGGGTGGTCCGGTAAGTACTTAGCCTACAAAAGAAAAACGAAAATTTTGGAATTTTTAATTTCTCAACGTAATCTCCTTTTAGCTCGATACACTTGACCCAGCGATGCTCCAATTTCTTTAACCCGTCTGAAAAACATGTTTTCTCGAGGTCTGCAAAGTAGACCTTGGCGGCGATGACCTCCTCATTCGACTCAAATTTCTGCCCGGCGAGTGACTTTTTCATGTTTGGAAACAAAAAGAAATCGCACGGGCCAAATCTGGAGAATACGGTGGATAGGGCAGCACGGTGGATAGCCCAATTCGACCAATTTGGCCATGGCGAGGGCGGAGGTGTGAGCCGGTGCGTTGTCATGGTGGTAGAGCACTTTTTTCTTTGTCAAATGTGGCCGTTTTTTCTGCAATTCGACGTCGAATCGGCCCAATAATTCGGCATAGTACAGCCCTGTGATCGTTTTGCCCTTCTCCAGGTAGTCGATGAAGATCACACCTTGTGAATCCCAGAAAACGGTGCCCATCCACCTTTCCGGCCGGTAGGACCGTCTTCACCTTCTTCGGAACACGTTCGCCGAGTGAAGTCCACAGTTTCGACTGTTCCTTGGTCTCTGGTGGGTACCAGTGGATCCATGTTTCGTCGACGGTCATGAAATGACGCAGAAACTCCTTCAGATTGCGCTTAAACAGCGTCAAACACTGCTCTGAAGTGGTCTCACGGTTTCGCTTGCTGTCCGGAGTGAGCAAACGCGGCACTCATCACGCCGACAGCTTTCTCATGCCCAAAATTTCATGCAGGATATGACCCACATGGTCTTTTGAGATGCCTACTGTCTCAGCTATCTCGTGCACCTTCAATCGGCGGTCTGCCAATACGAGATCATGGATTTTTGAACCGAAAATTTTCATCAAAAACCGATGTGCAACCATGTTGAAACTCGTTAAACCAATTTTTGACGGTCGCCATCGAAGTCAAAACAAAACTACGAGTCCGATTTGGCTGAAATTTCGGCAGAGCCATCTACGAGAATGTACTACATGATAGTAAATTTCTCTTGTGATAGTGGCGCCATCGGGCGGTGAGGCTAAGTACTTATCGGACTGCCCTCGTACATTTTTAGAGAAACAAAAATTACAGTGGGCTGTAATTATTATTGGCGTTTATATGTAAATTGTAGTCTACAAAATGATGACAAGTTACAAAAAGAAAGAATGAATTACCTGCTTGGTAATCATAGAGGGCTCTTGCTGTTAATCCTGGATCATCATCCAGATCTTGATAGATTCCATCATCTTCAAGGGCCTCTGGGGAAACATCTAAAACAATTAATACACCAATAATTAATAAATTTTGTTACAACCTTCAACGTAACTAAAATATAAAATTTAATTATATGAAGACAATATTAGCGAAACTCAATCGAAAATCTGGAGACAGAAAAATCAGAAAAAGATAATGACTCCACTGGGACTCGAACCCAGGACCCTTTGCTTACCTTTGCCCAGTGCTCTACCAACTGAGCTACGGAACGTATATCCAATTCGGTCACTTTTAACTGTACCATACTTCGACTAAGAACTACCAACATTATCTTCATTTTCTTAACGCACATTTTATTGGCTGCTATCTTTATATATGATTGCAAGATTCAACTCGAACTAAATGCTCTAGGTAGTGTCTGGATAAATTTTTATCCATTTTATTTTTAATATGCGACATCTATTGATTTTTCTGCAAGTTTAGAATGAATATTTATTTTTAACTTTTATGAGTAAAATCTCAAATTATAATATTTAATTAAATGAAGACAATATTAGAAAAAGATATTGGCTCCACTGGGACTCGAACCCAGGACCCTTTGTTTACATGGCAAGTGCTCTACCAACTGAGCTACGGAACCTATATCCAATTCGGTCAGGTTGGTAAAATAATAATTAACAAAATTACATAAGTAGATGACCATTATATTGGTGGAGCAACTTTCATCATGTTCCTTTCTTTCAACATTTCCCAACCGGGGGGTGCCATAGAAACTTAAACGACTCCATAAAAAAGAAAGGTTACGTAAGTACTTACCATCAGGTGTGCTGTTTCCATTGGTCTGTTCATTCCCATCCTTATAGTTTACATTCTCAATGACCGTATTCTGTCTGCTCAAATCTCCGTGCTCCTTTCCATCAGAACTGTCCGAAACATTGTTCTTACTGTGCGGTGACCGCTTTATAGTGCTAAACTTGTTATCGCTATCGTCATCGTCGAGATCATTACTGCTGGACGTAGAAACAGATGAATCGAAGATATCATTTTCTAGAATATTCTGCTTGATGAAATCTTCGTTTTGAGGGTTTGTGTGATTCGGGCTTCGATTCAGTTCTTTTTCCACTGCCGCCGCAGTCAATGGTTCTTCTTTAATGTCAGGAATAGGCGATTCGTTGCTTGGAGTAATTGAAGTGAATTTAATGGGGTTTATTTCGCTCGGACTGAGGTCACTGACGATTTGAATTGATTGTTGTATTTGCGAGGGGCTTTCCAAGCTCAGTTTGATCTTATCTATGTTTTTGATGGGACTAGTTTTGAGTGCGGGCTGCTCCTCCGGTGTTAGTGCTTTAGGTGGCGGCGGCGCGTTGCTAGCTTCGGCGCTCTGCGTCAGACTGTTGATGCGCTGGGAGACAACGGAGTTGCGAACCGGCTTTTGAGGAATAAAAGCTCTGCAAATAAAAAGGAGAAAAAAGATATTATACTGATAAAAAAGATATATTGATACATATTATTTCTAAGAATGTGTAGGTAACCCTCGTTATATCAACTTACAGTGTTATGTGCAGCACATAACACTGTAAGTTGATATAAAGTAATGAAGAACCCTTTAAATGCCGTAAGGTATATGGTGTGGATGTACCGGCAGGCCGCGAATTTTTTGAGCAAGAAAACAATTTAATAAAATAATATTTTTCTGAAATATATTAAAAATATATATTAAAGACTTAACAAATATGTACATTGTATGTCGTTTGTGTTGCTTTTCGATTTTTCTAAATAGTTGAGTTTGAATCGTCACAGCATTTGAACATCTTGTTAACATGTCAATTTTGTATGGACGGCCTCCTGAGCACGGCTGCTTAGAGCATGTAAACAAGCTTAACCCCTTCGAATTTTCGCAAATATTCACTTTTAATGTCTCAAACGAAATGTCAGTTTTACGAAAACTTTGTGTTATTACCGCTTCACAATTGAACGTAGTCATGCAGAAAGCAGCCAGGCCACAATTTTGGCGAAAATGAGATATTGTTGTAATCCGACGGAGAAATGTTAATTCTATGTTCTATTAAAACTAGCCAGGCCCCTTTCATACAAAAATTCATAGTAATCACCTTCTTAAATATTTGCTGATCACGAAAACACAGTTGAAAAATCTGCAGAAAGCGCCCACGGCACTCATATTCAGCAGAAAACAGCCAGAGACAACTGGTCGATTTTGTCAGTACCACTAACATTTTAACAATGACGTTTACCTGATCAGCAGAAAACGGTCACGGCGCATGTCTGTTTTCTACACCATAGCGTTTGTATCGAAACTTGCAAGTGGCGATCTACAGAAAGCGCTCTCGCGTTATAATAATAACTTGTTTATAATAACTTGGGAAAAATCAATATTATCATTTATTAATAATATTACATAAATTCAATGAAGACTTCTAGACAGCATTTGTTAGCCGGTTATACATAATAACAATCTATTTATATTAATTTTAAAATTTAGGAACTGAACCTATCACGTAACATTATTTTAACGCATAGAAATAAAATATTTATAGTAAATTAAATAAAAATAAAAAAAAACAACGAAGAATGAATGTAAAAACAAAAAAAATACAAAAGACTACATAGAAAATTAGAAAGAGACAAAAATCAGTAAAAAAAAATTTCAGTTTACATCTCCTTTTGAAAATTCTGCAACAATTTGTATTATAACATGTTAAAAAACGAAATGATAAATATCAAGATTTTTTTAATGATATTTGATAAAAAAAAAACGTCTAAATATATAATAATTTTTTGAAATATTTATTTTAATTACGTAAATTAAATGCACACATGCTATAAACATGACTACAAGCATTGATTTCTAGTAGATGGTTATAAAATCCCGTAGTGAATATAAAATAAATAATAATATCTATGTATATTATGTTTCACAAAATATTACATATTAAAGTTTAAAAATATATATTTCCTTGGAGATATTAAAAATTCCTCGGAACATAAAATTACTAATTGGATATAATAGTAATATCTGTATAACTATCGATTTTAAGTTAAATAATAAAGCTTAATTTTATATATTTAGTGTATTTGGTAGCTCTGGCTGTTTTCTACGGAATGCGTATTTCGCAAAGTAAGGCCGGACGGTTGATTGCTGAGCTTACATTCTCAATAATGTATTCTACAGAAAGCAGCCAGGTCTTATAAAACACCAATATCTCTATAAACCTACCCTTAAATCCACTTTAAAGTTATAAGAATTTGGTATCAATATATTATTAATAATTTTTAGAAGTAACAAACACCCTAGGTATTATGTAGATTTGATTATTAAATCTTTAGACAAAGGTGCTTGTATCTCCGTTTGAGTTTTTTATGGCTGGCTGCTTTCTGCATAGCAGCGTTCAATTAAAGCTCTATAAATTAAACATTTCTGAACGTAGCCGAATACTAAAAACTGTTTTAGAAAGGTTACAAAATAAGTTTTCAAATCGTTATATTACAAATAAATATTAACATTTGTAAATATTAAAATTTAGAATACAAACATAAAAAAATGTAAAAATGACTCACGTGATGTTTTTATGTGACACCGGTACTAAAATCACGGATTATGTAAAAAACCATACTTATTCTATTGTATAAATGTATAACAAACAATTTTGTCACCTCACTTTTTTATCATTTCATATAAAAATATTTAATAAAAATTAACAATGTCGAGCGGCCCGTAGGCGATTTGGCAGGTAAAAATATGTGTCAACCACGCGTTTGACATTCTTTTTATGTATTTCTATGGACAACTTGATAGGGATGTACAGCTTGATCCACTATCGATCTTTTACTTTTTGTTTTAGGGATGTCACTAAAACAATAACGGAGTTACAACGATTTCTAAGGAGACACGCGTTGACGTATAAACACGCTTATTGTACTTGACTGCTATTGTCATTTTAACCGCTTCTGTGCCAAGAGCGAGATTTCTCGCATTCTTGGCCGCGCCCAGCAGGCCGGCCATAGAAAAATAGCGAGTTATCTCGCTATTCTTTGAGCAAGAATTAATTTTTTTTATTTTATTTTATTTATTTTTTTATTTAAGTCATTTAAATATCCTTTCAAGGTGTAATATGTTTTTAATTTATAAAAATAAGATTTAAAAATGATATATTTTGATTAAAAATTCATGGCCTGCTGTTCACAGCTACACTCCTACATACTGGCATTTAAAAGGTTAACGCATATATCTGGTTACGTTGCTGAGCGGTTAAGGCACATAAGAGGTTAAATGTACAGTGAAAAAATCTTCTATGTGGGTATAAAGATTTCAAATTAGCTCTATTTTTAAGTCAAGCTTCATAACTAACTGTGAAAACTTCTTCTATATTTTATTTATTTATCTATATAAAGTATGTTAACATGGGATTTTTCGATGATTGTCTCACTAGGATATACCTGTGTCCAGACAGGCATATATGAACCTTATACACGTGTTTGGCAGTATTTTTAATGGGGTTGACTATGAAAAACAAGAGAAAAGTGATGAAGTCACATCAAGATCAAGGAAGAGGATCAAGGAAATGGCTTACTTGTTGTTCATCTGGCCTTGCGAGGAGTTCTGTTGGAAGACGGCCCGAGCCGCGGAGGTGGAGTGGCCGATGAGCTCCTTGGCCTCCCGGGACCTCTGTCGCCGCAAGGCCTCGCTGGTGTTCACTCCGCTGCGAGAGGCATTCTCCTCCTGCTCTTTAAGAAGCCTGCAAAACGAAATATTCCTATTTACACCAGATAGATATAATATGGCTAAACGTGGAGAAGTCCTGTTTTAACTCGTTTTGCATTTTGTCTGTCTGTAAATTTGTTAGTATGTTCCGTTTTCGTTTCAAGATGGTGGCCGTTTAAATGGTTCAGTAAAGATTCTTTTTTCAAATGTGAAATCGTCATATTTATTTGGACTTTCTTATTTGCATTTTTTCATTATTACGGTACCTACGTGTCTGAAGAAAGTTTGAAAAAAAGAGATAGTGACGTCTCTTTAGACAAATTGTAATTGCTTATTGGAAATAAAAAACGTAATATGGTCATATGGTTACATAAAATATTTTAGGACTTAAATTAACCTCTTGAATGTCAGAATGCAGAAAATCCTTAAAATACTCCCAACCCGACTGTCGGTTGAGAATTTGCAGAACTGCGCCAAATTTACTTTGATGAGTTTTGCGTAAATATCTGAATAAAAACTACAATTTATGTTTTTTTGCAATTGTTTTGTAAGACATTTCCCCACAATGGTTAACTTTATTTAAAAATAAATTTAAGAATGATGACCTTTATACTCCTTTGAAAATTCTAAATTTTAATTTTTTGGACATTGTTGAACAAAAATGAAATTTGACATTCATAGCAATTTATTTCATAAGCCGTCACAGAGATTCATGAAATGAAAAGTGGAATCTACAGTGATGTTACATTACCTTATTTGGACTTCTGACATTTTTTTTTAAATTACCTTAAATGCAAAACTATTTCTTTTACTCATTTCTATAACCAAAATAATTTTCAGAGCGATCTGGGTTGTATTTCCATAGAAATTTGTATGACTTATTTTACAAGGTTCTAACAACATTTTGCACCTTTTGCAATTGTCATTTTGTTTGTATCTGACAGTTTATCATATTTACGAGGCGCATTGAAGTTCGTCACTTTATATTCAGTTGGATAGGGTTCTAACTTCACCTTACCATATTCTGAGGTGTGAAAGTTTGTAAAGGCAAATTCTAATGATCTATTTAACAATTTCAATCATAAAATATATATTTTATTTTAGGAATAATTGAATGAGTAAAATTTCAAACTGTAATATTTAATCATTAACCTCTAATGGGCCGGAGACGCGCGGGCGCGCGCGTATTATGCGCATACGCGAGAAAATAAATCGAAAATTTGAATAAAATTTTCAACCAAAAACTGTCTGCGTTTTTGGCCCTTCTATGTACAGAATTTGTATTAAGAACAGGGTCAGAATCGCTTGCGCCAACATTACTCTGTGAGATGCATATAAATTTCATTCACCTTGCAACCCCAGAATATTTTTAAACGATTTTATCTATGATATAGAAATGTCATATTTGCCGCGATGTTTAACCGTCATAATTTATGCGTGTTATAGTTTATTGTTCTAGGAACGTGTTTCAGTCAATAAAATATACAATAGCTCAAAATTAATCGACAAAACATTCAATTCAAAATTCAAAGTGATGCTTTTTTAGTGAAATTTCGTGAATTTTCGTGAAATGGCGTGGCCACAACTACTGTCTGGGTAAATATGCAGTTAGTCCACCTCACGGATAACACGGAACGTTCGTGTTGTCGAAGTTTGATGCACGGATAATACGGAATGTTCCTTTTTTAACTAATGGACAATCAAATATGACATTTATCGGAAGTACCAATCTTATAAAATAAATTCTCTAAAATAAACTCGCTTTTCATCATGCTTTTAAAAAACATCCCAGGTTTTAAATGGTTTGTTTGGCTACGCAGGGTTTGTCTAGCGGGTTTGTGTAATTATTTTAATACATTTCTTTCCATGTTCTACTGTTATAAATACTGGTACAAACTTGTCAATGATGCATTCACTTTGTTTTACGCAAAAATATTTTTTCTATGATTGGCAGCATTGATGAAATTTTAAAATAAAAACGTTGAATAAACATGGCGTTACCGTGCGAGTGAATTAATTTTAACAAAATTAAAATGTTAAATGCGTATTTTTTGCATGTTTTTTGGTCTCCCCCGACATAAATACTCACTTTTCGTAATAATAAAGCTAAATCTAAATGTTTGGATAAAAAGTTTTCCGTATTAACGAGTAAGCGGTTTAATGCATAAATGTCTGTATTCAATTATTAAAGTATTTTAGTTTAACATATTTTAAGGGAAAATATTTTGATCAGAATGTGGCCCTTTCTTGGAAAGCCATTAGGAAAATGTGGTGAAAATTGTAGCGCACATGCGCAAGAAAACCAGTTGCCTGGTTAAGTAGGTTGGGTTTATACCTTCTTGTAAATCTTACACTTTTGAGGAATTTTGGTTTTGATTTATTGAATAAGAGAAAATTAGAAACATACATTTTTGGACAAGAGTGTAATGATCTTTAGAATGTCTTCCAATATAACACTTGGCTCATTACTACACTTAGCACCGGGTGTAGGCCTCATCCAACCCGCAGTGTTATTACACGCGACCACTTGCGACCACTGCTCTGCTCGGTTGACAGCCACACCCCCCACTCAGTGTATGTGAGACAAATGTACTATATCTATTGCATAGATGGAAACACTACATCCCTTTCTTTTTCAACAATTTTATTAACTTTTCATATAGCATGATGAAATGAATATATTTCACATTATGTTGTTTCATTATCTTCGAATGTCTGATCTTCCTTTTCTTTAGTCTCGTCCACCGATTTCCATTGGCCTTCCACACGCTTAAGATGAATCACATTCCTACATAATCTTTGTCCAGTTTCTGTATTTCTTATTGTAACGTCCCCTCCTACTGATTGTTCTACCACATGTGGTGTAGGATTGAAATTAGTTGATAGCTTATTAGTCTTCTCCATTTCTTTAACGTACACCTTCTCCCCTTCCATCAATTCTGGATTTTTCGCTTTCCTTTTACAGTCTCCATACTCCTTTCCCTTTTCTTTTTGAACTTTGTCTCTGTCTCTAACTTCAGTGTCATTTTCCGTTTCATTTATGTCTTTCAACATAGGAATTTTATCCCTGTTCATTCTTTTGAAAAAAAGTTAAATTATAGTTAGTGAAATTATACATGATGAGGTATTCATATAGCGTGTCTTTCATATCACGTTTTTCACTAAAGCTGATTTTGAGTCTTTTTAACCCAATCGCTGCCATTTACGCGGATCGGCGTACGAACGATCCGTGCCACAACTGCCATTTACGCCGTATCACGTAAATCGCCAGTATGAATGTTTCGAGGATGATATTTATAAGTTCTAATGGTAGATGGGGCTAAATATTATTTTGTAAAATATTATGAACTGTTTCTTAGCGACATCTCTTGTAAAATATGATAATTTAAATTGTTTATACTAAGAAAAGCAGCATCCAAAAAAGGTCAACAGATTTCTTGGCGCAGTCGTTTGATTCTCCCGCCATCGCAGCGTCGTGTGTGTGGATGTCACGTGGTTCTTATTACGTTGTCCGTGGTGTGGTTCTAAAAGTTTTTTTGATATTCGGCGGAAAAGTGGACTTGAGTTTTTATTCCCGAATTGAGAATTTAGTTTGTGTTTTTTTTTAAATTTAGATTGATATTTCATTTCGTGTGTACTTTTATACAATCATTTTTGAAACTTCTATTTTAATATCCCTAAATATGTCAAGACGCGATCTCAGTGAAGAAGAGATAAGAGAATTCGTCCTCGATGTTGACTCTGAAATTGAGGAAAGTGATGATGACTCGGATTTTATAACACAACCTAGTGACAATGAAGATGAGCCTATGGAGACTGAAGTTACCCAAAGAACTTCGTCAGGAAATTGGACTGTGAATTCCGGAAATTTTAAACCAATCATCCACCAATTTAATGATTTTCCATCTGGAATAATCGCGACCCCATTATTATCAGAAAATTCCCCGGAAATAAATTTTTTTGAACACTTTCTAAATACAAAAATAATGGCCGAAATTGTCAAGGAGACAAACAAATATTATCAAGCGACTATTAGAAATAAAGTTATTTCTGAACATTCACGGCTTCGCAGGTGGAAAGATACATCAGTTAATGAACTCTCATATTTATTGCAGTGACAATGCTAATGACCAGAAATAAGCACCACACGATAGAAGAGCACTGGTCGAAAGATCCCCTTCTGACAAGTAATATATTTGGCAAGACGATGGCAAGAAATCGTTACCAGATATTGCTGAGTATGCTGCATATGTCAGACCCTGATTCTCAAATTACTGGTGACAAATTAAATAAAATTAAGCTTCTGGTCAATCACACTCGAAAAATGTTCAAGGAAACAATGGTGCCATACGAAAATCTATGCATTGACGAGAGCATCATAGAATTCAAAGGACGTCTTAAGTTTAAACAATATATTCCATCCAAACGCCATCGGTTTGGAATAAAAATGTTTGTTTTGTGCGACTCGAAGACAGGTTATGTTTTAGATATAATTATTTATTGTGGAGATGGGACGGATGTCACTGACGAACAATGTCTCGGGGCTTCAGGAGCTGTTGTCACCACTATGTTAAATGGCTACCTCGGTAAAGGCCACAAATTATATGTAGATAATTGGTACACTAGTCCAATATTATTTAAATTTTTGCATGACCACCAAACTAACGCATGTGGAACGGTGCGAAAAAACCGTAAAAACATGCCAAAATTCAATAAATTGAAGAAAGGGGAAATTACTTCTCAGTATTCCGATTCACTGATGGCATTAAAATGGCACGACAAAAGAGAAATTCACATGTTAACGACGCTTCATGATGATAAAGTTTCTCCAACTGGGAAAATAAATTTTAGAACTGGAGAAGTAGTTTCGAAGCCAAATTGTATTCAAGATTACAATAAAAACATGGGCTTAGTAGATAAAGCGGATATGATGATAACTAGTGTAAATTCCCTTAGAAAATCAATTAAGTGGTATAAAAAAGTTTTCTTTCATTTAATCGATTTATATTTACTGAATTCGTACATTATGCACAAAACCGTTGGTTCCAAAAACATTACTTTTCCTGATTTCCAATTATATGTGATAAGACAATTATTAGAAAAATATCATACTACATCGCACCCTGAAGTTGGTCCATGTACGTCACAAGATGTGCCATTATGGTTATCTGCCAAAATGCTAGTAAAACATATGCCGATACCTATACCCGCAAAGGAAAAAACCCAAAAACCTTATAAAAACTGTTAAGTTTGCTCAAACACTAAACTTAGACCAAAAACAAGAAAAGCGACGAAGTACATGTGTGGCGAATGTAACGTACCGTTATGTGTTTGGCCATGCTCAACAATATTCCACGAAAAAAAAGAATATTAATTTTTAATCTTTAAAACATTGTGTAAATAAAATGTAATACAATCTAGTGCAATATCAAATATAAAATGTGAAAAAGTTGGAGAATCGTTGCCGAACTCGATACAATCCATAATGACATGTGAGTGTTTATCTTATATCTCTTTGTTTATTTGTGTTAGTGAGTCAGCACTATGGCCGGTTCGCCGCACTCAATTATTCTGTTGGTGTTTATTATTTATGTCGAAAATACATTACGAGACACACTCGAGGATTCAAATATCTTATCAATGTACTAAAGATATCAGTAATGAGTGTCTAATATAAACAAAGCCCTCAATGGCAAAGGGAATGCCGTAAAGATTAATTTAATTAAGAACTTAAAAAAGGCTGAAATAGCTTGGCGTGTGATAGTTGACAGAGTATATTGTTTGGGCAGCTATTGGGTTAATATATCTCTGTTTTGACGTTCCACTTCTCCGTTCATTTGAGGCCAATATGGTACAGTATTAAAAAGTTTGATATTACAAGTATGACAAAAATCTTTAAATTCTTCACTTACAAATTGCCGGCCGTTATCCGTAGTAAGAGATTGTGGATAGCCCAAACGACTAAAGAGTTCTTTCAAAATTTTTATAATCTGCAAGCTTGTAATGGTTCTGATGATCTTTATCTCCTTATAGCGACTGTAGTAGTCAATAATAACAAGTATATAGTCATTATTCGGTAACGGACCCAATATATCCATTGCAATATCCACCCATGCTTCAGATGGAAGTTCGCGACGTTTCATTGGTACTGGAGGATTTGGTAAGCTAACAAGAGTGCAACCTTTGCAACTTTTTACAACCAATTCTACGTCTTTGTCCATTCTTGGCCACCAAACCTTCGAACGAAGGCGACTCTTCATAGCCACAACACCTGGGTGTCCCTCATGAGCTGCTAATAATACCTGCTTCCTGAGATTCGTTGGTATAACTATTCTGTTCCCTCTCAAGAGGATGTTCTCATAAAAACATAATTCATCCGAAAATATCCTATATGTTTTCAGAGTCATCCCATTGGTTATTGAAAATTCCTTTCTTAACATTAGAGATATCCTGATCGCCTTCTGAATGTTTTATTATTTCGTGCATTGATGTAGCACAAGGTCTTGCAAGTTCAACTATCTGATGGACATAATTCTCTTCTGATAGATGAGTTGACTGATCCGAGTATTAACACAACCTCGATAATGGATCTGCAATATTGGTCTTACCAGGTTTATATTGAATATTATAACGATACGCCTGAAGTCTCAAAACCCATCTTTCAACACGGGCACATGGTTTTGATTTCGGACTGAACAGAAATTCCAATGGCTTATGATCCGTTATCAAATCAAATGTTTTTCCAAAAAGAAGGGTGTTAAAATGTTCAATTGCTCATACTAAAGCAAGGGCCTCTTTTTCTGTTTGGCTATATCGTCTTTCACATTCACTGAGAGTTCTATTGCCGTATGCAATAATTCTTGGTCCCTTATGATCAATCTGTACCAAGACTGCTCCCAGTCCTACGGGGCTGGCATCTGCTATTACCTATGTCTTATCTTTATGTCATAATATCCCAACGTTTGTATTTCCGATAGCAGCTCTTTTAACTTTTTAAATGCCTCAGTGTATGCCTCCTTCCAGTATTCTTCTATACTTGCTTTCTTTCCTAGTTTCAGTCTTAATATTTGTTTTAGCGGTTCTGTAGTCGTAGCCAGATGTGGGTTCCATTTGTTTATGTAATTTACTAACCCTAAAAAACTTTGTAATTCTTCTATTGTGTGTGGTACTCTAAACTCAGATATACTTTTCACATATTTAGGCAACGGTTTTACCCCTTCTGGTTTTAATTCATGACCCAAAAGTGTATTTTCTGTACTTTATAAATGCATTTTTGTTTATTTAACAAAACATTGTTGAACTTCAATACTTCCATCACTTTGGAAAGTCGGGAGTCATGTTCTCTCTCGTTACTTCCCCATACCAATATGTCATCTATAAAATTGGTTGTCCCTTCGCACTTAATTAACATTTTTTCCATGATTTTTTTAAATAATTCTGGGGCACATGTCATTCCGAACATAAGTCTTTTGTATCTATAAAGACCATTAGATGTTATAAAAGTTGTCAAGGGGTGTAACTCTATTTGATGAAATGCATTTTTTATGTCTAATTTAGAAAAGTATTTTGCTTTATTTATCTTTGGTAATAGGTTTTCCATACAGGGTAATGGGTGGTTTTCTCTTAATATGGCTGCGTTAGCACGCCGCATGTCTACGCATAAACGTACATCCCCCTCATCCTTGAGGATAGGAACTATAGGATAAACCCATGGTGAATGTTCATGTACCTCTTCTATTATATCTAGATCTAATAATTCTTTGATCTTCTTTTTTATCTTTTCTTCTAAGGTGTTCTGCGGTAGGGTTGCGTAACTGGTTTTACTGATGAATCAATAGGAATCTCAATTAAAATCTCCTTAAATTTCGGAAAAGGTACATTATTCGATTCCTCTTTAAGATGATTTACACTCGCACCTAACCTAAGAACACCCAATCGCAATGCGGTATCTTTACCCAGTAGGTTTCGTGATCCGTTTTCAATGACGTAAACAGTGGCACGTTCCATTTTTTCATTAGCTTTTATTTCTGCTTCAAAAGAACCCTTGATCTGTAATGGTGTCTTACTTCCGTATGCTAATAATATTTGGTTTGGCTGTTTAACTTGTTTCTCACACTTAATCTTCTTTTCTTTTAGATATTCCCAGGTTTTACAGGATATTAAATTTAATTTACATCCCGAATCAATCAGCATTTCTAAATTTACCCCTCCTATTTCACATTTCATTGTTGCATCGTCGTTCATATTGAATATGTATTTCACTTCTTCATTTTTTACGGAACTAACTGCAGTTTCTTTCCGTTGTCGCTTGTTATGGTAGTCATTTTCTCTGTCTTCGTTTTGTGAAAGCTTACACTTCTGTTGAGTTAACTTAGTTCTACAGCATCTCTGATAATGACCGAGTTTTTGACAATTGTTACATTTCTTGCCTATTGCTGGGCAGGGAACACCTCCAGGGACATGTGCAAAATTTCCACATCTAGTACATTTTGACGTCGGTTTCCTTTCATTTGACTCTCTTCCTTGTTTATTCCATCTTGTATTATCTTTATCCCTATTTCTTATTAGATTAACTTCATTCGTTTTATTTTTTTCTTTTTGCTCATAACTATCTAGCTGATAGCTCACAACTTCTAAAGTATTAGCTATAGTAATTACTTTGCCTAATGTAATTTCATCACTCATAGTTAACATTTTTTTTCTTAACTCTGATGACAAGGATTTTTCTAGAATTTTATCAATTATATGATCGTCTGGTTTTTCGAACTTACATTTTGCTGCCTGATCTCTTAATTTAATAAGAAATTTTTCAAAACTTTCTCCTTCATCTTGCTTAATAAGTCGGAAAATGTGCCATTCAAATGTCTTGTTTTGTTTAGGGAGGAAATCGTCATCTAATTTACTAATAGCTATTTCGAAAATGTCGATATTCTCTCCAGGCTCTGCATTTGCTCCAGGTAAGTTATAATATATTTCCTGCAGTGCATCTCCTCCTAGAACTAACAATGTAGCCCTTTTTTGCTGGATTTGTGATATCCGTGGCTTCAAGATAAATGTGAAGGGACCGTTTCCATTTCTCCCATCTCAAGCCGACGGATGCACTGTCACCCTCTATCTCCAATTTTCCAGGTGGCGGTAGCTGACCTGCCATGATTGATTTAATCGGGGCGACCTGAAAATACATCCAATTGAATGAATGTCATAATGCTTTCCATTTAATGAGAGCCAACCGTACATTGAATTTAATCAATATCCAAATATTTTCAATTTTAATTAAAATCAACCATACATCCAATTGAATGGACGTCAAAATGCCTTCAATTCAATGAGAGCCAACTGTATATCGAATTTAATCAATGTTCAAATATTTTCAATTTAATGAAAATCAACACATACATCCAATTTAATGGACGTCAAAATGCCTCCAATTTAATGAGAGCCAACTTTACATCAAATTTAACCCCTCTAGATTGGAGATTTTATTGATACCGCCCATAAAAAGTAGTTGTCTATTGCCGGCGAATTCTTGAGTATTTCCGCATTCCAACAAAATCAAAATAATTTGAATACTTCCGAACGCATCCAAAAACAAAAACTGCTACTGAAAAGCGATTAAATACGCTTTAAAATTGTATTATTAAAAGTAAGCATGTCATATTCGAAACATCAAAACTTTGAATGCAAACATTAAAAAGTTTCACATTACATTGTTCTGGTGGAAGTTTTACGTCATAAATCCGAATAATTTTTTGCGGAAATCTACGGAGGTCAATCGAAGCGTAGTGTTTTTTCTTTCCAACACCGTCCAGATCATATTTCACGTCATTAGAGTAAGGGAGATAAAGCGATTTCCATGAAACCACAGGAGCTGACCCCCAAATATGTCAAATTTACTGTGTCAAATAGTTATTTGGCCCATATGTTGTTCAAATTTTCCATTCAAATGCAGTTCAAATTGATTTTTTTGATCTTTTTTTTTTATTACGGTGAAAAATACACAAAATATTTCATTGACGCGACCGCAAGGTGAGTATATCACTTCCTAACCGCGATACACCCGGCTCTCTGATTGGTCTATTAGGAACTCACCATATTGAGTCCAACTTGTTTTCAAGAAGTTAATTATTTGCACGCGAATTAAAAATTTTCAATGCACAATACTTTTACTGACCTTTATTCTCGTCGCCACTTGTAGTGATCTTTAGAATGTCTTCTAATATAACACTTGGCTCATTACTACACTTAGCACCGGGTGTAGGCCTCGTCCAACCCGCAGTGTTATTACACGCGACCACTTGCAACCACTGCTCTGCTCGGTTGACAGCCACACCCCCCACTCAGTGTATGTGAGACAAATGTACTATATCTATTGCACAGATACAAACACTACAAAGAGGAACCTTTGTTCACAGAACCACTAGTAATTTTTATGTTATTTATTTATCAAAAAAAAGTACAGTAATATAATATAATACTATTTTAAAGTAACATTTTAGGTCAGGGGTCGGCAAACTTTCAAGTGAGAAGAGCCAATTTGTCAAAGAAACAGGATAACAATGCAGGGGCGGGAGTGGAAGGTTATAATCGTACTTAAATGCAGAAAAATTCGGAGGGAAACCATTTACTTGTTCCACGTGCAACAATAATTTAATCTTGTGGACTCTTATGCAGAATCACCGTTAAGTTTAAACCTTAAACCAGCCATGTGTTCCAAAAGTTCCGAAACCATTCTCATAATTCAGAAGACTGGTTTAATAAATCAAGCGTTCCGTGAGATGAGTTCGTAACACAAGCTGATTGAGTCAAAGTTGGTTCGGCGGGTCCATCTTATAAGGCTGGTTGAGTAGAGGTGAAATTGCCATTGATGTCTGAAGAGCCGCAAACACCTTATACAAAGAGCCGCATACAAATTCCGACCCTGTTTTGGGTTAAATAACTTTTTGTTTTTACACAATCGATATTATACAGTAAATTTACATAAAAAGTAGCTAATGCAATATTTTCAATTAAATATTCAATGAACAAAGACAATAAATGTGAAAGAAAAAAAAGTACTTTAATACTGAATGTTTTATCTCCCGGTCCGCAGAAATAACTCTCCATTGGTTCAGTATATCGACAATAGATAATAGAAACGCATGGAGTATATATGGCATGGAAGCGCACTGACTGTCACCAAGCTACGACCAAACTGCACAAACTATTAAAGCAGCAGAGCCAATGAAAGGTGTATTTAAATACAAAAAGTGAATGGTGGTGCGCCGCTGTACGCAGATGTGAGCGGTAGTACGGGTGAATAATGTTGGCGACACTTTTATGGGCGTTTTATACTAATAAAGGTTTGTGGCTCTTGTTTCTTATTTACGATACCAAAATATAAAGTTTTAACGACACGTCATTTATAACCAGCTTTGTTATTGATAGCAAAACAACATCTTTTAAAAACTTTACCTTAAAAAAAATAGGACCTACTAATGTGCTAGCAATGTGTCATTTGCACAGCTAGGTTGTCATTGCTACAAAAATACAGTATAAAAATATATAACTTAATTATTTGGTCATTTTCATTCAAGTCATATTAATTGACCTATTGCAAACAAAACTGGTACGCGAGTACAATCCAGCTTGGGTTAATTAATGTTTATCGGCTTGTGTAAATTATGTTGACCTACATTTCTTCAAAATGATTCTACTTTGAATATTACATTGTTAAAAAGTTAATAAAAGAACAAATTTGTTTCCAATTTGAATATTATTTTCACATCTTCAGAACAAAGAGTGCTACCATGATAGTACTACATAGTAAGTTTGTAAATAATAAAATTAAAGTGAGCCTAAGAACTCATAATAAATTGCAAAGCGCCCTTGAAGTGATTTTTAACCAAAAACGGCATTCTACAAATCACCCAATTATTATTATTATTAATGACTCACCTCTGTGTTTCCTTGTGGTCTTCCTCCCTCCGCCGGGCGATCTCTTGACTGTGCTCCGCTGCCCTTCTTCTGGCGATGGCTTCATTTCTCATCTCCGCAGCCGTCTCCCTCGAGGTCGCCTCGCGGGCGTCTCGCGCTTTGATCTCCTCCTCTGCCTTGTTGCGCTCCTGGTAACATAATAATTCCATGACAAAACAGAACATTGAAGAAAAGTAAAAAAAAACTTATAAAATATGAACAAACAAAAAACAAGCCACAAATCTAACCTAACCTACACTAACCAAAAACCTTACTTAATCTATTCATTTATCACATTCTCTTTTGTCACTGCTCTGTTTTATTCAGTTATATTAAAAAATCAATATAATTCCACTAATATTAATGATTGTAACGACTAAAATCTTCGTAATTGTGCGACTGACATCTCATATGAGAGAGACAGCATGAAAAAAGGAAAGACAATAGTAGGTGTATATAAGAGGTTGCAAGGCTGTGCACTGTGCAGTCTCTCTTCGTCATCACCTGTCAGTCAATGAGTGAATTACAGTCTATCAACTATTATTCCGCCATCCCAACATCATAATAAATTCGTAACTGACTGAGAGTAGCGAAGTCCTGTTTTAACTAAACCGTTTTGCATTTTGTCTGTCTTTAACCGGTCCTGTGTCGTGCGCACGCCGGCGCGGTCACAAATTTTCGAAAAAATAATTGAAAAAATATTTGAAATGCGATTTAAACCCCTTATGTATAAAGAAACTGTATGAAGAACAAGGTTAGAATCGCTTGGGCCATTCTCGTTCTTGACGTAACAGGTACCTGATTCACTCCTAGCCACTCAGAATTTTTGAAGTAAAACTTCTTTACGCACGCTCGACATGGGGTGTAAGCTGGTCAATGCGTTACGAAAAAGGATATATACATTTTATGCGAACGGTAATCGATGCGAACGGTCAAGCCTTTACGCACGCTTGACTTGGGGAGTGATAATAATAAGGATAGGGATGGGGATGGGGATAAGGAGGGAAAGGATAAGAGGGAGATATAAGTTAGTGAAGTTTTTTATATTGTTAATGGACTATTTGTCTGCAAACAAATAAATAAATTATATACAGCAGGTACCCGGCATGCATTGCAAGGCCACTGTAACCTCGCGGTGAATTAAACTGTTATGGTTCCATCCCAAGTCCCGGGAAACTACATTATAATGCAAGCGCCTACACTATATAACATTATACACAACGGGTACCCGGCATGCGATGCAAGGCCACTTTAACCTCAGGGTCAACTAAACTGTTAGATATGGTTCCATCCCAAGTCCCGGGAAACTACATTATAATGCAAGCGCCTGCACTATATAACATTATATACAGCGGGTAGCCGGCATGCGTTGCAAGGCCACTTTAACCTCGGGGTCAACTAAACTGTTAGATATGGTTCCATCCCAAGTCCCGGGAAACTACATTATAATGCAAGCGCCTGCACTATATAACATTATATACAGCGGGTAGCCGGCATGCGTTGCAAGGCCACTTTAACCTCGGGGTCAACTAAACTGTTAGATATGGTTCCATCCCAAGTCCCGGGAAACTACATTATAATGCAAGCGCCTGCACTATATAACATTATATACAGCGGGTAGCCGGCATGCGTTGCAAGGCCACTTTAACCTCGGGGTCAACTAAACTGTTAGATATGGTTCCATCCCAAGTCCCGGGAAACTACATTATAATGCAAGCGCCTGCACTATATAACATTATATACAGCGGGTACCCGGCATGAGTTAGTGAAGTTTTACTTCAATCGTGTGGTCTAAAACACACTCGTTTTTTTTTTAATAAATTATCTATGGCATCAGAGCGTCATTTTTTACCGCGATTTGAACTGTCAAACTCCGAGCTCCGAGTATTAACAAAAACATCGAAAAACCCAATGACGTTATATACTGTAGACACGCGATAGAAATCTCAAAGTGGGAAGCCAAAAGTAAGGCAATTGCACTAGTCTCGATTTCTAGTACTTTAGTACTAAACTGCCACTTATCGAGTAAGGTCGTGTCTTACAAGTAGGTAAATTGCATGTAAAAATTGCCAAAATGCCCTCCTGTGTGATGAAAAAATGTTTCCATTGCACGGTAAACAGTAGTAAAAGCGAAGAAATAACATTTCATTTATAAGTACACGCAAATTACTTATTATTATCGATTATTATACACAATACAATTAATTTTCATATTTCCTGCCCGATGATTTCATACGTCAATAGAGAAAATACACACACATTCTTTGATTGTCTTATGGTACGGCCACACTGAGGCCAACTTCCAACTTCAAACGTTCGGACGATTGTGTAGAGGGGTAGTTCGTGCATTGGAAGTTCAAGTTGGAAGGTTGGAGCTCGAGTTGGCCCGAGATCGCCTCAGAGGCGATCGGCGATGGCTGGTTTGTGCGAGTTGGCCCAAAATATCAGTCTGCGCAATATTATTAAGGGAGAGTGGTATAAAAATTGTTTGAAATTATAATTTTTTTAGCTTTACGAATCGAAATCAATATTACGGAAACCGAAGCATCGTCTGCACAATTGTAGGCAACTGATAAGATACCGCGCAGCCACAGCTGCTCGACGTCTGCCATTTTGGTTAGAGGGTTGGCCGCAGCCACCACACGATCGGCCAACCTTCCAGCTCTGAACTCAGTTCGGAGTTGGAAGGTTGGCTTCGGTGTGGAAGTAGCATATCTTTTTAATGCATGAATAACTTTTGAATTAAGAAATTGCTGAAAACCACTGAAAACCAAAGAGTGTTGTTTACTTGCCACATTATGTCTTGAGTTTGTGAGACAATGGCAAGTCTATTTATAAAACGTCATTGGAAAAGCTTATCAATTTATCAAACAAACGCAAGTAATGTTGTTTTGATACATATGTAGTTTATTGTTCAAGGAATGTGTTTCGGTAAATATAATATACGAAAGCTCAAAATAAACCCATAAAATATTACATCAAAGTAATGGTTTGCGGAATTTCCGCAAATTATTTACAAAATATAGCACGGATTGTACATTCTTTTCTGTTTCAAGATGGTGACCATTTTAATGATAAAAGTTTATTTGGACTATCTTATTTGCATTTTTTTCAATTTTATGGTAACTATCTGCCTGAAAAAAGTTTGAAAAAGAATTGAGATAGTGACGTTTCTTTGAACGATTTGTATAATTCCTTATTTGAAATTAAAAAATGTAAAATGCATAAAATATAATGTATGGTCTATAATTTAAGTAGATAGGTATTTAAGTACCTACTTACAAATCGTACGATTTAAGAGGTCTACTATCTACCTAAAAATTACATGATTAATAAAAGTAAATTGAGCCAACTTACAGATAAGAAAGATATTATTTCATATTTCAATAAAATAATAAATAATTCTCTCAATGCTAATTTTATATGCAAGTCTTACATTCTTTAAAACTCTAGTACTACATGATACATGGTAAATGTCACCACCCACACATCATTGGTGGCCAGAAGTAGCAGAGAAGAGTTCATATTCAAAACAACAAATTATAATGATAAGACCAAACATAACAAGGCTATGTGTAATGTATTATAAATTGCCATGTTAAACTTTGCAACTCTCTTCACAATTATCATTTTCAATTGGAAAAAATAAGAAAAGAGAAGTAATAGGCCACTTGCATCACATTTTTTTCCGGTTTAGGCAAATATTCTAAGACATTCTGTATTTTTTTTTTTTAATCGTATTTTTGAAACCCTGGGGATTTTTTGAAAATTTCAATCCGAAAAATCAGACCATTTTTTTTAAACCGGGAAGACGGGACATAATTTTATAGGTGTGAAAAAACGATAATTGCATAGCCGAAAATCATTTAAAAAAAAAATAACGTTTTCCACACGAATGGCACAAGAGAATAACGAGGCATACCAAAAATATTACATCTCATAAATATTTTTTTCCTTGATCCATCTTATTGATCGTAAATCATTATAATGTACAGCGTCTATATTACTAAATCAAATTTAATATACTTGTACTTGTAAATTATAATAATAATAAGAATATTATAAAATTTTATTTTGTTAAAATCAGCACCATAATCATTATACCTCTAAAACACGTACCGACATCATCTTCACGTTCTGAAGAGAACCCCGTACATCATTAAATGTACGGGGTTCTCTTCAGAAGATCTGTCAAAAAGTCAAACCAAATGATAAGTTCGCAGAGAACAAACAATAAATCTAGTGAACGAATTCAAAAATTCGCCTGAAATCAAAGTGATGCCATATAAAAAAATAAATCATTGTGGAATTTTACAAAATTAATAGGAACATTTTCGGAGACGGGACATTTTCATGTAGTGACGTCACGAGCCCAAATAATGGAATTATTTATTTAAAAATTAAAAAAACTGTACATTTCTAAACAATTTTACTAACATTTTCTTAATCTTAGTAAAAAGATCTATCCACAAGATTTTTTCCAAGTCGTTATGAAATCCATGCAAGTGGCCTATTGAAAAAATAATCTCCTTCCTTAAAATATGTTGTATTATGGAGCATAAATAGAGAAATATTTTTTTTAAATTATTTCTATGAAAATAAGAAAAATTTCACGAAGACAAACTCCTATTTTACACAGCATAAACCAGAAAATCCAAAATTCTATTTCAAAGATATTTTGTTATTCTAATATTCATAAAAATGCTTTATACATATAATATTACAAGAACACAATCATTGAGAGGCGGGTGTGGGTACCGCCAACCCAGGAACCGTTTATTGGGCAACCAACATCTATGCCATGGGTCAACCCAAGTGGTTCACTGCGTTAGGTGTGTACACTCCTGGACACACTGCCCCCAGATTCCTACCCACCCCTCATACCTATTTCCTTCCCGGAACTTAATTTCTTTCCTTTCCCTAAAAAGTCCCTCCACACAGCATCCCCAAAGATGACAAAGGCCCTAAGGGAACTTTTTCCTCAGGGCCTCCAATGTGAAACTAATATAATTTTTTTTTAAATCAAATGGCAATTTTTCTCACCTGAACTCTTCTTATATTTTCTGCTGCCACCCTTTTCTTTTCTTCCTCCTCTTCTTTAATCCAGAATTGGTCCCTTTCCTTAGAATTTATTTCTTTTCCTGGAATCAGAATTAAATTATGTATGTTGTGAGAAAATTACCTAATAAATAATAAAACAAATATTTATGTACATATAATAAATTCTGTTAACTGAGTAACGATTTAAGTTCAAGAATCAGGATAATATGTCAAAGGTCGAATAAAGTTATGAAAAGAGTCCGGTTATATCAAGATCCAAGTCATTTCATGTCAAGAGTTAGGTTATACATAAAGAGTCAGGTCATGGTTAAATCAGATCATGTAAAGAGTCGGGTCATGTCAAGATCCGGTTTACGTCAAGATTCGAGCCATGTAAAGAAATAGGTCGAGTTAATAGTAGTGCCAAGAGGCGGGTTATGTCAAGATTGAAGTCGGGTCTAGTCATGTAAAGTTGGATTATGTCTAGGGTTTTGTTTTTTAATCCTCTTTTGGCTTTCACCCGTTAAGGGCCTGTTGAATCTTAATTGGATCTTGGCCACGTTGAATAAATAATGAAGTAAATTTATAAAATGTGATTTCAACCCCCAATGATTGTTTTTATTTGTGAATTTAACCGCCAAATTTTATGGCAACTTGTTTAGATAGATTTTGCTAATAAATATGTCTCTGCTGTGTAAAGTTAGGTTATGTCGAATCAGATCTTGTCAAGATTAGGGTCATATTTAGAGTCAAATCAGGTCAAGAGTTAGTTCACGTAAAGAGTCAGGAAGTATCAAGAGTCGTGTTATGACAAGAGTCACTTCATGTCGAGAATCAAGTCACGTCAAGAGTCGGGTAAACTATGAAGGTAAATGGTTAGTTTACCAAGTATTTACCTGGAATAACCCTGTGATAGGTGGTTCCGACTGGCCCGGTGGGTCCGGTGTGCTCCGAGCGGGGCGCCTTGAAGCTGTACGCGGACCCCGAGTTGGCCACCTTGTCCGCTATGATCTGCGCGTCCATGTCCTCCTCCGTACGCGCATTGAAGGTCAGGTGCGCGCCGCAGAACAGCGACGACACCTCCCTCAAGTGGTTGGCACATGTCCCCTTTCTGACTGTAGGAGCTCCCTCACCCTACAAATAAAGCACAGAACAGTCACCACATTGAACTTTACTAAAAAGTGAATAAAAGAACAAACAAATAAACCTAACCTAATCTATATATTATTTTATTGTGTTCTGTTTTGTCACTTTCTGATTTTGTTCAAAAAGTGAAGGTTATTGCCATCTAGCGGTATATTTTGTAGCTTGACTGTTTGGATCACAGATTACAGGCTACGGCCATAGGGCTGCACTGTTTTAAGGCTAGACGATAAAGCAGATTTCTGGAATCTGTATCATATTTATAGATTAACAATGGTGGTTGGTTTTGTTTTTATGTTAGTATGTGGAAACGTGTAGTTATAAATAGGACAATTTTAGTTAAAAACACGCTCTTAATACGTGGATCTCCTGTAAACAGCTAGCATTATCTAGCAAGTGGTCGAAGTGGCCAAATTCAGTGTTTTGTTCGGGTCGGGAACAAATTTATTGTAAAATGTGCCGTGAATAAACGAGAAGATTTCCTCCTTGAAGCCAGATGTTTTTCTTGAAGTCTTTCTGCTAAATTACCAAATTATAACAGATTTATTGAGTTATTTATTTATTTAAATGCCATAAAATGGCTTTTACAGTAACAACTCAGGTATTTTGCGATTGTGCAAGTTTTTTGTCCTAAACGAACTGTCAGATTTATAAAAACTTTGTGTTATATCTGATTCGCAATTAAAGCTCTATAAATGGAATATTTCTGAACATAGCCGAAATTATACTAAAAATTGTTTTTGAAAGGTTATGAAATAAGCTTTCAAATTGTTATATTACGAAAAAATATTAACATTTGTAAATATTCAAATTTAGAATGCAAACATAAAAAAATTGTAAAAATAACTCACGTGTTGTTTTTATGTGAAAACAGTACTAAAATCACGGATTATGTAAAAAAAAAAAACACTTATTCTATTGTATAAATGTATAATAAACAATTTTGTCACCTCACTTTTTAACCATTTCATACAACAATATTTAATAAAAAATTAACAATGTCTAACGGCGTGTAGGCAATTTGGCGGGTGAAAACTGTTTCTACAAAGTCTTTTTTAAGGACAACTTTGAATAGAGATGTGAAGCTTGATTCAATATGGATCTTCTACTTTTTGTTTTAAGATTGTCACTAGAACAATAACAGAGTTATAACTAGGGCCCGGATTAATATGTAAATACATATTTTTAATTTACACGATTTTCGGTCTTGTATGTGTTCTCTACCTAGATTATCATATATAGATTGTGAAAAACTAATTTTTATTTTCCATATTTTTCCATATTTCATGGTTAAGTCCATATTTTACAAAAAAATATGACAATCATCCATATTTTCGATTTTTATATCATAAAACCTGAGTTAGTTCACAAAAATTGATATAATTATACGTATTTGCATTTTCGCCACCACACGGCCGTGCGTGTTTCATTTCTCTAGCGTATTATTTGTTGTAATTTGATTTTTCTCAAAATTTAAAGAGATATATCCCGGAATACCTTTGCCACCAGAGCCAGTGCTGACGCGTTAGGGTACATGGCTGACAGCGGTTGAATACTACGCCGAGTATTTTAATGAAATCAGAACAATTATTTCTCAATTGGATGACGATTCTGCAAGTATTTTAGCCTCAAAAGAACTTCTTGAAGGTTTTACTCTTTTTAATGATTTGGCCTATATAAAAAGCAATTATTGCTTTTTATCTCACAAGATAAAAGCACTAGAAAATCCTTCAACATCGCTAAATGAAAACCTGAAGATTATTGAAGGAATAGAAAAAAAAAGTTTCTGAAGCGGAAAGCCCTATTGCTGAAATAGCTAAATAAAAACTTAAGTATATTTTATACAAAAATAAAGGATTTGATACCCTAAAAACAATTAATTAAGTTCTGAGCGTAAGCCTTGAGGCTACTGCAGACGTGCCTTACACAATTTTGGAACTAGGCGTCTTTAAGTACGTTCCCTTTACATCGTGTGATGTGGAAAAATGTTTCAGCCAATATAAGGCTATATTTAGATCAAATCGACAAAGTTTTAATTTCGATAATTTAAAAAAGCAAGGGATTGTGTACTGCAATCAATTTAATAAGACAGATTTTGAGGAAGATGAATAAAACTTCATTTTTTTATTTGAATTACCTGAACATTTCGCTATCTTTTTATAATTTATTTAATGTAACTGTTACTGCATAGTAATTTTTCACAATAAACTATGTTTAATATGAAAGATATTCTTATTTTATACTCCATATTTTATCCATATTTTACATTTTTTAGTCCATATTATATGAACATATTTTGAATTTTTTAATACATATTTATCCGAGCCCTAGTTATAACGATTTCTATGGGAACATACGTGATAGCGAGAAAACACGCTTATTGTACTTGACTGCTATTGTTATATTGTCATGTAAACACGCTTACGGGTTGGAGTGGTTAAAATGATACATGATATTACATATAAGTATACATTGGTACACAGGAGGGTATCAGTAGTAGTAAGAACAAAATAAGTTTTTTTTTTTTTTTTACATGAATACCGCACAAGAGCTCCCGTCTGGAGCCAGTGGGACTATGGCATCCCCAATTGGGGTATGTTGTGAGGCTGAAGGCAGTGGGAAGGGGAAGGAGATAGGTAAGAGGAAGGTGGGGAAGTACCTGGCTATTCAGATCTGGTCACCAAACACGGCAGAAGCCATTTCAATCACAATACATTGAATGTGATAATGTAGATGTAGAAGAATATAACATAGATGCTTATAAAAAAGTTTTCTAATTTTGCCAGATATACTTTAGTCAAAAATACATATTCGTGTAAATTAGTTTTTACATGTACCGGGATTTTAATGTCCGCCGAATCACATGGTTTAATTTAACAATGAACTTTTGACAATCTTAATAGATGACTCCTAATTTCAATTCTGAATGGTGGTCTTACACCAGGGCGATACTGAGAGTATCTTCCACTCTGGAAGAATGAATGAATACACAAATAATATCGCTGATATTATTTGTGTATTCATTCATTCTTCACAGTTGTTATTATAAGTACAATGAGATAATATTGAAGAGAAATGTGTATTCATGTAATAGTTAAATAATATACTAGGTTTATTCAAGACCTGACATAAAACAAAGTATGTTGTGTGTATGATAAAAGCTAGCATTTAGGTATAGGATACAATTATTTAATGTGTGTTACAAGGTTACAACCAAAAAAAAGAATATGAAGTACTCTCGGTATAGAATGTTATAATAACGGAGAACATTTTATTTAAACAGAATAAAAATATGTGACATGATAGCAAGTAGAATCGTGCAAATTGACAACATCAAGTGAGTCGTTTAATTTCTATATCCACTATATCAACTTTCATTGATTTGGAGAAAACAGCAAAAAACTGTCACATCTCAAGCGTAAATAAGTAATTGCATTTCAATTTTTTTTAATAATGAAATGGATTAATATAATTTCGAAAAGTGTTCATTTTTTATGTGTGTCTAGCAAAATGTAAGTAATTTTGATAAATAAAATTGAAAAAGCGGATTTTGATATTCACTTTGTATTTCAATCACGATATAGAGGCTTTTGAAACTCAACCGACTGTTTCTAAATCCGCCATCTTGGATACGATTGACGAAATACTGCTCGTGATTGGTTGAATTCCAATATAGTATCAGGTTTTGATAGTAACTTCTTTAATGATATAGCAAGTTTCGTTTCATACTCGCAGTTTTAACCCTTCGAATAATAAGAAAATAATTTTCTGTCAATTTTTGCCTGTCAAGGTTTGCGCGCAAAATTCCTGGTTCATCCCATGCATTTTGAATGTTCCTATTTATTGTGTTTTTTTAAACGCTTTTGCAAAAACAAAAATTGTTCTAAAATGTAGATAAAATAATCTTTCCGATGTGTTTATTAGAAATCAACATTTTTGTTTCTAAATATTAAAATTTTAATATTGGAAATGTAAGTTGGCTAAAAAATGCACACCTGCGAATATTTAAATTAAAGTAATTAAAATAGAATAAATCCAAAATTTTAACTACAGATTCCTTTTCTAAACAAAATTTGTAATAAAACTATCACCTCACTTTTTATCACTTTCATACAATTTTATTTTAAAATTAAATGTGTGATACGTCACAAATTGGCGCAAAATTAAACCGTCACTTTTGATCGGTGAAACGTATCATGTTCGTATAAAATGTAACCTTGCGGCAGAGCAGAGACCAGGGCTCAGGATAGTGGGCCAAGTAGTTATCTGTCAAGTAGGTAGGGTTTTCAGTCAAATAAAAGAAGAGGAACTTTATAAAAATGTATTGAATCCAAACCAAAAAGCAACAAGGAAGTGTACAAACTTCGTACCAAGGTAACAAAAGGAAATATAAAAAAATACACATACCAGATGGACTCCTAATGGACACGCTAAACTAACTATTCGGAAATAACCCCGGTAGACGAACGCGATCTTGCTTCGCAGTGAGAAAACACGAGACGGGACGGGAACTCCAGTCTTCCCATATGGGAACGGCGCGGAATCCAGAGCACCAAGGACGTCCTTCTAATTGGGCAGGAGGCCGCTATACCTCCAAGGAGCGCATTCAGCCACGGGCCATCTCGACGAACTCCAATCAAAAGGCACGTGGCCCCCAACAGTATCCAAGTCTGGCGTATTACGGTTAGCAGACCGTGACTTTGCGACGCGGGGTCGTGAAGGCATATTATAGTAGCCAACACCAGGAGCAATTCACTTCACGATTCCTTTTCCAGAAATAATTCCACAAAACGGCCAACCAGCCACATCGGAAAAAAGTGGGACTTTCACGTCATCCACTATAAATAACTCGTACACGAACCTCGCGTGTTACGTAAAAAACACCCCGCGTTCTTTTAGGTTTAAAATCGACTTAGATTCTCATGATTAAACGTAAATTTAAACACCAGGATGGTGAGTGACCAATTTCCGACCCAACTGCCCAAGTTGATCGGAAGGAAGTGCCCATAAACAAAAAGGAACTCTCTCTTTTCCAAAAATTACCAGTGTCCAAAAAAAACACCATAGACAAAATAACCACCTAAGCAAGAACTGCATTAGTCACATAATTATTTATGTGACAATTCCCCCCTTCCCACGAAAATGTTTGCCCTCAAACATGAAAAACTAAGTCCACAAACTAACTAAACTATGAGTCCATCAGGTATCTAGAAAAATGATAACAAAAACATTAATTAGTAATTAAAATAACAACTTAGAACTAAATTTCTTAAAAGTAAATTTCTTAAAAGTAAATTTCTTAAAAAACAAAATTTCTTAATAATAAAGAACAAATAAGAAAAGAAAGGCACGAAAACAAGGAGTCAACCATCATCTACTAAATTAAACAAAGTTTTGAATTTACTTTAAAAAAAAAAAAAAAAAAAAAGGAGATCTGTTGTTTTCATGTCAATTTAACAAGATTTATATTTATAAAATACTCAACATTTTATATTTTAAGAAAAAACACAACCAAATAAATTGTAGAAAAGAAAAAAAAATTTGATCACTTTTCCTTATACAGGAAATAAAGGCCAATTTGGCTTCACTTTTTAGGGTTAAACAGCCCTCACTCGCACTGAATTTACGCTATATTTGAATAGCAAAAAAAGTAACCTATCTAACTAAGTCCATCCGGTTTAACATTCTTAAGATAAAACTTAAAAATAAACAAATACTTAAAATTAAAGAAGCCTAAATTAAGAAAATATCTATATAAATATACGTTTTTCAATCAGAACAATGGAGTTCAATGTTGGCAAAACTAGGACACAAGAAAATACTTTTCTGTGTTATAAGTAATATAGAATCAGTATACAAACTGTCTATCAGACGTGGGCAGAGTAGGGATCTTACATTGGATCATCTAACTGTCATTATTGAACCAGGATTTACAATTCCGAAGAAATACCTATATGTAAAAAGGTCGTCAAACTAGAATAATATTTAAATTATCCAATTTTCAAAAATCAAATCAGGTCAGGTTTTATAAAACAATAAATACCTGCCAATCAAGGTGGTCAGATTAGGATTTACATAACACAATACCTATCTATCAGATCATGACAAAAGTCAATTGGTACTTAACAGCAAAACAGAAAGTTAAGCTCGCAGCTTAGGATATCCAAAAATCCATTAAACAACCTGCATCAAAAACTCAAAAGAGTGACATTGTTTGTAAAAAAAATGAGACCACGGTAATACCCAAGCTGGCATCCCTTGAAAAAAACACTCCACGAGTGCACAAAAGTCAGCATTTCTTGTACAAACAAAACAAAATGTGTGATCAACTATGGCTTTCAGTGAGTTGACACTATTCGAGGTGTGATCAATTCAAAATTTTAATGAATGACACTAGTAATACTTAATTTAAAGTTTAATAATGATACTAACAGTAAGATATTAATGTTTATATTATTTAGAGTTAAAACTATACAGAACAGACTTAGACTTAAAAAACTATACAGAACACACTTTCCTGTATTAGAGGCAAAGCGATAATTCCAAAGGAATTAATTATTAGTTAAGCACGCCGAAGCAGTACTAACTTTGTTAGAGACAAAACAACTTTCTTATGAACTAAGATTTATATAAAGAACTTTTAGGAAAGCTATACCATACTTAAACTTATGAAATACAAAATATCAATAATAAAACTAACAGAACTTTTGTGCATCAGAAAGGTGCTCAAGTCTCTGAAACACAAAATTCCAAAATATTCCTTCTCAAGTTCTCTGGAGGTTCCATGGGCAATGGGCAATAAAAGAGCCTCCAGTGGACTAAAGAAAGAAGGGCATAAACTTAAAAATAATAGCATTACAACTAAATCCGTTAAACAGACGGAACAAGGTATGAAATCAGTGTGTGTGTACTCATGTGAACAAGTATATTATTACCAAAATAATCATACGTTTAATAATACAAAAAAAAAACTCGAAACTAGTGCATGTTATTATTAACAGAAAAGGTAAAGTAACGAAGGAAAGAAAGACTTAACTAACAAAATTTGGGCGCCAGTGACCACAAGGATCACATTCCAGTTTACCGAGGGTAAATAAACGGTTTATCGTCAATGAACTAGAATTAAGTATCTGTACTGAGCACAAGATTTGGAGGTACCAAACTCCAAATCATGAGACCAGAACAATCACAAAAGAAACAAATGTAATAATGTGAAGGGTTGGTAGGCCTGCACACTACAACATTGGCCTCCTTAAAGAAAAAAAATTAATCTATCCGAACAATATCTTTCACGTGAAAATTACCTACAGTTCTACCTTGCATATCTGCCAATGTGTACACTAAATCCGAGACTCTATTTTTTATAACATTACGAACGAATCTAGGTGCCAACTTATGGGAAAAGTAATCCGGACCACTGGATTGAACAAAATTCTTCCTCCAAATGACATCACCTACATTATAAACCACGGATTTACAGCGTAAATTATAATGTTGGGCATTCTTTTTAAAGGCCTGTATTAATGCATTTGAAACTTGTTCGTAAATAGGAACTAAGTCTTCCAACTTTTTTGCAAATTCGGCTCTAGACTGATCCAAAGGTACGTCCACGACACTAGAAGAAACATTAATTTTGTGTAAATTGCCGTCAACAATTTGTTCCCTGCCGTGCATAAGGAAAAAAGGCGTGAAACCTGTTGCAAAATTAACAGTATTATTCAAGGCTGACTGAATCTGAGGCAGAAATCTGGACCAATTACGATGGTCAGACTCGGTCAAGATAGACAAGGCAGTCCCGATAGTTTGGTTATACCGCTCAACTACCTTTCAGTTTCGGTTTCGTCACCGTGCGGGACAGTTTATTTTAACATTGCTCCGTTGCGCGAATCATACCGACCCGCGCTCCGCCCTTGTTAAATCGTTTCTTTGAGCAGATTTCTGCCCAATTTTAAATAGTAATAGTGTGTATACAGTGTGAAATAACAGTGCCGAATTGAATAACGTGTTGAAACATAAAATATTCGACTCCATTAGAAGCCTACCAGCTGTGGGAGCCTTTTGGCGTCCCACAAAAAAGTGTCGAAGTCTGTAACTCTGGAGAACGGAAACGGACCGCAGAAAAAAATATATCAGTGAATGCGCGCTATCAAACTCTATCGAATAAGTGTACTTGGTGTTCAAATTTATTTTTCTGAAAAACATTATTCAAACTTAAATTTTTTTTTTCCTCAAAAAAGTGTAGATACCCATAACTTTCCCCAGTGAAAACGAATCGTGGAAACAGTTATACCATTAAAACCGCGCTGTGAAACTCTATCGAATAAGTGTACTTGGTGTTCAAATTTATTTTTCTGAAAAAACATTATTCAAACTTTAAAAAAAAAATTTTCACAAAAAAGTGTAGATACCTATAACTTTTCCCAGTGAAAACAAATCGTGGAAACAGTTATACTATTAAAACCGCGCTGTGAAACTCTACGGAATAAGTGTCGTATCCCGTAATTTCATTTGTTTTAATCTTGCATTCGGAGTGTAATTATTATCTACATTTAAATTCACTTCTTAAAACTACGGTAAGTTATGTTGAGGTAAGATATGGACCGCGCAGATGAGATTTTAAAGCGGATCTCGGAAGACCTAGACCGCCAAATGGCCCACAGGGCACGTCTGGCGGAGATGGAATATGAGGATGCTGTGGAATTTGCTCGTTCGCTGGAGACCACAGACCCTACTGCGGGAACGTCTCATCAATCCCCGGTAAGAGATAAAACTAACTTGGGCTTGTCCTTACAGATTGCTGATATGATTACGCAGTCTCCCGATAAGGATCAGGAGTCAGATCCTCGGCGACTTACGGCAGGCTTCTGCAGTAATGTTAATGAGGGAGTGGGAGGTAAGTCTCCAATTCAAATAAACAAAAAGCGCCCACGCTCTGAGGAAGTTCAACCTTTCGAAGATTTCCTGAATAAGTTTTGGGAAAACCTCGCAAAAATTACAGGTGCCGTCACGGAGGGTAGGAACAAAATGAATAAGGAGGAGAAACAAGTTGTCGCTCAAGCGATCGACATAATCAAGAGAGACCTAGTTATCCTGGTTGTGGAGAATGCGTCGCTGAAGGCAAGGGCTAACGCTCTCGAGGAAGTCATTACCTCTCAAGCTGGCTTAGTTGAAAAAATCGACCATTTAATCAAACATAAACCGACTGCTGCCTCCCCCTCAGGCGAAAAACAAACAAACGCGAGCAAAAGAACGTACGCGAGTGCGGCTGGCGCGACACCTAGCGCCTCGATCTTTGTCGATGGACAGGAGCGCGGCTTACCTCCTCAACAGCCGACAGTATTGTTCTACCCCACGGTACCGGAAGGTAAAACGTCGGAGGACACTAAAAAAGTGATCACCTCCATCCTAGATCCAAAGTCAGACGGATTCCAAGCGGTCCGCACTAGAAGTATTAAGGGAGGAGGCTTTCTCCTACAAACATCCAGTGCCGGGGGGTTGAAAAATATACAGAAGGCTGCCGAGAAACTCTCTGCTAGTGGTATAAAAATGATCAGTCCACAGGGCCGCCTACCCAAAATTGTACTTTATGACGTCCCGAGGGGTGACGTCTCAAAAGATGCCGCCCTATTTGAGGAGATCTTCGTAAATAATATCACAGGGAACTGCACCCTCACTAAGGACGACCACCTCAGAACCATGCGGAGGGTATCACTTTTTGGTAAGAGGGATGCCCCTACCATGAATATGATTATTACGTGTCATCCTGACTGCAGGAAGGTACTAATAGACAGCGGACATTGCTACCTTGGGTGGAACGCCTGCCGTGTTCGGGATTACTTGGGTGCAACGAGATGCTATAAATGCCACTTGTATGGCCACGTGAGCAAATCTTGCACCCAGGAGACGACAACATGCCGCCACTGCGCCGCAACCGGCCATGACTATGAGGATTGCCCCAAAAAAGCACTGGCCGCTGTCTGCGCTACCTGCTCAAGGTTTAAAAAACCGGCGAACCACTCTACGGGAGATCGTGCTTGCCCTGCCCACAGAGCGGCTATAGAGGTCCAAGTACGTATGACGGACTATGGCGGGCGCTAATTCCCTCACCATTGGTCAGGCAAACCTGCAAAGATCTCGGGTGGCCACCCTGGAGACCCAGCGGGTGATGTCTGAGCTTGGCATAGACATCATGCTTATTCAGGAGCAGTACGTGTGGCAAGGCAAAACTCCTGGAATTAATAGTCCGGGTGCGGTGCTCGAGGTGGGTTCCTCTCCGGGTGCGGGTGTCCTGGTCAATACTTCCTTGATCAGACCCCTCCTCTTGGGAGGGCTCTCAAACGAGTACCAAACCTGTGTATCCATTAAATTAGCTAACACGGAAATCATCGTGATCTCCGTTTACTTTAAATACGGTAATCCTGTTGAACCACATATTTTGAGCTTAACGCGAGCGCTTCACAAATTAAGAGGTCGAAACGTAATTATCGGTGGAGACTTCAACGCGCGATCGCCTCTCTGGTTCGACTATAACGGAATTCGGACGGAAAGATCCTTTGCTGTCGAAGACCTTATTGCGGCGCAAGGTCTGTTCATCCTCAATGAACCGGGCATGCTTTCTACTTTTTCAGGAGCCGGAGGCGAAAGCAACATTGATCTCACTCTATGTTCTAGATCTGTTGCGACTAAAATATCTCAGTGGAAAGTTCACGAGTGTGCGTTAGTTTCTGATCATAGACTTATAACCTTTTCTGTGGGTATTCCAAAGACAGAAGCTCCACGGTCTACGTGGAATTTCAGAACCACAAGGGCGGATTGGGATAAATTCGGGGAGGCGCTACGTCAATCATTAAGGGGCTTTCACGACGTAGCAGCTAGGGAACCGGACAATTTGGGGAATTTTTTCAACGCGGCGGTGGTATCGGCCGCAGAAGCCTCTTTGGGAAGAACTAACCCTAAAAAGGCTATTAGGACGCCGTGGTGGACACAAGAGCTGACTTTGCTGAAGGGTACATTTAAAAGCGCTTACAGGAATCTCAGTGTGGTCAGGCAGAGTTTATGCTCGCCCGAAGAGGCTATTGTCCTCCAAGCCCGCTTTAGGGCCGCACGAGGTGCCTATCGCTCGGGTGTCCTTTCGGCAAAACGAGCTGCCTGGCATAATTGGGTTAATGAAGTGGGTAACGCCAACCCGTGGGAAATCCACAGCGTCGTTGGAAAAACGGGAAAAGGATCTGAAAGTTACTTGTCGAGCGTGGTGCTCGGGAACGTTGAGAGTGTCGATGTTACCTCCACTCTTGAGACACTTCTGGGCAAGTTAGTTCCGTTAGACTCAGTAATAGGGGAAAGTGTTCACCATAAACAGATTAGAAATCTGTCACGGCTACCACCTAGTGAGCCCGCCCAGGGGAACGGCGTGCCACCGTTAAGTCGAATCGAAGTGGAGATAATAATTAAGGGTTTGGGTCCAAAAAAGGCACCGGGATTTGATAGATTGAATGGAATAATTGCGAAGAATGTCTGGATCCACGCCAAAGAGGAGTTCTACCAGGTGTTGGAGACGTGCTTGCGTAGGGGAAAATTCCCTACGGAATGGAAGAAGGGCGTGCTCCGGATTATACCAAAGGGCAACGGTAAGCCGAAGACGGACATAGGAGCTTATAGACCTATAACATTATTGCCAATTCTAGGTAAAATATTGGAAAACATCATCAAGCACCGTCTACACCTCACCCTAACGCCGCCTAGCGATCTTCAATTCGGCTTTGTCCCCGGCAAATCCACGGAGCACGCCATTAAATATGCGCTTGAATGGGTGAGGGTATGCCAAAAGAGGTACGTCATAGGCATCTTCTTGGATATCTCGGGTGCCTTTGATCACGCGTGGTGGCCGATGATACTTACCAAGCTGAAAAGCAGGAATTGTCCGCGTAAACTGTTTGAGATTATTAGTGACTACCTAAGTGGTAGGACAGTTATCATAGGGCACGGGGACGTTTTAATCACTCGAACAGTCGACATGGGATGTCCGCAGGGGTCGGTCCTCGGACCCGACCTGTGGAAAATCTTGTTTGACGACTCCTCCAGGTTGCCCTTGCCTGAAGGTTGTATATCGGTCGACTACGTAGATGACAAATTGTTTTTGGTCTCTGGGAACAGTAGAAGGGAAGTGGAATCTAAGGCTGAAGAAGGTTTACAAGTGATCCTTGAATGGGGACAGAGAAATAGACTGAACTTCGTTCCCCACAAGACCGTGGGCCTCCTTATGAAGGGCATGCTCAGCCGAGGCAGGAACCCCTTCATCAGAATGGGAGGCACACCCATCCGATTTGCAGAAAACACCAGGTATTTAGGCGTAATTTTGGACAGATCTTCCTCGTTCCTAGCCCACGTCAAGAACGCCTCCGACAGGGCCCAGGCCCTGTTTCAGAAACTGAGAAGACTCTCAACTGCCGAGTGGGGATTGCGTTCTCCGGCGATTCGCCTGCTGTACAGAGGGGTATATGTGTCGCAAGTCTCATATGCTGCCTCTGTGTGGGAGCATCGCTTGGATAACGTCTTGATAAACTCGGCTCTTAAACGGGGTCAGCGGACTCCTCTGTTGGCGCTCTTGGGCGCTTATAGGACTGTGGCCTCAGACGCATTACCGGTTCTGGCCGGCGTCCTGCCGATTGACCTTGAAATTAGGGAAATATTGACCAAAAAGGAACTTATTAGAGGCAGGGCTGCTGTCCACCTGGGAGTCGAGCTGACACCGGGAGGAGTAGTGGCCCTCCCTGGCTTGCTCAAAGCGATGCGTGAGAGGACGCTGAGTGTATGGCAAGAGCGATGGGATAGGTCGACGAAGGGCAGATGGACTTTCTCCTTCTTTCCTTCAGTTAAATTCAGAATGGAAGGGGCATACATTAAACTAGATCACTACATGACGCAGATGCTTTCTGGGCATGGGGAGTTCAGGGGTCGGCTTCATAGCTTGACCCTCTCTCCTCACCCAAACTGCGCATGTGGTGATACTAACCAAGACGCCAAGCACATTCTGTGGCACTGCGAGTTGATGAAGGAAGCACGAGAGGAAATGTTGGATGGTTTGCGCGGAATAACAAGACCAGCGTGGAATGCTGACCTTGTGTCGAACAAAGAGAATTTCGAATGCTTGAAAAAGTTTGTCAAGTCCTGGGTAGAGAGATGGCCTGTACTTAGAGTCGCCGACCTAGACTAAATTCATCTTTGTTTCAGGTGCTACACGTATTGCTCCCGTCTTCTTCGGTCCTCCTCCATTACTCTTTATTTAGTGAATATGATTTGAACTATCTATAATATAACTTATGTGACCTATAAATTGCTGATTATGTTTGACTATTTTTTTTTTTCTTCTCTGGTCTCTGCTAACAATGATTTATGTTTTTACCTCGATAGGTCATCTTGGTGAGCGATGGTAGTGATGACAGTATCGCTTGATACATTATCACTCTGTACTGATTCTGAAATTATGTTTTACATGTATAAATGCTCTTATTATTTTCTATTTTTCTTGATTAGTTTTGGTTTCCATTCTTTGGTGGCGCAACTGAACTGTGCATGTTATGTATCGTCATTCCCCCATAAAAAGGGGGTGGGATAGACCCTGTCCATGCACATTGCCAGGCGAACATACAACAGAGCGGTCTTCCCGCGATCCGCCCGCGCCTCCCCCATCGACATGCGTTGGCCTGAGGCGTAACCGTGCGGTCTCGATGTCCTTCCGTCCCCCCTCCGGTAACCCGACGCTCATCTTTCCTCAAGGTCTTCAAAAACTTCCCCTTCTCTCCCAAGTACATTTCTTCGAGGCAAAATCGGGGAACCGGCTAAAGGACGCGGACTTCGAGCATCGTCTGCGGTTGGGCCGATAGCTATACGCATTCTCATTGGGACTGCCCGGTGGTCTATGGAATACTTTCTCTGGCTTTTTTTTTTTTTTTTTTTTTAATATATTTTATTTTATTTCCGCTACTATAGTAATTACTTACATTATAACATAATCATATAACTGTTTTTTCCTCATTACTTATTTTATTCACAGAAGGTTTCTTCGACTGGTCATAGCCGTTATTTTTATTTTTCTTTTTCTTTTACTAACACTATTATCTCTTTTTGATGTTACCTATTTCAGAAGAATTATTCCACGGGCTGCTACTTCTATTTATCTTTTGTATAATGTTAATGTAAGTACTTGCATACTGCTTACTAACCCCGTATGCATGGACATTGGAGGGTCTAGAGTCGTTCAAATAAATGTAGCTTCGTTCAAAAAAAAGTAGAGTCTTGACGTGTGCGGTGAAGGAGGAAACCATATGTTTCCTTATAACGCCGTTGGGAAAGTGGTGGGTCCCCTCCAATACCGCTCAACTACATTATTTTGCGGGGTGTAATAGGCGTTATAAAAAGGCATTGGAACATTATAATCAGCCAACAATTGTTTGAACTCTTTTGAAACAAATTGTTTACCATTATCACACACAAGGGTTTGTGGAACACCGTGGACTAGAAAAATAAATTGTTCAACATTTTTTACAATGCTTTTAGTAGTAGCATTTCTGAGTGGAAAAATCCATGTATATTTGGAAAAAACGTCAACAACCGATAAAATGTACATAAAACCCGCGTAACTACGTGGAAGAGGTCCAACAAGGTCGATAGACAACATTTGCATCGGTCTGTTGACTATTTTTGGATTCGTAGAAATACCAGCCGGCGCAGATGTATTTATTTTATGTGCCTTGCACGTTTTACACTTATTAACAAACTTTTTGACGTCATTATACATACCCGGCCAAAAGTAACGGAGTTGAACTTTCTTATACGTTCTGAATACACCGGGGTGGCAAGAGTTAATAGATTCGTGTTCTTTACTTAGAGTAGCGTTGCGGTCTTCAAAAGGCACAACCAGCTTCCAGGCTGTATCCTCTTGCAAAGCGAAACGAGATTTAGAATGTCGAAATAAACAATTATCTTTAATTTGGAAGTTATTGAAACGTTGGGGATTATTCATACAATTGGAAAACAAATTATTATACCAACTATCCAAAGTTGTAGGCGAAGAATCTATGGCAGCAACAGTAAAATCGTCTTTACGAGAAAGAACATCTGGAACAGTATTTAATTTACCCTTTCTGTGCACCACATCAAAAGAATATTGGGAAAGACGCGTAGACCAACGTGCAAGCCTACCAGTTGGATTGGACAACGAAACCAACCACTGCAAACTGGAGTGATCCGTCACCACTGTGAAATGAACTCCTTCTACGTAAGGCCTGAAATGATTGACTGATTCTAATACCGCAAGGAGTTCGCGCTCCGTAACGCCGTAATTTCGTTCGTGAACATTTAAGCACCTAGAGAAAAAAGAAACAGGATGTTCTTCACCGTCAAACACCTGAGTAAGCACGCCGCCGATCCCAACGTTGCTCGCGTCGGAATGTATAGTAAAAGGCAAAGAAAAATCTGGACAACTAATAACGGGAGCAGAAGTTAGAGCTTTTTTTAACTTTTTAAACGCGTCTTCCGCTTCTGGAGTCCAAGAAAAATTACTTATTCCCATTCTAGAACCAGTGAGTTTTGTCAACGGGGCTGCAATAGTAGAGAAATCTTTGATAAAACGCCTATAATAACCGCAAAGACCTATAAAAGCTTTAATTTGCTTCGAATTCTTAGGGGTAGGGTAAGTACGAATACATTCTAATTTAACGGGGTCTGTACGAAGACCCTTCGCGTCTACGATATAACCTAGATATTTTAACTCTTCTTTACAAAACTCGCATTTTTTGAGGTTAACTGTTAGACCCGCATCTCTTAATCGTTCATAAATTTTATTCAAAATCTTCAAATGTGACTCAAAATCTTCCGAAATAACAATCAAATCATCGAGACAACAAAAGACGTTCTCGTCGAACTCAGGACCAAAAAGAGCATCCACAAGACGCTGCAATTCGCTAGGAGCATTCTTAAGACCGAACGGCATCCTCACAAATTCAAACAGACCATGGCCTGGTACAACGAAAGCCGTTTTAGGACAGGATTCCTTATCTAAGGGAATCTGCCAAAATGATTTGCTCAAATCTATCGATGAAATAAAACGAGCACCCCTTAGTTTATCTAAAATACGTGAAATGTAAGGGAGGGGGTAGGAATCTGCCAATGTGACGCTGTTCAAGCGCCTCGAGTCCAAACAAAACCTGACAGAACCATCCTTCTTAGGAACAATCAAAACTGGGTTTGACCAAGCTGAACGGGAACGGCGGACAACACCTAAATCCAACATTTCTTTTAATTGTGCTTCTAATTGTTTCTGGCGAGTTTGAGATAAAGGATAGTAACGCTGTTTAATAGGATCCCCTGTTGTATTTATTTTATGACGTACTAAATGGGTTTTACCTAAACCACGTTCTTCGAAAGAAATTGACTTAAACTTAACTATAACCGAATTTAATTTAAGATGGTCTTGTGGAGACAGCAAGGAGGCTGATGTTAATTTGCGAACCTCAGTGACCACCTTCCCAAAATCACCATTGTTGTCGACTTTTGGAAACAACTGAGGGGCCACGTCAAATTGCTTCCAAAAGTCTACTCCCAAAACAATTGAAGAGGACAGAGACGGAATAACGAAAAACTTAATATATTTCTTAATATTATTATACAATACTAGTACTCGCATAGTACCAATTATATCCTGACGTTTGCCATCCGCGGTGGTAACGTAGGAATCTAACTTATTCAACTTATAACCTAAACTTATGAAAAAATTATAAACAGAACCCCCGAAACAACTGACAGATGCTCCACTGTCCAAAAGACCCGAAAAAACCAAATTCTTAATTTTAATATTAACATGTGGTCTCACATCTTGTCCACAATCAGATAACGGCACACATGCGTCCATGTTGCGCGTTGTAAACTTAGATTTATTACTATGAACCGACAACGATCTCCTGTCATCCTTGTGCACAGAACGCAACAGATCGTCGGCTAGTTTTTTGAATTATATTTATTTGATTCATTATGTTTAAAATTATCCTTTTTCCATTTTTGACAAAATTGTTTCGTATGCCCCTGTTCCTTACAGTAGAAACAATTAAAAGTTTTCTGACTATTAGAAGCAGAACTTGAAAACTTCGAGTGTGGAGAATAGGAAGCCTGATTATAACTACCACGTTGAGAATACGAGCCTTGAGCTTGTGGCTGGTGCGACGGTTGCGGGCTCCGATGAGGATACGAGGTTTTAGGAAAAGTAACTCGCGAAGAAGAATTAAAGTGTGGAGTGGGTTTGTCTACTGAAAGCTTTTCAAATTTACTGCACACACTTACTAAGGCTGAAAGATTCTTTTCCGAGAAATAAGCAATGGCTAAGGCGTATTTAGATTGGAGACTGTCACAGACTAAGTCCACCAATTGTTCTTCAGAGAGTGGAACATCCAATCTTAAGTTTGCTAACTGAACATCTTCAACATATTCCACTATAGGTTGGTTAAACTTTTGCTTCATAGCAAACAAAGCTTTTAAAGCTTCTGTTTGATTGGTACAAACGTCAAAACGAGAAATGAGGAGCTTTTTCAAGGTTGACCAAGACAAAGAATCATCAAAAATAGTTCTATACCAGGAAAGAGCTCTTCCCTCCAGGAGGTCAGGGAAAGAGGTAACAACTGAGGACAACTCCACCTTCCGGCATCTGGATAATTCTTCTATGCGTAAAATGAAATTCCTGACATCCGAAGACCCAGAAAATTTTAAATCCCAAGAATGGACGGACGAAGAAGAAGTTGGAGGAGAAGACGATTGGTAATAATTATTAATTACGGTTGTAGTCTTTTCTAAACTAACTGTATTATCGCTACCTATATTCATATTGGAACCACTTCCTGTATTATCATCACCTATATTCATATTGGAAGCACTCCCCTCTTTCAAACTTTTATTAAAAGAGCGAGCCTGTTCGCGCATACTTGATAATGTAGCTTCCGGAACGATGTTACGATCCGTTAACAATTTTATCATTTCTTCCTTGGTTACCCCATTAATGTCGGAAATCGCCATTTTTAAAGAATAAATAAAAAATTTAATTTAATTTATAATTAAATTATTATTCTCAAATAATTATATGAAAATAAATGTAATAATAGGATTAACCAAACTGTTATAAATAATTATTTATTTGTAACACGTCAATTACCAAACACCCTGTACGTATGAACTCGAAAAATAGTCATTGATTTTCAATAACGACAAAGCCATTTATAATTTATTTAAAATCACCTTAGAATGCAGTAAATATTTAAAATAATTATTATTTTTTACAACATACGTTCCACGAACTCCCTTTATATGTATGAAGGTATAAACGGACACAAATGCGAACAAGAATAGTGCCGTTACTATATTCTCCCAATATTTTAGTAACCGCAAGCTTATAATAAACAATTATTTATGATAAATGTCTGTCACAAGTCGTCCTATGTTTAAAAAACAAAAATAATGTATTTAATAATGAACTTTCGCGGCTTTGTAAGTAAACAATGCACATAACCTGACAAATGTCAACAAGAATTGACAGCTCGGCTCCGATAAAGCATTACATAGATGAAAAATAGACAGCTGACAGTAAAAATAAAATTGCCAGTAAACTGAAAAAATGTTCCCAACAATATTTCGGTTATCATCTCTAGAGATATTATGAATGAATTTTGTGTTTAACATTATCTTAATGGCAACACTTAAAGTTGGTGTCACTATAATTACATGCCTTACGAAAAGGTAAACAAACAATAATATTCACACAACAAAATGATCATAACACAATGAGGTGTATTTTCAGAATGACACACAGAATCTCTGCAGAACGGTTAATGTTAGATATAAAACCAAATAAATGCACACACACCGATTCATCTCTGATTTCTCTAAAATTATCAGCAAAAGAACTGAAAATCTACCCCACATGACAGAAAAGTACGTTTCGGGCACCGAAAATAACTGATTTTACACGTTGGAAGCGCCACTGAAACGTATCATGTTCGTATAAAATGTAACCTTGCGGCAGAGCAGAGACCAGGGCTCAGGATAGTGGGCCAAGTAGTTATCTGTCAAGTAGGTAGGGTTTTCAGTCAAATAAAAGAAGAGGAACTTTATAAAAATGTATTGAATCCAAACCAAAAAGCAACAAGGAAGTGTACAAACTTCGTACCAAGGTAACAAAAGGAAATATAAAAAAATACACATACCAGATGGACTCCTAATGGACACGCTAAACTAACTATACGGAAATAACCCCGGTAGACGAACGCGATCTTGCTTCGCAGTGAGAAAACACGAGACGGGACGGGAACTCCAGTCTTCCCATATGGGAACGGCGCGGAATCCAGAGCACCAAGGACGTCCTTCTAATTGGGCAGGAGGCCGCTATACCTCCAAGGAGCGCATTCAGCCACGGGCCATCTCGACGAAATCCAATCAAAAGGCACGTGGCCCCCAACAGTATCCAAGTCTGGCGTATTACGGTTAGCAGACCGTGACTTTGCGACGCGGGGTCGTGAAGGCATATTATAGTAGCCAACACCAGGAGCAATTCACTTCACGATTCCTTTTCCAGAAATAATTCCACAAAACGGCCAACCAGCCACATCGGAAAAAAGTGGGACTTTCACGTCATCCACTATAAATAACTCGTACACGAACCTCGCGTGTTACGTAAAAAACACCCCGCGTTCTTTTAGGTTTAAAATCGACTTAGATTCTCATGATTAAACGTAAATTTAAACACCAGGATGGTGAGTGACCAATTTCCGACCCAACTGCCCAAGTTGATCGGAAGGAAGTGCCCATAAACAAAAAGGAACTCTCTCTTTTCCAAAAATTACCAGTGTCCAAAAAAAACACCATAGACAAAATAACCACCTAAGCAAGAACTGCATTAGTCACATAATTATTTATGTGACATCGGGTTTGTAAAATATCTGAACAACCTAGCTCATATAATTCTAAGACAATGAGAAGCATTATTTCATTCCGTTTCTACCATAAAAAAATCACAAATATTCGCATGACAGAAAGAGAGATATCTAACTTTTAATAATGCACATTCGCTTTGGGACAATCTGGGTCTCGTGTTATTATAACGGCATATGATGTTTTGGGACAACTTGGGTCTCCTGTGATTAGACGGGTTAAGGGTATTCCTTAAATATTTTTAGAAACTTTTCATCGATAGATGGTGCTATTTTCAATATCGTCTAATAAAACACTTTTAACACGTTATGCTTTTTAATATTGAGATGAATTATTGATTTGCGGCCGTATATAAGTAATATTAATCTGTATAAATTTTTTTTGGTACCTATAATTTCATAATCGAAGAAAACGGCTGAAAAATACACAATTTCATTGCAAAAAATACGTTCAAAAGACTTTTCTCACAGCTCCGCGCGCATTGGTACAGAAACACATTTGCGAAAAAGAGTGAATGTCAAATATTATATGATATTTCACACGGGTTGAAGAGAGACGGAAGAAAGAGGTTTGTTTAAATCGGGCAATTTAGTCAACGCGTGGGGAGATTGATAAAAGGAGCCAGCTATGAATAACGGCATGTGTGCCGGGAGCTGGCGTTAACTGGACCCTTTTTTTAGAGGCCGCTTTTGCTCAATAGCTAAGGGCTCTCCTCTCGACGCGGCATAGAGTCCCTGCACGCATCTCGTTCTAGCGGCTCTTTAACAAACGAGACAGCACTAGCAACCCATGCTCTGCAGGCAATGTCGTGTGGAGCGTGTCGATGCCAAGCGATGTAGGTACATACCTACTTACGCACTATCTCATTTGTTTACTCGCAGATATTGTGTGAATAAGTCAAAAAGTTGCATTTTTTCTTGTATTTCTGTTGGGCGCATTTATCAAACCAACGAAGTGGTTAGAATTGTCAGATGGAGAAACAATTTTGTCGGGTGCTCAAGTCAGGATCTGTTTTGCTTTCCTTTACAACAAAATACATAATAATGTAATTGGTGAGTATCCATAGAAGCAAAGCTAAGCAGAATGAAACAGAGACGTGCAAAAATTGATCAATCATATTGTTCAGAAGACACATCTCGTCTCCGCTCCACATGTAAAGTTTTATGGTACAGGACTTAGGTGTTAGATAATAATAATTATTATTATTATAATACTAATAAATTTGGACAAATACACTAGCTGGTTCCCGGCATGCGTTGCAATGCCATATTAAAAGAAATAAATTGTTTCTCCCTGCATGTTCTTTACCGTGCGTCCCCGTTCCCCTTCCACCTTCCTCCCCCGCATTCCCCTTCCACCTTCCCCGTCTACCCACTCTCCCCTCCCGCTCCCCCGTCTCGCCAACCCCTCTCCCGCGTTCTATATATTCACTCCCAGTACATTCAGTTTTCTAACAACTCGCGTGCCAGCTATTACAATTTTTTTGATTAAAATTTTCATTTTGCACATATTAAAAATATATTTTTTTGTATATTATAAGAACATTAATCAAATCTGATACCTAACATGGGTAGGTACCTATTTAAAATATCTATAATTTCAAAAATCCATAGACAATTCTTTTGTTACAAAAAAAACAGCTGCCTGCTAAATTCAATTTCAGTTTAAATAGTCGTTAAGTTTTTTGAAATTATCCAATTTTCTGCTTAATTTTTCTATCCGTCAGAACCTTCTACTAAGTTTTTTTAATTTTTTTTTTTTATTAGCAAAGTTTTTTTTGGTACATTTACATATGGGTAAATACATAATAACAAAAAATGTAAGTAACAAAAAAAAATCCCACAAGTATTAGAAAAAAATCACACAAGTATTAGAAAACTTTAAAAAAAAATCAATGAAATAGGTAAAGTCGTTCTGAAGTTATGGAGTGACCAGGGGAATCAAGGATTCATTTTTATATACATAGATAACATTTGTATAGCGCAATTTTGTGTTATTTCACTTCAAGTGCGCTCTACAGTTAAAAATAATCTAGTATTCAGTCAAATTATTCATGTAGTGCTTGATCTAATACAATGATACAAAAATGTTTAATGCAAAGCAATGACAAGTATAATATAATTTGATTCAAAATGTACACTAACAGTGCTATTATAGCACAGGACAATAATAATAACTAGCATGACATAAAAAAAAGTACAGTACATTATAAAGCAATGATAAGAGAACTACAAATAATCATTAGTAAGAGTGCTATAGCACAGGAAAATAGGACAATATTCCAGGATAGCGTTTTTGTCTATGTATTATCTATGTATGTCAGTTTATTTTTCATTATCAGTATTAAGATCGCTAAATGTATTTCAAAATGTATTTAGAAGCCATAAGTATTTGAAATACAAATTACAAAATACCTTAGTAGCAGGTAATTGAAATACCAATTGCAAAATACATTTTTAGGAAGTAATTGAAATACAAATACAAAATACGTATTTGTATTTCAAATTTATATTTGTATTTCAAATACGTATTTCAATTACAAGTAATTCAAATACTGCCCAGCCCTGCCGTAAACTAGTGGTAAAACATTATAAAGTATGTGTTTAGGTACTAGGTACCCAGGTAGGTATATCAAGAAAGAATGCAAGACTAAAACCGGGAATCCACATGATTTATTTCATAAAATTTATGAGAAATATCCCTATTGAGAACCGGCTTTCTGTACAATAGAAACCCAAAATTGAATCGGCTTCAACTTTCGTTCTGCGAAATCTAACATTTTTTTCCGTTATTGTGATACTAACATTATACCTAGTATAGGTAGTGTCTCTTGAGATCATTTTTCGCAAAAAACCGGCGCAATCAATCAATCGGCGAATTAATTATTTGAGAACAAACAGTCGGAATAAAAGTACCTAGAGATGCATGAATGCGAATAATCGTTTTCTCACATTCACTTTCAACTCTACCCATCCTAGGTATCAGCGAGAAAACGGGGATAGATAATTAGTAAAAATTAAACAATACTATAATAATAATTATAAAATATTATAACCTAACTATAGAATGAACCTAGAAAATTTGGATAGTGAGTAAGATTAAGAAAGGGAACCTTATATGGTTTGGGCATGTAGAGCGAATGAATGAAGAAAGTAGGTAGGTACCTAAGAAGGTAGGTAGGTACCTAGTGTAAGAAGAATATATGACGTAAATGTGAATGGTAGAAGAAGTCGGGGATGCACGAGGAAGACACGGCACGATCAAGTGAATCAGATACTTTAGTCGGGTCATGTCAAAAGTCAGAATAACAGAAGTGTATGTATGAGACGATGTATGAATGTGAGTGAGGCAAAGAGTATGTGCCAAGACTGAGTTGTTTGACCGAGTAATACCTGTATTTTAGATTTTAAAAATGTATTATAAGTTTGTACAGCGCCCTTGAGGTGATTTTTCACAAAAACGGCGCTATATAAATCATCCAAATATTATTATTATTATTCCAATTCGCCGTGCCGACGTTTCATCCCGTTTGCACTAAGTCTTGGATTCACTCTCTTCCCGGAATAGCTATGTTTCTTATAAAGGGCACGCCTCATTTTTATAGAATAACAATAATGCGCTGCACAAAATTTTGTTATTCTTGTAGGCAGTAAAGTCTTCAAACTTCTAAACCCTTGGCAGACAGACATAAATCAGAGAGAATAGTAGGTATCCAGCTCGATCTATGCATTTTATTGTTTAGCACGTCTCAATAACAAAATAACTAGGCAGGCGTCTAGTGATAGTTAGAGATTTAAGAAAGTTCTAAATAATTACAGTCGCTGTCACCATAATTATATAGTTAATTTGACCTTTTTTACTGCGTGCCCTTAACCGCAAATGTTCTTTGCCCCAAGTAATACTGGAACATTCGTAAAAAAGCAAAACTACAATTCTATCGGAATAACAAATCAAGCCAAGCAAATTGGCATTTTTACTACAAATATACTGACCACTTTAACGCCGTAGGAATGGGTTGAAAGCGTGCACGTGAAACCAATGGCTCTCACATAGGTTTGTCTCCTTCTAATAGAGATTAGTGCATTTTAGCTGGCGGTGTTTGCATAAAATAATTACTTTTGTTAATTTAATTACTTGGTTATTATTAGTGATAGAACAGTGAAATTTTGGTTCGCGGTAATGTCATTATTAGTATTATTTTTCGGTACTAAAATAAATAAAATGTTATCTGTAGTTTTCAAATGCGGCTGAAAAATAGATTGTATGGGAATTGTCACATCTGTTTCACCTTAACATGATTTTTGGTAATGATGGGGAGGTTTTGAAACTTAATTTTAGGTTCCTCTTGTTCCTCGCAAAAGTGTGAAAAAGATGTAATACTCAGATCATTTCGTCAAAAAATTGGATATAGCGGGTATTGAAATTATTATATTATTATTTAGAATAACATTTTAAGTAGCTATTATTTTACCAAATATTTATTAAACGATAAAGAATACTTAAAAAAAAAAAAACAAATGAAAAAATTTTAAATTCTAAAAGTTACAGGGTGTTGAGGTGGGGGTATCAAAAAAATGGCGCGCCCTGGTTGACACGATTGCAACCCTCCTAGTAATAAAAAAAAAAAACAATTTAATTCTTAATCCAAACAAATGCTGCTATGGCCCGTATCTCGGAAAAGTCAACAATTTTTTTTTTGCATAATGGCAGCTGTCTGAAATAAAGAGACATTTTTTTACCAATTTTTTTGACTTTTCCGAATTTTTTAAAAATAGCAAAAATTTCAATTTTGTTATAGTTATGGTAAGGGCGATAGAGTAATGTATAGAGAAGGCTCACACCAAATTTCAAGTAAATTGGTTCAGTAGAACTTGAGATATTGTGACAACCGTCTCGAAAAAAGTAGTTTTGAGAAAAATGCGTTTAAAGTTTTGTTCTATTTAGATTCTAGTCAGATTCCGTCTAAACCGCAACACTAAAATGGCTTTAACTTTGGGGACAGAGTGGAGTTACTAGTTTCAAAAAATCACTGAAGGCCCCCCCGACCGAGTAGAGGGGCGAGGCGGGTGCCGTTAGGTCAGGGAAATGATGCCGTTTTTTTTTCATGATGTTTTGAAAATGATATCGTCTGGCGTGGCGGTCTTGGCGAGCAATACGCATATTGAGCCTTTCAAAGAAGTTTTCGGCCACTCTTCCCAGCATATCTAGCGGAATTCAAGCGATGACGTCCTCAATCGCCTCGTTCAGAGCTTCAAGGGTTCGAGTTTGTTTACCTCAGCTTTGACGTATCCTCACAGAAAAAAGTCACTCGGGGTCAAATCGGGAGAGCGAGGGGGCCATGGAATATCCGCCCGCAAAGAAATCAGGTGACTTGGAAAGAGCTTTTGCAAAATTTCACATAAACGATAGACAGCATGGGTCATGGCTTCATCTTGTTGAAACCAGAAGGCTTCTGTGTCATGTTCCTCACCATACTCTTTCATTTTGGGACGCCTAAGGTTCTCCAACATCTCACAATAGTGAGATGAATAACTCAATAACGGTAATGGTTAATCCTTGTCGCTAGTGCACAAAACAGCGCCGAGGGATACAGCAGTTACGATTGCAATGCAAGCATCTCTACGTTTCACAAAATCTTGTGTGCTCAATTCCCGTGTACGCATCATCTTGTAGGGTACAGATGAAGGTCTGAGTGAAAAATTTGCCTTATAATTCTGGACGATATTCCAAGCGCAGCGGCATGTTTCCGCGCTGCTCGGGTTGGAGACTCTTCAATTGACGCTCTTACTACCGCGATGTTTTCAGGTGTTTTCGCACTTTTAGGTTGCCCAACTGGTATTTTAAGATCTGCAGTTCCTGTCCACCTTACATTTCTGATCCATTTCCGAATGGTTTTTGGGATCAGGAACACTGTCATTACGATATAACTCGAAGCGGACCCGGAAAGCTCCATGCGTAGCCACAACGCTTTCCCCGTTTTTAAATAACTTCTCCACAATAAAGCCCCGGTACTTACCTGACCACGGCATGGTCACTTAACATAAACGGCATCATTTTCCCGACCTAAAGGCACCCGCCCCGCCCCTCTGCTCGTTCTGGGGAGCCTTCAGTGATTTTTTGAAACTAGTAACTCCTCTCTGCCCCACCCTGTATAATCCGATATTTTTGAATATCTAAAATCTAAACTATGAAAATATGAAAAAAATATATATTCTAGACTGGAATACCCCCTTAAGTATTCTATTCATGCATTCGCATTTTTATTTGCAAATCGTTGAATTCTAGGAATTGGCTTGAAAATATCAATGTAAGGCATTTATGATCCTTTAATTTAAATATATTATAGTCAAATATTAATAGTGGAGATTTACATTAGTATCCCACTAATCCGGCACCATATAAAACCTGGTGATGCCAGATAACTTAATTGTATGGAAAACAGATATTCAATGAGTCTATTTACTCATTTAATAAATTAATTATAATATGTGTTTCTGCGAATTTCCTAACTCAGTGCTGGATTATTAAGAGTGTTGAGCCTCTAAAGTGCTGGATAAGTGAGGTTCCACTCTAATCTTTATTACCGTTATATTGTTATTTAAAAAACAAAAAATTTACACTCTTAGGCTGCTTATACATGCATGTAACATAACACGAACCTAACCACGAATTATGGGAAAGGAACGAAGTGACTGCAAGTGCGTTTCGTGCCATTTGCTGTTGCTTCATTCCTTTTTTTCTTAATACGTGGCTCGTTTCGCGTTTTTGCCTTATAAAAATATATTTATAAAACTTTGTTTTAATTATGTGAGTACTGCACAAGAGCCCCAAGTGTCTGGAGCCAGTGGGACTATGGCGTACACAATTAGGGTACGTTGTAAGGCTGATAAGAGTAGGGAGGGGACGGATATGAAGAAAGGAGAAACCAAAAGTATGCTTCACATAAATAGAAAATAACTTCAATAAAATTGACTTAACCCCTCCGCAACGTAAGCAGATATTGGCGTTAAAAATACGACAGCAGTCAAGTACAATAAGCGTGTTTATACGTCAGCGCGTGTGTATCCATAGAAACCGTTATAATTCCGTTATTGTTTTAGTTACATCCCTAAAATAAAAAGTGAAAGGTCGATAGTAAATCGTGCTGCACATCTCTATTCAAATTGTCCATAGAAATACATAAAAAGAACATTCTGTCAGACGCGCAGTCTGACACATAATTTATCCCGCCAAATTTCCTACGGGCGGGTCGACCGCGCCCGACATTGTTAATTTTTATTAAATATTTTTATATGAAATGATAAAAAAGTGAGGTGACAAGTGTTTATTATATATTTATACAATAGAATAAGTATTGTTGTTTACATAATCTGTGATTTTAGTACCGTTTTCACATAAAAACATCACGTGAGTCATTTTCACATTTTTTTAATGTTTGCATTCTAAATTTTAATATTTACAAACATTAATATTTATTTGTAATATAATAATTCGAAAGCTTATTTTGTAACCTGTCTAAAACAGTTTTTACTATTCAGCTACGTTCAGAAATGTTTCATTTATAGAGCTTTAATTCTGAAGCGGTAATAACACAAAGTTTTCGTAAAATGTCATTTCGTTAAAGACATTAAAAGTGCATATTGGCGATTTTCTGAGGGGTTAAAGATAATTTTAATATGTTGACTTGATTGCTTTATCAATTTTTTTTATAATGAAGAGCTGTAAAACATGCAAGATTATATGTTTACACTAAATTATGTTGTTGACTATCATAATGTGAAAATAAAAAGATTAGAAAAATTATGAACAAGATAAGATTAAATTGAGCAAATCATTTTTTTTTACAAAAGTTAACAATGATGACAAGACAAAAGACAAAATGTTTTCGATACATTTGTAAATTTTTTTTAATCTAAAAATAATGATTGATGAAATAAATAACACCGGTACAAAGGGACGTGGAACCGGCAGAGGAAGGATAAAAGTAGAATGCAGTAGAAATGAGATCCCTGAGGTGTATGTATGGTCAACCGTCTGTTTGAGAAGAATGTAAGGCTGAAGAATAATTAACAAGATTAAGAAAGAGATATTTATAAAGAAGAAGGAATAATGTGGCATAATAAAGTGAATCAAATACTATATGAGCCACGCCAAAGAATGAAAGACAGAGTTATGTAGATATAAATTCAATATTTCTGCCTACCCCGCGTAAAATGGGGTCATGATAAATTAGTCTGGAAAAAGATCAACAAAAAAGAAAGAAAGAAAGAGTTATTGTACTGTGTAGTAAGATTGAATGCGCCACACAAATATATTAAAGTAGGGGAAATAATTTGATGTAATCTAATTAACGCTTTGATTAGTGAGTTATTTTTTTATCGTTTACTTATATTTTGTTTTAATACGTAAACATATTTGACAAATATATTTGTATAACCTATAAATCATAATTTTATCAAAATTACAAACATGGCAATAGAAAAATTTGAATAAAGTAGTACGGCCGCACATACGCGGCGATACTCTAAATCAGTGTTTTTTAACCAATAGTTCGCAGACCCCTGGGGGTTCGCGAATATATATATATGGGGGTCCGCAGTCTCATCTTTGGACCATTTAACAATAATAAATAAATGCTACCAAAAGTCTCGTAATGGCTACGCTTCTTCATTTCGGATTATTTTCCAGTAACCGACAAAACCTTTGTGTCATTTCTTAATCAAATGCCACAATTAACTTAACTCTTTTTTTAAATTATTTCCTACTAGCTGACTTGGCCACGCATTGCTGTGGCTAATAAAACACAACGTCATCTACTGGATGGTTATCCAACCTTTAAAACCACCGCCGTCTTTGAGTTTATCGCAAAGAGACAGACAGATGCCGCGGAGGACTTTAATTTATAATACGTAGAGATGTTGTGAAAGATTGTAATAATGTGCATGAAATGCTTGGGGTAACTAACGTATTTAAGTTAATAAGGATTAATACTGTGTCCGTCTAAATAACTTTTCAATTACCGCAATGTACGTGACCATTTTTTAGAAGATAGAATGGGTATAGTAAGCTATCCGTAAAAGATAAATATATGCCTTCGCGGACTTTTTTGTAGATTTATAAAAGAGGAATATCCCACCATGCATTGTTTTGTTAAATCCCAAAAGGATTAGGCAGCGTCTTCAATGAAAGCTACCAGGTGATTGTCATATTAAAAATATGACTTAAACATCTGCCAGCTTTATTTTTAAAAGGGGCGCCACTGGTTTATTAACCAGGCTAGCAGTTAGTAAAACAATAATCCTCTCTCAGGGTCTTTGGTATGAAAACTATACGATTAAATTAGAAGGATTTTTAAAATAAAATAGACAGTATTATTAAGAAATATGAATAAAAAGATTTATTATCACATAATAAAATAAAACTGGAACCAATAAACATATTAACAGAACTTAAGACTCACCTTCCTTGAATCGACCAAAAATTTACATGATTCTAACTATCTATCTAAATTACGATCTTGAGCTTCTGGTTTTTCTCCTGAAGTATGGTCGGACAAAATACCTGGAACTGATTTCAGCCGAAAACAGTATCTGCTCCCAAAATCAAAAGCCAGCCATGAAAATCTTGTATTATCAGGCGAGAATAATTATTCCTTCGTTATTTAACAGATTAAATTTCTTGTATTTTAAATCTTCCATGTTTTAAAATAAATTGCTTGTTACTTGGCAAGTAAATTCAAAATTAACCATCAGTTATATTCGGTGAAAATTACGAAGACAGAAATGTGTGTTTACAACACTTATCGGCACCACGATTACAATAGTCGCGGCCTAGTTAATTATGATCCAGTTCGGATAAAATAATAATCGTTTTACTTTATAAAATTATTAACGTAATCAATAAGAATCACGCCCGACTTGTCAGTAAAACCCTCCACCACCATAGAAAGATTACTCAGAAGTGGGCTCTAAACAAAATATTCGATTTTTATACCCTATTCAAAAAAGAAAAAATGAATGATGTTACTTCCAAAATTTAAAAAAATAAATTTATGTAGAAGCTTATTTAATATTATTTAATCACCTCTTGAAATGAGGTACCTGCTTGCCTAAATCTATGATAAAATAAACTTCGAGATATATTGACAAATATTTTATCATAACATTACCTCCCGGACCACGCAAATGTTTGTCCCCAAACATAATTATAAAAGAAACCTATTCTATCTGATACATTTGTCGATCCAAGGATTTCTATTAAATAAAAACAACAAAGCAATTAGTAATATTTAACAATCTTTTCAAAGATTAATAAAACAAAATTTATAATAAATAATTCGTATGAACCTTTGAAATATTTAAAATTGATTAAATTTGAATTAGAATTAGGATACAATATTATTGATTATTATAGTTAAAATACCTGAAATAAACAGGACATAATTAAATGTTACGTGAACAACAATCATTAAATGATAAATAAACAACACACTTTAAACTGAAAGAGAAAAAAAAATATTATAAATATTAATTCTACAAATTTTACATAACTCCTTCAAAAACGTCATATCACTTTTATGCTCAAAAGCGTCACTGTCCCAAATCAGGGTATTAAGCCTCAATAGGCATCACTTTTAGGGAGATCAATCAACCCTCACTTTGCACTGAATTTAAATCCATCTTTAGGATATCAAGAATGTTCACTCCGTGGAGTTTCCTGACTAACTCACTAAGGTCATTTGGTCTATCCAAGAAGGAAATTTATATAATAGCAATCAACATTTATGTAAAATCAAATTATTTAAATGTCATAATGTCATCAACCATCGCCAATGAATGGTGCCAAATAATTGAGGTAGACAACCAGCTTTGTGGAGTCGAAATTGTTTAGTAAATTTGTTTGAAACAAACAAATTTCAGTTTCCCAAGAGAAAACAAACACTTTTTAAGCAAAAGTTTATAAATTAAATAAACTAATCTCTTCAATTAGTATAAAAAATATATAATGCATACTCGAATGCATAGGAGATATGCTCTATTATAAACTAACTTAACAACATCTAGATCTCTATATATATATGTTTTATATATATATATATAAATATTTAAAAACAAATGCGACATGAAATGAAATTAAATTTAAATTAAACATTATTTTATGTAAATTTCATATTTTTCAACTATCAAGACAACTCAAGTTGCAAAGAGGTACGAATCTTTGGATCTCTGAGTAATCCTGTCAATTAAAAAAAAACACAGTTCATTATAAACCTTTTGTTTAGAATTTAAAAAAAAAATAAAGTATAAATACTTGGTGGTTAATTTTTTTTTAAATTCTAAGTTAAATAAAAAACTAAAATATATACAAATATATATATATATATACAAAAACAACGTGATTCTTATTTTAGTTTGTCTGTTCATTCATAACATGTCAATTAATAAGTTATATTATTAATAACTTCGTACTAATATACGATAATGGTTGAACTCGAGCGAAGTACTAGAGTTGTACCTGAGTTATAAAACGTTGTTTAAGACAATATTCATATAATATTTTATATTTAATGTATTAAATGTTATTATATTAAATTTGTAAAACTGTATTTATAGCAGTACTACTAACTATATAAATGCAAGGCAGCGACAAATCGGTTGATCAGGCCTTATTGAAGCTCCTGTGCATCGAATTTTTACGTAAAATTAATATTATTTTATGCACTCAGATAGGATAGCCAAACCCTCTGAGACACTGAATTAAACGAACTAGACTGGTATATCGTCCGATTTAACGATATCCTTCACATGGAAATCCCCAGTTTCTATACCTTGAAGGTCTGCTAATGTATACACAAGGTCGGATTTTTTTCTAATTACCACATTTTGTACAAATCTGGGTGCTAATTTTTGTGCAAAATAATTTATTGCATTTGATTGCACAAAATTTCTTCTCCATACTACGTCACCTACCTGAAATGTAACATTTTTCCTTCGTAAGTTATAATGACTAGCTCCCTTTTGGTAAGCTTTAAGAAGGGCGTCAGAGACTTTCTCATAAACAGAGGACAGTCCTTGTAATCTTTTTGCATAAATTTTATGTAGAGTACCATCCTTAGGATTTGTCTCTCCATCTGTTATAGGATTACGGTGTAAATTCCCGTCAAGTATTTGTTCCCGTCCATGCATTAAAAAATAAGGTGTAAAATTAGTAGCGCAATTAACTGTGTTGTTCATTGCTGATTGAACTTGTGAAAGAAACTTCGACCAATTTCGATGATCTGATTCAACTAAAATTGACAATGCAGTACCCAAAGTTTGGTTGTATCTTTCAACAACGTTATTTTGTGGGGTATATAAAGTATTGTAAAAAGGTAATTGAATATTATAGTTTTTTAGTAATTCTTTAAATTCCCTACTTGTGAATTGAGGGCCATTATCACAAACTATCGTTTTAGGTACTCCGTGTACAAGAAAGATGTTTTCCTCTAAATTTTTAACAATGCTTCCCGCGGTGCCTTTGCGCAGCGGAAATAACCAAGTATATTTAGAAAAAACATCGACGCATGACAAAATAATGGTATGACCGGAGTAACTACGAGGTAAAGGTCCAACTAAATCTATTGATAACATTTGCATTGGTCTAGTTACTATTTTTGGGTTTTTAGAAATACCGTTTGGTGGAGCCGTGCTAATTTTATGAGCTTTACAAACAGTACATCGGTTTATGAACTGTTTTACATCTCTATACATGTTTGGCCAATAGTAATGAAGTTGTAGCTTTTTATAAGTTTTAAAAATACCTGGGTGACAAGCTCGAATTGACACATGAGAATCAGCTACAATATTTGCCCTTCGCTCCTGAGGAACTACTAATTTCCATGAAGTATCCTCACACAGTGCTATACCATTTTTTGTATGGCGATACAATTCGTTATCTTTAATTTGAAAATTTAAATATCGCTGTGGAAATTCTTGGCAACCCTTCCAAACATTTAAGTACCACTTGTCTGTAGTTGGTTGTGAGTCTATTCCTGAGATTATGGCAAGATCCATTCTAGAAAGTACGTCAGGTACGATATGTTGTGTTCCTTTACGATGTATTATGTCAAATGAAAATTGTGAAAGACGAGTACTCCAGCGAGCTAATCGACCGCTTGGATTTGATAAAGAATTGAGCCACTTTAAACTGGAGTGATCGGTGACTACGGTAAAATGTGCACCTTCAATATAAGGCCTAAAGTGAGTGACTGAGTCTAATACTGCTAAAAGTTCTCTTTCAGTGATACCGTAGTTACGTTCATGTTTATTTAAACACCTTGAATAATAAGCTACAGGATGTTCAGTTCCGTCTATATTTTGAATAATAACTGCGCCAATTCCGGCTGAGCTTGCGTCACAATGGATGGAAAACGGTTTAGTAAAATCAGGACAACTTAAAACTGGTGCAGTCGTAAGTGCATTTTTTAAATTAATAAATGCTGTGTCAGCTTCCTTTGTCCATTTAAAATTACTAACACCGTTTTTTGATCCCGTAAGTTTTGTTAGAGGAGCTGCTATGCTTGAAAAACCCTTAATAAATCGTCTAAAGTATCCGCAAAGTCCAATAAAAGCACGTATTCCTTTCGCATTCTTTGGAACCGGGAAATCTTTAATACTTTCTATTTTTACTGGATCCGTACGAAGACCTTGAGAATCTACCATGTAACCTAGATATTTTAGCTCGGCTTTACAAAACTCCGATTTTTTCAAATTGATGGTGAGACCTGCATCTCTCAGTCTTTCATAAACACGATTTAATAGATTTAAATGTGCATCTAGGTCTTCTGAGACCAAAATTAAGTCATCCAAATAACAAAATGCATTTTCGTCAAATTCTGGTCCAAAGAGTGCGTCTGCTAATCTTTGAAGCTCACTTGGAGCATTTTTCAACCCAAATGGCATGCGAGTGAATTCAAATAGTCCGCGACCTGGAACGACGAACGCAGTCTTTTCACACGAGTCTTTATCTAGAGCAATCTGCCAAAAAGCTTTGCTCAAATCTATTGACGAAACGAATCTAGCACCACCAAGTTTGTCAAGAATACGTGATATATACGGTAAAGGATAGCTGTCACGAATTGTCACATTGTTGATTTTTCTGGAATCTAGGCATAATCTTCCAGTACCATCCTTTTTCGAAACTATTAAAACAGGACTAGACCACGGAGAACAAGAAGGGCGGATAACTCCCATTTTGAGCATCTCATCTATTTCAGCATCTAATTGTTGTTGTTTAACAGGTGATAACGGATAGTATCTTTGTTTAATAGGTGATCCCGTTGTAATTATTTTATGTTTGACCAAGTGTGTCAAACCTAAACCCCTCTTTTCAAAAGAAATTGATTCAAATTTTTTAATTATTTGTGAAAGGGCTTTATTTTCGGAATGTGATAATGATGAGGCTGGCCGAATTGCCCGCACCTCATTAATCTGACCCTCTTGTTGAGAACTAGTTACCTTTGAAAACAACTCCGGCGCAATCCGGAACCGTTTCCAAAAGTCTACCCCCAAAATAAAATTTGGTGATAACGAAGGGATGACGTAGAAAACAATTTCTGCAGTAATTGAATTATACGTCACCGGCAACGTCATAGTACCTAAGACAGGCTGGCTCGTACCGTCAGCTGTCGATACACAAAAATCTATTTTGACCAAATCTACCCCTGCCCTTTGAAAAATCTTATAAGTATCTCCTCCCAGGCATGAGAGAGAAGCGCCACTGTCAAGCAGTGCACTGTAGCTATTTTGTAAAATATTAATGTTTGTAAATGGACGACCATCCTCTTCAATCTCATTCTTCTGTGGCAGTGGGCCCACTTCCTCAGAAGATGAGACAGAAAGGAACTGTCGAACTAGCCGGAGCCAACTCTTCCATTCCCTCTTCCTTTGCGCATAGGATGGGGCGTGAACAAATTGACTCCAACCTAGTTTTTTGGTTTGCTGTATTTAGTACCCTCCTCAATTGTACCAACATTCGATTTTAGATTTAATGACGCTTTCTTTCGACACTCATAATCTAAATGTCCCGTGATTTTACAAAAACCACAAAATATACGTTTATATGATTGTCCTGTAGAATTAATATCATTATTTTTACCAAAATAATTATTTGAATCATTTCTCAAATTCTGATTTGAAAATGTTCGTGTATAATTTTTATTCCCATTAGAATAATTTGTTGAACGACTGAAATTATTGTTATTATTATTCGAAGAGTTATTATATTCTCTAGAATTTGATTTAGAATTATAATCAAATTTTCTATTAATATTAAAATTTTTGTTTTTTTCGTTGCTATTCATCTTTTCTGTTGAAGAATAAGATGAATTTTGTTTATCTGTTATAGACGAGTAAGATTCCAATTTTCCCGTAGCTTTTGTTAATTCGTCAAAAGAATTTATATCACGTGAAGCCAGTAAATTTGCATACATTGGAAGCAAAGCTCTCATAGATAATTGTAAAAGTTCATATTCTGGAAGTTTGGAATCTAACATATTATTTAATGATTTCATACGCAAAGTAAATTCAAAAGCGGACATACCATCTGTTTGTTTCATATTAAATAATTCCGTTTTTAATTGAATTTGTTTATTGCCAGCCTCAAATTGTTTAATAAGCAATTTAGATAATTCTTCCCAAGTTAAATCCGCATTATAAATCGACCTGAACCAAAGTAAGGCCAATCCCTCAAGAATGTCAGGAAAACATCTTAATAAATCCTTATGCTTTATATTTCTTGTTCGGCATTTCTCTTCAATTTCAAGAATAAAATTTCTTACACAACTATTCCCATTAAATTTTAAATTCCAACTATTCAAACTAGAAACGGAGGGAGTAGAGTCATTATAAATTATTTTTGTGTATTTTACAAATCTTTTTCCGTTATCTAAACTATCTTCTGAATCTGAACTAATATCTCCTTCGCATAGTTCTTTAATTTGTGCCAATTTAAAGGCTTTATTAAAACGCCTAGCTTGAACACGCATAGCTTCCAATGTCAATTCTGGTAAAACATTTCGTTCAGTAAGGTCTTTAAATAATTCTTCTTTTGATTTACCATTTACGTTTCCGATTGAAGTCGACATTTTGGAAAAATTATTCAAAGTTGTTCTATTTGCAATTCGTTTGAAAATCACAGCCGTAATAATTCATTTAAATAATTCGTAGTAATATATTATTTTGGAAATGACGTAGCGAAATGAAAATAGTTATACCGAAATACAAACAATAAACAATAACATTTGATTGTATATCGTTTGTTTTTCTTTTAAATAAAATGTTCGTAGCATTATTCCATAATGAAAGTCGTAGATGAATGAAATGCGTTTCGAATTAATCGAAGATTGAAGACGTTCCCAATTGTATAATAAATAGTACGCGGCCGTAATAATTCAAACACAAAGAAAAGATATTAAATCTTGCTTGGTTAAAATTAGAAATGACTTTACGAGCTGAAAATAGTTAAGCTATTTTACCATTTTAACCGAGAAAAAAAAATAATCAATTTTGATAACATTCTATTGTTTTTAAACAAATGAAATATTTTCAAAACAAATGAAACTTGTTAATAACAAAAGCTCTTGAGAGAGAAAAAAAAAAAATGACATGTTATCAATAAACAGACATATTTCTGAAGCAAAATAAATACATTTCATTAGTAAAAATCCTTGTAAAATAATCATAACGTATAAAACGAAACCCAACACGTTTAAGGTCGCCAAATTGTCATATTAAAGAAATATGAATTAAACGATTATATAGGCAACGAAAAATGACAATGACAAATAACATAGTAACCGCACTTAAGACTCACCTTCCTTGAATCGACCAAAAATTTACATGATTCTAACTATCTATCTAAATTACGATCTTGAGCTTCTGGTTTTTCTCCTGAAGTATGGTCGGACAAAATACCTGGAACTGATTTCAGCCGAAAACAGTATCTGCTCCCAAAATCAAAAGCCAGCCATGAAAATCTTGTATTATCAGGCGAGAATAATTATTCCTTCGTTATTTAACAGATTAAATTTCTTGTATTTTAAATCTTCCATGTTTTAAAATAAATTGCTTGTTACTTGGCAAGTAAATTCAAAATTAACCATCAGTTATATTCGGTGAAAATTACGAAGACAGAAATGTGTGTTTACAACACTTATCGGCACCACGATTACAATAGTCGCGGCCTAGTTAATTATGATCCAGTTCGGATAAAATAATAATCGTTTTACTTTATAAAATTATTAACGTAATCAATAAGAATCACGCCCGACTTGTCAGTAAAACCCTCCACCACCATAGAAAGATTACTCAGAAGTGGGCTCTAAACAAAATATTCGATTTTTATACCCTATTCAAAAAAGAAAAAATGAATGATGTTACTTCCAAAATTTAAAAAAATAAATTTATGTAGAAGCTTATTTAATATTATTTAATCACCTCTTGAAATGAGGTACCTGCTTGCCTAAATCTATGATAAAATAAACTTCGAGATATATTGACAAATATTTTATCATAACATGGCTTGACTTTTTCCGACAATTCTAACAATTATCGTTATGTTTCAACCAATTTACACAAATCCTTGACAAATTACATTCCTAAACCTTCACGAAAAACTCTATCTATTGGTGAAAACCGCATGAAAATCCGTTTAGTAGTTTTCGAGTTTATCGCGAACAGACAGACAGACGACGCGGGGGACTTTAATTTATAATATGTAGAGATGTACCTACAACTAATATTTTGTGACATGTAATATGTATTAATGGTATATTTATACCGTTAATAAATAAATAAATAAAAATAAAAATAGGATATTAGACCCTTTAAACACAGATGTTAGTGATATTACTGGCTTGACAACGGCACAGGAAAACCAATTAAGGGGGCGTTCAAGTATTACGTTATGCAATTTTTGACCCCCCCTCCCCCCATGTAACGCGCCGTAACGTTTTTCCCGTACCACCCCCCCCTAAACGTTACGTAACGCCCAAGTGACAATTTTTACCTGAAAGTCACCATTAAGTACTGGAAAGTCCCTTAAATACCCTTTATTCTTGTTTTAATCGCGTTTGCGGTAATAAATAAAACAATAGATTTCGAGAACGAAAAGGATTGCCAAGTTGGAAGATTTTAATTCCTTAGTTTTTTTTAATCTAAATAAAGAAAAACATGTTACGTACAGGCGCGGCCGGTGCCTCAAATTGTAGGTGGTTCACCAAGCCATTCATCAAAAACTTAAGTTAGATATTATATTTTTTTTAAATCTAGACATCATGCATAATTTTACATTATTTACTATCTAAAAATATCATGTAACTGTAATAGTAAAAATATAGTGCGATGTAAAAACATGCTGATGTAGAGTTTTTAATATAGTATCCTATGCTAGCAAAGTCGTATTTTCTCCAATCATAAAAATTCTGATAAAAATGCGCTTATGGGAATTGACCTGCCAGGTAAGTAGGTATGTTTTCTGTTTGTAAAATTGAATAATAAAAATACGTACAGTCTAGGAACTCATAATAAATTGTACAACGCAACATAACTAAAACAGCGCTCTAGAAATTATCCAATTATTATAGAATTATTCTGGTATCAATATTTTTAGAAGCATTTTACACTCCATTACATTCGATCAATAATGTCTCCATTACTATTGATATTACATCTATTAGAAGATTAGTGGAAAGGGTGGGTGTGACATCAATTTAAAAATACTCAACCTTCTAATAATAATAACGCAATAATCCAATAAACACACAAGAAACGTTTCACTCTGCGGCGTGGATCGCCATTTATTGTCTGTTACTAACGTGTGACGTTCGCAATAGGTGACAAACAAATAATAAAGTCAAAAAGGTACATCCCAAGGGCTCGAACAAGATAATATCACACGAGACGCATAGCTGAACCTTTGACTAATGGTTGCATTTTAGAGGAGAAATATTATTACTTAATATTATCTTGTTCAAACCCTACTATCGCTGGAACCAAAGCTTCGGAATATTTCCGAAGAATGCCGAAGCTCTTCGGGTTGGCCGTGCGGCGCGCGGTCAGCCGATTTTTAGTATGACATGTTTTTGACTTTTTGGGATTTTTTACTACGAGCATCATTCAAATTACGGCGCGCGGTTTGGCATGTACCTACCTCGGTTCTTCGCTCCTAGCGGGTAGCCGCGCGCCGTAACTGGCGGGCGGGAAAAATGCGTTTATTTGGCCATAATACATTGTTAATTGTTAGATAGGTAAATAATTGTAATTAAATTTAAAGATTGTGCTCAATTTAATAAATAAACACATTACGTAGAAATACGATGAGTTGTAAAATGATGTTCAATTTTTTTGGCAGTTCAGCGCACTATAGCACGTTAGCGCCAGCCGCACCTGCTTACGTAACGCCTTGTTCGAACCCCCCACCGTAACGCACAGTAACGTTTCACAAGACCCCCCTCCCGCCCCAACTGCGTTATGTAATACTTGAACGGCCCCTAATAGAAAGTCTTGTGATTAGTGATGTATAAATTCCCGGGAATTTATTTTAGGGGAATATTCCCGGGAATATTCCCCTGGACGGGGAATATTGGGAATTTTGATTTTAACAACATAATACCTCAAAAAGAATAATATTTATTAACTAAAATATAAAAAATACACACATATGGTACATATTAGCAGTATAGATCCATAAAAAGTCAAATCTATTCCAATATATATGGGAATAGGAGGGAGGAGGAATTTTTAGATTATTAATCTCAAAACTCGTGCACACAACCTTTCAGCAGCTACACAATAACACTGAGCAGAGAGACCAGGATCCAGTATGTTATATAGCAAATCTAAGGGAGTTCCCATCCAGGAAACCCAAAGGGATACCCCTTAAGGGAAGTCCCTAAACATGGGAACTCTCAGGGAATCCCTACATGGGATACCCTAAGGCCCCCATGTCTAAGGGAGTTCCCTTCCAGGAAACCCAAAGGGACTTCCCTTAAGGGAATGGCACTAGTATTGACCAAAATATTAAAATATATCTGAGTAGTATGAAATTATGTTAACCAACCACAGATGTCATTGATGTCAAAATCATTTTTATTTTATTAAATTATTTTTAAATAATAATAAATATTGTGCTGACTGAAAACCCGCTATAATATGATAATAATAATATCAAGGTTTATAATATTCAAATAAATACCAAAGGTATAGTGAATATACTGAAATGTGAATTCGCGAGTGAATTAACACTCCTTTAAATAAAAATAAATCGTCCTGGGATAAACATGGGACCCTGAGGAAATCCCTACATGGGATACCCTGGTCTGCAGGGACTTCTCTAAGGGGGGTGGGGGGGGCATAAGTGGTAGGGAAGTCCCTACATCAAGGGATGTCCCCTTAGATAACTGCCAACTCTCAATAAAGCATCCAAGAGAAGTGTAGAAACCATTTTATTAAAAATTAAATAAATTCCCCGTTTTCGGGAATTTATTTCAGGTCGGGGAATATTCCCCGGGGAATATTCCCGGGTCTACATCACTACTTGTGATTCAACTTTGAAACGTAATTTCAAAGAAGCCTCTTTATCAAGTTTTTGGGTGAATGTAAATAAAGATTATAAGGAAATATCAGAAGAAATGCTGAAACATTTACTGCTTTTCTTAAACACATGCCGCGAAAAGACATTCTCTGCTCTTGAATATACTAAAAACAAACACAGAAACAGATTACAAGTGGAATCCGATTTGAGATTACAACTTAGTAGCAACATCAACCGGAATATCACTAATTTAGTTGGAAAAAACACCAACCTTTGCATTAATTAACCATTCATTAATGTGAATGTTGGTGTTGGTGTTGCTGTTGTGCGTTAATTATTAACAGTAACAACTACTACAAAAAAAAGTTTTTTTTTTTTTTGTAGTAGACCTACTTACTAAAAAAATATATCAGAGTGTGCAATTCACAGGCAGTAGAAGTGAAACCTTGAGAAAGCTAAAGTAGAGAAGAGTGGGGAGGCTACGAAGCACCGCATAACGAGGAGACCAATTATACTATCTCTTTCTCTCACAGGCTAAATCCTATGGATGTTTGTGTTTGTCTCTTTTTAAATGTCGCTATTTTTCATTTCATCGAGTTTCAAATCACAACGGTGCTAAAGAAGTTTTCGCTTCAAAAATGGTTCGAAATTTATTGTTGGTTTTCTTATTAAGGGGGTCCGTGAAAATTGTGCTTGATTTCCTAGGGGTCCGTGGCTGAAAAGGGTCAGGAAACGCTGCTCTAAATGGATCTTTTGAGTGCCGCCGCATACGTGCGGCGATACTCCTCAAAGGGTTAATATTCCGTTGTGTCATTTACAAATTACTTATTTACCAAGTAATTACATGCTTCATTATCTAATGTTCTTTACCATTATTAAAGATTGCCAAAGAGGTGTGTTGCAAAAATATTTGTGCACAGATAAACATGAACTTATGAATAGATAATAAAGGCACATTCATGAAATTTTATCTATTTTGACGTTGGATGCCAATTCAAGGTAGAAAATATTGATAAGATAGCTAAAACCAAAAGCAAGATAATTAAATTTCAAGACTCGGTTAATGTTAGATGGGTCGAGTTCAAATTCCAAAATGTAAAATATCTGAATAGAAAGGTTCCAACCTTCCCCTTCCCATCTCATTCCCTTCCTCACTCCCTTCAGCCTCACTCCCTTCAGCCTCACAACCAGGGTTCGAAAATATCAACATATCAGATGTATAAATTAGAGATGCCATGAATAGTGATTTTGCCGAATACCGAATATTCGGCTAGGCTTACGGCCGAATCTCCGAATATTCGGCAGCCGAATATTCGGTGACACTTAGGTAGTACATTTCGCAAACAGTTTTCATGAATTTAAAATAATTAAAATCGTTTTCTTGAATTAAAATGAATTGAACTCACGAGTTGAAAATCATTTTCATGAATCAAAATGAATTGAACTCATGAATTATACATCGTTTTCATGAATTAATAAAAATCAATTATATTTCACATATGGAATTGATTTTTACATGAAAACTGTTCGCCTAGATCGGACAGCAGACCCTTACAAGTGGTGATCAGCAAACGTAAAACAGTATCCAAGCCCAGCAGAATTGGCTAAGATTTATTTATCATCTCCCGGTAGAAGTATATAGCGAGCGGCTGTTTTCGGAAGCAGGTATAATTTATGAGGAAAAGAGCAATCGTTTGCTATCAAAAAATACTGAAAAAATTATTTTCATTCGACAAAACTTACCACTGATTAAGTATTAAATGTTCTAATTTTTTGTTAAAATAGAAATTTTTGTGAGTAATATGTTATGTATTATGCATTTTTTCGTGAATTCGCAATATTCGGCCGAATAGTTCGCAATATTCGGCCGAATACCGAATAGTAAAAAAAGTGGCCGAATAGGCTGAATACCGTATAGTAGCCGAATATTCGTGGCATCTCTAATATAAATACATAAATCCAATATACTATATTAAAAAAGATATATTTATTTTCTAAAGACGTTAAAAACAATAGGCCAACAGTAGTTGTCAACAATGGTCAGAGTTTTCCACCATTCCAAAGCTCAACGTATTTTGAAAATGAATTCCAAACATACAACAATGTAACTTAACGGTGCCCGGGAAATCCCAGTGAATTTAAACATGGAGAAACATGGGAATATCCAAAAAAAAACAAAGACACCTACTAAATTACAATCTTACATATTATCATTATTATATTAGCAATAAATACCACAATATATACATATAATGTGATAATTTATATCCTTTGAACCCTGCTCATAATGGTGACAGGCCAAATCAGAATGCAACCAACTCAGAACCACCTCAGAAAGGTCATAAAGAGTGATGATAAATAAAATATAAAAAAATGGTTAAATAGGTTAAGTTAGGTTAGGGTTAACGGCTATTTAAAAAATATTTTTTTCATAGCTTTTAATGACTTTTCAAAGAGTTGTTAACTTGACTTGATTCAGAGTTGGCATGGAACCGCTCACAACATATCCCAATTGGGTATGCCATAGTCCCGCTGGCTCCGAGCACTTGAGATGCTAGTGCGTTGTTTACATTAAAAAGAATAAAATTTAAAGCAATGATTACATACTTGCCAATTGACCAGAACATATTTGGACAGGCTGGTTTTGGAGTCATCCACTTTGACGAAAGCGTACATGATCTTGCCGCTGTTGAGATCATCCGTGAGTTCTTCGATGCCGCCATCGCCCTTGCCCTCCACTCTCAAGTCGTTGGTTTGCCCTTCGTATCCAAATAACGCCCTAAATGAAGATAAAAAATCACATTTAGAAAATTAACTTCAAAAAGTTAATCCTTCAGGTTAATTTGTTCGCTTTTCGGAATAACTCACATAGGTCTCGTAGAAATCATTGTGGCTCTTTTAGTATAATAGTGAGAAATATGATGTAAATGGTGTTAGAAAGGAAAAACATCACGCTTTACATTCAAATCTAAAAATTTACCACAAAAGAAGTGAAATAATGTACACATTTATGAAACCAACGTTTCGAATAGCAATTTGAATAAAAAAAATTTAACTTTGGGAATTTTTTATTAATTATTTTTACATTGAACGACAAAAACGTGAGGTGACAAGAACGTTTATAATACAATTGTCTAACAAAACATGTTATTTTTTTTTCAATATCAATAATTTTTGTTAGAAAAAACGTAAGGTTAGCCATATTAAAAACGTTTTTACGCAAAAATTTTGTACTTCAAAAATTATGTGTTTATTTTGAATTATAAAATTTGAAAAGGTATCTTATCACCTTTCAAAAACAGTTTTTTAGTTTTCATATAAGTTCAGAAATATTCAATTTTTCGGATTTTATTGCAAAGCAGAAATATTTAAACCCTCTGACAAAATATGGTCGAGGCCCGGGGGATTTAAAGGGTAAAAACAAGTATGTTTATTCTATTAGGGGACATACATTAATTACGTGAGCATAAAAGGGGAGAGGGGGGGGTCCAGCAAAATCTCATGTTACTTAAAAAGAATATATGAAATGGCCCAAATTTATCTCACCAAGGGGGGGGGGGGGGTGGGGGTAGAGATTGGAAGACTAACTGCTCACGTAATTAATGTATGCCCCCTTATTGCCTGTGTGCCGGGGGGGGGGGGTGGGGGTAGAGATTGGAAGACTAACTGCTCACGTAATTAATGTATGCCCCCTTATTGCCTGTGTTGTCATATTTTTTATAATCTGTATTGAACTGGGCCATTAGCAAGAAACCACAACTGTCTCAACATCATTCACCCATACTCCTGCAAATTGCATATACGCACAGCGGCACCCTGCCTTTATTTCTACCTACACACCAAATTCATAACTTTCATTGGCTCCACAGTTTTAATAGTGCATGCAGTTTGGTCATAGCTCAGCGACAGGCAGTAAACTTCCATGCCCTTTCCATGTGTTTCTATTATTGAAGGTATTACTTGTAAACAACGTGTCGTCATGTCCAATAAATTAATATTTGGGATTTATTATTTACACTGCAATAATCATTAGCAGTCGTGATTTTTCAGTGAGCCGGAATAGCTGATAATATACAGTGAAACCCTCTTAAGAAGTTTTGCAAGGGACCGGAAAAACAAACTTCTTAAGCAGGAAAACCTAATATGTACGAGGGCCGTCCGAAAAGTACTTAGCGTCACCGCCTGATGGCGCCACTATCGCAAGAGAAATTTACTATCGTGTAGTACATTCTCGTAGACGGCTCTGCCGAAATTTCAGCCGAATGGTCGCACATCGGTTTTTGATGAGCCACACCCAGGTGCCCCAAAAACAGCTACCACGGAGGATAACATAACAAAAATCCACGATCTCGTATTGGCAGACCGCCGATTGAAAGTGCACAAGATAGCCGAGACAGTAGGCATCTCAAAAGACCGCGTGGGTCATATCCTGCATGAAATTTTGGGCATGAGTAAGCTGTCGTCGCAATGGGTGCCGCATTTGCTCACTCCGGACAACAAGCGAAACCGTGAGACCACTTCAGAGCAGTGTTTGACGCTGTTTAAGCGCAAACCGAAGGAGTTTCTGCGTCGTTTCGTGACCGTCGACGAAACATGGATCCACTATATATATACACTATACATCAGAGACCAAGAAACAGTCGAAACAGTGAACTTCACCCGGCGAACGTGCTCCGAAGAAGGCGATGACGGTCCTATCGGCCGGAAAGGTGATGGCCACTGTTTTCTGGGATTCACAAGGTGTGATCTTCATCGACTACCTGGAGAAGAGCAAAACGATCACAGGGCTGTACTATGCCGAATTATTTGGCCGATTCGACACCGAATTGCAGAAAAAACGGCCACATTTGTCGATTTGGGCTACGAACTGCTGCCCCATCCACCGTATTCTCCAGATTGGATCCCGTGCGATTTCTTTTTGTTTCCAAACTTGAAAAAGTCACTTGCCGGGCATAAATTTGAGTCGAATGAGGAGGTCATCGCCGCCACGGAGGCCTTCTTTGCAGACCTCGAGTAAACGTATTTTTCAGACGGATTAAAGAAATTGGAGCATCGCTGGGTCAAGTGTATCGAGCTAAAAAGAGATTACGTTGAGAAATAAAATTAAAAAATTCCAAAATTTTCGTTTTTCTTTTGTAGGCTAAGTACTTATCAGACCACCCTCGTATATGGGAAAAATTGGGCCAATTTTGAGCCGAGGGGCCGAAAAAACCAAACTTCTTAAGCCACAAAACTTCTTGAGGGTTCCACTGTATTTAAACGTATATTTATATATAGGGATTTTTTAAATTTCAATTTTCTATACGAAGATTTTTCAGTTTAGGGAGGCTGTCTCCTCAAAACTGAAGGAATCCTGAAAATCTTCATACAAAAAATGGAAATTTTGATAATTTGTACCCAGGCGCTAATCCAAACTGCTAAATGACTCCTCTCCCCTCATACCGAGGCTGCTAATGCTATGTTTTACTGTAGTTACATAAGAGATCTTGCACCGTATTCACACTACCCTTGCACTTGCGTCAACATGGTTCCTACACCAAAACGAAAACATAAAACTTTAACCATAGTGCAAAAGTGTGCCGCATTGGATAGTTTGAAAGATGAATAAGTGTTAAGTAAAAGTGTTTTGTGATTTAGAAGTTCATTAATTATAATTTTCCTAAGCAAATAGCTGCTTCATTTAATTTTTCTACATAACATCCAAACGTTTTGCGAGTCTGAATTCCAAACAGGTGTTGTTTTTCATTATTCGGACTGTCTGCACATACATATTTTCAGCTATAACTTCAATAAGTCATATTTTTCAATCTTACCACTCTAGCTCACTGAAAAGTCGCTGGTAATAATACAACAGTTATGATGCAAACAATAATCAAGACGAAGAATGCGCACAGTGAAATACCACAAACTTCTTTTTTTGTCATTGCCAACCTATTGAGGTTGGTGACAACCATTCTGAAGGTAAAGAGAGAGAAGGGGAAGGATATCCCGGTCTAATTTCACTTCCCTCAATATTTCCTTACATAAATAAGTTGAAGGAGATTTACGCTTTTTTTAATTTTCTTAGAATATTATAGCAAAGTTGCAGCTTGTGTTTCAGTGGGTAATAAAGCTGGTAAAAATAGTATAATGCTCGTTTATCATTTATGTTACAAACTAAAATATACATTGTACAACTTTTGATTATGAGGCAAAACCATTTCCTCTAATGAAGATAATGCATTATTTCTTCTTATCTAAATAAAATAAAATTAAAATGCAGTTAATAAAAATCTTATAATTCATTACTCATTGAATAAAGGCTCTTTTGCGACAATAATAATTATATGAATTTATGAATAACAACAATCTTTCTCTATAAAGTTAACAGTTTTTTTGCAAAACATTTTATTATACAATATTTTAAATAGATCACTAAAAATATTTTTTTAAATAAACAAATTGCAATGGATGCGGTGTTTCAGGAAGTAAATTTTAATGCAAATAGTATATAGGATTCATGGGTTATTTTTATCTTAGTGTACCAAGAAATCTGTAAAGGATTTCAGATGTACCCGTTTTGTGCTGGCAAATGTGTTCACGGCACTTGCCTCTATTTTAATATATTTTGTACCTTAATAAATTCTCCCGGCACACAAAAATGTTTTTTATTCACTTGGCAACGAAGTACTGTATCATAATATTATTTTAAGACTCTCGATTAATCATGTAAGTACAAATATATTTATTTTATGTGTGAAAAAGCAAATAATGTGTCAAACGTCATTATTCCAATTTCCAAAAGTCATATTACTGTATTTATGGTGACCGACAACTCAACAATGTGCAACTTCGTCGCTCCGTAAACTAAAGTAGACAAGAGTGGGGAGGCTACGAAGCACCGCACAAAGAGGAGACCGATTATTCTATCTCATTCTCTCGCGGGCTAATCCTATAGATGTATGTGTTTGTCTCTTTTTACTGTCGCTTTTTTGTTTCATCGAGTTTAAAATCACAAAGGAGCTAAAAAAGTTTTCACTTTAAAAAAAACTAGGTTAAATAGGTTACGTTAGGCAAGGTTACAGGCTTTTTTTTCATCACTTTTCAAAGGGGCGTTAAAATGCCACTTTGGTGAGTTGTCATGGAACCGTAATTATTTACAGGAAATTATTGTATAACTTATTTGTATTGTGAGGAATGCTCATCAAGCTGGAAAATATTATAATAAAACTCAAGAATATTTTTTCCATATATATATATTGTATTTTATAACATTAGAGAGAAAAAACATTTCTCTGAATATAAGTAAGTAGCAGTCCTGGAGAAACAACATAAGATAGATATATAAACAGATTTTATAAATATATAAACACATCTGGTAAGATAGTACAATTTCCAAAAGCATCATTATGCAAAAAACAAATAAGGTAATATGAGAATAGGCGGGCTACTCGGCTTTTACCCTGGCACACTGGTAGTAGGTAATAATAGGTCAAGGGGCGGCACACATGATGCTTTGTAATGTTAAAATTTAACTTCTAAACATCATTATGTTGGCTGCCTGATTATTGGCATTGAAGTCTCATCAAGTACAATGATGCATTTTTGCAAACGGTCGGGGTTGGTAACATCATATTTTGTATAATAATAACTAATAGTTAATATAATATTTTGCCCAGTCATCAAAACACACTAAACAAATGACTATATTTTAACAGATTCATAATATATTTTATGGTACAATAATAATTTTGCATAACCAAATGAGATTTTGATAACTATGAACGTTTTCTGATCACTTCCGTCGGTGTGGTTTTATATTGTTTATAAACAAATTCCCTTAGAGTGGCCATGGATTTAGCAACAGTCGGGTCACCACGGAGATGCGAGAGGGACTCCAGAACGGCTATGGCCAGGTAGGCCTCTGTTCTCGTCGGTATCGGAGTTTCTCGTGCTTTCGGAAACTCTCTTTCCAGCTCCTCCAAGACCTCTTCATCTTCCTGCTCCCCTTTGACGTCCACGAAATCCGGGATATGCTCAATCTCCGGAGCCTCGATGATAAAATTGGCAAATGTTTCTAACGAGTTATCCACATTAGCAAAATCCTCAAAGTAAAGCGGACAGTCCATGAAGCATTGGAGCTCCGACCATTCCTCAAACTCTTCGGGAATAGTTTTGATAACTACGTCCAGGCCGGTATTATTGCCCAAGCCACATTTCAGGAATGATTGGGAGATAACTTCTTTATCCAGGCTTCCCCATGACACCGCCATGTTCCTCATAGCATCGAGGATACTCCATTTTCTAATTTCTGTTATCGGTACACCTTTTTTTATCTTTCTCAAATAATATTGCACTAATCTTTTCCGATAGAGATGTTTTAAGTTAAGGAATATGCCTTGCTCTAAGGGAAGAAGAGTGAAAGTGAGGTCGTTAGTGGGTAAGTAAAGAATGCGAATATAATTCAGGGTTAAAGTTTCATGGTTGTGAACACTGGACCGGTCCATCAGAAGAAGGATGTGCCTGTTCTTATGAGACATCTGTTTCTCCAAATCTTTTAACCATGAGAGGAAGATTTCTTTAGTCATCCAAGCGTGCCCGTCAGACTTATAATGCAGCGGGGTGTGAGGTACACCCTCGAGGCATTGCGGCTTATTGTACTTGGCGACCATCACAGGCTTGAGCTTCTCCGTGCCGTTAGCGTTGCAGGCAACCAACAAGGTCATCCTGTCTTCAGATCTGTTCCCTTCGAAGCAAATATCTTCCCTGATTTCTTCTATTCCATCTGGCGTCAGATTATAAAATAATCCCAACTCGCCGCATGTGAATATATTTCTCAAGGTGTATTTTTCCAGAATAGGTTTCACACTATCGTAACAATTATCTCCTGTACCGACTTCTTGTGGAGGCTCGTGGATTTTGGCACTAAGTGAGGTGATATCGTATCTGTTCTGAAAGCGCTGAAGCCAGCCATTAGAAGGCTTGAAGTCTAATCCTCTTCTAAAGGCTATTTCTGCAGCCTTTTCCCTAACTAACATTCCTGAAATAGGTTCCTTGTTATTTCTTGTCTTTTTATACCAGGTGATCAGTTCTTTCTCCAAGGTGTGGTGTTTGGCACCTCTCAGTCTCTTCTGCTTGTCTCTCCCTTCAGCGGCCGCCCTCTCGAGGATGGTGCGATTCTTTAAGAACGAGGCTAACGTGGAGATAGGTATTCCATACTCTCTGGCTATTTCAGTTTTGGGCTTATCTCTAATGTCTACTGCATAAATTATCTCTAGTTTTTTTGAAACAGTGAGATCACTGCTCCTTCTGATGATCCTGTTAGCATCGACCTTCGTGGTGCTTGGCTGGGTTTCCATAGCCGAGAAGCCTCCGGGAAGGGAGACTGTCCGCAAAATAAATAAAATGATAAACCTTGATTAGCAGCTCACTTTCCGCGTAGTTTTAACGGTTTATAATGTCCGATAGTGTCCACTCACTGCACTCGGTCGCACAACAGGAGATTCACAAAGTTTTCCTGTAATAAAAAGTATGAAGTCACCGAAACTAAAGAAAGACGATTTCATTTTTAACGCGATTTTCTTTCGATTCGAGGGGAATTGAAGTACTGTGGTGCAAACGCCTGTTAAATAATAAATTGATAGAATTTATAGTTAAAAAGCCGGTCTCAATAAGAGAGCAAAGACCTTAGCCGGATCTAAACAATAACATAATTCTCACCAGTTTGTCGATGTTTTATCGTCCAGGACATCTTTCCAAGCTGCGAGCAAAGACTCGCGGTACTTATTTAAATTAATAGACATTTTTGAGATTGAAATGACACATCAATATATCGGAATTCAATACATCAGCATAAAATAGCACTACCTATCTCAAAACCCTTCAAGCAAAAAACTCGCCCTCAATCCGACGGCAGACATCTTTGTCGATGGTGAACCAGAATTGACCAGAATGAAGTTATAAAATGACATTTCAAAATCATAGAGTAAAGCGATGTCGGTATTTTAAAATGGTACTGTCACATTACGCTATAAAGCTCAAGGCATTTCTGGGCGTGACCTATATCACAATATCGCTCGCCATGCAATCTTCGGGCCTTGTACCAGACAGATGTTGTTATAAGTGCGGGCGTGGCGATGATGATATGCCGTGATCTGCTAACCAGGCGATATTTGAAAATGATGCGACCCCCTCTCTTGCCGCCATTCAACATCAAAACTTTGGAATGAAATACTGTCTAATGTTGGTCTACTGTCTATTCAAATATCGACACCATCGCAGTTTGCAGTGAATGTATAAATTAACCACTCACAGCGAATGGTTGCTGCACAGTTAACCGCAAAACATCACAATTGACCGAATTATAAATGAAAGGGTTGCCCACTTGTGTTTGTGATTATATTATTTCATTTGAATTTTATTCGCTGCTTGGCCAGGGCCGATCCTGATCCAAACCGCCTTGGCTCCTTGGCAAATCGGCGCCTGGAGCGGACTGCTCCGGTTGCGTCTACACAGGGCGGACCCCGGACTATGGCAGTTCCCTACTGACGCTATCTCCTGCTGTTGGGAGAGGAAGATTATAGCGTCGTACGACACTACAATACATAATCTGTTAAAGTCCATGCCAAAAAAAAGCTTGCTACATGCGGATAAAACATAATATGGTAGGGCCACACTGTGGCCAACTTCAAACGTTTGGACGATTGTATGGAGGGGTAGTTCGTGCATGGTTCGCCTTCGAGGCGATCGGCGATGGTTGGTTCGTGCGAGTTCGCCCAACACATCAGTCAACGCAATATTATTACGGGAGAGTGGTATTTGTATTGTTAGTGAAATTATAACGACTTATGATTTTTTGGTATTTAATTAGCCAGGGAATGGGATATAATTTAAACATGTAAGCGGGTATTGGGCATTTTTCATGCAACGTCCCCTTCATCCCATGGCTTCAAATTGTTATCGAAAAGCTCCGTCCAGGATCTTTCATGACTTGAAACACCTCTTAGCTCAATTTTTATTAATTTCGTTGTAGTCATGAAGTATGGTGAATGTGACGCTAGAGTTGGCCAAAGGCAGGTACATCATCAATATGAAAGACGAAAAAAATGAATTACGGACAATGTGTACTTATTATGAAATAATAACAAAAAAAATAGCATTCCCACCATACAAACATACTGCATTCATTTAATTTCTGTTTTGTTTTCATTTTTCAAACTAACATTGAGTAGGATTTGGAAATACTCGTATTATATTTAGTTCCGTTGAATATACTGATGTAATTTAAATTTTTGAAAAAAATCTATTTTAGAGTCTGTCAAATAAGAGTAGAAAAAATAAAAACTGGAACTACGAAATTTGTAGGCTGGCAACACCAATTTACCTGTCAAATATTATTTTGAAGTGCAATGACACTGATGATACATAACACGGTATACACATTTAAAATTACTTTTTTATCATAAAAAAAATCGAAGAAGCACTGTTGTTAAGTTACCTACAATGAAATAAATTTGATTAAATTGTGTTTTATAAAGTGATTGGCTTTCATTTAAATTAACATAAATTTGAATTTAACAGTAGGTAGAAAGGAAGAATCATTAGCGGTGAGTTTAGTTACACTACTTTTAGATCTGAATGAGTTAAATATATTCAGATCTAAAATTAGAGACATGATCTGAAGCCTGGACAACGCTAGTAAGTACTTAAGCTAATATTAAACAAATGTGAGCAGTGAACAATTTCTAAAGTGTGCTTTATATTTTATTACAAAATCGTTATTCTTCATTATGTTAACACACAATTCCAAAGATATAATAACAATATACTTATACGCAATTCTAATTTTGAGATCAGTGGAATGAAAAATATATTTTTTCACTTTCATGCCTTTTTAATGTTTAATAAAAATGTTGGTTACACGGCTTTAGATTATAACCATTATTATATTTTTAGTGTTGCCATTTGTACAACAGTGGCGCCCTCCTATGTTTTCTACTCTTATTTGACAGACTGTACGTCTACAGCAAGATAGTGAATTTACATTGAATTTTGCAACAGAAGAGGCTATACATTATTATTTTTATCATGTATACTCATATTATACATAGGAATGAAGCGCCAGTTTGCGTTAAAACAAATACCTTTATCTTTTGATGTCCCTTAATGGTACTGACACACATGCTCATAAATGAGCATGCTCATCAACTGTACACAGTACACATTTACTCATAAATGAACATGCTTGGTTTGAGCGTATTCACGAATAAGCATGCTCAGTCAACAATTGAATACACGTTATAAGCATGCTCTTGTCAAATAAATGTCAACAAATAGAGACAGTTCCATACACCCAGAACTAAACAAAATAATATTTGCAACGCAATTATTTAAGAATCTTCTGGCGAAAGAAAATAAAACGGTTGATATGGGTCCAAGATCTCAACAAATCCGAAAATGACTAGGTACATAATAGAAAAGCTATTTTAAATAGAATGTGGTTTCATTTTGGAGGTAAAGGAACTTTTGGGAATTTGAAAATCTATTGTGGGTATTTTTTTGGTGACCCTGTGTTCCTAATACATTTGTGATTCCCATAATAAATCACTAAAGCAAACCGTGCTCATTTGAGCTCAAATGATCATGCTCAATACTAGCGACTTGACTGACGCACATGCCATTGCTCATTAGTAGCATGCAGTGGCGTAGCTAGCGTAGGTGTCATCCGGGGCGGATAACGTGGTGTCACTCCCCCCCCCCCCCCTCCCTCCCCCACCCGGCCCCCCTCGCTGCCCTACTGGTAGCACGCTCTCTTGCTATCAATGAGCATATCTGTCCGTACAATTTTCCTTTAACTTTTCCTAAAATTTTGTTTTTAAGATGTTGAATTTGGTCATAAGAGCAGGTTAATGAGTCATACGCATTCCGATAGTCAATCAATCTGATTTTTTGTAACCCTTTCATGGTGGGTTAATCTGTTTACGCAATAATATTATTGTTTGGGTGCAAAACAAGTTAAGGGCTAGCGACACTATCGGAGGCGTCTACTGATATCTACAGGAATTCCAAAAACTGAAAAAATCGAACTAATATCTATGAGAACCAAAGTGTTGACGAATATCTACAGCTCAAACTGTTGACTAATATCTATGAGAACCAAAGTATTGACGAATTACAGCTCAAACTGCTGACTAATATCTATGAGAACCAAAGTGTTGACGAATATCTACAGCACTGGCAGAGGTTGGATTTGCAATTATGTATAGCATGTTGAAATAACGTACTTAATAATTGCGTACGCAGTTTAAAAAACTTAATTTATGTAAGTATGTATGTAAAAATCCCTAATATCGGACTATTGGAAACATTTAGCTGATTGGTCCAACCTACGCTCTGTAGATATTAGTCAACACTGGGACCGTCATAGATATTCGTCCGACCTTAGCTCTGTAGATATTAGTCAACACTCTGAAGTTCGTAGATATTAGTTCAACATATGAGCTGTAGATATTCGTCCGACATACAGGCTGTAGATATTAGTATCTGGAGTCGACACTATCAAGCCGCTTGGCTCAATCACGTAGTTTTTTGTCTATGGCTAGAGTTTTGACCGCATTTTGACCGTCTCCGGAGGAAGCTTGTCACTTGAGCCAAGCATTGCGCAATAATCTACGTGCTTGAAGCTAATTTATATTTTTTGGGCGTAGACAACAAATCATAGGCTTTCGACTACCGAAAATGACAGGAAGCCATAGACAAAGGAGTAATATGTTCAAATGCCTTTCGAAAGAAATATCGTCTATGCATAGACTAAGCTTGGCTCAACGGCTTGAAGCGCGCGTCAAGCTGTTGAGGCAAGCATCCATAGACATTAACGGAAAATAAATTTACGCGCTTGCCGGCAAGCCGAGTGGGTTTTTTGGTATATTTATGCATTCTGGCAAGCATTTGTCTTTGTCTAGATGTGATTTTCGATAGTTGGTTTGGTTTATTTATGGTTGACAGTGAATTTTGTGCGGCTGAAATAAAATGGAATTTAACAGAGACAAAGCCTTCTAAGCTCTTGGGTTAGCTTTGTATTTTAATAAAAATAAAAGAATTTGGTGTTAAGAATGGTACACTTTGAGATCCCGCTTTACTCAAATAGCACAAAGCGTATTACAGGCAACAGCACCAAATGATTACATGCATTTTTTTTTCAAATAAATGACCGTACTTAACGACGCATTGTTGTATATTTCCGTTGATATTATGAATAAATTTTATAATTAATATTTTAATATAACATTAATTGATAAAGTTGATAAAGGAAAATTATTTATTCCCCATTTCTCAGATGTGCACAAGACCTAAGCAACTTTTTAAGTCGGTCAATAGCAGATACATTATTATTAAACAACTAACTGGTACCCGGCAAGCGTTGCTATGCCATTCAAAGAAATAAATTGATTCTCCCTGCATGTCCTTTCCCGTGTATCCCCGTTCTCTTCCACCTTCCCCACCTTCCCCTTCCCTCGTGTCTTCCCTCTCCGCAAACTCCACCTTCCCCCTGACTTTCCTCCCTGCAGCTAAAATATATGAAATACACACATTTTCATTTATTCAAATTTCATAACGCCAGAACTTACCATTATATATAGCCGATGTTACTCGCTCATAATGTAGCTTTCTATTGGTGAAAGAATTTTTCAAATCGGTTCAGTAGTTCGGTTCAGAGCCTATTCAATGCAAACACACAATCAACTCTTTCCTCTTTATAGTATTAGAAAGATATGAAAAAAAAAAGAAAAAAATACTGGCAGAACTGAATAATAACATTATTAATCAATAGCAATTACAATATTGACGGTCGGCGTAGTCCAGCGGTAAGGCTCTTAACTTGCATTCCGAAGGTCGCGGGATCGATCCCCAGCGTGGCAAATACATTTTATTGGATTATTTTGTGTTATTTCACAATTTATTCAATTAAAAAATAATATATAGTATATTTGCGACGCGTTCCAGAGTGGAAGATACTCTCAGTGTCGCCCTGATGTAAGACCACCATTCAGAATTGAAACGTTGCTTGAAATGGCATTAGCCGTGTTTGGTGCCCAGATCTGAATAGCCACGTACTTCCCCACCTTCCTCTTCCCTATCTCATTCCCTTCCCCACTACCTTCAGCCTCACAACATACCCCAATTGGTGATGCCATAGTCTTACTGGCTCCAGACGGGAGCAGCTGAGAAAAATAAAAATAAAATATTATTAAACAATAACAGAACCAAAAATAAAATACTTGCAGAACTTAATAAACATATAATACTAACTGGTACCCGGCATGCGTTGCAATCCCATTCAAAGAAATAAATTAAATCTCCCTGCATATCCTTTCCCGTGCATCCCCGTTGACCTCTCGAGTCCCCTTCCGAGATTACCGCACAAGAGTCCCAACTGCTCCCGTATAGAGCCAGTGAGACTATGGTATCCCCGATTGGTGTATGTTGTGAGGTTGAAGGTAGTGGGGAGGGTAAAGAGATAGGGAAGAGGAAGGTGGGAAAGTACCTGGCTATTCAGATCTGGTCACCAAACACGGCTTATGCCATTTCAAGCCACGCCCTATGGGTTAGCTATAGTATCGCGTTGGCAGAAATCCCAAAAGTCAAGTGTTCTTTCCAATAAAATAAGTATGCTAGTTTTGAAGTTCATTAAATGCTTCATAATTCCCCAGAAGCTTGGCGCCCTTGTCGCGATACCGACGGAAAGGGATCAGTTTGAACTTGACCTTTATGCGGGTGACCGTGTCAGTTTTTGCAATCGCGTAAACTTCAATACTTTTTAAGTGTAAAAAAAGCAAAATCTATCGAGTGTCCAGATCCAATTCAACATGGATACGATGTCTGGTGGTATGTGCTTCTATTATATTATAGTTGTTTTTAAAAATCTCATAGGATATGTCAACAAATTAAATTAAAACAAACACCTATTAGAATGAAATATTTTTTCGTTAATATTTTTAATATTGAGGCATATAGTTAAAAGTTCTTCGAGATTCCACCGTATTTTTATTTGTTTTGTATATTTTTTATCTTAGCTACCAGATTAAATTATAAGATGTTGCTTTAGTGTACAACTTTTTTAATTATCTTACCTTAAAGTGAGTACTATCAGTTTTCATAAAAAACAGTTCTAGTCTTATAATCAGTGTGTTATGTTATATGTATATACAATTTCTGCGGTGATTCACACGAGATTCGAGTTAAACTTGATTATGAAGACATATGAAGAACTCTGGCATTAAGAAATTTGATGAAAAACTAAAATTCCTGAAAAAACATCTCGTAGATAGACATCTCATCTTCTAACCTTCTGAATCAAAAAGAACTTCTTAATAAAATAGCTGTATTTTGTAGTAAATTGAAAACCAGATGGTTGAAGTATCGCAGAAACTATGACACCTTAATATTAAACAATAAAGAATGGCTTGAAAGGCATTACAAGGAAAGAATTACAAATTTCTACCAGAAATAATAAAAACAAAAAACGTGTGATCACACGAAACATCAAAAACTATGATATTGCGATCTTAAACATCTAGTACTGAGTTTACCTCTGCTACCCATATAAGTTTTCAGTGGGCAGGTAAAGCAAGAGCATTGACTGTAGTCAAAGAAGTCACATTTAAGTACGCCGATCAGACGAAAGAAGTATAGAAAAACTTTTACCGATTAAACCGAAAATAAAAAGGTATTGATTGATGATGAAGCTCTTCCTTCGATTGTAGATGCCAATCTTAGACTTCACCAATATAGTTTAATAAGGGAAAAGAATAAAATGGTATTTCCTTCCTATACAATTGTACAAGGAGCTAAGAAAAAATGTTGCCCTTTAAGCAAATGCATACATTACTTTTTTACTTTTACATTATACTTTATATTTTATAGTTTACACTTTTACTTTATACTTTCATTTTATACATCATAATTCTATTTACTACTCATTACCTTAACTCCTTTCTTTTACCTTTTGTTTTTATATTTAACTTTACATTTATATATCACTTTCTTATGTTATTGTATTATAATATATATAAATATAATTATGTCAATGGCACATGTTGTGCCGTATGTTTTTGAAATAAATAAATAAATAAATAAATAAATAACGGTCACGGAATCTTCAGTGAAGATGTGAAATTACAACAATAAATTGCTAGATCACATTGCTGAACGCTTAATACAAGTTAACAGCCCGTCATCGATTCTCTGAGTGAGATTTCGTCAGATTCAGTTTTCTCCAGCTTGAGAAAAATGAACAAAAGGACAGTGAAAACAATTCCAACAGAAGTACTACAAATGCTTAAGTTACCAGACCCTAATCCGACTACCGGGAATGATTCGGTAGTTGAACCAAGTAGTGATGATGATAGTATATTATCACAAGATGACGGAGACGATCTATTCTGTGTATAACTGTAAATAAATAGCTTGTGTAATGAAATGAGCTTTATTACTAATTTAAATTATCTTATATTTTTATTATCTTATATCTTATGTTCAAACTGATTGGTTCAATGCATCTTGATCATATTAACGTTCACGTACCATTTCACGTACATATTTACTGGGTGGGTTGCACTTGGGTCGATTCCCTTCATTGAAGCACCTTGTGATATCCAACATTTTTCGTTTTGTTGTCGTTAGATATCTTCACAGTTCCACCGGGCGCGGCGCATCGAGAAAAAATAAGCCACCATTTCCATCATCAACTGCCTTCATTAACGTATCGTGCACTTCCTTCTGTTGGGGGTACAACAGTGGTACATTCGTTCAAACTGATTGGTTCAATGCATCTTGATCATATTCACGTTCACGTACCAATTGTTGATTGAAGGCATCATTCATTGTAAGTTTCATTGCATTCATGAAGCGTCGATCTGGCGTTGTTATTCCTAACTTGACTAACAAACTGCCGCACATGAGGTAACACATGTCTTCGATCAAAAACAAAGCCTGTTTATGTATATCCTTATTCACCTCGAGATCAGGATTCCCTGAACTGACACGAATTCGATGTAAAATGTCTTCTGACATGTCATCTTTGTACTTGTTCCATAGTTCACGTGGATTCGATGGGAAACATGTCGAAATAATGATAGCAAATGATGTGCGTATCAGACTGGAGATGCAGAAATAATTGCTTCAGTGATTGTCATGTCCCAATGAGTATCGTTTTCAAGCAAATTGATCTGCTGACATGCAGCACGAATTGTTGGGCACACTACACCATTGACTTGTGATTCAAACGATGTCGGCCCCCGAACATTCACCAGCAACAACCGAAAGTAGAAGCATTCGTTACTTTTTACATGAACTGTGTAAATGCTACCAAATACATCAGTAGAACGCACAACCGGATGATCAGTAACCACATCGCCGGGCTTCCAACGTGGAAATCTCTTCGACAAAGCGTTCGACAAAGTGTAATAACATGGCATCTCAGAGTAGAGCAACGTCCGGGCAAACAGATCGCGGGTAAAGTTCGGTTTATGGGCCAAATTCCTAAAAAATAAAACTAGTTATTTTTATACTAATTTGGGGTCGGGGAATCCGAATCTGAAAGAATTAGGCGGCGGCAAGCAATATTAACTGAATTACAGGACTTTAAAAAAATTTATACACATACAGGAAAATAGCCATTTTGGAAGCATTTTGATTCCTAGAAAATTAAACTAGTTATTTTTATACTAACTATGGGCCGGGGAATCCGAATCTGAAAGAATTAGGCGGCGGCAAGCAATATTAACTTAATTACACGACTTAAAAATTTTCTATACACACACACATGAAAATAATCATTCCGGAAGTATTTTGACACATGTAGTACAAAGATCATAGAAAAACACGATAACATAGATGTTTTTACCACACAAAATTAAGTGTTGCCATTAAGCAGTAATATTTATAACGTAAAATAACATGTTTATATTTTAAGTACTTATTTTTTATAATTGATTCTCAAATATTTTAGGGAGGTACACCAACTAGTATTGTGGAGTTTTTATGCCTTGACGCGAGTAGGCGTTATAAAGGGGCACGTTCTTTTGTATCACAAACCATGTTACATAAACCCGGCGTAGCTGCTAAACTACTTGAAAACAGGGATGTTTTTTTGCCGTGACGCGAGCAGGCGGTATAAAGGGGCACAAACCATGTTACACAAACCTAGCGTAGCCGCTAAACTACTCGAAAACAGGGATGTTTTTTTGCCGTGACGCGAGCAGGCGGTATAAAGGGGCACAAACCATGTTACACAAACCTAGCGTAGCCGCTAAACTACTCGAAAACAGGGATGTTTTTTTGCCGTGACGCGAGCAGGCGGTATAAAGGGGCACAAACCATGATACACAAACCTAGCGTAGCCGCTAAACTACTTGAAAACAGGGATGTTTTTTTGCCGTGACGCGAGCAGGCGGTATAAAGGGGCACAAACCATGTTACACAAACCTAGCGTTAGGTTAGGGACGCGAGCAGGCGGTATAAAGGGGCACAAACCATGTTACACAAACCTAGCGTAGCCGCTAAACTACTTGAAAACAGGGATGTTTTTTTGCCGTGACGCGAGCAGGCGGTATAAAGGGGCACAAACCATGTTACACAAACCTAGCGTAGCCGCTAAACTACTTGAAAACAGGGATGTTTTTTTGCCGTGACGCGAGCAGGCGGTATAAAGGGGCACAAACCATGTTACACAAACCTAGCGTTAGGTTAGGTTAGGTTAGGTTAGGTTAGGTTAGGGACGCGAGCAGGCGGTATAAAGGGGCACAAACCATGTTACACAAACCTAACGTTAGGTTACGCATTTTTAAGACTACGAATTTTCATACTTTTGGTTTAAGAATACGCCGTTGAGATAGTCGTAATTCATCAGGTTAATGTGTTATGTGAAGAATTATCGTGTCGGAAATTATTGATATAGAGATAAATATTTTTGAGAGCTGGTAACACTGCCGGCACATGTTTTTGTATATTTCTTGTTTTTCTATGATCTTTGTACTGCGTGTCAAAATACTTCCGAAATGATTATTTTCATGTGTGTGTGTATAGAAAATTTTAACGTCGTTTAATTCAGTTAATATTGCTTGCCGCCGCCTAATTCTTTCAGATTCGGATTCCCCGGCCCATAGTTAGTATAAAAATAACTAGTTTGATTTTCTAGGAATCAAAATGCTTCCAAAATGGCTATTTTCCTGTATGTGTATAAAAATTTTTAAAGTCCTGTAATTCAGTTAATATTGCTTGCCGCCACCTAATTCTTTCAAATTCGGATTCCCCGACCCCAAATTAGTATAAAAATAACTAGTTTTATTTTTTAGGAATTTCGCCCATAAACCGAACTTAAGCCCAGATCGCATTGGCCAATCGAAAAGAACCTGGTCAATGTTGTTGCTGGAGGTGTTTCAGCACGTTTGGCAACAATCGATGTAATGAAATAAACTCGTTGATCATTCTCCAGATGCATCGCCAAATATACAACAATGGAATGTCGTTCATGAATGGGGAATGAGAATATACGTCAAATCGCCTCATTGTAGCTCACAAATTTGATAGCGCGTGATTTCATCGTTTTTTATTTGTAGTTTTAACGCCAAAAACCGCCATATCGCTGACTTTTGTGACAAATTTGCAGATGAATTTGATTGACTTCACCGAATTGCAATAGGTACCCCACGTCACAATGCGTCTTGAATGTTTTGAAAAGAAGTGGCTGTTTTTCTGGAGTTGTGCAAATATATGTTCACCATTTGTCCCATTTACGACTGTTGACATTTAGTGTGTAAGAAAGAGAGGCAGCGTTCTATGTTTAAGAACAAAAGAAAACAATTAGCACATTGACATTTGACGTTTTGAATTTTTGGAATTCAAGCAAACTTCAATAGTATACCTACCTACCACAATATTCCTGCAGCTCTTTCAAAAGATGAACATTCGTTCCATATTAAATGTATGAGGAAATGAATTTTCGTCATAACTTTCTTTTTCGTGAATTTTTGAGATGTTTTAATAGTTATTATTCTATCCGGGCGGAGACAAATCCAACAAATCAAAGATCATCAAAATCAGCCCAGCCGTTCTCGAGTTATAAATAGTGTAACTAACCCGACTTTGTTTTATATATTAAGATTAATTTTATTTAGTTTATAGAATTGTTTCGTGATGCGTAAAAATGTAACTAAACTAACTAACTAACTAAACATCACGCCGTTTCCCGCAGGGGTAGGCAGAGAGGACGGACCGCCAAACAACTCGGTCTTGGCACACACTGCTTGCCTCGTTCACATTCATAGATCGTCTCGTACATGCTCTTCTATTATTCGTGCCATGTCTTTCTCGGGCGTCCCCGACTTCTTTTACCATTCACATCTGCGTCATATATTCTCCTTACACTCCTTTCCTCGTTCATTCGCTCTACATGCCCAAACCATCGGAGCGTTCCTTTCTTGATCTTACTCATTACGCTTACATCAGCCTTGCATTATTTGTGGATCTCCTCATTTCTCACACGATCATACATGGTTTTACCACACATACGCCTCAGAGATCTCATTTCTACAGCATTCAGTCTATGTAACGTCTGTGTGAATATGTATGAGAGCAAGCGAGATAGCATAGCTAGAAGTACGTCCTCTTTTGCGTTAGACAGCTCCCTAATAAATACCAGTACAGAATACTGTTACTCTCTTCATTGGTGTACTACCCACTAAATACTTCGTCCTTCATATGTATGTCCGCATATCTGAATTGGCACGGCCACCACAACTGGCTCAGATGGACATTACAATAATTGGCGCAGCCGGTAGTAGCTGGCATCACAATTGGCGCAGCTACGGAATTAAAGAACCTGAAGGCGAAATTTAACGGAAAGTGATAGTACGGAAGAGAAGAAATTGTTGTGACAATAGTATAAAATTGTTGCATGAAGACGCACGTAGGAAGACGCCATCTCGTATGTCTACATTCAAGAAGAAGTGCATTAGAGCCGAAGAAGACGGTGACAAGCCGACCATCTACGGAAGAAGCCGGAATCTGGGGCAAGGGCTTAGATTCTGTCGCTGCAGCTGTACAAGCGGGACCGGACAAAGGACTGGATTCTGTCGCTGCAGGGAGACGGACACGTGCAATCAGCGGTCGAAGGGGGCGGCTGGTGACGGAGTTCCGGACGCTGAGTGGGGAGACACTTTGGAGCGGCGAGGTCGTCGGTTCTGGAGCGTATTCACCCGGAAGCGCTGAGATAAGTTTTTAATTACAATATTTGTTTCAGCTCTTATTCCCTATGGATGCGATTTGCCAAAGTCTGGGGGCATTCTGTCACAAGACAGGAGTGTGGTCCCTGTTCGAGGAGAGACTGGACCAAGCTTTCATTTTATATGATGATAAAACTTTGTCACCTGAACGTAAAAGAGCGTTCCTCTTAAACAATTTCACCGAAGATACCTTTTCATTGCTAAGTGATTTATGTTTTCCAAAAAAAGTGTCGGAAACCTCATTTGAGGATTTGTGTAAATTTCTAGATTCCCATTGTAAGCCCATTCACAATATATTAGAATCTCGGGAAATATTCTATAAATGTAAACAATCGGCTAATGCATCCATTAAACCGTTCGCCGCGAAGCTTTAAAATATTAGTTTGTCATGTAACTTTGAAGCAAGATTAGAATCGTGTTTGGTGTGTTCAATGAGAAAATGAAACACAAACTTTTTATGGAAGGTTTAAGCAAGTCATTTCTAAAATGCGTTAATTTAGCTTCCACTTGGGAACATGTCTTAGGTATGGAGAGTGCAAAGTCGAATTTAAATACAGTTCATAATTTTGATAAATCTAGGCAGGTAAGCCATTATAAAGATAGTAAAGTGCGTAGTAAGTCGCCCCATAAGATAAATAATTATATGTCATGTTTTATTTGTGGAAGGAATAATCATTTGCAAAAAGATTGTTGGCACAAGAAGTTACAATGTAATATTTGTAAGAAGGTAGGTCACATTAGCTGGACTTGTAAAAATAAATCACGTATTAAATATACACGCTGGTAAGGAGCGCGATAGCACTATTAATACCGTTAATCAGGGTAATCATAATGATCCTATGTATTTAAAATTATGCGTAGATAATATTATTTTGAAAGTTATGGTCGATACGGGAGCCAGTATAAATGCGATTCCGCACGAAATGTTTAATAAGTATTTTAGTGAAAAGGAATTACTTGTGTGCGATAAAAAAATATTCGGGTACGATAATAATTTATTAAAGGTATTGGGTAAAATTACGTGTAACGTGGAATTTAAAAATAAATGTGTGCCGACCGAATTTATAATAATCGATAATAGTAGCTCATGCATTGTAGGTAGAAGTTTTTTCAAGTGTTTCGATAGTACATTAAACGGAATTAATCTAGTGAACAATAGTGTTATGGATAATAATATTCGTGGTATGTTAAAATTAAAGTATCCAATGAGTTTACAGATAAACCGGGTAGATTGAAAAACTACAAAGCTAATATTGAGGTTAGGTTGGATTTTAAACCAAAGTTTGTTAACCCGAGACCCATTCCGTATTGTTTGCGTGAACAAGTTGGATTAGAATTATTAAAAATGGTGAAAGATGACATTATTGAGAAAGTTGAAATTAGTGAAATGGCGAGTCCGATTGTTATTGTAAAAAAAAACGATGGTACGATTAGGATTTGTACAGATTTCAAAAACACTTTGAATCCAATGCTGGCACCTTTAAAATTCCCGTTGTCTAGAGTAGAAGATCTATTTTCTTCGTTAAATGGCGCGAAACATTTCGCGAAAATTGATTTAAAAAATGCTTTTTCTCAGATTGCTTTGAGTGAAAGTTCAAAAAAACTTTGTGTTATTTCAACTCACATCGGTTTGTTCGCGTACAAAGTGTTGCCTTTTGGGCTAACAACAAGCCCGGCGATTTTTATGCAAGTGATAGCTTCTATCGTCGGTGGTTTAAAAAATGTGCGTGTGTTTTTAGATGATATATTATTATTCGGTAATTCGAAAGAAGAGTTAAATTCGGTTGGTGACGCGGTAATTAAGAAATTAAATGATCATGGACTGACCGTAAATGACCAAAAATGTTATTTTTATGTACCGGAAATTGAATACCTAGGTTTTAAAATCTCTCAGGAAGGTATAATGCCGCTAGAAAGTAAAATTGAAGCAATTAAGAATTTGGCAGTTCCGAGGAATGTATCAGAACTTAGAAGTTTGTTGGGAATAATCTCATATAATAGAATGTTTTTACGGAATATATCGGACACTCTGTCACCTCTCTATAATTTATTAAAAAAGGGAACCGTATTTTTGTGGTCGGAAGAATGTAGTGATGCTTTTAATTTTGTAAAAAAACAACTGATGTCAGAAAGAATTCTAGTTCACTTCAATCCTAGTATCCCTTTGAAACTCTTTACGGATGCCAGTAATATCGGTATATCAGCAATACTTTGTCACAAATATGATAATGGGATAGAGCGCCCAATCGCATTTGCGAGCAGGAATTTATAGGAAACCGAACGGAAATATTCAATTTTGGATAGAGAAGCGTGTGCAATTTAATTGGTTTGAAAAAATTCTTTCAATACTTGTATGGAAATAAATTCATTCTATCGTGCGACAATAAACCGCTTGTACACATACTTGATACTAAGAAGCAAGTACCGATACTTGCAGCGAATAGATTGCAACGTTACGTGTTAATATTGCAAACGTTTAATTATAGTATAGAGTAGTAATAATAATATCGAGGAATACGAAGATAACCATTATTTCTTGGATCTGATTATCGATACGGATATCGATAGTTTGGAAATATAACAGTTAAATAATATTTCTGTTGAAACGGAAATAAATCCGGAAATATTTAAACGGAGTTCGGAGAAGGATTTAGTTTTATCAAAAATTGTCAATTATTTGAGTACAGGGTGGCCTGAATTTTTTTTTTAATAAATTCTGATTTATTAAAATTTTGGCATATTAGAGATAAGTTATCAGCTCATGATGCATGTTTGTTTTATGATAGTAAACTGGTAGTACCAATGGAATTAAAGGAATCAGTTTTGAAATTTATTCACCGTTCGCATCTAGGTATTGTGAAGTCGAAAAATTTTGCACGAAATTATTTTTTCTGGTTAGGTATAAATGCTGATATTGAGAAAGAGGTAAAACGGTGTACTAGGTGTGCAGTATGTTTACCTACTCCTTCCAATGTGCAATTGGCGAGTTGACCAGTGAATAATTTTGTTTGGAATCGGATTCATATAGATCATCTGGGTCCGTTCGGTAATAAAAAAAAAATTGTGGTGGCAGACGCTACCACAAAGTGGGTCGATTGTCAAATGGTACCTATGGTAGATTCAGTTAGTGCAATCAAAATATTAAAGAAAATGTTTTCTAACATTGGTATACCGGAAAAAATTGTTAGCGATAATGGAACTGCTTTCACGTCAGCTTCATTTCAAGAATTTTGTCGTGAATTTAATATTGCACATGTGACGTCAGCAGTCCAGCACCCGGCTTCGAATGGTTTGGCAGAAAACGCTGTCAAAACAGTTAAAAACTATTTAAAAAAATATTTGTGAATAACAGATTTCCAAGGGATCTGGAGGATAAATTACTGTTATTTTTAATTGATATTAGGAATAAACCTTCGTTATGTACGGGAGTTGAACCTAGTTTGTTGATGTTAGGTAGAAAAATTCGTTCAATTTTTAATACGGTTGTTCCAAAAATGAATAATGACAAGTGTAGTGACTTTAAAAAATTGATGATAAAGTTAAAAATAAAATGGTAGCTAGTCAAAACAGTCAAAAAAATATTACCGGGGAAGAAAATTTAAAAAATTCTTTGATTTGGGATCAAAAGTTTTGACCAAAGATTTTAGAAATAAAAAGAATAATTGGATTTTGGGTACAATTATCAAAAGATTAGGGAGTAGAACCTATATGGTTAAAGTACATTCAACAGGCCAGGTTTGGAAAAGGCACCATGATCAGCTTTCTGATAGAAAGGTTAGGTGGGGGGAGAGTGACTATTCTGATAATTTGTTGGACTTTGGTCCACTCTCAGATGTGGACAGGACCATAACTAATTCCCCTGTTCTTTGCAGATCGCAGCCACCATGGGAAGGGAGACTGCGTTCCAGACCTCAACCACGCCCATGTTATTCAAAGTGAAAAAAAAAGTTTGTATTATATAATTACATGAAGAAAAAAATGTATGTAAAATGAAATATGTAGTTATTTGTTTTGTATAAGTGTTAGTAAAAAAAAAAAATACATATATATATATGATCCATGTAATTATTGTTTAAGTGTGGGGGTGTAATGTCTGTGTGAATATGTATGAGAGCAAGCGAGATAGCATGCTTGCGAGGATCTAGAGCTAGAAGTACGTCCTCTTTTGAATTAGGCAGCTCCCTAATAAATACCATTACAGAATACTGTTACTCTCTTCATTGGTGTACTACCCACTAAATACTTCGTCCTTCATATGTATGTCCGCATATCTGAATTGGCACGGCCACCACAACTGGCTCAGATGGACATTACAGTCTACTTTCATCCTTCCTCTGCCAGTTCCATGCCTCACTGCCATTCATCAGGGTAGGTACCAGTACTCCATTATGAACGGCTAGTTATGCGTCTTTGGACAGTTTTTTCTTGGTGCCAACGGCGTTCAGTCCTCCATTAATAGTTACCTGCATTCACCCTTCTTTCAATATCTTCCCATCTCTCGTAAATATACTTCCCAAATAAACAAACTCATCCACCTGCTCCAAGTATTCATCATTCACAACTATATTGGATACTGTATTCGTACTCTCTCTTTCAAATACCATGCTGACTTTAGGCTTACTTACATTCATCATTAACTCATTCTTCATACATACTTCGTTGATCCTTGACACGAGAGACTGTAGATCTTCCACACTGTTAGACATCAGCACCGCATCATCAGCATACAATAAATAAGCAACATACTTTCAGATTACTCAATTTCGCGCCCAATCCCATCTCTTTCAATTCTTGCATACAATTATCCATGCATATGATTGAATAACCCCGGCGACATTACGCAGCCTTGTTTAACACCTTTTGTGATGTCAAACCAGATTAAAAAAATATGTATATGACTAATTTTGAAAAAAATCTGTTCTTTTATGTCGAAGAACACTAACTATTAATATACATGGGTTCCTATTTTATGATTCTGCAATTGTTTCGAAAATGTAATTAATTTCAAGAAATGGGTGATCTTAATGAGTGAAAGCCAATTAAATAATTTTAAAAATATACAAGTCTACGAGTTGTCTACGCCCAAAAATATCAATTCGCATCAAGCTCGCCGCCAGCACGTAGATTATTGCGCAATGCTTGAAGCAAGCCACAAGCTTCCTATGTAGACTGTCAAAACGCTTGGCTCAAACAAAACAGGTCGACGGGGACGCACGGAAAGGACATGCAGGGAGAATTAATTTATTTCTTTGAATGGCATTGCAACGCATGCCGGGTACCAGCTAGTATTATATATTATTAAGTTCTGCAAGTATTTTTTTGTGTTTTTTTGTTTTCTTATTGTTAATACTGTAACTGCTATTGACTGATTTAAAATATTGTTTAAGTTTTGTGAACATCTGAGAAATGGGGAATAAATAATTTTTCTGTATCAACTTTATCAATTAATGTTATATTAAAATATTAATTATAACATTTATTCATAATATCAACGGAAATATACAACAATGCGTCGTAAGTGCGGTCATCAGCGCTGACTGGGGGGGGGGGGGGAATTTCGCAACTTCTTCACGTATATGTATGGAATGCAACTCAATTGCAAAGCTTCACTTGGTACACGATATGAATCGGCAACTTATTGTTATATTGATGACCAAAACTGGTTTAAATTTAACTAAATATGCGGTGTATCAAAACTACACTCAGAACATAAAAATTGTTTTTCTTTGATTCTAGCGGCACTTACATTCTGACCACAAAACAGGTTTTAATTAAATCTGTATGCGGTGAATTAAATCTACACTCAGAACATGAAAATGGTTTTTTCTTTAATTCTGCCAGCACTTACATTCTGAACACAAAACTGGTTTTAATTAAATCTGTATGTGGTGAATTAAAACTACACTCGGAACATCGGGGCGGAGGAAAATTTCGCCGCACCCTTATTTGGGTACTTCAAGCTGCGTGGGGGGGGGGGGGGGGGTGTATATAGAAATCCATTTTTTTTATTACGACCTATTTATATACGATCCGGATTTTTTTAAAGTTGATTAATTGATACTCCAGAGTTGAATGATTGATACTGCGTTAGAGTCCCCAAGTAATAGTTACGAACGCAACAATCAATTTCTCAGAATTTTACAGCATTATGTAACTCAAATGTAACGCTTCACTCGTGCACGATGAATCTGCAACGCGTTATTTAATTTATCGTTGAATTCTGAACGCAAAAGTTCGTGTGCGGTGAATTAAAACTACACTCAGAACATGAAAATGGTTTTTCTTTGATTCTAGCATTAAATAAATAGTCTGCAACTAGAATTTATAACAGAATGTTTTCCTTCATTATGTGTCAGTAGATGAATCCAACTGGAATTTTACATTCTGTACTGGTTTAAATTAAATCTGTACCTGGCGAATTAATACTACATTCAGAACATGAAAATGGTTTTTCTTTGATTCTGGCAGCACACACATAGTCTGCAAATAGAATAATATAAATGAACTTCAAATAAAAGGATGTTTTCCTTCGAAATGTGTCAACAGATGAAACCACAACTGGAAATTTACATTCTCAACACAAAATTGGTTTGAATAAGTCTAGATGCGGCGAATCAAAAGTACACTCAGAACATGAAAATGTTTTTTCTTTGATTCTGGCAGCACTTACAGAGTCTGCAACTAGAATTGTATAACTGAACTTCGAATAAGATGTTTTCCTTTGAATTGTATCAGCAGATGAATTCTCCAATGAAATTTTACATTCAGAAAACAGGAATAACAAGAAAAAAATATCTTTAAACTTTTGCCTGTCAATGTTTGCGCACAAAATTTCCGGTTCTTCCCATGCATTTTAAATGTTCATTTTTATTGTTTTTTTATCATTTTGCCATAAACAAAATTGTTCTAAAATCTAGATAAAGTAATTTTTCCGACGTATTTATTCGAACATTATTGTTTCTAAATATTATTTTTTTACATTGGAAATATGACTCAAAAATACACGCCTGCGAATATTCGAATTAAAGCACCTAAAATAGAATAAACTTTAAATTTTAAATACAGATTCCTTTTCTTAAAAAAATGTAATAAAATTGAATCTTAACTTTTTATCGCAATCACAAATTTATTTTAAAATTAAATGTGAGGAACATAGTTTCACAATTATATTTTAAAATTAAATATGTGGGACAATTTGCGTCTCTTGTGATTAGATGGGTAAATTAAATCTGTATTTGGCGAATTATAACTACACTCAGAATATGAAAATGATTTCTCTTTGATTCTGGCAGCACATACATATTCTGCAACTAGAATTTTATAACTGCACTTCGAATAAAATAATGGCCTCTTTCAAAATGTATCAGCAGATGAATACACAACTGAAATTCATTCGTTAATACATTCTGAACACATTTCTGGTTTTAATTAAGAATGAATCTGTTTGCGAGTTATCAGCTTTGATTAGTATTACTCTCGTATAATATGGTTTTCCTACGAATTGCGTAATTTGCAGTTTAAAAAAATATAATTATTGATATTTTTAATAAATAATTTTTTTAAATAGTTGGATTCGTACACGAAAGTATCGCAGACATTTTCAAATATTGATTTGAAATGATTTAAATTTTTCCTAGATAATATTATTATTTATCGTGAAAATTTGCCGCCCCCCTTAAAAGTGCCACCCCCCTCAAAAGTGCCGCCCCCCTTAAAAGTGCCGCCCGGGGCGGTACGCCCCCCCCCCCCCCACCACCGCTACGCCACTGATACAAAGCTAACCCAAGAGCTAAGAATGCTTTGTTGCTTGCGTCAACAGCTTGACGCACGCTTCAAGCCGTTGAGCCAAGCCTAGACGATATTTCTTTCGAGAGGCATTTGAATATATTACTCCTTTGTCTATGGCTTCCTGTCATTTTCGGTAGTCGAAAGTGATTTTTGTGCGAGATGGGATCTATGAAAGAAAAAGAATTATTTGTTATGTTATAATAAATGTTATAGGTATATTAATATAACATTAACGTAATAATGTTATTAAATTATATTTACATTAATTTAAAATTAAAATCATATGGATTTATACAAATTATTTTTTATTTTTTATTTTAGTTTATTTAAGAAACAAACAGTTAAACATATTTTAATAAGAAAGTAACATATTACATGATTGCATTAACCAGCGAAGTTTCCGCTACAATTTATAATATATATATAAAAACATGGAATAAAACATTAAAGAAAACATAAAGTGGTAGAAAAAAAAGAAAAATATATATATATATACAACAGAAATGAAAGAAAAAAACACACACAAATTAAAGCATATGGGATATATAAATCATCCAAATATTATTATTATAATAAAAAGAAGGAAAACCAACACAATGAGAATGAAAAAAATAACACGCAGCAGGGGTGGAGAGTTCGTAATTAACAATTTGTTTTATTTTTTTCTATTATGGATTTAATAAATTGGCCTGAGGACAAATGGAAAATATCAGCGTCGTAAAAGATATCATTGTATTTTGTGCACGTCCTTCGGAGAAATGAATGTTGTGTGTAATTTGTTTTTGAGTGTGGGATGTGGAATAGTTGGTTTGATCTTGTGTTTCTTATTGGACAGTGGAAATTAATGTGTTCTAGAAGATAGCTGTTGTCAACAACGTTGTTAATGATTTTGAATAAAAATTTTTGGTCGGATATATTTCTTCTATCTTCTAAAGTTGATAAATTATGGAATGTTAATGAGTCTTTTAGGTTTTCTGAAGTTCGAAAGGATTTAAAGTCTAGGTGTTTCAATATATTTTTTTTAAATTCTTTCTAACCTTTCAATATTTACTTTGTATTGGGGATTCCATATGACTGATCCGAATTCTAATATTGAGCGAACAAAAGAGACATACAGTGTTTTGATTACGTGTGGTGACCTAAATGGTTTGGTCACTCTTATGATGAATCCTAGAAGTTTGTACGCCCTGTCACAGATGGAATTTATATGTGTTCGGAAAGACATTCCGGAGTCCATTATTATTCCTTAGTCCCTCACTTCACAAACAACATCTTTTTATCTCTACGTCATTGATTTTGTACGGGAATATTAGGGGTTTTATGCTTTTGGTGAATGATATTGTGTTACATTTTTCCAGATTAAGGAACAGTTGATTGTTAGCACAATATATTCCAAGCCTATTGATATCATCTTGCAATTCTAGGCTGTCATTAATATTAGTGATTTTTTTGTAAATCTTAGTGTCATCAGCAAAAATTTGGAATTTGGAATTTTTAAAGCATTTACCTATATCATTGATATATAAAATAAACAAGAGAGGTCCGAGATGTGATCCTTGCGGGATTCCTGAAGGTATACTGTAATAACGCGAGGAGAAACCCTTAGCTCTAACTGCTTGACTTCTGTTTGTTACATATGATTTGATCCATCTGAGAAGGTCACCATTAATCCCGATTTTTAACAATTTCTTCAGAAGCAGGTCAATGTTAATTTTATCAAAGGCTTTTGAAAAATCCGTATAGATAGAGTCTACTTGATTTTTACCACCCATAGAATTTAAAATAAAATCTGTGTATTCCAGAAGGTTTGTCTTGACCGACCGTTTTCTGAAAAAGCCGTGTTGATTTTTAGATATGATTGTTTGTACCGCCTGAAAAAGTTGATCAAGAACTATGTTTTCCATGATTTTGCTGACAATTGGGAGTTTGGAGATGGGCCTGTAGTTGGTAATGTTATTTTTGTCCCCGCTTTTGTGGATTGGTGTAATGAGTGCTTGTTTCCAGGCGTTGGGGAAGTTGCCTTCTTCAAATGACATTTTGAAAAGCAAGGAGAGAGGATAAGCCAATTGGTCCCGGCATTTTACATAAAATATGGATGGAATTAAATCAGATCCCGCACTTTTATTCGGATCAAGTTTTTTTAAATAATTAAGTACACATGATTGATTGAAGTTAATATTGTGTATATGTAGATTAGAGTTGTCGTCATCATTCTCACAGTTTATAAGATTGAGGCGAGGGTTGGAATTTTCTACAAAAACTGATCTAAAATAATCACTAAAATGGTCGCATATGGATTGTCCATCATTGCAGGAAATATCTCCAAGATACATTTGCTTTGGTAAATCGGAAGAGGATTTCTTTGATTTAACAAATGACCAGAACTGTTTGCTGCACTTTTTTTATTGAATCTTCTGCCGTCATAATGAAGTTTTCATAACATTCTAACGCGATCTTCTTTTGACGATTTCTCAGTACTGAAAATGATTGGTAGTCAGCCAGGTTCTTGTATTTTTTCCATTTCTTGTGATATTTTAATTTCTCTTTTACAATTTTAATAAGTGGTAAAGTGTACCAGGGGGGAAACCTTTCTAAATTACCGTAAATTTTTTTTTCGGGGATATATTTGCGAATAATGTCATTTATGATATTGTAAAAATCTAATACGGCTTTTTCGGTATCCTTACCTTGAAATTCGAGTTTCCAATTTATTTTGGATAATTCATCAGTGATTTTACCGTAATCACCTCGGTGAAACATTTTAACTGTCCTAGATGAGCTGGAGAGAGACGGTACAGTAACAGGTGATAACTCTATGTCTAATGCTCTGTGATGTGAATCTTCAGGCGTCAGAGGTTCGGTACAATGGGTTATACTACATTTTGAAATATTTGTCATGATTAAATCAAGAATTCGTTTGTTTGTATTGGTTATAGAATTGAATTGGTGTAGTTGGGTGAATGAAAGGAAGTCTACCAAGGCACAGCTAATTAAACACAAAAACAATAAATACCTATTTTGTAATTATTTAATCTAATTTTTATAAACGTTTTACGTGATATGCAATATGTAAAATCATCACTCAGGTACTTATTTGTCTATGATTACGTCTACGCCCAAAAAATATAAATTCGCTTCAAGCAAGTAGATTATTGCGCAATGCTTGGCTCAAGCGACAAGCTTCCTCTGGAGACGATCAAAATGCGGTCAAAACTCTAGCCATAGACAAAAAACTACGTCATAAGCCGAGCGGCTTATGCTACGTCCAGACTGAAGCCAACCTTCCAACTCCGAACTTAGTTCGGAGTTGGAAGGTTGGCCCATCGTGTGGTCGCTGCGGCCAACCCTCCAGCCCCGAATTCCGTACTCCAAAATGGCGGACATGAAACAGCTGTAGCTACGCTGTATCTTTTTCAGTTGCCTACAATTATTACGTACGTATAATCATATAATTATATACACGACATGTTTTCAAACAATTGTTTTACCATTCTCCGTAATAATATAGTCATTTTAATAGTACGCGGCACGGTGTGGACAGCTGCGGCAGGCTGGTTCGTGTGAGTTGGCCGTCGGGATCGCCTCGAAGGCGATCCCGGGCCAACGCGAACTCCAACCTTCCAACTCGAACTTCCAACGCACGAACACCCCTCCACACGATCGTCCAAACGTTTGAAGTTGGAACGTTGGCCGCAGTGTGGGCTTACCAATATAGTGTCGCTAGCCCTTCAGAGAGTCAAGCATAAATAAACCAGAGTCAAGAATGGACAGCCACATAGACCCATAAATAAATGCAAATATACTTAAATTTTGTTAAGAGATTCCGACACTATCAATAGCAATTTCTTTCAAGCACGTAGTTTTTTGTTAAGCTGGCAACACTGCGCGTAGTTTTCGTTTGAGCCAAGCGTTTTGACAGTCTACCGAGGACGCTTGAAGCAAGCTACGTGATGGCGGCGAGCTTGATGCGAATTGATATTTTTTTTTAAATTATTTATTTGGCTATCACTCATTAAAGGTGATCTTGGCCATTTCTTGAAATTAATAACATTTTCGAAACAATCGCAGAATCATAAAATAGGACCCCATGTACATTAATAGTTAGCGTTCTTCGACATAAAAGAAAAGATTTTTTTCAAAATTTGTAACATTTTTTACGCATCATGAAACAATTCTATAAATTAGATTAATAAATTAATATAAAATAAGAATTAATTGTTTTTGTGTTTTATTTGTAGAAATGCATCTGATTTTTCTCTTAAATTAATGTAAATGTTATTTACATTAGGTAATTAAAAAGTAAAATCAGATGCATTTCTACGTTTATAATTATTGTTTTTGTGTTTAATTTGTAGAAAAATCAGATGGATTTCTACAAATGAATCCCTGTTTCCCTTGGTCACGCTATAACTTCAGAATCACTTTACCTATTTCATTCATCTTTTTTTTAGTTTTCTAATACTTTGTAGAAGGTTCTTCCGGAAAGAAAATTGGAGGGAGGGGAAGGAATTGAAAGTTTTTTTTAAGTCTTCCGATACTTTGTGGAAAGATCTTACGGAAAGAAAAATTGACGTAAGTAAGGCTCTTGACTCGTAAATCGAAGGTCGGGGGATCGAATCCCGGCGTGTCAAATAAATTTTATTTGATTAATTTGTGTTATTTCACAATTTTTTTCTTTAAAATAATATAAACTATATTTGCGGCACGTTCCAGATTGGAAGATACTCTAAGTATCGCCCTGGTAGACCACCATTCAGAATTGAAACGTTGCTTGAAATGGCATAAGCCGTGATTGGTGACCAGATCTAAATAGCCAGGTACTTCCCCACCTTCCTCTTTCCTACCTTCTTCCCCACCTCACTACCTTCAGCCACACAACATACCCCGATCGGGGATACCATAGTCTCACTGGCTCCAGACGGGAGCAGTTGGGACTCTTGTGCAGTATTCTCGGAAAGGGACTCGGGATGACAACGGGGACGCACGGGAAAGGACATGCAGGGAGAATTAATTTATTTCTTTGAATGGCATTGCAACGCATGCCGGGTACCAGCTAGTATTATTTATTATTAAGTTCTGCAAGTATTTTTTTTTTCTCATTGTTTAATAATATTGTAACTGCTATTAATGTTATTAAGTATTCAGTTCTGCAAGCATTTTTTGTTTTCTTATTGTTAATGATGTAACTGCTTTGACTGATTGAAAATATTGTTTAGGTCTTGTGAACATCTGAGAAATAGGTAATAAATAATTTTCCTTTATCAACTTTATCAATTAATGTTATATTAAAATATTAATTATAACATTTATTCATAATATCAACGGAAATATACAACAATGCTTCGTAAGTACGATCATCTATTTTGAAAAAATGCGTGTAAGTAATCATTTGGTGCCGTGCCTGTAATACGCTTTGTAAATGCTTATGAGTAAAGCGGGATCACAAATTGTACCATTCTTGACACCAAATTCGTTTATTTTTATTAAAATACAAAGATAACCCAAGAGCTAAGAATGCTTTGTCTCCGTTATATTCCATTTTATTTCAGCCGCACAAAATTCACTGTCAACCATAAATAAACCAAACAAACTATCGAAAATCACATCTAGGCATAGACAAATGCTTGCCAGAACGCTTGTAGACTATCAAGCGGCTTGACGGCCAGCACGTAAATTTATTTTCCGTTATTGTCTATGAATGCTTGCCTCAACAGCTTGATGCGCGCTTCAAGCCGTTGAGCCAAGCCTTAGTCTATGCCTAGAGGATTTTTCATTCGAGAGGTACTTGAACATATTACTCCTTTGTCTATGGCTTCTTGTCATTTTCGGTAGTTGAAAGTGATTTTTGTGCGAGATGGAATCTAGTAAAGAAAAATAATTATTTGTTATGTTATAATAAATGTTATATATTAATATTTTAATATAACATTGACGTAATAACATTATTAAATTATATTTACATTAATTTAATAGAAAAATCCGATGGATTTCTACACATTAAACACAAAAACAATTAATACCTATTTTGTAATAATTTAATCTAATTTTTATAAGCGTTTTACGTGGTACGTAATATCTAAAATCACCACTCAGATACTTATTTGTCTATGATTTGTTGTCTACGCTCAAAAAATATAAATTCGCTTCAAGCGTTGCGCAATAACGTAGATTATTGCGCAATGCTTGGGTCATGCGTCAAGCCACCTCTGGAGACGGTCAAAATGCGGTCAAAACTCTAGCCATAGACAAAAAACTACGTGATTGAGCCAAGCCGCTTGATAGTCTCGCTAGCCCTTTACGTCGCGGTCGGTATCTACCTACAAAGCGCTGCCAACTACACAGAAACATAAATAAATTGCGCCAAAATTCAAATCTTATCCCAACGATAAATAAATCGATTTCCTCCATCCAAAAGGTAAACGAACTACTGACATTGAGGTGAAATAATATTATGTGTGAGTGTATTAACATTGCGGAGGTTTATTGCGTAAAATATTGATTTCATAATATATGTACTTTTCTGCTTATGTAAATGTATTTTTCTATTGTGGACAAACGATAGTTATGTAAATCAAGCGATGTTTCATTGCTCATTTCATGCTCCATCCAATAAATCACAGCATCAATCCATCATTATCATAAATCATAACCAATTACCAATCCATTACCTAATAGGTATATCAACCTAAAATAAGACCGAAATGAAAACAAAACACTTTGCAAACATACTTCATGCTTGTTATGTATATGAATTGATTAGCTAAAATAACGTAGTGCGTTCGGTCATAACTAGCAACACATAATAAAATATCTCGTGATAATTTTGTTCTCCATTTCAATGTGTAGATTAAATTTTTAAATGCTTTTGTCATTTTAATGGAATTATGCTTTATGACTTTGTTATTTTATATTGTTTGTTTTTCAAACTTACGGTAGGTACATACATATATATATATATATATATATATTAGTAAGGTTCACACTTCTCACGTACCTATTATTTGCTAGGGATTGGTTTATTTATGATTTGCTGTCTGACTTACTAGGGTAGGTACAGGATAGTTTAGATGTATTTTAACAATTTATTATTATATTTTAACAAATAGTTTAAACAAAAGGTACGTTTTTCGATAAGTTGGATAGTCGTCCGAGAAGTCTTAAGACCAAATTAATTATAAATAATATGACTCTCGTGATCGAAAATTTTGGTACTCCGCTTACTTTTAAATAAGTCCGAATTATTTAAATAATACACTTCGTTTCAATTTAATTAGTAGGGACTTGCAAGAAACAATTATTTACGTCGGGATTATTTAAGTTTGAGAAACATGCAGAAAATAGGTTATTAGGTGCCCAGTTTGAGTAATTTATATAATTTGTGCGAATTTAGATAGAAGCGGATTCTTTTCAGAAAATGTCGCAATCATGACGTCGAAGTCTGTGTTATATAAATAATTTTTAAGAAGCGATCGGAGTATGGAAATTTTACAGAAATTAATATTTTAATTGGTCTTGGCATGCGATTCTTGCTTCGTTCACGTTCATGCATCGTCCTATAAGCGGCGTTCTGTTGTTTCGACTCTTGATATGACTCAAGCATTTGAATTACTCGGCCGTGCCAACTAACAACTGAACTAAGCCAACATTTCAGACAGCTTCGGAGGTGTCCATGTTCATGGTACTCATCATCATCATCGGTGTAGAAACGTAGGATCAAGAATAATACCCATGTTGTATTATAATAACGGTGGATGGTAGGTATAATACTTAAAAAATCAATCGCAATAAAGTTATGTTGAAAACTTTTAATATAATTTAAAATACCTAAAAACCGCTGTAAATTTTTTCTCAAAAATAATGATAAAAACTGTACTATTTTAGCAAAACGTACTCTAGAATAGCACAAAACTTCTAGAAGGAACCAAAAAGGCGCACCCGGACGGACTGTTGCGTATTGCTTTGATGGTATGTGGGATTTTGTGTTTGGGATCAGCACCAGTGTTGCCAGATAGATGGTTATTACCTCGTTTTTATGGGATTTTGGGTCTTAAAACGAAATCAAATATGACATGTTTTTTTTTGTCTTTTTGAGTGAGATAAGAGGGAAATCCCGAAGCCAGGAATGTAGTTCTTGAACTTTAGTACAGGTTTCCAATGACTCTTTAACTAATTATTATCTTCGTCAATAAATATTAAGAATGCATACTACATGTAATAATGTACACAAAATTAAACGAAAATATCACGTAACTTTAATTAGTTACCTACACTAACCACTATAAAATGTAGATTGTTTTAAAATTGGAGATATGAGAGAATTTCTTCTCCCTTGTAAAGACTGTTCTGAAAATTTTTGTTTTTGAAATTATTTACATTTGAATATTATTATTTTTTTATTAAATTAAATTAATTAAACTTCATAATAGTAACACAGCCTTTTTGATTTTATTTCTACGGGTGATTTAAAAAAAATCTTATTATTCGAAGGAAAATTATAAAATGGTTGTTTATAATAAAGCGTTGTAGATAATGTACTTAGGTACCATTGTTTTCTTTTTTAAATTGTCAATATATAAGCTTACGAAAAACATGGTTTACTTATCATTTAAAACTTGGTAAAACATTATCATGATTTATTTTATTTATTTATTACAGGCTTTTACGTTCTAGTTTATAAGTAGAGTACCACAGTTATTTTAAATACTTCAAAACTGAAACAATAAAGAAAACATAATGCAATTTTAAAAAAAGGGGTATTATGCCGTGTTGCGCTACCTCCTTCTTTAGCCAACGTTTCGGACAGTGTTAGAGTGGACATCATTAGGTTATGCTTATGTATGTAGATGCGATATCGCACCTCCACTCCTTTATAAGCTGAAGTTACAGTATAATTTAAAATGGTTTTCTGCATTTAGGTTTGGTGTAGCCGTCAATTAACGGTATCTTCAACTATTGAGCTTAGCGCCGTCGTCGTTGATAAAGGAATTTTTGTGAATTTCAAATTGCCTCCGTAAATAGGCGTGATCTATGTGTTTTGGGTATTCCCAGGTCGGTTTTAATATCAGATATTAATATTGTATTCTGAGTTATCAGAACACTTTCAAGCAGGTAAATTCGGCCACCCTGACAAATTGGCTATTGGGGAGCATTTAATGATGGACACTGTAACGCTGTTCGGAATGTTGGCTAAAGAAGGAGGTAGCGCAACATGGCATAATACTCCAAAACAAATCATGATAATACTTTTGGCCGTGAAAATCTAAAATCACTCATGGTACATGTTTTTTTTACCCCTGAAACAGGGTGTTTTACTTTTGCGACTAGGCATCACTGATCAGAACCCGTCACAAGTCACAACTCGCCAGTTACCATACGAACGGAGGTGTATTTTAAATATTATCTTTCCAATTTCTAATATAATATTATAAGTGAACATTCGAACGACGCATTCTCGCGCATAAAGTTATCAGAGATAGAAAATATATAGTCAAACTTCTTGTACAGCTTATTATATATCTTTTTTCATTCGCTGAAATAACAACGCGCCAATTTTAACGATTTTGAGGGAAATCCTCCTAACGGACATTTAAAATGTGGTACGTAGACGACGCAGTACAAGAAAAACAAAAACAGCAGGAATATCCTGCAGAAGAACAAATCAACAAGATCGACATTGATGAAGAAGATGAAGTAGTTCTACCCGGGTATGTCTGCTTTTACATTTTTAATAGCGCCCATTGATTGTTGCAGCAGTTAATAATTTTTATCGTCTCTAAATTAATAATAATGTCAAGTTTATGTACCTATTCGCAACGCGAGCTATTAATGACTCTACCTCGCTTATTTGGAATTAATAATACTAGGTAGGTATATACAGAAACTAAGGATCCAGACACCAAGCATCTTTGTTTTTCTTGATCTTCGTTCAGTTATCAATATTCATACAAATGCGTGCAAAATAACGTAAAAATCGTACTTATGCAAACTTCATGGGTTCACATATGTAGAAAAAAATCAAATTTTTAATACAAATAGGTAGGGACCTATCCACAGTATGAAATAACAAGGATATTTAGGTACTCTTTACGAATAATGTAAACGTGCCCATAAATGTATATATCTTGTATGTATGTATATATTTTTAGTGACATTTGCTCATAAATGAGCATGCTTGTTTTGAGCATACTCATGAATAAGCATGCTCAAAGCTAACAATTGAACGCACATGCTCTATATGTGCATGCTCTTGTCAAATAATAAATGTCAACAAATAATCAGTTCAATTCGCCCAGAACCAAAAAAATCTTACTGCTTGCAATGTCATTATTAATTATCATTATTTAAGAATCTTTTGACGGAAGATAAATTCATCCAAGATGTCAAAGGGGGTCACTCACACTGTAAGTTTAATTATTTTTTCATGCAATGTTGTTATTATTATATAGAAGTGACCCTATATTCCAGAGACATTCGTGACTACGATAATAAATCACGAAAAGCAAAGTTTTTCGTTTCCCCACAGGGCAATTTTCGAAGATTTTGCAAAGAATGCGCATGCACAGCTGCCACAAACTGAGATCGGATCGAAATGAGCATGCACATAAGTGTTCACACATACTTAAGAGTACTTCCCCTTCCACTTGTAAATCTAGTAGCGTGCTCACAAATCAACTGGCTATTGAGCTTGCTCAATACTAGCAACATCACTGACAAACATGCCACTAAATAGTATTTGCTCATTAGTAGCATGCTTTCATGTCGCGTCAGTATCATAAAGTGAAAATTTGGTCCTATTTGGAACATAATAATTTGTTTTGATATATGAGCAAACAAACACAAATTATTTATTGAATACACATTCCACTATGAACTATCTTATCTCTAATAGTTCTTCACCCCAAATGTACTAAAATTGTGTAATCATTAAATAATATTTAACTATCGTAAAATCTGTCGTAGTATGATAAAGAATGATCGCAATAAACATTGATGTTCGTATAGTTGATGAGAATTTGATAATGTGGGATAGTTCCATCACAAAATAATTTATAAATAAAATAAATTCTAGTCTTATAAGATTATAAAGAATTTATTATATGTAATCTCGTTCAAATTGATACAGTAAAACTTTGATTATACCGATGCCTATTATCTGGCAATTGGTTATTGTAATATTTTCATTTCAACTGCCAATAATATAATAATACCTACATTAATCAATAATTCCTTTCCAAAAATTGGACCTGATAGGGATGTGTTAATTTAATTACTAACAATTGAAAAAAATTGAACTTGTGCCAATGAGATTCTGATTAAGAATTCTGTACCAATTCATAATATAAATTATTATAAATAATAAAATTGATTTCCGCCCAAAGATTTAATGCTTCATAGAGAAAATGCAGGGTTTACGGCTTAGGGGTCGTCCATTAATCACGTGATGTTTTTAACCCCCCCCCCGTGGTGATATGTGGTGAGGTTTTAGACTAACTCCCCCCCCCAGAATGTGTATTTTTTTTAGTACACAGTATTTTGAAATTTTCAGAATATTATCACGAAAAGTAAATACACGTGATATCACATTATACCCCACCCCCCTGGTGATATTTCGTGATTTTTTCCAAACCCCCCCCCCCCTTTCGAGCCTCATGCGACGACCCAAGGTATGGGATTACAACCAATGATGTTATATAAATAGACTTGCCATAGTCTCACAAACTCAAGATATAATGTGGCAATTAATCAAGACTCTTTTGTTTTCAGCGATTTTCAATAATTTCTTAATTCAAAAGTTATTCGTGTATGATAAAAATAGACGCTTAAAAGAATATGTGCATATGAACGAAACAAAAGATAGAACGCGGGCGGCATTTTCATATTCAAAATTCAAAAGTTCTGTCGGATACCGTCTCAAGGCCGACTAAAGTAGGAGGCCTGGGCACCGGTCGAATTTTGAGGTGTCAAATAGCTATATTGAACAACGATAGTTTGCAAATGGCGTTGATTGTTATTGTATTTGTTGTTTCTGCTGATTTGTATGTTGTTTTACCGCAGGCAAGTAAATAAAGAATCATTAGATTATTATTATAAAAAGTAAATTTTACTTAGCGACGGCATGGCATGGACTTTGTAATTTGGCTGTTGCCCATCCAGACCTGTACTTTCGTAGGCCTTGAGTTCTCTAATGACACATAAAATCTTTGGGCGGAAAGCAATTGTATTATTTTTCTAATCGATAATAATAAGTAATTTGCATGTATTTACAAATGAAATTCCTTCGCTTTTACGACTGTTTACCGTGTAATGGAAACATTTTATCATCACACAGGAGGGAATTTTGGCACTTTTTAATGCAATTTACTTACTAGTAGGACACAACCTTACTCGACGCGTGGCAGTTTAGTACTAAAGTACTAGAAATCGAGTACTCTACAATTGTCTTGTTGTTGGCTTCCCATTTTGAGATTTCTACCCAGCGTCTAAAGTATGTAACGTCTTTGTTTGCAAGCTGTTGTTATTTATTATGGCTTTATTATTATTATTTTATCTTTACTTTTGCAGACCTTTTTAAAAATGGAACTAGCAACTCAAGTTATGTCCTGTGCCGGGATGTTAGAGAAGAATAAACTAAAATATCAGAAGAAAACTATAATTTTTTTTTTGATTAATTTCATTATGATTTGATAAAATTGCAATTAGATTGTAATTAACGGTAATTGTTCGGAACAAACGTCAACGGTTAATACATACTTTTTTTTGATAAAACTTTTAGATTCTTCTTAATTACCATAAAAGACAACTATTTGCATTCGGGGAGGTTGAAAATGCTACATTTTTAATTTTATTTACGTAAATTGAAAATTTGCTTTCACACTGTCAAATCACTCTGTTTGCAGTTCGGAACAAACGTCAACGGTTAATACGCACTTTTTTTTGATAAAACTTTTAAAATTCAGATAATATACACAAGTCCGCTACACAAACCCTGCTTTGCCAGACAAACCATTCAAAAACGTAGGCTGTTTTTTAAAGTAAAGATAACATACACAATCCCGTTACATAACCGTTGACGTTTGTTCCGAATATTTACCTAATTAACTTTTATCAATGCTGCTTTCCAGATTTAATTTATCTAATAGGATCTACTAGAATCTGATAAATGGTTGGGATTTTGAAACTGGTAAGAGTTTATAATTTTTCCAAAGTGGTGGGTAGGTATTATTGTTGGTTTGGTTTATAAGTAGCTTTATTGTACATCTCTTTGACCTTAATCAGTGGTGTAGCGATAAACTCGGCTGCCCCAGGCTAACTTTGAATCTAGAACCTCAACCCTATATAAATGAAAAATGTAAAACTGGATGAAGGAATTGCAAAGAAAGTAAACACTTTTTCATCTATCGTGTCCATGTCCCAATCGATGGGAAGAAGGTTCAGATTCCTGGGTAGCCCATTATGGATCCAGGTCACATCACCAAAAACTCAATATAGGACTGCCAAAATGGCTTGAGTGCTTACGGGGAGCCATGCAGACCGTCTTCTAATCATGTCAGATCTATTTTGATGTATGTGCGCATAGATCTTTTAAACTACGCAACGGATTTTCAAGTGGTTTTCACCAATAGTGATTCAAGAGGAAGGTTTATATGTATAATACATGCTTATTGTAGTAGAGAAAAGCAGAGAAATTCAAATATTCAATTCAGGCAGCGGGCAGCTGGCTGTGGATTTTATAAAGGTTGGGTAATGGTGTTGTGTTTCGTTAGCAGCAACGTGTGGCCTGGTCTGCTAGTCAATAATAATATGTCTTTTTTCCTTTTACATTAGCTCCACACAGGAGGCCCTGAGGAAAATACTTCCCTCAGGGCCTATGTCATCTTAGGGGATGCTGTGTGGAGAGTCTATGGAAAGGAAGGAGAGGAAGTTCTGGGAAGGAAAAAGGTATGAGGGGTGGGTAGGAATCGGGGTCAGTGTGTCCAGGAGTGACAGACATATAAATCCTCCAACTGTGATGCAAGGCGATGGGTCAAGAGAGTCCGACTGGAGAGGTCAAAAGGCTCCCTCAATGTCTTTCTCGATCTGGCCCGCCACGCACTAGTTGTGCAAATGCCTCCGCCGTCAAGACCCGGACAAACTTTACCCCATGGGCACCCCTGCTAAGTCATTAAACATATGGCAGGCCGGATCAGGAGAGAATGATTGAGGGAGTCCCTTTGACTTCTCCAGTCGTACTTTCTCGGAACATCGCCTTGCACCAGAGTGGGAGGGATGGATTCATACGCCTGTCACTCCTGGACTGGCCCCCAGATTCCTTCCCACCTCTAATACCCTTTTCCTTTAGAAGAGCTTCCTCTCTTTCCTTAGACCCTTCACGCATCCCCAAATATGGCCGTGAGGAGAATTATTATCCTCAGGGCCTCCTGCATGGAGCTGATGTTAAAAAAAAAAAATGGTCACCGAGGCGGCGGAACCCGTACCCGCCTACCAAATTACTAGCGTCTATTACGAGCTTCTGGTTTTTGTTTTTTATTGTGTGTCTCTTAAGTTATTCGTAACCCGGTATTAAAAATTTCTAATCGTTTAAAAATTCACATTAATTTATATTTGAAGGCCCTGGAAAGGGCCCTACACTGCCCAGGGCCTGGGCGGTGGCTGCCCGTCCCATCGCTACACCACTGACCTTATTGGAAAACACGTTTGCCCACTTTATCGCCCACAACACGGAATGCATTAAGTTCAATAACAATATCTTATTGTCATCTTATTAGAAGGTCGCGTCACCGTGTTATGTAGTATCCATTGTTTCTTTGATTCTTACAGCTTTTATGTAACATAAAATTGTATTATTTTTCTCGATGAGTAGAAACATAAAATGGTTTAGTAATAATAATTAATTTTTTCCCCACCCACAGCGTATGGAAAATAACATTGTCACGCCTTGGATATTTATTACTTTATTGGTAACCACTTTATAATTGGTTCTTAAGTTGGTAGTCGATTAGTCAGACAACTTCGAAAAATCTAAATTTGAGTTAAATGTGCAGTTATAATATATAAAAGTTGTACCCTTTAGCTTTACTGTAGATTACTTATAAACACCACCAAATCAATAATTATAATGCAGAAAAACTTGGAGTGAAAAAAACAAAAAAATATTTTTCTGGGTTACTAGTAGGAAATTTCAAAATGTCAAACTAATTTACTGGACCGTTATGCTTCCCAGTGTTATTTTATAGCATATTTAATATGTAAAACACAGACATGTGTTGAATATTGCTTTCTCATTATCTTAAACTTAGTACAAATTTAGAGATATCTGACTAATCAACTGGACAGTTGATATGTACATATTATCTACAGTTAGTAATAAGATAATATTTGTACAGCGCCCTTGAGGTGATTTTTTCACAAAAACAACGGATAAGTATCGGATTTTTAAATCTGTACTAAGTATGGGTTTCTTCATTTACACTCTACTTTAGCTTAGCAGTTTACAGTTCCTTTCGCAGTGTATTTGACATTTAAGGCAAAATGGGTTTTTTCACGATGCCAACTGCTTAGGTAAAAGTAAATAGGGATGACAGCATAAAAACTAACCTAATCCCCACATTTTTGTATTGGGAACTGTGTATATATTTTTTTCATGTGGCAACCCACACAATAAATGTCAAACATTGTGTGTGAATTGCTTCATCTATGGTTGCGTTATTTGTTTCACGTTTTAACTAACTAACCATCACGCCGTTTCCCGCAGGGGTGGGCAGAGAGGACGGACCGCCAAACAACTCGGTCTTGGCACACACTCTTTGTCTCACTCACATTCATACATCGTCTCATACATTCTCTTCTATTATTCTGACTTTTGAAATGCCCGACTCAAGTATCTGATTCACTTGATCGTGCCATGTCTTTCTCGGGCATCCCCGACTTCTTCTACCATTCACATTCGCGTTGTATATTCTTCTTACACTACTTTCTTCGTTCATTCGCTCTACATGCCCAAACCATCTGAGGGTCCCTTTCTTAATCTTACGCATTATGCTTACATCAGCCTTACATTCTTTGCAGATATCCACATTTCTCACACGATCGTACATTGTTTTACCACACATACGTCTCAGGGATCACGTTTTAAATTGTAATAAAATTATTAGCAATGAGTAATTCTTTCGAATAACATATCATATCTGCAATTAATGTAGTCAAAAGTCGAGCAGTTTCTTTATGCGAAATCTACATCTTCCATTAGATAGAAATTCCTGCGTTTATTATGTCGCTTTACACGTCGTGTCATATAATTAATTATTAGTTCATCGTCAGAACCTGATGAACCATCACTTGTTGCGAACATAATGATAAAATACTAGCAAATACCGTAAAATAGATAGCAAGAAAATCTCTGAACTGTCACCAAAGTGATATTAAGACAACGGCCGCCATTTTGGTTACCTTTCCTTTCGCATTTGCAGCACCATTGTGGGCCTGTAAAATGTAAGGTGAAAGTAAACGGTAAATGTCAAATGAAAAAACCCATTTCTACGCATTTTACCATTTACTTTTACAAGCATTGCATTTAGCATTCTCGGTAAATGAAGAAACCCACCCTAACAGTGGCAAGCCAAAAGAATGTGTTTTCAATTTCATAGATTTAGTACTAAACTGCAAAGCGTCACGAAAGGTTGAATGCTTTGTAAGTAAATTGCATTAAAAAAGTGCCAGAATGCCCTCATGTGTGATGACTGTAGTATGCGGCTGGCGGTGGCAAAATGAAAATTCCAGAGCCACTCGTTATTAAAGGCAAAACAATTCAATTATAGTTATTTAACCGGTCAAATTTGTTTTATGGGGCCAACAGACGATAAAATATAAAAGATCATTTGATTTTGGCCTATTTCAGCATATAGCTCGCCATACATTCCCAATGTTTTTGCCACCGCCAGCCGCATACTAGATGAGAAAATGTCTTCATTACTCGGCAAACACTATTAAAAGCCAGGGAATAACATATCATTTGTAAATACCTTATTGTTATCGTTTATCATAAATAATACAATTGTTTTCCGCCATGAGATTTTATGCTTTATTAGAGAATTAAGGTTATAAAGGTCAAGGCCTACAAGAGTCTGGGTGCACAGCAGCCAAATTAAGAAGTCAGTGCTGTCCTAAGTAAACTTTACTGTTTAAAATAGTCTAATCACTCTATTTATATGCTTACTGTAAAACACACCATACAAATCAGTAGTAACAATGAGCATAACATCAATTGCCTCCATTTGCAAACTGTCATTGCTCTATTTATAGCTTGATCATTTGACACCACAAAATCTGGAAATTGCAGAACTTTTGAAATAATTCCTATAAATATCAATAACCTCTTCAAACTGGCCACATTTTGGCTAGCGAAACACATGAGGGTGTTTGAAAATTGGCCAAAATGTTGACAAAAATGCTCCAGAGAACATTGTTTTCACATTCAGAAAATATCCACAACATTAATAATGCTTTTTGGCTTGAATTTAAATATCTACTTCTAAACCATTTTGTGTTTTGTAATTGTCAATTTTTATCACACTGTTTTTGCTTTCCTGAAAAGTACTGATTTTCATTGCACTTTTGGCTTGAAATGTTCAATATATACTTAAATATGTATTTCCAAATTATTTTGACCACTCAAAAAGAGTGCGTTCAAAAACTATGGGTTTCCACCCAGCATTGCAGGTTCGATTCTCTTGGCTAAGTCCTTCATTAACACAAGCAATATTTCCCACTATAATGAAGAAGGTATAAGGAATTCAAAAATTATTAAGTTATTCGTAACCTAGTAATGAATTTGTGTATCATGAAACTATTTTGAATTTTTAATTACTAATAATGTTTGTATTTCATAGAAACAAACCAACATCTTTCTGGGACAATGACCGCTACGATCCCAATGTGCGGTCTGTACAGAACGGGAACGCCACCAACGGTGGGTCAAGCGGCTTGTCCACCAACGGCAGTAATTCTCCACGCCGGGAGTTTGACTCCTCCCCCGGCAGCAAGCACATCATGGGCTATACCGGATGCATTCCCGGAATGATGTTCCGGTACGGCAAGTCCTATGAAAGGGCGGCCGATGACAGCATGGTGGAGTTCACCAACAACCAGGAGAAGGAGCGGGAGACAGAGTACCAGCGGAACAAGGCCAGGAACGTCTCGCAGATCTCCTTTGATGATACAGATTCGGTGAAGCCACCACCGCAGGCTAAATACAAAGGTAAATAACCTGTACACCGATCAACAAATTAGCTCACACATCCAATGTGCGTGGCTCGATATTGACATTTTTTATTTTTATCGTTCACTTATCTTTTTCTGACGCGTTACAGTTTTTTTTAATTACAATAACATAAACATATAAGCTATGGAATCATCATATACCGAAATTACGGTCATAATTTACGGTGCAGATAAAATATAAAATTAAATATACAAAACTATAGCTTGAGATGTTATCGACTAAATGGTGGGAGATTGCCGAGCCCTCCGAGAATTGGGGACTTTGATTTTTCATGTTTCTGCATGAAGTAAAGATATTTCTTGAATATTTCAACAGATGTCAATGGAATAAAGAATAAGCCACATTTTAAACCCAAATCGCATACATGTTCGTTCGTCAGTCGCGGGTAGAAAGTTAAAACTAATGCTTTTGTTATTCGCCTGTAATAACATTAGTGGTGCTAGTGATTTGACTGAGCAAATGTTGTAATAATCTGAACATGAGCAGTGTGAGCTGTGTCACTATATGCATCAAAATGTTAATATCATTATAAATTAACTTTTCTAGTGGTCCAAAATGGAAAGAATTTGAAGCTTTGTATTAAAATTACAGCTCAAAACTTTGGATTATAGCGCCGTTTACACGCACACTTCGGAGCGACCGAGTCCCTCGCCACTTCAGGCCGCCGCGCAAAAAAGTAAAGACCGATAGGTTTACAGCGCAGTTCACTGTGAGAATTTTCTGCGCGGCGGCATGAAGTGGTGCGGGACTCGGTCGCTCCGAAGTGTGCGTGTAAACGGCGCTAATTAATTTCATAATACATAATTACTCCTGATTAACCCATTGCATATAATCTATTGAAGTTTTGCCGCCCGAATATCATGAGAATGCAATAAATGCATCGATGATTAATCAACTCTGTTTAAGTGGATATTAATGATTTCATTATCTGTAAAGATGAACAACTTAATTGTTATACTGTTTCATCTTCGATATCGTATCATCTTCAATCTTCGTTATCATCTTGAATCTTCTTTATCTTTAACAATCTATTTTCAATTTGCAGATCACGGAATCAACTCGAGATACCCACCGATAGTGGGCTACACCGGCCACATCTCTCACATGATGGATTCGGCCTGCTCCCTCGGCCACGGCTACCAGAGCGCGGCCATGAACGCCCTTGGGGTCAACGAGACTGAAGAGGACAACTTTAATCATGAGAAAAAAATAAACTTGGACAACCAAGCCGAAGAGAGAAGATTGACCTTGGACAGACAAGCCCACGAGAACGAAAGGAGCAGCATCGAACACGAACGCGAAGAATTCGACAGCTTCGACCGTCAAAAAGAAATCAACTATTCGATTGAGCGAGAAAGAGACCTCGAAATAATGCGTGAACGGGAAAGGGAACACGAGCTTGGCCTAGAAAGGGAAAAGGAAGAAGCGTTGAACAGAAGCATCAGGCATGAGAAAGAGATCCAGGAGGTCGTTGAAAAGGAGATTGCGAAGAAGAGCCAGCATGAGATAGCCGCTGATGCCAGCGTCGAGGAGTTCAGAAAAACCATACACACGGGAAGGAGAATGTTCCACCAGAACTAAGAAATTGATTGGGTATTTGTTTTTTTTTGATTATTTGGTGCCTACAAAACATATTCCATTGAATTTTGTTTTAAAATCTTTAATGTTCATAGTTGCGAAGCGGAATATCTTTTTTTTTCTTAACCGGTGACAGGCCGGAGACGTGCCGCGCGCGCGTCGTATGCGCATGCGCGAGAAAATAATTCAAATATTTGAATAATATTTTCGACAAAAAACTTTTGGTCTGCGATTTTGGCCCTTCTATGTACAGTATTTGTATGAAGAACAGTGTCAGAATCCCTTGCGCCAACATTACTCTATGAGACGCCTAAAAGTTTCATTCACCTTGCAACCCCAGAATATTTTTAAAACGATTTTGTCTATGACATTGACCTGTCAGAATTTGCTGTGAATTTAACCGTCGCAACTAATGCGTGTTCCGCGACTAAAACATCGTAAAACCTATTAATTTACGTAATAAATGCAAGTAATGTTGTTTTGGTAGATAGTTTATTGTGTTGTGAACGTGTTTCAGTCAATAAAATATACAATAGCTCAAAATTAATCAACAAAACATTCAATTCAAAATTCAAAATCGTGTTTTGTTACGAAATTTCCGTATTTTTGCTGGAATTTGCTGGCCTTTGACGGGTTAATCTGTAAAAACTCTTGAACGATGGTGCTCTGGCGTCATGTAATTTGCGCATCTTATTTAGTGGGCAATTACTAGGACAATGCAAATAGTCCTCACAGTTGTTCGAATTCAAGAAATTTTCATCATTAGTGACACAGAGCTTTGAAATGTCCAACTGCCAAAATAAAAGATTAATGGTTTTGTTTTTGAAAAATTGTGTTTGGCGAAGTTGGAAAGTAAAACTAGTACGTAAAACATCTGCAAATCAAATAGTCATAAAAAAAATCTGTAAATTGCTATAATTGTTCTTTCCATATTAACATTGTCCGGAGACTAGTGCTCCAAGCTTGAAGAAACTGGGGAATCTACAACACACATAGAGATTTATTTTTCATCAACCCAAGATTTTTTTTTTTTTCATTTTAATACTTTTAATTTTTTTTTTCTAATTTTTTCGTAACTTTAGGTTTAGTAAACTATTGGAGCCAGGTCCACATCTCAGTATTTTAAAGGAAATTTAACAGATAATAACCCTGTAGCCAGTGATTTTTTAAATTTTATCTACCTAAAAATATTCTAACTTTGGACTCGATTGACAGGAAAATAGAAGCCCAAATCAAAGAAAGTTATACCACGAAATCGACTCCAAATATGACAAAGATTCACCAGTTTTCCGCTTGTATTACTAGTTTCTGAACACCATGTATAATTAGTTTACTTTTACATGTGATAACTAATAAAATTCACTATCTTCATCAGGGGTCCTACTACGATTCAGTGAGCTTCGCAAGTTCTGCACCAACTGCTGTGGACTCGGCTGAACGCAGATAAATGACATGACGACATTACCCTGATAGAATCTAACCTAACCTAACCCCCCCAATCATTAATAATTGTATTGTTTGCGGTGAAACTCTCTTGTAAGGTTATAGGAATCGGAAAAACTTATTTTCTTGGATAACCTTGCATGCGCAGTTATTTAGGTTTTTTTTAAGTTCGTGACTTCAAGGGAATAATAAAACAAAACTTCTGAAATCATGAAAACATCTTAGGGGTCGTCCATTAATCACGTGAGGCTCGAAAAGGGGGGGGTTTCGGAAAAAATCACGAAATATCACCGGTGAGTGTATGAGATATCACGTGTATTTATTTTTCATGATAATATTCTGAAAATTTCAAAAAAAAATACACATGATTTTTTAAAACCTCACCACATATCACCACGGGGGGGGGGTTAAAAAGTTGCTAAAAAACATCACGTGATTAATGGACGACCCCTTATGTGGGGAACCTTATAAGTGAGTTTTTCTGTTTCATGTAACGTCCCTCAGGGAATTCCTGATTACCATTAACAAAAATAGCTTGACACAGATGAATAACCATTTTTTTAATAGCATTTTATAATAATTTTGCAAATGACAGGCACCATGTTAATTAAGCAGACAAAATTACGTAATTTAAGATGTTTAGATACTTTGTTAGAGAATACTGTATTAATATTTGTTAATTTTAATACTTTATTAATCTTTGTTATTTTTAATAATGTATTAATCTTTGTTAATTTTAATACTGTATTAATCTTTGTTAATTTTAATGTCTTCCGATATAATGTACATGCATTTTGAACTATGTACAAACAAAACTTTTTTCTGAACAGTAATAAAATAATATCATTTTGAAGAACCTGAAACTGTCAATTTTACAAGATTGTCTCCTCATGAATACATATTTATAATGTTAGAAAAACTAGGGTCTAATTTCATTCTCAACTATAAATGTGTTCATAGAAATTCAGGTGATGACGGAGAGAAGTATACAGCTACTATGTTTATAATATGAGCTATAGAGTTTTTAAAATCCGACATATTGCTCTTATTTTGAAGGTTAAGTATGTAAAATTTCATCAACCTCTTAGATTTATATGCAAATCAAATCCACTCCACCCGTCACGGCCACGATTCTTTATATAAATAGATTACAGCATTATCCCTAGATAAAAGCAGCGAAACATCAGAAAATGTGAGCTCTGGCATTTTTAAATTTGCATTTTCAAGGTAATTTTTGGCTGGTAACTTCATTTCCATCATGAGCTATGTACCTTTGAAATATACATTTGACTGTCAAAAATGAGGCGAGATGCCGTATTTAATATTTCTTTCAGATTTTTCAAAAGCTTAATACCTAATAATTGTTGTAAAAAAGAGTGTGAAAGTCGGGCATAGAAAAATAGATATTATTTATTTTGTGTGTATTGATAAAACTGTTTGTGAGGAAGGCCGTGCTTTAACTGTCTGTAGTTTGGTCTAGTTTATGTTGTTTATGTGGAAGCCTGTGCTTTAACTGTTTATCCTTTGGTCTAGTTTATATTAATGTTTTACCGTAAAGTTTTTGACAGGTCAAAGTTGTTGGTAAGCCTGATTTATTATTATAAAAGGTGTTCATAAGTAGATTAACGATATTTTTATCTTCCATTTTCTTAAATTTAGAAATTTATTTCACCATCATCGCCATTTATGGAGGCATTTATTAAAGTTGGTTAAAAATATGTAATTATCATTATTATTATTATTACTGCACTGCTATTATACTAAACAAGTAATTATTATTATAAGAAGTACCTGAATGCAAATGAAAACATCCCATTTTGTGGATTCTGTGATTTCTAAGTGTTCAAAGTGAATAATATTAGGCCTCATTCTGATTTGGTTACAAAATTAGACAAAGTCAATAGCTGCTTTTAATATTCCCAAATTTAAGGAATGGCGATGGTTCAAAAATGCAATAAACGTACATTCCTTATCAAGAAATGCTGCAGCTCTTTCTTACACATTAAATAATGGTGAGACAAAAGATGAGTACGTATGTCTGTTTCCTCCAAAGGAAGAAAGTAGTACTTTGGAGGAAACAGACAAACTCTTTTATTTAAAAAAATTGGAGTTAAAGTTGCAAGGCATTTAATCATTTCGCTGCCACTGATTCCCGATCGGGAATGTTAGGTTTTACTTTGTTAAAGATTTAATGATCTGTTAACTAATTTTGTATCCATATTTGAATGAACTTGATGTAGTTTTATCTGTTAAACTAATTGATGGATGTAAAACAAATAGCCGCAATTATAAAAAAAATTCTATTCACATAGCTATGACTGGCATATTGTGATCATTCGGTGGCTACCCCTGTATGCGGATGTCATGTGATCCATAAAATTTTACAAAAACACATTTCAAAATTTGCCGCATGATGTTAATAATTCAATAAAAATACGATTTAATAATTTTATGATGGACACTGTAAAGCTGACCGAAACATTGGCTGAAGAAGGAGGTAGCGTAATGTGGCATAATGCCTCAAAAATAATTTGCGATAATGCATTTGCCCGTGAAAATCTCGAATCAACATCTTCATCGGAGATTCTTTTAAATTTCCTCAATGAAACAAAATCCATTGCAATTCACCAATACATAGTTGCATTGAAGTATATTTCAATAGAATCTGAGCGATTAATTTGAAACACCTTTCGATATGCCCATCATTGCAATGGTGTATTCTGAATGGAATTTTTTTTATTATTGTTGTGGATCAACCCTTTTGCAATAAAAAAAAAAACAAAATATAGATTCTAGTTCAAATAATACAAGGTGCTCTTACACGCTGAAAATATACAGTTTATCATGCTTTGTGGATAAAAAAAAATTTAAACAGAAGGGTCCGACAAGAAACTACCATATATAAAAGACATTTTCGTTGACAATTCCATACTTTATGAAGTAAAATTTCATAGTTTTGTCTTTAACAAACTAGTGGAGGTAATATCTGAAGGCAAAATGAATGTCCATGGTTGACACTCCCAATTGCAGTGCTTCGCACTTGTTTGGCGACGATTCTTCAACTCTGCAAATGTGGCCTGGGGGTTAAAGAATAGTTTGTTCGTTAGTTCCGCTTTTGGTCTGCAAAGTTAACCATGTGAAACCGTATTTTTGTGTGTAGAGGTACCTTGTACTATTTTCATATTATTTGATTTTTTGAGGTTCGTTTTTTTAAAGATTTTATTATTTATTCTGTAATCTACTAAATCACAGAAAAAATAGTTATTTTGATGCCCACATTTATTAAAAGCAATGAATCTAGTTTATGACTAGGTACGTACAGTGAAACCCTCTTAAGAAGTTTTCCAAGGGACCGGAAAAAACAAACTTCTTAAGCAGGAAAACCTTATATGTGGGAAAAATTGGGCCAATTTTGGGCCGAGGGACCGAAAAAACCAAACTTCTTAAGCCACGAAACATCTTAAGAGAGAACTTCGAGGGTTTCACTGTATATGTTAAAAGATCTTAAATCTGTATTCAATAATAAAATATATAAAATTTTACATTAAAACTTATAAAAACATTGCTGCAGAGTTTTATTCTTTTGTACAAATGTCCCGCATATACAAGTCCCGGCGAGAGCTCACATTCATGTCATCGACGAACGTCCCCAGCAAATCGAAGGAGTCAAGATACTGAAGTAATGACGTTATATACGATCTCTCGCTGGGACTAGTTTAGTATTTTTGTCACCTTCAACCAAGAATATATAGACAAGGTGTGTGTGTCTTAAGGCTCTGCAACCGGGATCGAAAAGGAGAGATATGAAATTACGAATGTTAGAGGAGAGCGCTAACATTTACAGCGACAAAATCGATGCGAAAATGTTTAATAAAACACGACTCGTTTAAAATAGAGCAAAGATCTCGCAGGCATTATATTAAACAGCATTTAAAGAAACGCTGTGAATTTTTTCGTACATATGCAACTTATAAAATAACTGAAACAAACATGTTAATAATAATTTTTGGAGCGTACTTTGCGATTTTTTTCTATCGAGGGAATTTTATATAATTTGCGTTTCGGTGGGGGCAAAGTCTAGATATTATCTTGAATAACATATATTTTTTTAAGAGCTTTAAAACTTACCGTGTTTAAGGGAAATATGTAATAAATCGGTAGAAATCTGGGTTACGGGCCCAAGATGAGTTGAAGAAATAAAATGCGTTGATATCTCTGATGAAACTAGCAATGAAATAAAATGCGTTCCATTCTCTGATGAAACCTGCAATAAAATCGGTGATTATTGTTGATAAAAATAGTGAAAAAATATTAAACCAGCGATTAAATACTGTAATGAAATATGGGAAGAAAGCAGTCATGAAACTGACAATGAAATAAAATTGTAATTTTTGATGAAAGCAGTAATGAAACTTGCGATGAAACTAGTAATGAAATTGTGATGTAGAGTAATTAAGTATTTCATATGGAAAGAATACGATAGATGGCGGTAAGCATGTAGCTTGCACCATAGCTCGCCAGATGGCATTGGCGTACAAGAAGGAGTCTCAGGGTCAGACTTGACGAGCTCGACTGGCAAGGCGGCGGAGATTTACCTACCCCCGAATAGTAAACAGTCGTAGCTATCCAGCTAGGTTATTCCAGTAAATAAACACTTTTATATTCAAAGAACCGTATTTAATAATTACTATCTGCCGAGGAAAGGGCAGACATAACAATTGGCGCAGCCGTATAAGTATAATTGTGTGGAAGTTACGCGTGCGAATAATATTTGGTGCTGGACACGGAGGACTAAGTCACTGCTGGAGTGACTTGCAGTTTTGGCAAGGAATCGGAAGAGATTCTGCTCGAGATTAAGGAGCATTTGGTTCCGTGGCTACGGGCTGGATAAGAAGATTTTTGTTTTAGGAACAGAAGTGAAATACCGCAAGGAGGCGATCTGGTTGTGGATCAGTGGATTAATCAGAAGTTTCAAGGTCAAAACGGATCATTGGGTTAATAGTTTCAAGGACGAATCATTGGATTAATCAGAAGACAAGGATAAAACCCAGAGGGAGACCAGAAGAGTTCCTGAGATAAGTATTTTTGCTTCTTTGAGAGGGATTATTTGTTATTGTTTTCTTGTTAATTGTTTTTGCCGATTTATTTGTTGGGAGTTATGGAATCGGGTAGAATACCACCGTTTTGCCATCTCTCCGGAGACTGGGGATTGTTTCGACTTCGGATAGAGCAATTTTTCGTGATCCATGATGACAAAGCGTCTGTGGAGAAAAAACGGGCTTTTTTATTGAATCTCCTAGAATCAGAAACGTTGACCTTACTAATTAATCTGTGTTTTCCAAGTAAAGTAACGGACTTATCTTTTGATAAACTTTTAGCGCTTCTCGACAAACATTGTAACAAAAATCGTTCAGTTTTTAAAGAACGGGAGAATTTTTTTTTAGCAAGACAACAACAAGGCGAGACGATAAGAGATTTCGCGGTTAGACTTCGTTCTTTAGCAACGTATTGTCAATTCGAAACGAGGCTTGAAAAAAACCTTATAGACATGTTTGCAATCGGGTTGTTACCGGGGCGCGCGAAGGAGAAAATTTTCGTAGAAGGGCAAACGTTGTCGTTTAATGAAATAGAAGGACTTGCAGTTAGTATGTCAACTTTGGATAGTACTAATACAGTTAAATCAGAAGTAAACCTAGTAAAAAAACGAGTTACTAGCGATGGGTTCAAGCGAGATCAGCGTAGGGAACGATCGACGAGCCCCAAGGGTAGTTTTAACACGAAACCAGCTTATAGGTTAGGATCAAATTCAGGTACGAATTTTAGATCACCCGTGGGTAGTGTTAAAAAACAGTGTTTTATTTGCAAAAGGAATGATCATCTTTCGTTTGATTGTAAATTTCGTAATGCGAAATGTTTTAAATGTAAGGGCGTTGGGCATTTACAGAAATTTTGCAAGAATAATCCGATAAATCCCATTTTTGAAAAGCACAGGGATAGTAAAGTTTTAGTTGCGTCAATTAGTCCGATTACTGCTGAAATTGAAATTAATAACAAGAAGTTTACGGCAATGATTGATTCCGGTTCATCTTTATGTGTGATGCCGGAGGGTATTTTTAAACGACATTTTAGTTCAATCATTTTGTCACAAGACAAGCGGATTATTTCAGGTTATGGAAATAATCGTTTAAAAGTCGTAGGAAAGGCGATTTTTGATGTGAAATTTAAGGGTAGGAACAAAAATATTAGTTTTATTGTAGTAATAAAAGGAACAGAGTTAATTGTGGGAAGAGATTTTATGGAATGTTTCGATCTTGGGATAACTTCTCAGGAGACAATTAATTTAGTGACGCCGCAAATGAGGAATGGAGAAAAGTTTATTCAAGATTACCCGGAAGTGTTTTCGCAAAAGTTGGGAAGATTTAACAAATATAAAGTCCATTTTAAAGTAAACCAGGAATCGGATCCAATTTTTTTCAATGCAAGGCCGGTTCCTTTTTCTATTAAAGGGAAGATCGAATCCGAATTAAGATCGATGGTAGAAAAAGGTATAATCTCCCCGGTTACAAGTAGCGAATTCGCTTCACCGATTGTTCCGGTGGTCAAGAAAAATGGAGATATAAGAATTTGTGTAGATTATAAAAGGAGTCTTAATTTGATTTCCAATTTAGAGAAATATCCGATGCCAAAGATTGAGGAGGTCATACATCAGGTTAGTTCGGGCAAAGTTTTTGCAAAATTAGACCTTAAAGAAGCATATTCACAGTTAGAATTAGCGGATCATTGTAAAAAGTTTACAACTATTAACACACACTTAGGTCTGTTCCAATATAACAGGTTGGTTTTTGGGTTTAAATCGGCTCCGGCCATCTTCGCAAGAACAATATCAAGTTGTTTACAAGGTTTAAAAGGCGTAGCCTTTTACCTAGACGATATTATTATTTCAGGGGTCGATGAACTTGATCTGTATAATAATATTTGCGCGGTCTGCGAGCGGTTGAAAGAATGTGGTCTATGTGTCAATACTGGGAAGTGTCAGTTTTTTGTTAAATCTATAGAATTTTTGGGATACGTTATTTCGGGAAGGGGCATTGAACCGCAAAAAGATAAATTGGAAGCAATTAAGAATGCGCCGTACCCATCCGACGTGCATCAATTGAGGAGTCTTTTGGGATTTTTTAATTTTTATCGGAACTTCATACCGAACATGTCATCAATTTTAGAACCTTTGCATAATCTTTTCAAGAAGAATGCAAAGTTTGAATTTGGGAAGTCATGCATTGACGCAGTAGATAAAGTAAAGTATCTAATGGGTTCTGATAGAATTCTCACTCATTATTTTCCCAACCTTCCTCTTAAGTTATATACAGACGCGAGCAGCGCAGGCCTCGGGGCCGTGTTATTGCACACATTTGCGGACGGTTCAATGAGACCGATCGAATTTGCTTCAAGAAGTTTGTCTAGTGCAGAGAAGAAGTACAGTATTCTAGATTTAGAAGCGTTAGCTATTGTGTTTGGTTTGAACAAATTCTTTCAATACCTATTCGGTCGGGAGTTTACTTTATGCGTAGATAATATGCCTTTGATGAGGATTTTAGGGGAACACAAAAATATTCCAGTTTTGGCGGCTAACAGATTGCAGCGTTATGGCATTATATTAGCCGGATTTGCGTATAAGGTAGAATTTGTTAAGTCATGTCATAATCATGCGGATTTTCTATCTCGGCTTCCGGTAGAAAATTCTCAAGAAGAATTTGAAGATGATTATGGATCAGATTTTGTGTGTTATGTAGATAAATGCGAGCACATAGATATCAAGCTCATTTCCACAGCTATAGAGACAGACACGGTTATTCAGGAAGTTTTAACGTGTTTGCGTAAGGGCTGGCCAAAACGAGTTGGTCGAGATGATGTACTGTGGAGATTCTGGGTTAAGAGAAACGAAATGTCCATAGTCAAGGATTGCCTTTTCTGGCAACATAGAATTGTCATTCCGAGTTCCTTACAAGAGCATGTGCTAGAGTTATTACACAGATCTCATTTAGGAATAGTTAAAATGAAGGGCCTAGCAAAAGCTTATTTTTGGTGGCCATCACTGAACAATGACATTGAAAAAATGGTTCTAAAATGTGATGATTGCGCGGCTATGAGGCCGGCACCTTCTAAGAGTCATTTGTCAGTGTGGCCGAACCCTGGGGCAACTTGGAGTAGGGTGCACGTAGACTACTGCGGGCCGGTAGCAGGAAAAATGTTTCTTGTAATTTGTGACGCTTTTTCCAAGTGGATCGATTGCTTAGAGGTTCCAAGGGCGGATTCGTTTAACACGATTAAGGAATTGAGAAGAATTTTCTCTAATTTTGGTAACCCTGATTGCATAGTTTCGGATAATGGAACAGCATTTTCTAGTGTAGAGTTTAAAGAATTTCTTAAAGAGAATAACATAGAATTTTTAAATTCACCGGTCAAATTCCCTCAGTGTAATGGACAAGCTGAAAATTCAGTTAGAACGGTAAAAATTTTTTTAAAAAAAAATTATGGTTAGGAATAATTTTCCAGTAAATTATGGAAGTAGATTATGTGATTTTCTATCGGATTATCGAAATTCGCCACATTGCACAACGGGATTAGAACCGGCAGTCTTGATGTTTGGTAGGAGACTGAAATCAACTTTCAGTAGTTTAATTCCTAAAACCACTCAGGAAGATGTGTCAGAACAGAGAAAAATAGCTAACGATAATATAAAAAGGAGTCAAGATAATCAAATAAGGAATTATGGGGGCGTAAAAATTAGGAATTTACATGTTGGACAAAAATGTCTGGTCAAGGACTTCCGTCAGGTGAATAAAGTTGGTTGGGTTAGAGGTATTGTAGAAAGGAAAGTGGGTAAAAAAGTTTATATCGTTAGGATCTGTGGTACTCCGTTGACTTGGAAGAGGCATATTGATCAGTTGAAGAGTTTATCTGTGAAATGGGAAGAGGAGAGTGAAGATAATAACCCACCTACCGCGTCTGAGGTCACGAAATGCGCTTCAGACGAGTTGGGAACCTCAGCTTTGTTGAAGGGGCTAACGTGGAGTTCTCTTGATTTCAGATTACCAGCGGATGATCGAGAGCAAACTACTCAACTAAGACCTTGGGAAGGAAGGCTCCGTTCAAAGCGTTCATAAAGGTCCCTCCCAGAGAAACAGAAATATTTAAGTTGAAATATTTAAAATCATGACTATGTTTGGTTGAATTTAGTGTATAAAATCGTGTATAAATGAAATATTTAAAATCCTATTTTTTTTTTGTCAATTGTATAACTTCTTTGGAAAGAACATGTCTTGTATTTATTGTAGCCAGGGCTTGAGGTTAGGTGGGGGAGGGTGTGATGTAGAGTAATTAAGTATTTCATATGGAAAGAATACGATAGATGGCGGTAAGCATGTAGCTTGCACCATAGCTCGCCAGATGGCATTGGCGTACAAGAAGCAGTCTCAGCGATAGACTTGACGAGCTCCACTGGCAAGGCCGCAGAGATTTACCTACCCCCGAATAGTAAACAGTCGTAGCCATCCAGCTAGGTTATTCCAGTAAATAAACACTTTTATATTCAAAGAACCTATTGTATTTAATAATTACTATCTGCCGAGGAAAGGGCAGACATAACAAAACTTAATATACATGAAAAATGAAATTTGAATAAAAATTGTAAAAGGTGGCAGTATGGTGCAAGCTACATGCTTGCAATAAATACAAGACATGTTCTTTCCAAAGAACATGTCTTGTATTTATTGTAGCCAGGGCTTGAGGTTAGGTGGGGGAGGGTGTGATGTAGAGTAATTAAGTATTTCATATGGAAAGAATACGATAGATGGCGGTAAGCATGTAGCTTGCACCATAGCTCGCCAGATGGCATTGGCGTACAAGAAGGAGTCTCAGGGTCAGACTTGACGAGCTCGACTGGCAAGGCGGCGGAGATTTACCTACCCCCGAATAGTAAACAGTCGTAGCTATCCAGCTAGGTTATTCCAGTAAATAAACACTTTTATATTCAAAGAACCGTATTTAATAATTACTATCTGCCGAGGAAAGGGCAGACATAACACATTTTAAATAAAATGCGTTGTAATCTCTGATAAAAACAGTGATGAAACATGCAATGAAATCTGTGATTATTTTAGTGATGAAAACAGTGATGTAACATGTGATGAAACAAGTGATGAAAAAGTTTTCCTTCTAATCGCTACTGAAACCAGTGATGAAACAAGCGATGAAGCTAGTGATGAAATTAAACGCGTTGTAAACTTTGATGAAACTAGTGATGAAATTCTAGAGAATTTCTAGGTAAATTAATTTGAAGGTATTTTTTTTACATCAGCTCCACAAAAATTCCCCTCAGACCCTATGTCATCTTTGGGGATGCTTATTAATCCACCCCTCCAGTGTTGCAAGGCGTAAGGCCGGAGAAGTCAAAGGGACACCCTCAACCACTCTCGTAGCGAACCGCTTGGGGGGTGACCTGTGTCAGAGGTGTTGATTATATAATAAATGGTTCCCGGGGCGGCGGTACCTATACCCGCCTCCCGTGTTTGTTATTTTTGTAATATGAAAAATGGATATAAAAAAGGCCTACCCTCCCCCCCCTCGCTCACCCCCTTCCACCCTCTCCCCCCCCCTCCACCACCTCTGATCCTCCCCCTGCACCCTCCCTCTGATCCCCCCTCACTAACCCCCTCCACCTCATCTCAACACTCCCTCAACCGGTTGGAGCTGTTGGGACTCTTGTGCGGTATTCACATAACAATAATTTACAATAAAAAAATTATTAAAAAAAAATAATTTTTGGAGCAGTTGGTACTCTTGTGCGGTATTTACTTAACAATAATTTAGAATAAAAAATTTTTTTTTTGGAGCAGTTGGGACGCTTGTGCGGTAATTTACAATAAAAAAATATTTTGGAGCAATTGGTACTCTTGTGCGTAATTACAAACGTAATAAAAATACATAATTTAAAAAAAAATGTATGAAAAAATATTTAAGAAAAAAAATTTTTTTGTGCAGTTGGGACTCTTGTGCAGTATTCACATAACAGTAATTTAGAATAAAAAAAAATAATTTGGGAGCAGTTGGGACGCTTGTGCGGTATTCACAATATATGAATGGCTCACCCCAACCACCTCACGGTTCTAATACAAAAATGTCACACAATAAACCAACCACCTCACACCTCACCTCATATTTGTCCCATACGTGGCAACGTGACATGACATGTAGTCCAATACACCAACCACCTCACACCTCACCTCATATTTGTCCCATACGTGACATGACATGAATGCAGTCCTATAAACCAACCACCTCACACCTCAAATTTGTCCCCCCTTCATGTTTGTCCCATACGTGACATGACATGAATAAACCAACCACCTCACACCTCATATTTGTCCCCCTTTCGTATTTGTCCCATGCGCGACAATGTGACATGACATTTGTAGTAATACAAAGAAAAAGAGCTGGTACAAATACATTTTGTGAGGTGGGGGGACATTTTACGTGTTTGTATGGAACATTTGAGGTGCCTCTTGTATGAGGTACTCAACACTAATGTGGTGTGATGAAACATACCATGAAACCATCGGTGAAATCTGTGATTAATCTAGTGAAGAAACATGTGATGAAAGGAGCGATGAAACATGCGACGAAACTGGTGATGAAAAGTTAGCGTTCAAGTTTCGTCACTGGTTTCATAAAATTTTACGAATCATTTTATTTCATCACTGTTTTCATCACTACAATAATCACAGAAATTATCGCATGTTTCATCAATTTTTTCATCAGAGATTACAACGCATTTTTTTCATTAGGTACTAGTTTTAACGCAAGGTTCATCACTGCTTTCATCAAAAATTAAAACGCAATTTATTTCATCACCAGTTTCATTGCACGTTTCATCACTGTTTTCATCCCATCTTTCATCACTAGATTCGTCACAGTTTTCATCGCTGGTTTCATCTTTTGTTTCATCTTGTGAAACTAGGGATAAAATTGTTAGCGTTCTTATCACTACTGAAACCTCTGATCTATCATGTGATGAAACTAGTGATGAAATAAAATGCGTTGTATTCTCTGATGAAACAAGCGATGAAACGATTGATGAAATCCGTGGTTAATCTAGTAATGAAACATGGGATGAAAACAGTGATGAAAGCAGTGATGAAACTGATGATGAAATCTGTGATAATTGTAGTGATGATACATGTGATGAAAACTGTAAATAGTAAAACCTGCGATGAAACTGGTGATGAAAAGGTTACTGCTGAAACCAGTGATGAAACAAGCGATGAAACCATCGATAAAATCTGTGATAATCTAGTGATGAAACACGGGATGAAATAGTGATAAAACATGCGATGAAACTAGTGATGAAATTAAACTCGTAAACTTTTCTGATAATGAAACATGGAATAAAAGCAGTGATGAAACAAGCGATGAAACCAGCGATGATATCTGTGAGGAATCTAGTGATGAATCTAGCGATAAATCATGGTATGAAAGCAGTGATGAATCTTAGTTCTGAAATAAAATGCCTTGTGATCACTGATCTGAAACTATCTACGAAATCTGTTATGAATGTAGTGACGAAACATGGGATAAAAACAGCGATGAAACTTGCGATGATTCGGGAAATGAAACCAGTGATGAAATAAATTGAGTTTGTAATCTTTGATGTAAACGGTGATGAAACATGCGATGAAATCTGTGATTATTGTAGTAATGAAACACGTGATGAAAACAATGATGAAACATGCGACGAAACTAGTGATGAAAAGTTTGCGTTCTTATCACTGCTGAAACCAGTGATGAAATCTGTGATGAATCTAGTGATGAAACAAGGTATGAAATAAAATGCTTGATCTGTTCTTGCCGTTCTAAGAAACAGAATCGCTTGAGAACTGGTAGCTATGTTTATTTATTGTTATACGCCCGTAGGGGCTTTTACATAGATTAGAAAATAATATTTAAGATGGGTGATTTTATTGTCCCATCTATTCAATACTCACCGAGTGTCAATGTAACCCACAACAGGCCAGTCTTACATAATAGCCAAAAATCGATATCTCTACTAGACTTTCAAAATTTGACTGGACTTAATCAATTCAATCACGTAACTAACAACATAGATCGAATTTTAGATTTAGTGTTTTCAAACCATAACCTCAACATTCAAATTGCTTCACATGTGCTATCCAAAATTGACCCTTATCATCCTCCCATTGAATTCGATCTATTGATGTCCAAATACAGACCCCTACCCACTAATCCAGATCACATCAAATATAATTTCAAAAAAACGGATTACATCAAATGCAATGAAATGTTATCACTTAATAACTGGGACGATCTTAACACCTTGAATTGTAATGACTCCCTACTACATTTTTATAACTTGTTATGGCTATCAATTGAAAAATACACTCCGCGCTTAAGAATCAGGAATAATAAGTTTCCAATTTGGTTCAGCAATGTTCTGATCCACCAACTCAGAGAAAAAGAAAAGTTCAGAAAGAAATGGAAAAAATACAAAAATCAATGTGACTATGACAGTTTTTCTATCTTGAGGGCTAGAGTAAAAGTATCCATACGTAAATGCCTTAAAGCCCATGTAGATTCAATAGAAAATTCTTTCCCTAACAGTATCAAAAATCTTTCAACCCTTATTAATTCGAAAAGAATTTCTAATTCTCTCCCCAAAATCATGCATCTCCACGACAAATCAGCAACAAATGGAGAAGATACATGTGAACTGTTATCTACTTACTTCTCTTCTGTTTTTAGCTCACCATCCAATTCTAAAAGTGACTCTAAACTTTCTTCCCCACTCTATAATTACCCACTGTCTCAAATCAAAATAACTTTAGACGAGGTCAAAGAGAAATTGAACACTCTTGATATCAATAAGGGTTCCGGCCCAGATGGAATTCCTCCTCGAAATTGTGCAGATCAGCTTGCAGTACCATTACACAAAATATTCATCAAAAGTCTGAACGATGGGGTATTTCCGGATCTGTGGAAGGTTGCCCACGTCATTCCGATCCATAAATCTGGCAGTAAAAATGATGTAACAAACTACCGTCCTATCAGCCTTTTATCTTGTTTTGGCAAAATATTCGAGTCCATTGTATACAAAACCATCTTTAACCATGTAAAACATATACTTAGTCCTTTCCAACATGGCTTTGTAGCTAAAAGATCCACAAATACTAATTTACTCGAGTATATGGACTTTCTGTGTAAATCGATGAATAATAAAACACAGGTAGATGCCGTGTACACCGATTTCAGTAAGGCCTTTGACAAAGTTAGTCACTCTATCTTAATGAATAAACTGGATAAAATCGGCATTCACGGAAATCTGCTTCGTTGGTTAGAATCATATTTATCACATAGAAGTCAATTAGTTACTGTCAACGGTTTTAACTCTTCCCCAATATTAGTTACGTCGGGCGTACCCCAAGGATCTCACCTTGGACCCTTACTTTTCTTAATCTTTATTAACGACCTTACATACAAACTCCGCTGTAATTTTTCTCTATATGCTGATGACCTCAAATTATATAAAGCAATTAAATCTATGAAAGATTGTGAACTCTTACAACAAGACCTTAACACAATATCTACCTGGTGTGTTGACAATGAAATGGAACTGAATATAGCTAAGTGCAAAGTTATAAATTTCACCAAGAACACCAACAAAACTCTGTATTCATATAGCATATGTGGTCACAATCTAGAAACAGTTGAATCAATAAAAGATTTAGGAATTATATTTGACAACAAACTAACATTCAATCAACACATTGAATACATTGTGTGTAAATCAAATAAATTACTTGGTTTTATTGTAAGATCAACCAAACTGTTTAAGAATTCTAACAGTCTAATAATTCTATTCAATTCCTTAATCCGAAGTGTTCTTGAGTACGGGTCAACAGTCTGGAATCCACATTATATTACACAGATATCTAGACTCGAATCAGTCCAAAGAAAATTTACACGGATTTTGTCTTACCGATCAGGTGTCTATCATCTTCTAGACGGGTACGAACAAAGACTTGGACATTTCAAATTAGAAAGTCTGGTTAAAAGACGAAACATAAATGACCTCTTAATGCTTTATAAAATTGTGAATAATCGTGTAGACAGTAACTTAGTCAACCAAATCAAGTTAAACGCCAGGCCCAAATCTACCAGAAACCTTAACATATTCTGGACTGAAATTTTTACCAATAATACTGGATATTTTAATCCTATGTCCAGAATGTGTCGATCATACAACGATCTTGTTAAAATACACACTTTCATAGATATTTTTCTAAATAATGTAACATGTTTCAAAAAATATCTCCACGAATTGTGCACCTAAAAAAAAAAATTATAAAAAAAAAATTTGTTGTTTTATTATATCTCAGGAAATACTTCATAAATATTGTATACTTATAATGTATTTCAATTTTGTATTTAAGTTTTTTTAAAGTTATGTATAAATAATACTTGCATTGTTTTTCATGTGTTTGCTTCTGTAAAAATTCAAATGTAATTACTGCAGACACATTAGTCTCGGGATATTTATATTTGTATTTTAATTTATTATATTTTACCCACAAAAATGTTTTATAAATATCCTGTTTGTGTCTCAAATAAATAAAATAAAATAAAATAAAATAAAATAAGATATCGAGGATTACACATACATAGAATTTATACCAAAAGTTATAAAAGTGAAAAAACTTTTAAGAATATACAAGTAGTTTTTAAAGAAAGAAAAAAACCACTTGTATAATCTTGTGGAAAACCGTGAAATATTTTAAACAATGTAATATTCAACAATAACATAGAACAAAATATAATATAAACATTACAATAACAGATAAGTTTTAAGATTTTCACGGCCAAAAACATTTTCGTTATTTGTTTTTGGGGTGTTATGCCGTGTTGCGCTACCTCCTTCTTTAGCCAACGTTTCGGACATCGTTGCAGTGTCCATCATCAGGGCAGATCCGGTAGGCAGGGCAGATCACATCTACCGGATCTGCCCTGATGATGGACACTGCAGCGATGTCCGAAACGTTGGCTAAAGAAGGAGGTAGCGCAAAACGGCATAACACCCCAAAAACAAATACGAAAATTACAATAACAAATCAAATCGTTAAATATATTATACCCATGTTACAATAATTTGTAGGATTCCACAAAGTGTTGGTTTAAATTGCATTTTAGAATGTAAAGGGAATCAGCGAATACATCTACAATACCACCAAACTTGTTGCCTAAATAATGCATCCTATTGGTAAGTGAGTGTGATTGATAGTTAGTTGTGTATGTGTTGCAAAAGAATGTTATATTTTGTCTAGTATTCCTTGTCGGTACATGAAGTTTAATAGTAGCAACGATGGCAGGGCTGTCAATTAGGTTGTTCATAATTCTGTACAATAAAATTAGGTCTGAAATGATTCTTCTGTCAGACAGCGTAATTAAATTTAGTCGATTCATTAAACTTAAATAATTAATGTTTTCTATTGGAATTTTGAGTTTGAAATGTTGCCAAATATTGTTCTGATAGGCGATTCAATAATAAATAAAAAAATATTTTTTATTGTTGATACATTATTTTACAAAATTTCATAGTACAATCCAGTAATGTTGGCCTCACTGGGTTGTTTACCCGTGCTGAGGCCCCCATTTTATAATATAATTAGTTCATATATAATACAGTTTGAAAAAAAAGACATATACAATGTTGGTGACGAAACAAAAAAAAACATTTAAAATAAAGATAAATAACTAAAAATAGAGATCAAAAATTAAAATTAAATTAAATTAACAAACTAAAAAAAAAAAATTAAATGAAAATCGGCGTATATTATGTTTTATGTGTTTGTGAGTGTTACGTGTTTTATATTGGTTTTGTGTGTTGCGTGTATATGTTTTATTCTTTTATGTTATAAAATTTTGGTAAAATTGTCTTTATTGTTCTTTTCCATTTTTTTTATTTTGTGTCTGAAATAATTTTTGTTTTCCTCAATTTTTGTTTCAAGTGAAAGACTGTTGAATGCTTTTATAGCATGGTATTTATGGCGTCTTTGTCCAAAGGTAGTGTTTACCGTCGGAGTTTTTATGTTTTCTTTGTACGCTTGTCTAACCGGTCTATTAGTGATATTTGGTGTTTGTTGGAGTGTGTTTTTTTGGTCAAAAATGTAGTTTAGTAGTGTTTTAACATATAATTGGCGTATATCTAGTACGTCACAACTTTTATATATTTGATCTGAATCGGTTAGTCTATGTTTTTTAAGTATCACCTTTAAGATCGTTTGCTGTGCGATTTCTATTTGAGCGATAGCTGTGTTTGTTGCTCCTCCACAAGCAATTAATCCATATTCTATTTATTATTGATTGACAAAGTGCGAAATATATTGTTTTTATATGTTTTGTTTTATATATGTTTCTTATGTTTAGGAAAATGTGTATTGTTCTGAGGAGTTTATTGTGATTTGTTTAATATGATGTGTCCATCTAAGGTTATGGTCAATAACGATTCCTAGATACTTTATTTGTTCCGTTTTTTCTAGAGGAGAGCAATCGCAGATGTTTGTGTTTATGCATTCGTGTATTTTTATGGTATTTGTATCGTTTTTTGGCTGTCCCGTGTTAGTTACGTTGAGAATTTTGTAATACTGTACGTTGAGAATTTTGTTTTCGATTTGTTTAGTGTAAGTGTGTTAGAGTCAGTGGCGGACTAAGCCCGTCAGAGGCCCGGGGCGGCAAAGCTGAATGAGCCCCCCCCCCCCCTAGTAAAAGTTGATGAAATTTTACAAGTTCACACGGGCCTCTGGTCCTGGGGGGCCTCCATACACCTCCGTGTTCCCTTGATCAAAACATAAACAAGGTTTTAGGGCACCAGGGCCCTGTAAAATTTATTTACTTTTATTTATAATTTCCTTTTATAAAAGATGCATTTGTTAATAAAATGTTTTAAGGAAATTCGAAAAATTCACGGAGATACACCATTTTATATAAAAACCGTTTTAAACAGTATGTGTGTTGAATTATCTTTCAGCAAAACTTTGAACACGTTTTTCTCAAAACTACCCTTTTCAACCTGATTGACAACATATTAGAAAAAATATACATCCAATTTCCAATCAAGTCACTATGGCACCACATAGGGATTTTTTTAGAAAGGCCCCTCTTCATTTTTTTATTGAAGTTGAAAATTTTCCATAAAAACTCGAAAATAAAATTCGCAGTTTCGAAATTTTTTTTTAGAATTCAAAATTCTCCTACGTGGTGCCTTAGACACTGGATTTTCGAACAGTTTAAGACTTGGTACATGCAAATGTAAATACAAATGCAATAAAAATACCTACAGGGGGATGTATAGTTTTATTAATATGTTGTCAACCAGATTGAAAAACGAGTTAAAAAATGTTTCGAGAAAAATGCATTCAAATTTAATTACCCCTCTATTTTATTACTATTTTTATTATCTGTAATAAGAAAACCTTTAGCAAAGGGCCTAAGATAATAAAAAATACGAAGTGCAATACGTAAGTGAAACTGGAACTAAAACTGTATAGACAATAGTAAGATTTTTATCTGTATGGGATGATATTTGTATGGGACCTCTCAACTCCAAACCACCTCTTAGATAGATACTAAGCACATTTTAAAGGCACCAGGACACAAAAAAAAATACTTTTTTAGGTCATTTTCTAAAAGATGCGTTTGTTAATAATCTTTCACCAAATATTGTAAGGAAATTCGTAAAATTTACGGAGATCATCTTATATGAAACCGTTTTAAACAATTGGTGTGTTGAATTATTCTTCAGCAAAACTTTGAACGTGTTTTTTTTTATCACTACGTTTTACAACCTGGTTGACAACATATTAGAAAAACCCCACATTGGGTAGGGTCCCCTAGGGTAAAGGGGACCCAAGATGAGCATTGCCTAGGGGCCCCGACATGTTTAAGCCGGCCCTGGCAGGGCCCGATTGTCCATAAGGCAGTGTAGGCCACTGTCTATGGGCCCCGCCTCGGATAGGGGCCCCTAGGGTAAAAGAGCCCTGAGACGTGCATTGTCTAGGGGCCCCGACATGTTTAAGCCAACCCTGGCTGGGCCGTATAGTCCATAAGGCAGTATAGGCCATTGCCTTTGAAAATCCAGTCACTATAGCCAGGGCCGTGTCATCCATAAGACCTGTAGGCAACTGCCCAGGTGCCCCGCATCGGTTAGGAGCCACTAGGGGAAGGGGGCCCTGGAGACGTGCATTGCCTAGGGGCCCCGACATGTTTATGCCCAGCTTGACAGGGCCGTATTAAGCACGTGTAGGCCACTGCCTAGGGGCCACGCTTCGGCTAGGGGCCCCTATGGTAAAGGGCCCCCGATACATGAATTTGCCTAGGGCACATGTAGGCCACTGCCTTCAAAATCCAGTCACTATAGCCAGGGCCGTAGTATCGATAGGCAGTTGCTTAGATAAGACGTGTAGGCAACTGTCTAGGTGCCCCGCATCGGGTAGGGGCCCCTAGGGTAAAGGGGTCCCAAAATGTTTAAGCCGGTCCTGGCAGGGCCGTATTGTCCATAAGACAGTATAGGGCACTGCCTTTGAAAATCCAGTCACTATAGCCAGGGCCGTATTATCCATAAGACGTGTAGGCAACTGCCTTGGGGCCCCGCATCGGGTAGGGGCCCCTAGGGTAAAGGGGCCCCGAGACATGCATTGCCTAGGGGCCCCAATATGTTTAATCCAGATCTGACTATGACACCACGTAGGGATTTTTTAATAAAGGGCCCCCTTCTAATTTTATTTTTATGAAAGATGAAAATTAACCATAAAAAATCGAAAACAAAATTCGCTGGTCCGCCATTTTTATCTTTTTTTTAGATACGAAATTTCCCTGCATGGTGCCATAGACACTGAATTTTCAAACAGTTTAAGAATTGGTGAATGTAAATCGGATGTATAGTTGGTTTAATATGTTGTCAACTAGATTGAAAAAAGTTAAAAAGTTTCGAGAAAAACGCATTCAAAGTTTTGCTGAGGGTTAATTCAAAACTGTTTCAAACGGTTTCGTATAAAATGTTGTATATCCGTCAATTTTTCGAAATTTAAAAAAAAATATGTTTGAGCATTTTTAACAAGTGCATCTTTCAAAAAGTTAAATAAGAAAATGGCTAAAAAAAATTTACAGTGTCCTGGTGCCTTAAAGGTTTGCTTAGGATTTGATCAAGGGAACATGGAGGCGTTTCTGGCCCCCCAGGACCGGGTGCCCGGGGCGGGACGCCCCCCCCCCCCCCCCCCCGCCCCTCCCTTAGTCCGCCACTGGCTAGAGTCCAGCCATGTTTTTACTTGCGTGATTCCTAGATTCGCTATGTTATATACATTATTCCAATCCTTAGATTTAAAGAGTAAAACTGTGTCGTCTGCATAACTAATTATTTCACCGTCTATTCCCATGCTGCAAAGTTCATTTATATAAATGGTGATATATACTGGCATATATACACTTACTAGTCTACTTCAGCGCCGCGGTTCGCCGCTCGGAACTAAAATAATATGTTTCTTTTCATTTTGGTAGATACCAAAACTGCGCCAGGCATATTTTCGTTTTTAAACTTATTATACGGGGGTACAGGAATGGGGAAAACGTGAAATTACGTGTGTTCAATCCTACGTCCGTACACCAAACCCAGAATGCCTGTTGGACGCAGGATTGAATGAATGTGGACTATTAGAAGACGCCGCAAGGATAGCCGGATGTATTGTCATTATTATGATATTAGCTACCATTACTTTATTGTTTGTTCTTATGTAATATGCAAGTCTACCATTTTTTCAATTTTTTTATTGTTTTGTTTTGTTTTGTTTTTTTTTTTTAAATATTTATACCGCACAAGAGTCCCCAACTGCTCCCGTCTGGAGCCAGTGAGACTAGGGGATGGTATGTTGTGAGGCTGAAGGTAGTGGTGAGTGGAAGGAGATGGGGAAGAGGAAGGTGGGGAATTTTGAATAGTGGCTATTCAGATCTGGTCACCAAACACATACCTTATTACTTATTACATTACACAGGTAGTACGTAGGTAGGTACCCATCTAAAAGTTACCTACATAGGTCAAAAATATGCCGTCATTATTTGTAAGTGATTTACTAAGAAATAAGTTATTAGCGTAGAAAATGTACTGAGACAGAGGACTGATAGATTACACAAACTTGACAATCAAACGACGAATTCAGATCTGATAGTGAAAACGAAACAGTTAAACTAACCGTAAATCGCTCACGCGGAGAATACAGTCTGTTCACTTCATACCGTTATACGATTATCAGAATATTATTTTATTGTGCAATAGGCTCCAAAAGGGGGTTCACTTCTTTAATTTTTAATAATTTTGAGAATGAGCTGTAAACCCATGAGCTGACCCACATTATGAACCCTACTAATAATACCTATATTTTTGATTTGGAATGGTTATTGATGTAAAAAAGGGAATCATTTGTTTTAATTTTTCATATTACTTTGTATAGGCACTAGAGATGAAACGGATAACCGGTTACCTATCCGGTATATAGACACGATAGTACGATAGTAACTTAATATCCGGCCGGACACCGGATATTCAAAAACTACGACAATTTCCTATATAAAATGCAATACATTAATCTTTGTGAGGTAAATATCAATAAAATGGCTTATAATTATGACGGCTTTTTTTAAAGTCGAAAAATTTACAAAAAAGCCATAAGGCCTTCCAAAAAACTAAAATTTTCTTCTGAGTTATTCACTCTAATGATAAATACATAAATAGTAAATATCTAAACTAAAAACTTTTAGTAAAAACTTACAAAAACCTCGCAGAGTAATGAAAACTTAACTAACATGATTAACACAATCACCATTATAGTGACCTAAAAATCGTAAAAAACACAGAGATTATTGAAATGATTAAATACTGAATGGGTCGAATATCCGGCCGCCGGATATCCGGCCATCCGGCCTCACAGCTCGCCGGATATCCTGTATCCGGTATCCGGCCAAACAACTATCCGTTTCATCTCTAATAGGCACCTACGTAAGGGTCGTCCATTAATCACGTGATGTTTTTTAGCAACTTTTTAACCCCCCCCTGGTGATATGTGGTGAGGTTTTATACTACCCCCCCCCCCTACCCAAAATCACGTGTATTTTTTTAGTTCAAAGTGTATTGAAATTTTCAGAATATTATCTTTAAATACAGGTTTAATCTGATTAAATTTTAGAAAATTAAGCATCGTGATAAAAATTTCCAGAGAGACATTAAGGTTGCAGGTTGTTTTTGACTGTGTTTAGAAATCGTGTGTTCAACGAAAAATAAATACACGAGATAATCTCATTATATCCCTCTCCCCCCTCGTGATATTACGAGATTTTTTCCGAACCCCCCCCCCCTTTCGAGTCTCACGTGATTAATGGACGACCCCTTAGGTTCTTTCATTCTCTACAAAAAAGCCTCTTAACAATAAATTCCAGGTACCTCAACCAAATGAAATTTTAATGCTAATTTAGATATTGTAAGTTGCAAAATGACTTCTGAGTCCTTAAAAATAATATGTTCAGTAATTTTATCAGTTAATAAATGCATTATTGTACACACCTGAAAACTCGAAAGCAATTTTAATGTTGTTTTTAGCGTACTTACTCTACCCCATTCCATTATGAATAATGTGGTGCTTGCTACGAGTGAAAAACTTCTAGCTCTAGCTGAAATGTTGTGAATTTTATTAGTGAGCAAGCGCTGTCGCGGGCGGACGTATTCGTAAATCCCTCCTTGGTTGTAATATCGCGGTGCATTCTCGAACAGCGATCACATTGCCGCGAAGTGAAAAGCGTAATATTTGCATTGAAATAATAAAATGATTAGATGAAGAATAGTGATTATAATAATAATAATATTATGTCCATAGACAAAATTGTTCCGTATTTCACAGCAGTGATAATAATTTTCTAATTCTGCATTTGAATAACGCGCGGAAAATGTGGGTTGACGTGAGTAAACAAGAGCGGCAGAATTATATGTCGCAAACAAATGGATGCCTCATTCCAGGGTAAGACTTTTTAAAAATTAAGCATCAAAAAATGAATTTATTTCTTCAAACACAGAAAATTAATTTATTAGAGAGTTTAATAACTTGACTGCTTCTTAGCAATCTCTCAAAGGGTGATGAAGAAATCGCTTAATGGTTAGGTAGGTACCTAATTTTCATTGCTACTGAAAGGTCAAGAAAACCAAATACGTCGGTAGGTACTTACTCTAAAAATTAGGAACTTATCTGTTCTGTCGTATTTTCCACTAGTGCCTTTCAGAAATATAGTAGTAATAGTAGGGAGGTACAATTTAAAATGGGTAAATAGGAATGGGATGACCTCTGTGGTCGAGGGATAAGACTCTTGACAACGAATCCGGAGGACGCTGGTTGCATAAGTAAAGTGTGTTTGGTTTCACGAGTAAAATTCATCAAATATATAAGGTATTTGCAGCACATCCCAGAGTGAAAACTCAGTATCGCCCCCCTCGAAAGACTACCATTCAGAATAGAAACAAAAAATTGTCGCTTGTAACAGTTTTAGCCGTGTTTGGTGACCAAATCTGACTAGCCAGGTACTTCTCCACCTTCCTCTTCTTCGTCTTTTCCCCTTCCCTACTACCTTCAGCATTGAACATTGTGATTTAAAACATTTGAAGGTATTGATTAGCTTGTGTGGCTTTAATCATATTAATAATAATAATGGTATTAATTAAAAAAAAATGTGGGGAGGTAAGTGCAATCCCACAAGCCCCGTGTACAATATAGTTACCTACATACAGGGATTCAAGTAAGATCATAAAATTTTTAAATAAGAATAAAAATATAACATAAAACAAAGCAACAAAGGAAAAAGATAGAAAGGAGAATAGTATCATAAGAGAATAAACTTAATTTAATTATTTGTTTAAAATAAACGTATATACATAGAGGTATATGGTGTAACAGCACTTACCCGAAGGATTTTAACCAGCGATTTCAAAGCACATTTGGAGTAAAAAATGTAGAAGTCATTTTGTTGTCCGAAGATATTTTTTTTCAATTAAATTTTTTTAAATATATTTCCATCACACGTGGTCGGGTATAGCAAGGGTGGATTTAGGGGGGGGGGGCACCACCCCCAGACGGTATTTTTGTGTACTGTGGAGATTCCACCACGGTACAGAAAACTGTGTTTATTAAACATTTAATTTTTTTATTGTTTTGACACTTTCATAAGCCTGCCTATACACACTTGAACTTGTAGAAATAAACTTGAAGTATGATACTTCAAGTTTATTTCTAACAGTAATTGTTGATTTTTTTGCCCGTTCGCCCCTTGTGCCCGCCCAGAAAAAATCCTAACAGTAATTGTTGATTTTTTCCCGTCTGCCCCTTGTGCCCCCCCCCCCAGAAAAAAATCCTAACAGTAATTGTTGATTTTTTGCCCGTCCGCCCATTGTGCCCTCCCCCCAGAAAATTATCCTGGATCCGCCCCTGGGGTATAGTCTAGTGCGTCACTTGATAAGCACTCCGTCTCATTCCAGCTGCACGGTAACATATGAAACAGCATACAAATAATTCATGTATGTAATACGTACTATGTGTATACATATAATTTCCTCTGAGGTACCTCTTACCTAATTATTATTGTTTTTTTTTTCTAGAAGTACAACCAAGTTAAACCTTATTTTAAATATATTTTTTCCATCTTCATTAGCAGCTAATGATGAATTAATTTGACACTGGTATTCATCTGTTTTTTCTTTTATAACATGCACACATCACTATTATTTATGGGTTTTCTTGGGTTGCGTGTTTGATAAATTCTTTGGGGGTTTATCTCTTTTGAATAATTTGTTTGCTACTGTGAATATTTTTCCGTTCTAAATTCGAAGATAATATTTAATACTTGCTCATCGTTTTTTTAAATACATCTATTTGAATTTTGATTTTGTTTCTGAATGAATGCAAATCTTGGAAGTGGGAATTAACCCCCTTTCCGACATCCGATCGAGCTGAAACTCGGCAAATAGACGCGTTGTCGATGACGATGCATTCCACCAGCTTTAGGTGGCAATCACTCACACGAACATATAGGCATTTTTCTGGGAAGGAAGGTTCAAACCTTCAATTTAAAATCAGATACTATCCAAAAGACATTCGAAAGTAGATGTTTCAGTGATTTTTTTGGTGACACTGATGTACAGTGTACACACACGAGCACACGCGCGGAGTTTTATGATATTAGATGACATTATATTTAAAAAAATTACAGCAGTTAGTATACAAAATAAATAATGTCGGTACCATCAAATTAGAATTTGACTTAGGCGTTATAGGTGTTTACTCACTTTAGTTAGTCCCTGGGGACTGGGGAGATAGGTTCAATCGTCAGTCAATCCAATTTTGTTATAATTTTTAAAAGACATTTTAAAAGTTCGCAGCAGTTACGAGCCACGAGCCAGTCTTTGGGGAAAGGTTTAATTCTCAGTCAAACCTAAAAAACATATTTTAAATTGGCTTCTAGCCGGCCCAAGAGAGGGCAACTAGCATAAATAAGAAAGACAATAAACTTAAATTATTTTGAAAACCTTTGACTATCTTTTGGTCAACTGCAGAGTTTAAATGTCATGCTGTATCAACATCTATGGCGTTGTCAATTTGAATTGTTCACAATGAAATTATTAAAGATTTGAATGATTTATTATCAAATTTACCTTTCCAATGGTAGTAAACTTGAAAAATCATGATATCTATCCAATGTCATTATAAAAATAAAATATATTCATACTAATCGATCAAAAAAAGTAGCACCGCTTAAGAAAAGGATAGCCATTCAAAGGTGTGTACCAAGGAAATAGCTAAATGAAAGGCCCGCTAAAGTATGTCCAATGGACAGAGTTCAGTGTAACCTCGCTCGTTGTCTCAATATCAATATCTTCACTCTACTTTTTTAATTCATTTGTCAAACATCTAATCAAAATTTAAAAAAAAGTTATTTATTAAAAAAATTATTTTGGTATCTATTTGTCTGATATGATTTATAATTATCAGTTATCAGTTACAATTTTGAAAATTGTAAGTTCATTACTTGAATAACAGGGACGCAATTTTAAATCACACATCCTTGCACCGGCAACTGAAATTAGTAATATTAATATTAATACTTCCAATTCAATACATCAGCAAGATACCAGAAAACTATTAAAATTCCTAAATTTAATACTAAGCACATCCAAAATTCCTATCTTTATCTGGGCATAATCTATTATAACAACCTCCCATTAAAATTAAAAACCATCGAAAATATGCAGGAATTTAAGCCCAAATTAAAAAATTACCTGAAACTTCTATAAAAGTCCCAAATATGTTTACTTTGTATCTTAAAGTCTGCTATTTTATAAATCATTTATTCCTTCTTTTTTCTTTCATTTCTTAGTTTCTAAATCTCTGAGTCTACTATTGTATAAATCTTGCGTTCTTTCTTACGTATCCTTTACTTACTTATTACAATAATTTTTGTTACTAACTTACATGATTCTTCCATTTATAATGATTTTTTAATTTATATTATGATTTTTTTAAACTCTTCAGGATTTTTATTTTTAAATTATACAAGATTTTTTAACCTTCTTATTATTTACAATAGCCGTTATTACTAACTTACACGATCATTAATTTACTAATTGAGCTAGAACTCCCTCACCAAACACAAGAGCATTGTCTCTTTATGGTGAGGAAAGGCAATTTATTTTTATTTTTTGTTAACCTTATGTAACTATGTAACTATGTAACTGTTGTAACTTCATATGTATTTTTAATAAACATTGCCAATAAAAAAAAAAAAAAATAATAATTATAACAGTAATGTTAGCCATATTTGCGAAGTAACTAGGTACTTTTGACTTACAGGAATTGAATACGTGACTAAACAATTAAAGAACGATCGGTTTATAATATTGTGCACTTCTGCAACCACCTACGCTGCCGTAAGTCAAAGCATGTCATACTGGGATCTTCACTGTATGTTATGTGGATACTGTATAAACATGAATCAAGATTTTTTATGTGGACGTAGATACTTAGGGGACATTAATTTATTACGCAAGACGAATATTGCTAGTTTTCGACCCCTCCCCCCCCCTATTATAAGAAAAAATAAGAATAAGCCGACCCCCCCCCCCCTGTTTAATATTTAGTTGTTTAATGTAAAGGAAAAAATGAATACACGTTTGGTTTGTTTTAATGTTTATTTTTCAAAGTTTCAATTTTTAGAAATGTTTATTTGTACTTACAAAGGTACTAATAATTTTAACTTAGAGCATTTTTGTGATCTTACGTAAGAACTATCGAGACTCCCTCCCACCCCCTTGTAAGAAAAAATAAGACATGGTCGTCCCCCCTCCCCCCTAAATCGTCTTACGTAATAAATGAATGGCCCCTTATTAAAAGTATGAATAATGTTATGAAGTGTTTATAGCTCTAAATAACTGTGCACTACAATGTAGCAGAATTCAAATATCCGCCAAAAAATTGAGATTTATAATACATTTTTCCCAGTTCGATACTTTGTAAATTTGTAATACAAGCAGTACCTACCTACTACAAATGATTTGTCTGTAAATTCGAAATGGGTATGAAAAATCAGTAAAATATCTGTAATATGACAGTTTAAAACCGGCCAAAATATTTTCGAAAGTTTTACCCAATATTTTAATATATTAAATTTCATTTAATGTTGTTCGCTGGCAACCTTACGCTGAACGCGAACCGTGCCTCAAATTACGGGAAAGGAACGAAGCAATCGCAAACGGCGCGAAAGTAAACGCCACTTTGAAACGGTTCGTTCGTTCCTTTATAATTTGTGGTTCTGCTCGCGGTAATATCTACCCTTTTATACGCATTAGATTCTGCTAACAACCCGTTTAGAGAATACAGATAAAATAATTAATAATGACTTAATTAGTAAGGATTGTATTAGCATTTCCAAAAGGTTTGAATCTTTGAGTTTGTTCACCCTTTCGACTTTTGGCTTGTGGGTATGGGATTTATGCTCGATTAGTTTTTTGTTAGAATATTTGAAGTATACTACAAATCGTTAGTTACGTATTATAATGATATTTAAATATAAAACGCTCAGGACTCGAAGTGAACTGGAGCAAACCGGAACGCCGCTCCGGTTCGTGATTACAGTTGTCAAAAAAGCCCTAAAACCTACATCCGGGAAGTAGGCGTTCCGCTTGGTAAAGTGATATCGAACTCGAGCGCCGGTAAAGATCCGTGAAAATAGCGAATTAACGAAAAAATATTTTCTCTTTTAAAACTATGAAACACGAATAATCTCATTGTCTGAAGCAGAAAAAACTCTTGAACTATGCACGGCTTTTTCAGCCAGAATTTCTAGGTCAATGCAATTTTTTCCAGTTAGCACCGTCGCGTCGTTTCCATTATCAGATACGGAGCCTTGAATTAATTTAAATGATGTAGAAAATAATATTAATAAATCTAAACGAAATATGAAACGGTTGCAACTACTGGGGATCGAATCCAAGACTCTGTTTTATCAGGATAACACTCTAACAACTGAGCTATTGAGACCAGATTACTTCCATCATTTTTATCGATCTCGCATTACAATTTAATAATTACCAATATAATTTATAACTAATTTAATTTTTTTATATATTATTCCAATAATTTTAATGTTTATTTTACTACCTACCGAGTGTTGAAATACTAAGAGTATGCTAGAATTTTAACACTTAGTAGGGAGTTAAATAAATATTTCAAAACTACATTTTTCACTATAACGTTAGGAATCAGCTGTAAATAGTTGTATTATGCTAGGAATTTTTGTCCAAAAACGTCGTTCGATTTCACATTTTCTCCGAAAGGCATTTATGTATTATATTTAGATGTGACGTAAAGCAAAAAAATCCAACTTTCTGACATCGAACGACCGGAAACTACAAAATTCGATCAACGCGCACCAATTATCGCGTTCTAATTAGTGGATAGCACCGCTAATTCTATAGCTCTGTAGGAAAGGACTTTTACGGTGTTCTGAAAGAATGAAGAAGTATTAATATAAATTGAGATGCATTGCTTTTTCTCTGCGTTTCACCTACACAGGTTTTCATTAGGGAGGTTTGCATTGGGGAAATCTTGGATTACCCACTTTAAATCAAGTGATGCATTTAAAGTTTAAAGTGTGCTTTCTATATTTAGATAGATGCATTAAAACAGATTCCGACCTTGCATTTGGCATTAGTTTATTTTGAACAGAACACGCCATATATGTTTGGACGCTGTAAACGAACCTCGACTAAGTTAATCAAGTCAGCTGACTGAAGCTGTCTAATAGTAAATTGAAAAATAAACTTTGCAACCTTGGCCCTGGCCCTGGGACTGGCACCGAGATGTTATGTTTCGCATTGCACACGGAAATGCATTAGATATTAATTCATACAGTCAGGACCGGACCTAGAACATTCATTTGGTAGATCCAATTACTAATTTCAATTATGCGTGAGTCCCGCGTAAATTCGGTTCAATGGACTCTGGAAATTGGATTTGCTTTGAATTTAAGTGTCATTTTCAGAATTAGAATTAATTGGGTGAAGAACGATTCCTTGATAGTAGATCCTCCGACTATTAGCCCCCGCCGGCATACTTAAATACAATATGCAATCGTTTAAGGCAGCGTTTCCTAATCTTTTTCAGTCACGGACCCCTAGGAAATCAAGCAAAATTTTCAAGGACCCCCTAAATAATAAATATCGAACCATTTTTTAAGTGAAAACTTCTTTAGCACCGTTGTGATTTGAAACTCAATGAAACGAAAAATAGCGACACTAAATAGAGACAATGAGATAGTATAATCAGTTTCCTCTTTGTACGGTGCTTCGTAGCCTCCCCACTCTTGTCTACTTTTGTTTTCTGAAGGTTTCACTTCTACCGCCTGTGAATTGCACACTCTGATATATCTTTTAGTACTTAATTACTACAGAAAAAATTTATAAAAAGCGTTAATAATTAACGTACAACAGCAACACCAACGTTCACATTAATTAACGGTTAATTAATGCGAAGGTTTGTGTTTTTTTCAACTAAATTAGTGATATTAGAGTTGATGTTGCTATTAAGTTGTAATCTCAAATCGGTTTCCACTTGCGATCTGTTTCTGTGTTTATATTTATGTTTCTGTGTCTATATACAAGAGCAGAGAATGCCTTTTCACAGAGGTATGTGGTTGAGAAAAGCAGTAAATGTTTCAGTATTTCTTTTGATATTTTGTTATGATCTTTCTTTACATTCACCCAAAAACTTGACAAAGAGGCTTCTTTGAAATAACGTTTCAAAGTTGAATCACAAGATTTTCTATTAATTGGTTTTCCTGTGCCGTTGTCAAGCCAGTAATATCAGTAACATCTGCGTTGAAAGGGTCTAATATCCTATTTTTATTTTTGTCGGGTACTGGAAAATAATCCGAAACGAAGACGGGTAGCGATTACGAAACTTTTGGTAGCATTTATTTATTATTATTAAATGGTCCTGCGGACCCCCATACATGTATTCGCGGATCCCCAGGTTAAGAAGTAATTCGCGGACCCCTAGGGATCCGCGGACCACAGGTTAAAAAACACTGGGAAAATATACTTACACAGGATATTATCTAAGTGTCTCCAAAAAGGGGCAGAGAAGATGTACCGCCGAATAACAAAAGTATAAAATATATTTTCATTAAAATGCATCAAGGATCTACTTGTCTATATACTGTATATACCAGCGTATAAGAACACACAATGGACAGTATGGATACTGTAACAGACGTATCAGCGTCTTCACAAGAACTATAAAAAGGGGGCGGTCTTAGTGCACGTCAGAATGATGGGATGATGAAAAAATAATAAAGGGCTGACCTCCCTAGTACCCAGTGCCTGATGCGTGAAGGACACTGGATGTGCCGATGCTTCTGCCTGAGCCTGGCGCCTGGCGGTTGCCAAAAGTAGGGCCGGCTAGTCTGGAGGAGGTAGGCACCAGGACTGAAGACAGGCAGAAGTCGGCGGGAGGCAGCTGGTTGATAAAAACTTCCGAAGAATAAAACACGAGTTATCAAGTGGAGATGTGAACATGATTTATTTTTAAAAATGTGGGTCCTTTTATACCCAAATTTGGGGAAAAATGTGACCACGTGGTATAATTTTGTGGTGGGAGGTTTGACCTTGCCCGTACGTATAAATAGGGCGGCGTTTCCGTCACACCTTATTTTGCCGGTGCCGCCCGTGAAAGTGGTCGCTTAAAATTGCGAATTATAAATAATTATACAGGGTAAAATTGGTATATATATGTACATATCTAAATGCTAACATATTTATGTGGGTATTACTTATCCCTAGATTTTTGGTTTGGTGAGTTTGTGGCAAGTTTACAATTTATTCTAGGTTTTTTAATGTTTGGCTAATTGTGAGAAGTTATATAAAGAATCTACTATTTTTCCCAGGTCCCTCGCAAGACTAGCTACTGAAACCTGTTTGTTTCATCGTCTTGCGAGGTCCCTGGATTTTTGAAATGGGAAAAAACGGATTTTTGTAAGGAATTTTTTTGGTGCTAAAAACGCCCTATCATTGCGAGTTTAAGGGTTAGAGGTTTAAATTCTCTTTCCCTGAATGCCCGGCAGGACTCTGGAATGAAATATGTTAATTTCATCGTCCTGCGGGTTGTGAGAGTTTGATTAAGTGAAAAAAACATATTTTGAAGGTTGGCCTCCTGCATGGGCCACCACCCTGCCCAGTGGGAAAGGTGGGTGCCATTTTGGTTGGCCTCCTGCAGGGGCCACCACCACCCTGCCCAGGAAAATAGCAAGTATGTAAATTATAAGAGTTTAAAATGTCTCCCGGTGGCAACCTTAGCACGCAAGCATTTATTTGTTGCACCGGGGCATTGTACATAATAAAAAGGGTAATAATGATAAATTATACATAAATATTTCGGCGAAAAGATCGTCGCTGGCGGCACGGTACTAACGAGCTTAGTGGCCAGAAATTTCTGAAGGAATTTCAAAGAAATGACCACTAAATGTAGAGGATCCCGCCAGCGATGACGTTTGCTGAAAAAACAAACGAGGGTACGTAACACGTCCGTTACAGATACTGTAAATAAATAAAGTCGATTTTAGGTTTGAAATTGATAAATATAACTGTCGGGTTAATAACGCAGCCAAGCAATAAAATACCTACCTGGAATATAATGTTTTAATAATGGAAAATTATTGTTATTGTCATTTTGAAAATAGAACTAATTGTCAGAAGATAATTTGAGATTTTCACGGCTAAAAGTATTATCGTGATATATTTTTGGGGTATTTTGCAATGACGTTATATAAATAGACTCGCCATAGTCTCACATACTTGCAAAATAATGTGGCAAGTAAGCAACACTCTTTTGTTTTCAGCGGTTTTCAGTAATTTCTTAATTCAAAAGTTATTCATGTATTAAAAAGATATGCTACATCCACACCGAAGCCAAACTTCCAACTCAAACTTCCAACGCAAGAAGTTGGAAGTTCAAAGTTGGCCTCAGTGTGGCCGTACCATAAGAAAATCAAAAAATGTGTGTTTTTTTTCTAATGACGCACAAAATTGTTGGACGGGGAACATGAAAAGAAAATTAATTGTATTGCTTATAATAATAAGTAATTTGTGCGTACATATAAATGAAATGTTATTTCTTCACTTTTACTACATTGTTTTCCGTGTTTGGAAACATTTTCTCATCGCACAGGAGGGCATTTTGGCGCTTTTTATATGCAATTTTCCTACTGGTAAGACACGACCTTACTCGACGAGTGACAGTTTAGGACTAATGTTCTAGAAATCGAGACCAGTGCAATTGTCTTGCTTTTGACTTCCCACTTTGAGATTTCTACCCCGCGTCTACAGTATATATCGTCTTTGGTATTTTACCGTCTTGCGCTACCTCCTTCTTTAGCCAACGTTTCGGACAGTATTTCAGTGTCCATCATCGGGGCAGACGTGTGCTTATGGGTGAACGGAAAACTTGAATCAACTCAACACCTCCTTTGAAAAGAGTGATGAAAAAAACATACAAAAAAGTGGTTAAATAGGTTACGTTAGATTTGGTTGTGGGCTATTTTTCATTTGTTTTCGTAGCTTTTAATGACTTTTCAAATAGGTGTTAAGTAGAGTTGATTCTGAGTTGTCATGGAATGTATGAAGATGCGATACTCCGTATTGCCAGCTCCAATCATCTACGAGCTGGTATTACAATATAATTATGGTTTAAAATTGTTAATTGTAGCGCAACACGGCATAATATCCCAAAAATATATCATAAAAATGATTTGTCAAGACTTCAGATTATCTCGTGATTTTTCACAGGTCTGCACTGGTAGGACAATAAAATGTAAATAAACAGCAAAACTAGTGGGGCGTTTCTGTCAGATGACCTTGCTACCGGGTAAAAACTACCCTTAGAAAGAGAAAGTGACGAGCACAAACCGAACCGATAATTAAAATATTAACAAAGCAGGTAACTGGTTTCATAAGGCGTTGACTAGTTGAATACAGACTTTTCGTTTCAGTTCTAGGAAAGTTGCCACGTATCAGAATTGCCACGTATGTCACCTTGAATACCTACCAATCATAATAATCAAAATCAATAGCGGCTCGGTATTACATATTTATTCCGTGTAAAGTAAAGGTCAATTTAATTTAAAACATAGAAAATGCGAGCACCTATCTTGATGGCACGATATGAAATGGTCAAGTTTTTATTATATTCGGGGTTCACCCTTCAAGGGTATTCTTCGCCATCGTTTTAATATAATATGGAGAAAGGGAAGACTTTTTGCATTTAAGGCGCCGTATCCCCGTTCAAACAGAAGAAGATGGAGAGATGTTTAATTTAATTACGAATGTTGGAGAGAGTGCGCTAATATTTAAAACGGTAAAATTGAAGCGAAAATTATGAAAATGTTTAATAAAACACGACTCGTTTAAAATAGAGCAAAAATCTCTTAGGGGCTGTCTAAAACAGCATTTAAAGAAACACTGTGATTTTTTTTCATAAATATATGTAACTTGTAAAATAACTGAAACAGTCGTGAAAATAATAATTTTCGGAGCATATTACCTACTTCGCGATTTTTTTCTATCGAGGAAAGTTAATTTAATTTTGCGTTTCGGAGTGGGTAACGTATAGATATTATCTTCGAAAATAACTTTTTTTAAGAGCTTATGTTTAAGGGGGATATGTAAGAAATCGGTAGAAATTCGGGTAGCGGCGGCTTCATTGAGAACATTTCAAAATAATATAGAAAGTTGAAGACGAGTTCAGACATGGAAGAAATGTAATTTTGATTTTAGATAATACTTGATACAGAAAAGAGGTTTTTATCAATTATTATTACAATAAAGACTTTCACACACTTGCCTTTCGACAGAAATTATGAACAAATCAAAAACACGAATTTGTTTTCTGTATAAAGACATTCAAACTGACACACAGACCCCAGATTCCTATCCGTCCCTCTTACCTTTTTTCTTCCCAGAATTTTTATCTCCTTCGTTTCCATAAAAACAAAATCCTTCACACAATACCCCCTAAGATAACATAACGCCCTGAGGGAAATTATTTTCCTCAGGGCCTCCTGTGTGGAGCATGTGAATGTAAAATAATAAAAAAATACCTTAATTGGGGATGCCATAGACACTCTTAACTTAGGTTTCACGTTTTTTTTAAATTCCCCGCTAAAAAAACATAATTTTAACATAAATCTTCTTGTGAAATGTCTGCTTTGTTCGGTTGACGCTAATGACAACATTCTGAAAGATTGCAGAGTAGCTACCACAAAATGAAATGCAATCTGCAATCGCGTGACGCCGAGATCTATCATGTTAGATGTTAGCCATGTATAATGTTTGAAATCCGACCTTTGCAGTATGTATTTGATCAATAGTATTTTGCAGCAAGACTGTCTGCCATGTCTACATACCTTATAGCTAATAGCAGAGGCAGTGACACGCCATTAGTTGCGTGGATCGATATTAGGGAAAGAGTTATAATTGTGGCCATCGTATATAGCCAGCAGCGTTTAGGTTAGTCCTATTTGAAGTGGGAAAAATGTTGAAAGGGTTGACAATGAAAAAAACTTTCGATAGTCACAAAAAAAGCGCGGCAAAAATATTTTTAACCACTCGGACCCATAAGCTTGTTTTCACGATAATTTATTGTTGCCAGACATATGTATGACGTAGGAGGACGTGATTATCAACTGCTTGCCCCCAACCGTCTAATCCAGGGTTTCCCAACCCTTATTTCGCCGAGCCTCCCCGAACCAAAAAAATATATTTTCATGTCCCCCTTAATTAAGTTTCAACAAAAATAAGAAACACTTTTTTTTATTAGGTAACTAAGTTCTTTATTTGAATTTCAAATAGTTACAATTAAGATACAATTTATTTATTTATTATGGATCTTTAATAGAAGAGTGGGTACACTTTTAATCATTAATTACTTTTACATTTACATTTCTTAGTTTTCTTTTAACTATACATATTATTATATTATTATTTATTTAAATTATATTTTTATAATTAGATAATGTCTTTCTAATCATAACTAACTTTCAAAGTAATTTTAGAACAAATAAATAAAAAAATTAAAGTACTGATGAGATACTTGAGTTTTCATGCTCTGTACCAACCAGTTGGTCGATTCTGGGTTCAGTCTTTGCTAGAGCCATGGTTAAATCGCTATGAACATCACACGCCGTGTTTTGACTTGTCAAAACTTGTATAGCAACGATTGAATGGCATTTCGGATCAGTTAATTTACCTATGCGTTAAATAGATTTTTTTTCGGAAATGAAAACGTACCTATTACCCCCCCCTGGCATTTCTCTAGGCCCTCCTGGTTGGAAAGTCCTGGTCTAAGGCTTCCCCGATTTTAGTATGGTCTGAGACTGAAAGTTGTCGACGTCCTCTTTCGAGTAGCTTTCGATAGATTTATACATTAAAAAATAGCACACTTACTTTATATTTTTTAATGAATAAATTGTGAAATAACACAAATTAATCAAATAAAATAGATTAGAACTAACCACGGAGGTCATCAAAAATGACGGTAATCTTTTATTTGATGGTCATCAATTTTAACGTGGTGATGTTTGAAACACCCCAAAATTATATACAGCTCTGATTTTAATAATGAAGAAACAATCACACGAAAATAATAAAAAAAAATCAATAGATACTTTTGAAATGTCGGTAAAGTTGTACACGTGGCTGATGCCTCCATGGCTCTATACAATGGTAATTAATAATGTAATATCACGGTTATAGTAACTAGAGCTATCACCTGTCTGCGGCCGGTGTAATGGGGGCCATATACGGCACAAATAGGTCGACCAATCTCCGGAGGCCAATAATGTCCCATACAAAATTGTAGGCTTGGTCCAATTACAAGGTTGTTTGGTAATGGCAAATTTTACACGCAAAGTATAATTGATCCGAACGAAGGACGTTTATAGACATGTAAGTTATAAATGGTTCTAAACTCGTTGACTAGTTACTAGAAACTGGGTACCTACTCTTTTTAGATATACCTACCAATTATTATTATATAAGTTTTATTTCGTTAAAACTTTTTTAAAATGTGAAAACTATTTTTTTTGCATTGTAGGTACCTAGATATAATAACATCCATACTTTTTCATGTGCACCTTTGGTTTATTTTGTTTGGTTTTTCGCCCAGCTGGGCTTTACATAGATTATAATTACTTAGTTTTGTCCGTACAAATGTATCCCTTAATTTCTTTTCTGGATTTTGACACCAATGCAAATATTTTTTAATGTAATATAGATATCGACCAGTCTGACGGTATGTTTTGCTTTTTTGATAAGTTTAGATGGGTGACCGGCCAACTCAGAAGCACCTCAGAAAGGTCATTAAGAGTGATGATAAAAAAAAATTGGTAAAATAGGTTAAGTTAGGTTAGGGTTACCGGCAATTTTAAAATTATTTTTTCATAGCTTTTAATTACTTTTCTGAGGTGTTTCTGAGTTGGTTTCATTCCGAGTTGGCATGGAACCGTTTATACGTTTAATTAAATCAAGCGAAAAAGGTCCCCTATGTTAAAGTTACTTGGATATGAAGTTTTATTATATCTTAAAATTAATTTTAGGCGAGGAGAGGAAGAGGCATATAGGATAAGGATATAGGAGATGCTCCCGATACATTTCACACTCTTGTATTAATTTTCGATCGTACGCGTTACTTCTATTCGGTATTTCTGAAGGGTATTGTTAAAAACGTTTATATTGTAAAGTTTTGTGTTGTATTACGCACATATATGGGGAATTACTAAAATTGCCTGGTTTGAATGCTATTAACAAACGTTCAGTATACAAACCAGACAATGTAATTTAAAAAATCAAAATGTACATATACAGAATATTTTATTCTAATGCAATTGGTAAAAAAATCTTAAAAATCGGTCCAATTTTAGAGGCGAAATATGGGAATAATACAATGGGGAATGAAATCGATTTGATGATTTAATTTAGGTGTTATCAGCCTGAGGGGCACTTGTCCCTTTCGCTTAGTGTTCTGGGGGAAACAGCGACAGTGACAGCAACAGTTTGGTAAAATACCAATTATTAAAATTACTCGGTGACCGTGTTTCCTCTTAAAGTAACTGATTAAGACTTTGCCCGGAAAAACGCAGTATCCAAAAAATATCCGGATTTGAGAAATATTGAAAATAAATGAAAACAGATGAAATGTTTCATTATATTTTATATTTAAAACAAACTAAAATACAATTCTGAGTTATAAATGAAAAGTGGTAAAGAAAAGCAATTAAATTGGTATTCCATCAATACTCGACACTGATAGTTTAATTGGATACAACATTATTCCGGACGTGCCCTCAATTATGAAACTATATTATTATTAAAACATTTAACAGAAACATAAAATAAAATAGAAACTTTAACAATTCTACAAGACAAATCTCTTTTATCGGTGTATTAATTTAGGTATGCTCTGGAAAACACTCAATCCGGTGTAATAAAGATTTGCTTATTTTATTAAAAAACATACTTTACAACAAACTGTATGTTCATTTTTATTATAACAATAATAAACTTACTGCGCATTGCTCTGTTAACTACTTTCATAGTACCTGCTTACTTCTATAGCACTCTTGTTATTTATTTATTTATCTATAAAAAGTATATGTACATTGGGTTTTTTTGATGCCTATCTCACTAGGATATACCTGTGTCGATACAGGCGTACAAATATATAAATGAATATCGTAGTTACAAGAGTATTTAAGGTAAAATACATATTAATTTGTATCGAAATTAAAACAGAGAGATGATTGGAAGGGTGAGTAAATCTTTTAAAGAGAGTTTTCTTATAATTGTTGGAGGAGATGAAGTAAAGATGTAAATTCTGTCTAATCTATTCATGGATTTAAATTTGACAGGATTCTATTATTTTCATTTATTTTTATGGGTTAGGTCGTATGTGAATAGTTATTTCTGTCTATGTGTGATTTATTTACAGATGTTTGTAATAGTGTGGCCATCTAATACTTATAAGCCATTTTTTTATATCTTATTTACTCATTTATTGACTCCTTTGTACAACTTTCTATTACAATGAAAATACTTACGTACATTGTATTGTACCTACTTGTGCTTTTATACTTCGTTTATTACCTACCTTATTTACTACTCACTCATTATTATACTCCGCAGTACAACATACCTATTATAATATACGCATATAAAGGTATCAAGGCGTGAATAAATAAACAGTCCCAATTGCATATGACATCCCCCAGCGGGAATATGACATCCCCCATGGAAATCAACGGAAATGGTAATAAGATCGGGAAAAGAAAGGTTGATAATATCTTGTTCAAGTTGGGAAAGGTCACTACATACATCTAAAATCTTATTACCATTACAAGGAATGTTTACATTCTGAATTGTGGTCTTTAACCAGGACGATACGGGAATTACATTGTATCATATTTGAGTGATTGGTTGATACATTCTGTGTCACCCCGATGAAAGAGCACCCCTCAGAAACGATATGCTGCTTGAAATAGCTTAAGACATATTGACAGATCTGAATTGTTAGGCATTTGGCAACCTACCTCTTACCCATCATCTTCCATCAATCGGAGATAAGATAGTCCCATTGTATCCGGGCAGTCAGGATTCTTATGCGGTATTCTACAAAAAAAACGTTATTTTGTTCACACAGGAGGCAATGGAGGAAAACCTCTGCCATCTTTGGTGATAATGTTCGGAGGGTCGTCAAAAAATTCAGGAAGCTTTTAAAACTTTTCGATAAATTAGCCGAGAAATAGGCCAATTGGACCTCCTTCTCTTTTTCGAAATGGTGAAATATTATTATTTTTCGATTTTTTAAATATATTTTTGCCATGGGAAATATTTCACATGTGTAAAATCAAAATAGGATTGTGTCTCTACAATCAGTTACTGTCATGTCATTTGTCATGTTTAGTATTTAAAATCAACCAAGCAACCAAAGGTTGAACTTTACGGTCATCAGGTTGCGGTGTCAGGTTTCTGTGGTTAACTGAAATTTCAGGAAACGGAATACAAGTAAACCAGATAAGAAAACCAAAATTCGCAATGATCACATTCAAAATGACCGAATAAATTTGATCACGCCGGTTTTCTGATATATATTCTTTTTTTACATTAGTTTAACACAGGAGGCCCTGAAGAAAAATATTCCCTCAGGGCATCCGTCATCTTAGGGGATGCTGTGTGGAGGGTCTTTTTAGGGAAAGGAAGGATAGGACAGTCTGGGAAGGAAAAGTTGTGGGTAGGAATTTGGGGGTCAATGTGTCCAGGAGTGACGGACGTGTGAATTATAATTATTTAAAACAAAAATACTACATGATATATGTCATCTCTAATTCATATTAATTTCTTATAATTAAATTATAATATGTAAATGAAATCCTCAGCACGGGAGATCCCAGTGAGGATATCATTATCTCTACTGTTACTAAGAAATGAAGACAATAAATCATTATTATTATTATTATCCGGAGAGTCCGGCTGAAGATGTAAAAAGTTCTCCCTCACCTAGTCTCTCCCGATCCGGCCCTCCTCGCATTAGGAGGGCAAACGCATCCCTCGTCAAGATCTAGACAAACCACCCAGTGAACTCGGGCAATCATGCTAAGTCACCGACCTTAGCGTACCTCTTGGCAGGAAGGTTGGTTATCTAATAAATTGGTCCCAGGGCGGCGGTATCCATACTTGCCTCCAAAACTGTTGTATTATCTAGATTCCATATCACTCTTCATTCAAGCCGCTGCTTCCTTCGGACGTTTTAAAATTCACATGCTTGACTCCCCGGATTGTATTCTGTGGTGTAGAATTTACTCGCGCGTAGGTTTATCTCTCTAGTAGACAATGATTGCCCATCACCAGAAGACGTAAACTACTGTTTCTCCGCCGCCAAGACCTGGACAAACCTCACCCCATAAACTCGAGCCAACCACTTGGGTGTCCCATGACAGGGGCTTTGGTTGTCCAATTCCGAGGAGGCGGTACCCATACCCACCTCCCAAATTTGAATGACAAATTTACACAAAATAACTGAATATTGGTTAGCCTTTTTTGTAGCAATCCGATTGCTTCTTATAAATGATTAACGTCATCATTCAAATATGACATCATAACATGGCTGTTACCTACTTCGGCCATATTTAATCAAAACAGAAACCAGTCTAATCTTTGTACTTATAAAGTATATAATTAAATATATTTTTATTGATATCATAAAATATTCGTATTGTTTCGATTGAACTCAGTTTATTGATAATTGATAGCAACTAACCCCATTACTACGGGGTCACGCAGGTGTTTATTGTGACCTATTTTTATACAGGTACGAGTAAATTTATGGTATAAACTTAAGCCATTTCTGCCTTTTTATTGCTTTTTCGTCTTACTTTCGGAGCTAGTGGAACTATAGCACTTTTTAAAAAATAAAACTTCTTTGGCAGCGTTGTGATTTGAAACTCAATCAAACGGAAACTACACCAAAAAGAGGCAAACACTTACATCTATAGGATATAGCTTGCGAGAGAATGAGATGGAATGAAACATTACCGCATTGGCCGCTTTAATTATGAGCTCACTTTTCAAGGCTGGGTTGAGGTTGTGTGGGTGAAGGTTTCACTTCTACCGTGTACGAACTGCACTCGATTTTTATTTTTTTATTTGTTAGTTGTTATCAAGTTTAATTTGTAAAACTTCATTTTAATTGAAAGAATTTCTTTAGTATATTCAATAATATTATTATTCAATTTATAAAAAAACAGTTTACTTATAAACAAGTTCAACTGTGTAATTGTTATTACGTGTGACAGCTGTGTTGCCTTTTGAAGGCATTATCAAACTGTGGTGAAGCTACTTTACAATTATATTATTTCCATGTAGGTTCTTATTATGAAAAGAAATAGCTTTTATTTTGATTACTTATGCCCTTATTGATTTCTGAGTAAAATGGCGTAAATTATTAATGATAATTTTACCCCTTCCTTGGTTATTAGTTTCCCCACTTATTGTATTGTTTACATTTGGCTAAAGGTCGTTAAAGTAGGGTGTTTCCAAATAAATAATTAAGTATAGCCCCCCGGAAATGGGTGAGGGGATGAGATGAAGAGATCGGGGGAAGAAATAGGTTGATTCTAATCATCCAGTAAAATGACAAAACAATTTCAAGCAAAGTTTTGATCAGACATTAACAACCTACTAAAGCAATTTCTTAGTTCACCAGCAGGTACACATTGACAACATTTTATATACATACATACATACCTCAATACAGGCTGCTAGTCCTAGTGAGGTTAATATTTTTGTGTGTAAAAAAAAAGAACATAAGGTGAGAAATTGTAAATAAAAATAAATAAATACGTACATAACATGGTGCACTTAAAAAAAAATCAAGCCGTATCATCCATCATCACACATACTAATTCACCCGCCTGTGCGTGATTGTTTATGATTTTCAAAATTTAAATCGGTTGTGTAAAGAATTCAATTCAATAATTCAGACTATTCCGTGATTTTTCACGGGGTTTGCGATAGGATGTAAAAAAGATGATGGCAAATTAATACGTACAGATTTACATTTTTATGGTATGCATCATAGACATCAGAATTCAATAGACCAGAAGATACAGACGAGGGGGTAAAACCAAACTATGAAGGGGGAAGAGGGGAAAGATGACTGTGATTCGTTATACAATCAATCTGACAGTAAATAGGCATCTCGCATTACAATATCACCATTTAGTTCTTAAAAGCAAAATCTGCTTTGAATGAATAGACCTTTTTACATGGGAGCGCGAATTGCTTGCCACGATAATAACATATTTGCTAAGGCCAAATGCTCGCCGCAAAAAGACTCACCCCAATACACATAGCAATATTTTGTTGCCGTGTTTAGTTAAAACACTATTACAAATGTTTCATAATTTACTTACCCCTGTAACCAGCGACGAAAACACTGGAGAACCGCCCACATTCGCTATGTCTATATAATATGTACCTATAATGTTAGCGCAAGCTGCCGTTTTTGGCGTGATATTTCGTAAAACGTATAGACGTTACTTTCGCGCTGGTCACTACAAGAATGATGACGTCACATATTTTAGATTCTCTCCCCTCCCCATGGAGCGAGCTGGCGCCAAGGCGGAGCTTATAGCCGGTTCCATGGGGAGGGGGAAATATTACGTTTTTATCACTTAGGGCAGGTCCAGATATATTCATATGTCCGTGGTATGCATATAATAATGATGGTTAATTAATACCCCTGGCAACCTTATTTTTTTACAAACGATGCTCGATGGGGTCTCGTCAGGTCCAATTTATCATAAATACATAAATATACGTCCTATGGTTATTGTCATTAGGATTGTATAGTATAGGTATGGCTACAGCGTAGTTGTATCAGTGGAAATAATAAATAACCAGACCCCCCATCGAGATCGAACAACATGCTACATTTCAACTTTCATAACAAATATTTCTTTTATTTAAAAACATCCAAAACCAATGTTGCAAAAACAGATTGCTGGCAAGCGGAAAATTCTTCAATAGAATATTTTTATTTCATAATATTCTATTTGTTACAGAGTTTTGGGTTTTTTGGCTACTTCTTCTTCTTTGCGTGCCGTATCAGGTTCCCCCGACGTTGGCGATCACTCTTGAGAATGTCTCTCTCTCTTGCGCTGCCCAGAATAGCTCCTCCACACTTCTAATGCCGGTCCACTCTCGTATATTACGCAGCCAAGACATTTGTCTCCTACCAGGCCCTCGGCGACCCTCTATCTTGCCTTTCAATATCAAATGGAGCAAGTGATACTTCTCCCCTCGAAGTATATGACCCAGATATGAAATTTTCCTGATTTTTATTAATGTAAGCAGTTCTCTATCTGCTCTAGCCCGCCTGAGAATTTCTGTGTTGGTGATCATGTCGGTCCATGGGACCTTGAGCATTCTCCGGTGAAGCCACATTTCAAAAGCCTCTAACCTGTTCATGGTATTTACTTTCAAGGCCCATGTTTCACATCCATAGAGCAAGACCGACCACACATAACATTTTAGCATTCTCTGCCTTAGTTTTAAGCTGATATTGTCATTGCAGAAGAGGGATTTCATTTTAATGAACGCAGTTCTTGCTGCTTCAATTCTGCATCTAACCTCCACATCTGGGTCAAGAGTCTCCGTGAGAATACTGCCGAGGTATCTAAATATTTCCACCTTTTCGACATTGCAACCATTTAACAGTATCACTAATTCAGAGTGATCTAGTCGTCCAAATGTCATCCATTTAGTTTTATTGGCCTTGATTGTTAGGCCCAGCTGCTCACCAGCATTATTAAGAAGATTTAATAGGTCTTGGAGGTCATCGATACAGTCAGCTAGTAATACAGTATCATCTGCGTATCTTATGTTATTAATGACAACTCCGTTGATCTTCAGACCCTTATCAGTATTACTTAGGGCTTTTTTAAAGACATAGTTGGAATAGAGATTAAACAATAGTGGCGACAGGATACAGCCTTGTCGTCATGGAACTAGGATTGCATGGAAGCGGTATAGGCATTTCAGAACGTACTAAACCGTCAAAACCTGTGTAGCTATCTCCATTTTTGGCCGGCGTGAAGAGGGGATAGAAACGGGGTTACCGCCCAGCGCGCGGGGGCAGGGTGAGCGTTCTACAGAAAAGGGCCGAACTGGTAATGGGATTAACATTATTTAATTTATTTTTTAATAAAAAAAAACTTTTGTCAGTTTTTTTTTCATATTTTAGGCACAAAATATAATTACCCGTTGTGTATTATTTGCTGAACGAATTTCTTTATCAAAATTAATAGTTTACTTACTTTTAACCACTTTTATTGTTTATAAAAAACCGGCATATTTCGTGAGCAATGCTCACTTCCTCAGGGTTTACTTATTTAAAAGATAAATTAAATGAAGACAATATTAACGAAACTCAATAGAAAATCTGAAAACAAAAAAAATCTGAAAAAAATGTGGGCATAACTGGAAGGTTTTACTGACAAAGTTAAAAATAAAATATATCCTAGACTTGCAGAAAAGTCAATAGATGTCGTATATTAAAAATAAAATGGTTAAAAATATATCCAGGCCCTTTCTAGATAGCATTTAGTTCGGGTTTGAATCTTGCAATCATACATGTAGATAGCAGCCAATTAAATACGCGTCAAGAAAATGAAGATAATGTCGGTAGTTCTTAGTCAAAGTATGATACAGTTAAAAATGACCGAATCGGATAGGGACACATTAACTCAGTTGGCAGAGTTGCGGGCCCGGAAAGCCGAAGTTCTTGGGTTCGTGTCCCGATTTAAAGGAAGCGGCAATACGGCCGGAAATGTACCTAACTTATATTATTTTTAATTATAAAATTTTGAAAACACAGATCAATCGAATAAAATTTATCTGCGCGCACCGGGATTTGAACCCGCGACCTCCGGATTACTAGTCAAGAGTTTTACCCCTCGACCACGAGGGCATGTCAATGTGACTTTTACATGACATTACAGTGATTATAAACTTTGAATTAACATTGTAAACATATTTAAAAGGAGTGTTAAATTAGTAGGAAAAAAAAAACTAAAAATAACAGTGCAAAAAAGACAAAGTAAAAATGTTTAAAAATTTATAAGCAAAATGATAAAAAACACATACCTATGACATGTGTAAATCACAACTTTATATTTGTGCGTTATGATTAATAAAAACATAAAAGTTTTTTGGTAATTTTTAATTATTATAATTTAAGTTGACTGATTCGGCCCATCGGCAGTCGGAGTTCACGTGATAACATCGGGCCCATGGCGATGGCGGTTGAAATGAACACGCCGAAAATTATAAAATGTATATTTAAGCTATGTTTAAACACTTTCCTGTGAAAGGTAAGACCGTCTTTCTTCTTAAAGGTCTTCATAGAACTACTTTTACACAAGTTTACGGCGCGGTGGACCATTTTTCTATGTTTTATGAACGTTTTTCTGGGAGCTCTATGCGCGACCGAGGTGTAAAAGCCAATGTCAGCCATCTAAAAACCGTTAGGTAAAATTTTTGAAAAGGCATACTTTGGGAGGGTGGGCGCACTTTACATGCCGTCTCTCTAATATCCATACTCTTAGCTTGTCGTACTCCACGCTGAATGGCAATTGCATTAGATCTCTCATTCCCATGTCTTATTTCTGCGGTTTGGAACCAATACAGGTTTTTAATGAAATTCTGGTCTTTGGTGTCAACGTTACAATCCGCAAGCATGTTCATTAGGTCAGCATGTTTTACCCTGTCAAATGCCTTTTCGTAGTCAATAAAACAGGCAAAGACTTCCTTTCTTTGGTCACGACACTTTTGCAATAGTAGACAATAATGCTTCACGCGTCCCGAACGCATTTCTGAAGCCAAACTGAGTGTTATCCAAGTCCTGCTCGCACTTATTGTATATCCTGGCATGTATTATTTTAAGGAATAATTTAAGGACATGACTCATCAGGCTTTTGGCTACAACACTAGGCTAATGCCCATATTGTGGTAGTCATACATTTAATATTTTATGTAGGAATTAAAAAATATTATTCTATTGAAACAGACAATAAACATACTAAATAAAAATTAAGAAATACATAAAAGTGAGTGAAAAATAATGAAGAAAAAACACATTTTAAAGAAAAATAGAAATAAAAAAAAAAATTTGAAATACAGAAACAAACAAAGATTTAGTTTTAATGAAAAGACAAATAACTTTGTTTATATAGAAGGGAGTCCCCTCCCTTCTACCCTTTACTCCCATATGTGATCTATGTTTAATTTTTAATTTTAGTACCTATACATTTGATCCTGATGATGTGAACATCGTTCACGAAACATGTTGATTGTGTATAAATAAAAGTGATGTAAACAAAGTTATTTGTCTTTTCATTAAAATAAATAATGCCATCACAAAGTGAAAACCTTTCCGAAGAAGCTTTCTTCGAAAAATTAAAGATTTGGTGTTAGGAACTCATGTATTATATACAAATATATAAATTAAAACATAAATAAAAGTAGGTGAACAATTAAGAAAAAAAAATTTTTTAAAGAAAAATTTAAAGGGTTTTCCGTAAACCCGCTAAATGACAGCACTGTATACCTACGTATATGATGGTAAAGAGAAAATGACATATGTTGCAGGGAAAAAATGTTGTATTTGATACCTACGGTGCGTAATTTTTAGGCTACTCAAAATTTCAAAGAAGTATGGTATGAAAGTTCTTTCAGCGATTTCAACAACTCGTCCAATATTTCAAACGAAAGAAATCTGCTTATTTCTATTGCGTCCTTGTCCCTTGAGACTTTCCATCCGCGAAATAACAAACAGTAAACAATAAATAACAAACGACAAGCGACATCGTGTTCCAGTTTAATGATGGCTCCAATGAAATACTAAACAGCCGATGGAGTGACCGCTTCATTGAATTTCACGGACCGTGGACATTGGAAATGATTATTTTATTATTTAGGTGCAGCACTCTAGTCACTAGTCACTAGTCACTAGGCAACACAAAAGGTAGAAAATAATAATTACTGGGTTTGATCGTCACGGAAAAAGGTGTGCTGCGTTTGTCAACGGAGTCGGACCATCTACAGATATTTTGAAGATCTATAGCTTAGAGACAGACCTAGATAATAGAAACAAGGAAGATGAGTCATGAACCATTATTTGAACGGCAGCCCGCATTTCTTTCTAAACTCTAGGGTCTGTGTCGATCGTGAACTACCCGAACATTGTAACCGATCACGAACTACCAATTAGCGATTGGGTTACTTTTTCAAAAAAAGATTCGATCTTCATTACCCATGTCCCGTGATGGATGCCAGTGTGGCAAGCGACCAAAGATGTATGAATTTTGTAGACCGGACATCTCGACTTTCGTTCTCGCGATGGACACTTAGAGATACCGAAAATATAAAATGTGCTATCATTTATCTACTACCTCGAAACGAAAGTACCCGATCAAAGATCGAACGACGGGTACTCAGTACTCGGATCTCGGGTACAAAGTGTATTTACGGCTTGCAGCATTCGGCTCTATCTATGATATTTTTCCACGTGTAAAAGTACCCGATCAAAGAGCGGGTACTCTGGACCCGATCTCTTCGCCGGTGATTATTCGGTGGTGAGCGACCCAGGTCGTGTAAAATGATCGATCAACCCAGCTCTGTACTACTCACAGTACTCACAAAAACGCTTAACGTTCATTGGCTCTGCCGCTTTGATAGTCCGCGCAGTTTGGTCATGTTTCTATACCACATCTCCTAAAATGGTTTTCGTGATTTGGAAAGTGCCTTGCGATAATTGCGACTAAAAGGTTTTCGCGATAAACTTTAATCTGATAACGTCATACTTTATCGCCAGGGGTCATGTCCTCAACCTACCTATAACTAGTCCAATTCAACAAAGATCAAGGTAAAGTGATGAGATTTAAAATAATGTTGCTTCAAAATATGTCTGCATTTCGGTCTGCTGACTTTCACCGAAATCATTGTACCTCAGAGACCGATTTAAGTTCTCATTATTATACACAGACAACTCAATATACTCACTGTAACAACCAGGGGCATGCCGTGACTTTTCTTATGAATTTAGTGACTTTAAAAAATAAATCAAATGAAAAGTGTCGAATTCTTGTAAATTTTTACGTTGATGCGTAAAATAACTTAATGTTTTTATTATTATAATATTATAGAGTAGCAAAATATAATCGAACATAGTATAACTGCGTGCATGGCTGTACCGATATGCTCACTATCGGATTGTACATTGTACGGTCGCCAAGAAGTTCAAATAATATTATTTTACCAAACTGTTACTGTCGCTGTTACACCTAAATAAAATCGTCAATTTCAAGGTTTTGCATTCCCCATTTTTGCCCTCCAAAACTAGACCGGTTTTTGAGGTTTTAACCAACTGCATCAGAAGAAAATATTATGTTTACGTTTTGCTTTTTAAAAATTTATTGTCTAGTTTCGTATACCGAACGTCCGTTGATAGCTTTAAATTCAGGTAGAACGATTTTTGGAGGGTTTTAACTTCTATATGCTTTTAACAAAAAGCAAACGTACCGACACGCTAGTGGTCGATATCTATATTATAGCATTAAAGAATTTGTTTATTTTTAATTATTAACTTAATGAGTAAAACCTCAAATTGTAATATTTAAATTATTATTTTTTATTTCCAAAAAGAACAATTATCTTTTCATAACTTTTGAAGGTTATTCCCATAAATGTAATATACCTATCATTGACGAAGAAGATAACACTAATAATTTAAATGAAAATATGAAAGAGAACAAGACACAGAAAAATAGAAAAAGATAATGGGCGAAACTGAGACAAGGCGCCCGTCCCGGTTAGACGAGAAGTTCTGAGTTCGTGTCCCAGTTGCGACCGTTATCTTTTTCTAATTTTGTGTTTCTTGTTCTTTTTCATATTTCCGTTTAGATTATTAGTGTTATCTTCTTCTTCAAAAGAATATTTGCACCAGTGTCAAAATTAAAACAGGAAATTGGAGAATACTTTTGTATGAATAAAACACCCCGCCTGGTTTTCTCGAACAAATAAAGCGTATGCGGGGATCGGTCTAATGCTAATGGGTCAATACGAAAAGAAGAAGCCGCGCCGCCCGTTACGTTAGGTCAGGTTATGTTATGTCGCAATTATATTCTATAGAAAATTACATTGAAAGTTATTTAGAAAAGCGAATACTGTACGATTTTATTTATCTATGTACATAAAAATCTCGTGTCACGGTGTTTGTGGTTGCACTCTTCCGTAACGGCTCGACCGATTTTTATGAAATTTTTTATGTATATTTGGTAGGTATGAGAAAAGGTCGAAAAGTATATTTCATACCGCTACGTGATTAGCGTGTCCCTTAGAGAGTCCAGAAAAAAAAACTATTTTTTTGACAATTTTTTTTTATTTGGCATCAAAAAATACATATAACCCCAAATTTTCACCCACCTACCACCACCCTCCCATTTTTTTTATTGCGACTCTCCTATTTTTTAATCGCGATTTGAGTATTTTTGTATGAACAAATTTAACCGGCGCGGCGTCGTTCGTATTTCAAACAGAACGAAATTATTTATGTTGTTGAATGACAGATGGCGCTACGTCCGCCTCATTAAACTTTCATTTATATAGCAGAACAACGTTTACCGGGTCAACTAGTTATAAATAAAAATCTATTAGGGTAAGTCCGGGGGAGATGGCCGTACGGGAGAGATGGCCAGTTCATTTATTCTTGGGAAACAACAGCAAAATGGCGTTACTAACAGATTTGTTCGCTTCTCACAGCGCAAGGGAGCAGTTTTACGCGCAAAGTCTTGGCGAAATTAAATAAATAAAGTAAGTAAAAACCAGCTAATTGGTTTTCAAAAGTACAAAATTTTTTCATTGGGTTCACTTCTAAGGTTGTAGTGAAAAATTTTGAATGAAGACGTGTGTTTATTATGTTTTACCATGCTTGGTATTGTTATTGTGTTGCATTCTACCCTCAACGTTTTATTCTATGAATAGTGGTTCATTTTTATACGCATATGGCCATCTCTCCCGGACGATTAAGGAGAGATGGCCACATGAAAATTGTACCGAATTTGATAACATGTGCTCAAAATGTGGGCAAAATAAAAAAAGAGGAGTTAATTGAATTTTGTTTTTTTTAAATCAATATAAAGTACTGGCCATCTAGTATGGTCATCTCTCCCGGACACGTCGAGAGAGATGGCCAATTGCTATATTTATATATTTTTTATAATTTTGTTTTGATAGATATTGTTGATTACTTTATGTTTACTCACCGCCAAATGATTTAAGTTTGTTTTACATCCATAGTTTGTGAAATATGTGACTAGTTTAATTTTTACAGCATCTTACAAAAAATATGGCCATCTCCCCCGGACTTACCCTATGAGCTACAGAAAACTTTTCCAAAGTAAATGTTCAGAACGAAGAACATTATAAAATTACGAACCAAAAGCTTTTTGGACTGCACGCCACTCACTGCTTCATATAGGTAGGTACCAACAACGAATTCGTATTTACATTGTCATATACGTACATTCGTACATACATGTCTTCATTGTACATTACTTGCACGACTTGCCTCGGATTTCTATTAAAGATTAACGCCATAAAACTCTGATATCTTAATAGAATTGAAGTGCTGTGCTTTAAACTTATTACGATTTAAAATTTTAAGGTTCTGATCGAAAACTGAAAATCGGAATAAAGTCTGACATCACTGGAGAGTAGGTAAAACTGATAGAAGATGTGTTGTGGGCGTGTCCCTGTGCCCGAACTTAACTCAATTTTTACTTACTCCTGCAAAAGTGATATATATTTTTTTTTGTAAAACGGTTATTTTCTTGAGCAGATTATACCTATTGGACTAGGAATTGAAAGGTCTTAATGAAATTGGTGACGTTAATTTTCTTTGAAATCCATACTGATCAAACTGCGAGGGAATATTTCGACGCTTCTGAAGAAAAATGTCGGAAGTGCGATTTTGTGGTCTTGCCGTAGAGTTGTTTAAAGTTTCATTTCTGCGTTTTTACTGTTTTTGAGATCAATAAATATATTTTGATATTTTATTTAGTTTAATTGAAAATTGAAAATACAGACTTATAAAATGATATTATAATAAGCCAAAGAAACGATTTAAAATTTTTAGCAGATTCGACATTGTTCTTCGGGACCGTCGATTTGTTCTGTGTCTGACGTCGACTATATCGAGCGTAGAAACTTTAAAAAAGTTTGATATTCTCAACTCTCAACTAATGCTAGAATTCAAGAATTTTATTAGATTTACTGGAGTGATGTGATGTGACCTTCCGAATTTAATCAAATTCTTTATTGACAGATATTAAATATCTACGGGGGCAGAGGTCACGGTTTTGAAGCCCAATGTAGCGCAAAATGACAGTGTATTGTTTCACCAGAACAGTTTTTTTTTTTCAATATACAAAACTTTTTTTATGTTACATTCCAGAGAATAAGTTAATATATGCTTTCAGAATCACCCTGGACCAGCTCTTAGTACCGAAAGTCTGTTTGAAAATGGTTTAGCTTTGCTTGTTAACCAGATTTTTAATTTGGTAGGCGGGTATGGGTACCGCCGCCCAGGGAACCATTTATTGGATGACCAACACATCTGCCACAGGTCACCCCAAGTGGTTCGCTACGTTTGGTGACTTAGCAGGATGCCCGGGTTCTTGGGTATGTTTCTTGGTAATGTTTATCCAGATCTTGATGGCGGGTGCGTCGGCCCACCTTCTGCGTGGCGGGCCGGATTGGGAGATGCTAGTTGAGGGAGACCCTTTACAACCGGTTACCGCTGTCCGGGCCGCTCGGTAGTACATCAACGAGTGTAAAAACCCCGCCAATGCTGTTGTGCCGGTTCGTGACCGGAGGGGACCCAGCAGCAGCGTTTGGGGCGCATTGGGTGACCTCTCCAGCCGGACTCTCCCTGCCCATCGCCTTGCACCGCAGTGGGTGGATTGGATTCATTCGTTCATCACTCTTGGACACTCTGATCCCCAGCTTCCTATCCACCCCTCATACCTTTTCCTTCCCAGACCTTCCTTCCCCCACATCCTATCATAAAAATAAAAAATCAGTAAAATCATGACAACACAACCAACACAAATTAAATTCATTACAGCGGCGAGTAGTAGGAGACCCCGGCGCAGGCCAAAGATGTTGGTGAATTACACCAACATTCGCGGCCTGCATACCAATTTAAACTCTGTCCACCACCACCTTTTTTCTCAACGCCCCAACCACTATTCCTGTCTGAAACGCAGATAGCCGAGCCTGTAGACGCCTCATATCTGGACTGCCCGGCTTCACCCTCGCAGGCAAGTTCAGACCTAAAGGAGGTGTCTGTCTCTATAGTCGAGCTGACATCAACTGTGTGTGACTGTTGAATCTGGAAAACTCCAGATTCGACGTAATGTGGGTACGCGTCAATCTTGCCAGTACGGTAAGATTCTACGCGTGTTTATACCGCTCACTGAACCTTAGCGAATCAGACACGTACGAGCTCTTCAAACACTTAAGCGACACTATTGATGACCTCTTGCCCCGCTACCCTACGGCAGAGTTTGTGGTCCTGGGGGACTTCAATGTTCATAATGAACCTTGGTTGAAGTTCTCAGGATCAACAGACTCGGCTGGACACCAAGCGGAATCCTTTGCCCTTTGCTACGGATTGGAGCAAATGGTTCAGGAGCCCACAAGGGTTCCTGATGTCCAGACTCACCGTTCCAATCTGTTAGACCTATTTTTAACTACTGTGCCACACGGTTACAAGATTGAAGTCACAGCGCCTTTAGGATCGTCCGACCACTGCCTGGTGACGACATCAATCCCTGTAAACTTCAGACCACCAAACGAGAGGCTGACGAGAAGTGTGGCACTATAGGTCAGCAGATTGGTTCGGTCTGCGGGCACATTTTAATGCTTACCCGTGGTCAGCTGTCTGTTTTCGGACTTCGGATCCCTCAAGATGTGCCCAGGAAATTGGTGAAGTCATCACATCCGCGATGGATGGCTTCATCCAATCTACTGTTGAGGAAACTGGTGTAGGCTCAAAGCCGTGGTTCAGTCGACAATGCGCTGAAGCAGTGCGACGAAAAAACGCGGCTTACCGAGCCTACAACACATCTAGAACATCCGAAGACAGAACAGCTTACAACAAAATGGCAAAGGAAACCAAGAGAATCATAAATAGGTCAAAATTCGAGCACGATCAGCAGATCAGCAGAAAGCTGGCTGCATGCCCGCATGGCAGCAGGCAATTCTGGTCGCTTGCGGGCTCAATAGGTCGCAATTTCTGCAAATCCAGTCTGCCACCTCTTACCAGACCTGACGGCTCACTAACAAACACCGCCACCGAAAAGGCTAACTTATTAGGTAAAATGTTTGCGGATAACTCAACCCTCGATGACCAAGGTGCTGTCCCGACGTCGGTTCCTCACTGCGGTTTTCGTATGAAAAAGCTGAGGATCCGGCATCGGGAAGTACTCCATGTTTTACGAGGGCTTGATGTCAATAAAGCTAGTGGGCCTGACGGAATACCTGCCCTGGTATTACAGAGGTGCGCTACAGAAATAGCTCCAGTTTTGACGAAGCTTTTCAAAATGTCCCTGAAGTCTGGCTCTGTGCCCTCTGGTTGGAAAAAAGCGATCATTCACCCTATTCCAAAGAAGGGTGACCGCTTCAACCCGGCCAACTACCGCCCCATAGCGATCACATCAGTTCTGTCTAAGGTGATGGAACGTGTGATCAACGAAAAACTGCTCACATACCTCGAGAAGAACATAATTATTAACGACCGTCAATACGGATTCCGGCGGAACCGCTCGTGCGGTGATCTTCTCGCGTATGTGACGCATGTTTGGGGGCGATGCCTGGAACGTTTCGGCGAGACTCAAACGGTTTCACTGGACATTTCCAAGGCCTTTGACCGGGTTTGGCACCGAGGACTTGTCAACAAACTGCCTTCTTACGGACTTCCCGCATCCTTGTGTATGTGGATTGCCGACTTCTTGAGGGAGAGGTCGATTCAGACGGTAGCCGATGGTTTCACCTCTTCCTCCCACTCGATAAATGCTGGCGTCCCACAGGGATCGGTTCTGCCTCCGACTTTGTTTTTGTTGCACATCAATGACCTTTTGTCATGTGCACCAATTCATTGTTACGCGGATGACAGTACAGTTCATGATAGCTTTTTGTTTGACAAGCCCCCAAATGGCTCACAAACTCCAACAGCTCGTATGGCTTTGAAGCAAAGAATGGACGGTTACCTCGAGAGTGTTTTCTCTTGGGGTAAAAATAATCTCGTTGAATTTATTGCTTCAAAGACCCAATCTTGTCTGATTACGTCTAAAAGGGATCGAAATGAAAATCTAGTCTCTTTCAACGGAAGCAATCTTCCGAACAGGCCCTCCATTGATATGCTTGGTGTAACCCTAAGTGACCAGCTCGGGTATGGGGGCTCCATCGAAGCCAGAGTAAAATTAGCCTCCCAGAAACTGGGCGTACTGTATAGGGCCCGCAGATACTTTAATAGTGCACAACTGCTAACCCTGTACAAATCACAAGTGCGCCCCACGGTTGAATTTGGCAGTCACCTCTGGTCTGGTGCTCCAAAATACCTGAAAAATACCCTCGACTCTGTGCAGAAACGGGCGGTCTGTTTGATAGATTCTCCCGTCTTAACAGACGGATTGCAATCTTTAGAGCACAGGCGTCGGGTGGGAATGCAATCCTTGTTCTACCGGTATTACAATGGAAGATGCTCCGAGGAACTAGCACCATTGATCCCTTCGGCACCGGTGCGTAAACGGCAAACGCGTGCCCAACATTTGTACACGGTTGACATTTGTCACATGAGAACGGGTCGTTTCTTCGACTCGTTCTTATGTTCAACAGCTCGGCTGTGGAATGATTTGCCGGCCTCTGTGTGTCCTCCTTCCTACAACATGGGTCTCTTCAAGACCAATGTTCATTCCTTCCTCTCCTCAAAAAGACCCTCCACACAGCATCCCAGATGACATAGGCCCTGAGGGAAATTATTTTCCTCTAGGCCTCCTGTGTGGAGATAATGTAAAAAAAAATTGTCTATAATAAAGTATTTATTTCCCCACAATCCCCTAGTCCTCTACATAATTATATAATGATAACTTTTTTATTTGGGTGGCGGATATGGGTACCGCCGCCCCGGAAATCACTTATTGGATAACCAACACCTCTGCCATATGTCACCCCAAGTGGTTCGCTACGTTTGGTGACTTAGCAGGGGTGCCCGGTTTCAGGGGGTGAGGTTTGTCCGGGTCTTGGCGGCGCAAGCGTCTGCCCACCTGCTGCGTGGCGGACCGGGTTGACAGAGACTGGTTGAGGGAGGTCTTTTGACCTTTCCAGCCGGACTCTCTCAACCCATCGCCTTGCACCGCAGTTGGAGGGATGGATTCATACGTCCGTCACTCCTGGACACATTGACCCCTAGATTCCTACCTACTCCTCATATCTTTTTCCTTCCCAGAACTTCCTATCCTTTCCTTCGTTAAAAGACCCTCCACACAGCATCCCCTAAGATGAGATAGGCCCTGAGGGAAATTATTTTCCCGTGTGGAGCTAATGTATAAAAGGATAGTTAGTAACCTACAAAGATGATTTACCAACAATTGTGCTTTCCCATTTTCAACTGCTTCAATATTTCTTAAATTATTAGGCGCGCCTTAGTACCACTAACTTTGTGCACCGATACGTGAGTGGCAACTTTTCACAAATAAAATATTATGTATAAATACAAGATGTTTGTAAGGTACGTCTTTTTACATTCAGTATTGGATAATATCATTCGCTGGAAAAACACAAAACTCGGGCCTGTTATGTTATGCAAATACTCCTAACACCGAAGAGTCTCCCTTAAGCACGTTTTATTGGCGAATAAACAGCCAATGGAATTAAATATCTTTAACCCACTACAGTTATAAGTTAATGAAGATATCACTTACCGTTTTGTATTTAATGGGTACTGCACAAATAGTACCAACTTACCGAAAAATACTGGTTAACTGTTCGCGGTGGGCGACCAGTGTAACCACTATTGCTGTTTGCGACTCGTTGTTCGACAAAGTATTCGCTGAGAAATTTGAATGATAGGTATTTTACCAAACTGTTGCTGTCACTGTCACTTTTAAACCCCCCAACCTAAATGAAATCGTTAAAATCGAGATTTTGTATTCCCCATTTTTCTCCTCCAAAACGTGACCGATTTTAAAGATTTTTTTACTAACGGTATTGGAAAAAGTATTCTATGTCTGTACGATTTGCTTGTTTTAAAATACGTTGTCTAGTTTGTCGATTTTATCGGTTTTTGGGGGTCGATCCTAAATCCTATAAGAAGTAACTTATCAATAAAAGTAAAACGTATCCGACCCGCTAGTGGTCGATATCTATGTGGAGGTATAATATAAAAAAATTTGCACTAGTTTAAAAAAACACTTGCACTAGTGTCAAAATCCAGAGAGAAAATTGGGGAAAACATTTTTATGGAAAAACACCGCCCGGTTTCCTCTTAATATAATCTATCGTCATTTTTTCTGTGTTGTGGGATGGGATTTGTTTTTATTTTCAAAATTGGAATTGATCGAGGGAATAATTCCCACGAGCGATAAAGTAGGAAGGTACGAAAAGTAATCTACAATAGAGAACTCCAGTCCAATTTAAAAAAAAAAAATTAATGAATAACCTTCTGACTTAAATAACTGCATATTTTTTTTAGAGTTTGTTTTAATAGTTAAAATAATTTTCGAAGTTTTAATTTTTCAAGATTCCCCGAAAATACCCCACGTACAGTGAATCGTGTGACGTCATCACTCCTGAAAAGTTTTTCAAAAGGTGTTCATTTTGTATGACAGTTAGTTATACGAAAGAAAGTATGGAACTATTCGATAAGTTAAAACATTATTTAGGTGGAATTATTTATTTATTATATTACATTTATTATGTTATCATATTTTTTAAATATTATTACGGGAGAGTGGTAAAGAAATTGTTCGAAATTATTATTTTTTTAGCTATTAAAATCAATACTATCTCAAACGGAGCATCACCTGCACACTGCAAAAATTGTAGGAAAATAAGATACAGAGGCGATGCAGCGCCAACCAGCTGATCGACAACGGCCATTTTGAAATCGAAGATCATAGAGAAGTGAGTCGTTCGTGAACGAGTCGGCTCAGTGACCCGGATCTTCATACGGATCCATAAGATCCGGTTATGTAAGACCGACCTTCAAAGCTACGGACACACTTGCTCGCGGTTCGCGGATCTTTGCGAACGAGTGAGCGTGTAGCAATTGCCACTGGGTAGCATGCTCTTGGGCTTCTAATGAGCAAGTGTATCCGTAGCTTAATTCAGTCGTTCAATTGAGCCGATTCACTGAACCGGATCTTTTCATTCTCGTTCAACTGAGCCGCTTTGCCCGTCTCTAGGTGCATTAAATGATAACATTATAATGTGGCATATTATAAATTTTTTTCGTACAGTTTAAAGTTTTTCAATATTTTAAATAATAGAGATAAACTAATAGAGATACCTCTATTTTTGATACCGATTATTAAGGCTTAAATATTGATTCAATAAACACAACAACTAAATCTCTATAAACAGTATGAAATAACGAATAACATGAAATGTTGTTAATACTGATTACTGATGGCTTGTGTCATACCTACATAATCAAAGTTTCAATACAATGACTGGTGACGCGTGACGTCAGCACTAGACGTGGGCAAAATTGAATGACTGAATTAAATGAATAAATTCAATCTTGTAACACACTCGATTTGTTTCACATTTTCAAAAGGAATTAAATCTTTATTCCTTACCCTTGGCCTTGCATCTTACGATTTTTTAACAGCACCATATTTATTTTTATTTCGATTAATTTATTTTACAGTTAAATATTTCATGTTATATTGAGGTAAGAAAATAATAATGTACTCTATAAATATTAGAGTGTTTCGTAGGAATTAAATTAAATATTATTCTGGATATTTGTTGCGCGGATAGGTACACCTACTATAGGCGATGCGCGCCGCGAAATCGCCTATCACGTGTGACGAGTAGTAACCCGCGAAGTAAATCTTATACCTACAAAAAACCCCGTAGGCCAGAGTCCCCGTCCCCAATCCAAGTGACAAAACCGCCAACAGACAAGCGAGTCAGCCAAGATCCAAATAATTCTGAGCTCCGAGAGTCGCGTCTGTTTCACAGTTGTCCCGCCAGTCCCGCCAGTCATAGTCACGGAGGAATCGTTCCTCCGTGGTCATAGTACTACAAGCTGTTCGGTCTGTGCGAACTCAATCCGCAACCCCAATCTCTGTTTCACTTATTCAAGGAATCAAAACATTTATTTCTTATTCATTTGTGACGTTGTAGTCCCACGGGTCCCGGGTCCCACGTGTCGAGTCGATCCGGCCGGTCCGCGGAATGCAAGTTATTCAAGTCACAGCAAGACAAAAGACACTTATAAGTCAGAAGTTCCTAATTCATTTCTTGATGCCCGCCGAGAATCGGTTCGTCGTTAGTCCCCGCGCGGCCAAGCCGTCATCTTAGGGTGAAACTTCCCACTTCGGACCCTGAACGTTAATAAAAATCTAAAAGCGAAAGTTAATCCTATGTTTTTTCTCCCTCACACGTGCGTAAATTGTGATACAATGCTTGTAGAAACAAAACGATGTTTATCTATATTATTATTTTTTTTTATGGTATCTGTCTCTGTCTACTCTAGCCGTAAACAATACATCATACATCAGTCGCTATCGAACCGTGATACTGATAAATGATAATCGAGCGGTTTGTTCCTTTATATTTTGGTAACAAATTATACGACGCGTGTCGCCAGGGCTTTTAATTAGATTTTATTCGGCGCGTCGTATTAACTTCACCATTAAGGTAGGTGCATTTAAAATATATATATATATTTGAGTGAAGCTTATTCCAGGTGACCGGTCCGGATATACCTATGAAAGCGCGATAATAGTATGGCTTTTATGTGAATTCCGCCCAAGTCCCGTCTGGAGCTAATGAAACTATGGAATCCCCAATTGGGATATTTTGCGAGGCTAAAGGTAGTGGGAAGTTTAGATCACGTGAAGTGAAACAATTTTAAGATTAATAAATAAATAAAAATTAGTAAAACTTTAGGGGTTAACCACAAAAACTGTTTAATTTTAAGATTTAATTGATAGACACATTTTTCTTGTCAAAAATTTGTCTTTTGGGCAAAATAATATCTAAGTACACATTGAAATATTTCATTAACCTCGTCGCGCGTCGTTTTTAGTACCTACGATTTTTCAGAACAACATAATTTACCCTAATAAGAGTGCTTTGCGTAGTGAAAACTTCTTTATCACCGTTGTGATTTGAAACTCGATGAAACGAAAAATAACGACACTAAAAAGAGCAAACACATGCATCTAAAGGAGAACTAAGAAATAAAGTAGTCTGCGAGAGAATGAGATAACATTATTGGTCTCCTCTTTGGCTTCGTAGCCTCATAAAATATAAGCGAGTGTTTTTTTTTTTTTTTGGAATTAAAGGAATGAATAAAATGAATCAATTCAACAGGCCGAGGGAATCACAATGAATCGATTCACTCCTGGGAATGAGTCTGCCCATGTCTAGTCAGCACTAACCATTCAGTAATACCAACTTTACAGTGTGTTTTGACGAGAGGTTTAAAAATGCACTTTTTAATATTTTTTTACGAACTGTACGTTTAATATTATGAAATAAAACTAAATAAGTTCCTTATTCTGTAATTGAAATGTGTATTGCTTTTTTGTTGTTTGTTTTTGGGATGTTATGCCGTGTTACGCTACCTCCTCCTTAATCCTGGCTAAAGGAGGAGGTAGCGTACATGGCATAACACCCCTAAAACAAACAACAAAAATACTTTTGCCGTGAAAATCTAATATCGTGTATTGCTTTTGTTTCAACTTTTGACAGATGTGGTATTTAGTTTGAAGAAAATATTTTATTATGCAAGCTCTCATGTAGAAGTGTTTCAATTTCTGACCAATTTCTCTCATTCTCATTCAGATTTACTTCTTATCCGGTCTTAAATCTGTTGTAGTGATTATATCTTCATAATGCTGACAATCCAACATGAAATGTTCTTATTCACAAAGGCTAATTGGATATGTGTAAACATATTTGCAAGTACCTACCTACCACGTACATTTTTTACATGGTTCCAAGAAAGCCAAATGCCGGGAGTATAAAGTTCAACGTGTTTTTTTAAATATTATATTTAATAATATACAGACAATGATTTAATAATAATAGGTATTTCATAACCTCGAGAAGGTAGGTGTGCCTTGTTAACCTTCGCCAGAGGTCAGGGAGTTAAACCACCGAATAATGAGGTTATTTGTGACAACAATCTTGACACTTCGTCAAGTCGTAATAAAACAATTTCGTTATTCGTCACGAAGTCAAAATACATTTACTGAACTGTGAACGTGAACCTTGCTTCTTCCTCTTCCTCTTATTAACAATATGAAGTAGAAATACGTTCGCTTGAAAAGTTACTAAAAATATTCTTAGAAATAAAAATTTTCTGCGCGTTGTATAACTCGAATATGTAACGTAAGTTGATGTTAGATTTTTTACGTTTCCTTTTTAACGAATCTTAGAAAAACCTGCATCGAGCGAATCGATCACCGAGTAGTAAGGGCTTGAGGGTGTTCGCAGCAAAAACAAAAATAATAATTATAATGTCAGATTAAAAAACACCGTGCCAGCTTAAAGTGAAAAAATCACACGATTATTATTTTTTTTTTTAAACTTTATTTATTCCCATTTCTTTGCACATAAAATGTATAATAGCAAATAGTATATAATAACATAATGTATAATAACAAATAGTATGAACAAGAAATGAAAACCCACTAAGGCACTGCCTGAGTGTGGGTAATATTAAAACAAAATACTATATTTCCAAGTACCCAAAGTTTAAAATAGACTTAAAAACATATAAAATATAAAGATAGTATAAAAAGTTAGTATTACATAGGTAGAATAAGTGAAAAATGTTTTTTTCAGCTATTATAAAAATATGGAGAAAAACATACTGATATTATAAAATTAATACATAGTTATTATAAAAAAATAAACAGAAAACATATTGTACTACAATTATTACAAGCAATAATTGTCAGCCTGAAACACTCATTTACATTGAAAAATCTTCCGAGAAAAGATACTTGCCGCCAACGGGACTTGAACCCGTGTCCTTCCGATTGCCGGTCGAATGCTCTGACCACTGAGCTATGGCGGCTTATCAAATACCCGCCAAATAATTCAATATATACTAGTGTTTCATTCAACAATTACTGCTTGTTATATTTTTTCCACCTGAAAACAACCAAGGCTGACAATTATTGCTTGTAATAATTGTTACCCTTTGTGCTATGCATAAAAATCTTGTCTAAACGTTAGTTTATAAAATTAAAAAATAATATATTGTACTACAGTTTAGAAAGTTACAGAAAGTGAGTTGTAGAAGGATGGATAAATTTATAGAAAAAGCATTTCAATATCTGCATTATTCAACCATAATTTTACCTCTTTTACATATTTTGTCATGTTATTTATCATTTGAGTTTGTAGTGGTAAACGGTTAAATGTACGAGGACCAATGAAACTGCTATGTGTCTGCAACAATTTAGTATTGGTTTGTGGGATGTAAAATATATTATTTATTCTTTTGCTCGTTCTGTTTTCATTTATTTTGAAATTATTTTTGTTTTAAATACATATTTCAATGTTTGTAATATAAATAATTTACGTATATTAAATATTTTAGTTGCTTTGTATGGTAAGTTGGTCGAGAATGTTTTATTTTTGTTATATATGACTTTAATTATGTGTTTTTGAATTATTTGTAGAGGCTTCATAAATGTATCAAGTGCACCACCCCATCCTATAATGCCATAAGTGATTGATGATTGCACCAGGGAAAAGTAGATCATTTTCAATTTTTCAATGTTTAGTACTTCCTTAAGTCTATAAAATATGTAGGTCAGATATCTTAATTTAGAAGTGATTTGATTAATATGTGATTTCCAATTAAGATTTATATCTATTGATACTCCTAAATATTTTATATTTTCAACATTAGTGAGTTCGTTGCACATGAAGCACATTTATTGATTGCAACTAGTATTATGGATTCTAATTTTAAGGTTGTCTTTAGGTTTATTTTTAATGGTTTTATAAAAAGGCAAGTAAAATGTTTTGCTATTATTGAGTTTGTTGTATTTTAGCCATGTTGAAACCAGTGAAATACAATCAGTTGCTTTCGAAAAAGTTTCTTTCCAATGATTACCATCTACTATTATTACCGTGTCGTCTGCGTAAGAAACAATTTTACCAGGGATTACAAAATTACATAAATCATTAATATAAATTAAGAATAAAATCGGGCCAAGCACAGTTCCCTGTGGAACTCCATTTTTTATCTTTGACTCTGAACTATAATTATTATATTGTGAACTAATTATGATTACAAATTATTTATCTTTATAATATTAATATCATATTAGATACATTGAACATCATAACACTACTGCAACCCGATTGTAAAGAATAATATACATATTTTGAAATTTTGTATATAACACTGGGCTGTGTATAAATGAATCGATCCATGGTGAACGAATTTTATTTATTCGTTCAAATGATTTGATGACAAAATTTTAATTTTCATGAGAGCGAAAAGAATATCTTATATTTTTTCAAAAAATCATATCTCCGGTTTTTGTAGACCTATACCTAATTATGATTTTTTATCATAAAATAACGTTGAATAGAATTGAATAGTTCAGAATACTAAACATTTTTGTTTAATAACATTATTTAATTTATTCAGAAAAAAAAACCTTTTTAAATGCACGTCGTAAAAGACGCATTTATTTTCCTAGAAATATTTCGACGATGAAGATCGAAAGAGAAAAAAACGGAGAAAAACGACATATTTAACTCAATTTGTGATTTATTGTCCTTAAAAGTATTTCAAATTTCCGCTACCCATAGAGAAGTATCGAACTTTATATCAATCGGCTATAAGAAAGGTTCTTCGAATTTCATCGATTAAATTCGGTTTTCATTTTAATTTCTGAATGATTTCAAAGATTAAGAGCTATGCCGGTCATTTAAAAATATCGTCGATAGGTATTGTAACGAATGTCTTCTGTTCCACTCCGCGCTCCCCTTAGGAGAACTGAGCGAAAGGGACAACTGCATATCGGGCCGAAAATACCTAAATAAAATCGTCAAAATCGATGTTTTGTATTCCCCATTTCTCTTCTCCAAAACTGGACCGATTTTAATTTTTTTTTTCACTAACTGTATTAGAAGAAAATATTATATGTCGGTACCTTTTGCTTTTTTTTAAAAATACATTGTTTAGTTTGTATTCTGAACGTCTTTTCACGGCGCTTAAACCAGGCAATTTTATTAATTTTTGGAAGGTCTTAACTTCTATAAGAAGTAAATTATCAAAAAAAGCAAAACGTACCGACACGCTAGTGGTTGATATCTATATTATGTAAAAAAAAATTGCTCTGGAGTCAAAATCCAGAGAGATAAACGGGGAATACGTTTGTATGGAAAAAAACGCCGCTAGTATTTCCTCTTAATTAGCAGAACACTGCAATTTGTTTATTTTTGCTTTCATCGCATAACATTTTATAAAACCTACATGTTATTACAATACAAGTGTATAGCTCTCTGTTCCAAAGAATAGGCCCGTTAATATATTCTTCCATTATTCCATTCATAGCTACCATGTCTCGTTTCAACCCAAGCATTTATTTTCTTGGTATAAACGTGGGAATGTTTAACTTCTTGCTTTAGTTAGATACAATGGTCGGAATATCTTATCTTATAGAAGATCGAATCTTTGGGACAGGTGGAAAGTTTCCCATTGTGGGTTTTTGAGAAGTTTGTCAAATTAGTTGGCAGCGTGATACCAGATTTTTCTTCATTATAAAAACCACGGTTACTCAATAGAGTTTTTTGTTAGCAGTCCAATCAACCTGGTAATGGGCTGCTGTAATAATACGAGTACTAACTGAAAACATAACAAATGATAACTAAAAGTTCTCCACACTAACCACATTTTTTTTGTAAAAAATGTAGTTAGTGTGGAGATTTTTGAAATTCATTTCTGAAATTTGAAATTTGAAATCTGAAATTCAATTGAAGTTATTTTTTATAACTCCTCACAGGAGGCCCGGAGGAAAATAATTACCCTCAGGGCCTATTTCATCTTTGGGGATGCTGTGTGGAGTGTCTTTTTAGGGAAAGGAAGGAGAGGAAGTTCTAGGAAGGCAAAAAGGATGAGGAGTTGGTAGGAATCTGGGGGTCCGTGTGTCCAGAAGTGACTGACGGAGAAGGAATGAATTCATCCCTTCCACTGCGGTCCAAATCCTGCTGAGAGTCCTGCTGAGGTCAAAATATCAAAATGTTGTGACGATTAGATTTAGCTGCAAGTAATTTGTACTAACCGAACATAAATTATTCAAATGCTTTCAATGTTTTAAAATCATTATACATCGCGTGAAAAATCACGAGATATTATAATTGGAGGATGAGCGATTATTACCTAGTATTTACAAAATATTTGCCTCAGGATCCGAGCCTTTGAAAAACTTGTATTATCATTTCTCTTTATAATATGACTAGCTGAAGTTCCCGAAGTTGCCCGTGCTTTGCACAGAGATTTTTTAATCAGATGTAAACACTAACTTTCCTCTTGCTTTAAAGGTCAAGTGTGCAAAATTTCATCGAAATCGGTATAAATCTGCAGGTTTTAAAAAAAATCAAATCCTCGCCGCATTTCACCCGTCACAAACACATCGATACTCTCCTTATTAACATATAAAAAAAAAAATTTGAGAAGTCAGAAATTTGTCTTTTCGAATTAAAACCGTTAATTGGCTAAGAACAAAATAATTTTATGATTATACTCGTAGGTAGTAGGTAGACTACTTTATCACTTATTTTCACACCATAATCAGTTCCAATTTTGAAAATTTCCAAGCAAATTTTAGTTCATTGCGCAAGAATATTCGCGTTACAGACAACCGAAATATTAGTACGTGAATTAAAAAATTTAAATATGGAAATCGAAAAATATACATGTATTTTTTTTTGGGTAGGTAACAAATCCGTATTTTAGATTTATTCCGATTTTTAGCTTTGATCTTCGATTGAATCATAGACCTCAATACTTCTACCAGAATTTGGTCGCTAGAGTAGAGGGCTGTTAAAGGGCTAGGAGGTCTGGTGAGTTTTGACCAGCCATAGTGTAAATTAAAAACTTCGTAGACTTATGCAAATTAAATGAAAATCAAATTAAGGGTTTAATACTACATCAAAGGGCGAAAATACGTAAGTTTATTTTTTTGGGGGTTAAATACGTAATGATTACGAACTAAACCTTGGTTCATTCCTGTTATGACCCATGAACCTTGACATATTACAAAGTAAAAGTATTAAAATTTTAATCTTGATCCCATTCTAATCCCGATTTCGGTTATACATGATGTCCGGAAATTAATGGTACAAGCGGGAAAATAGCGAATCCACATCACATTTGAAGTTGATTTTCAGGAAAAAAAAAATTTATTAGAACTTTTTCGAGTACGTACCTAAATCGAATCCGAAGTTGGAAATTTTTTGGTTAAATTTGAAATACAAATCAATCGCTACGAGGTTTTTGATCTCATAGCTGTTTATTTTCAAAAAGAGAAAAAAGGTTTTTATAAAAATGCGATCGGCTTGTGTTTTTGGGCACTCTATGTCAATTTTATACACGTTCAGCAGTTTCCCGCGTATATTAATTACTAGTTTCCTAAACACCGTGTAAAATAAATTAAATGGGGTATTATTTTGATTTCAAGATAAATATTATGCGTGTTCTTGTTTTAGTATTAATGTATAGTTTTAAGTGGTATGCCATTTATCAGATTAGTGTTGAAAATAAATATCTAAATATTGTCGTGTTGTGATTCGAATATAGGCAGGTGAATTCTATGATTCGACCTTTAATGTTGTGACGATAAGGTGTAGCTGTAAGTAATTTGTACTATATACTGATTCTTCCATTTATAATGATTTTTTAATTTATATTATGATTTTTTTAAACTCTTCAGGATTTTTATTTTTAAATTATACAAGATTTTTTAACCTTCTTATTATTTACAATAGCCGTTATTACTAACTTACACGATCATTAATTTACTAATTGAGCTAGAACTCCCTCACCAAACACAAGAGCATTGTCTCTTTATGGTGAGGAAAGGCAATTTATTTTTATTTTTTGTTAACCTTATGTAACTATGTAACTATGTAACTGTTGTAACTTCATATGTATTTTTAATAAACATTGCCAATAAAAAAAAAAAAATAAAAAAAAAAAAATAATGAACAGGCAAATCATTTTTGTACTTTCTTTTGTATCTATCTATAGTAAATAAATAAATAAAATTTAAATAGCGCACGTTCGAATACATTTATGCACACCGCACACCGATAATGGTTCAAATTTTAGATGGTGGTTCGAAATATTTTGCTCCAGTTACGATACAGTACACCACCACAAGCTAGAATCTCCCTAAAATTATTCTACTTGAACACGCCGTGATTTTTCAAACGCACTTTTAAAAGTAGGTGTAATAAATTTCAATGAACTGCACTAAGTTGTTGAACTAGTACCTCTCTCCCTTCTTTTTCGGACTAGATCCACTTCTCCAAGGACTTCAATTATTACTTGATTGGTAAATGGTGAACCCACGTCTTTTCTCGGGTTATGCGGAAAGAGTAAGTAACGAATGATCTCCAGATATATACCTAATGGCTAATTTACTATTATTGTATCATCTCTCCTCTTTGTCATCTATTCTATATGGCAGTTAATATGGCAAGTGACGTAACAACCTACTTAAATACACATTCAAAATGAGCCTCTTACAGCAATCTTGAATTGATAAAGAAAAATTGATTTTAATTCGGAGAATACGGAAGTACCTACCCACTACCCACCAAAAACAATATTGACCCCAATAATTGTTATAGTCTCTAACGGCGTTGCCAGACGTGCCGATTTTTGCGCGACGTTTCGCTTTTAAAATAAACATTGATTTTCCCACAATTAACGATTTTTCATAAGCAAATAATAAATGGAAGTGTAGGTACTTCGCTGTGTGGACAACGGGGGAAGAGTTTTATAGTTATCAGTTAATATTATATGTATACCATATAAATAAACATTTTGAAACATAGAGCTCCGCATTTTGGTGGTTGTCACGTTTTTCCTCTTAAGTTCCGATTTTTTTAAATACTTCACATTTATTTATCAGGATTTAAGAATAGAATACCGATTTGGATTAGATGATTTCTTACGTGTCTCTGAAACCGATTTTGAAGAACTAGTTAGATTATTTGCCGATGGTACAGTCTTAATATGTGAAGATGAAATACAATCACTAACAAAACTATAATAATGGCGTAATAAAAGTAAAACATTGGCTAGACACAAACCTCCTCACACTTAATATCAACAAAACTCAAAATATTACTTTTTCCAGAAGCAAACGTAATGATCCCAAACACTGCCCTAAACCAATCATTCACTTGTGTTCACTCAATACACCTGAAACCTCACCCAAAAGCATGTTCATTGCACGGTTCTATCCTTAAATCATCAAAGGAAATGAAATATTTGAGAATAATCACAGACGACCAACCACTCTGCGAAACTACTTTGATATTTTTTTTAATATTGTTTTTATTTTTGTGTTTATATAAAAACTATTCTTACAACTAAATTGTAATGTAACCTATGTATGACTGTCATGATACGGATTTGAGCCTAGTATGGTGGTCGTGATAAAGCAAATGTATATTGTAAAGTCAAATTTTTATTTAAAAAATGTCTGTCTAATAATTATTGTTATCGGATATTTTGTGTTACCAATATTAACGAAAATATAATTATATTATTTTTAACAACCGTTACTAGCACCCCCTATAAAATTATCGTATATATTTTTTTAAATTTTACAAACAGCTAGGGTTCAAAATTTTCTAAGATTTTGTGGATATTTTCCATTTTCCTAATTTTTTTCTCCCTTACATCTAGGGAAAAATTTCTAGCCATACCATCACTGGCACTGGTATGAAGTCAGAAGTCAAGAACTTTAGGGGGCATACATTAATTACGCGAGCAGTTTTTCTTCCAGTCTAGACCCCCCTGGGTCAGATAAAGTAACGTGAGATTTTGCTGGAACCCCCCCCCCCCCCTTTGAGCTGACGTAATTAATGTATTCCCCATTAAATCTCTACCACAGGGGTTGTCATTTATTCTTTACTAGCAGACCCGGCCACACGTTGCTGTGGCTAACGAAACACAACGCCATTACCCAATCTTTATAAAATCCACACCACCCGCTTGCCAGCTGCCGGTGCCCGCTGCCTGAATTGAATATTTGAATTTATCGGCTTTTCTCTACTATAATATAAACTAATTAACTCGCCACTAATTATGCAATGCTTGCAATGCAACACTGGATATTTGAAAAGGGAAAATCAAATACCTACTTACTCTAGGACATCTATTTTCCAATTTCTTCCGTAGAACGAATTTCAAAAGTGACTATAGTACGGCCCGCCAGCCGTTTTAAATCGCACAAAAATATGTTTTCTTTGAATTTCTCGGCTTTTCTCTAATATAATTTACATGTATTATACATATAAACATTCCTCTTCAATCACTCTATGTATTGGTGAAAACCGTATGAAAATCCGTTGCGTAGTTTAAAAGATTAACGCGCACATACATTTTGAGCGACTTCATTTTATACTGTGTAATGATGATATATCTGTAGTACGTATATTATGAAAAAATTTGCCCATTCTGGATACAATTTTTAAAAAATAGGTTGCGTAAATACTGTATCATTCTCCACGTTTCTTTTATAATTTATTTTACGAAAATGTATTATCTTGGCAGATTCTTCTTCATCCGCCGTTATAAAACAATAGCTAATTATGACGCAAGCGAGTTGTTAACATCATTGGATGTTCTTAAGTTTTCAACAGTAAATTGTCTATTACATCGTCTATAAATAACAGGCAAGTACCCCTTATCTATGGTATTTGTTCACATACTTTAATTAAGTACCTACTGATTTACTATTCGCGTAATGCGGATACAGAAAAATGAGCTACTTGCGTGATGATTATTTTGCGGTTCAGGAAAGATTTCTAAGAGCATTCTGATTTATTATTAAACTTTTAAATCGTGTTTTTAAAGCCACTCCAATTTTATAGAAAATATTTCCTTTTCACACCATTTAAATAGAAGCATTATTTTATTTATTTATAAACCAGTAATATAGGATGTTTTTTATGATATGCTCACAAAACTTTTAAAAACACAGTTTACCTAGTCCCCTTAAAATAATAATGATCAATCTGACCAACAACACCCAAATCAACGGTGACAACGAGTATCAACAACAATCCTGGGATTGGTTTGCAGCAATTTCCTCTATTCGTCTCTTCCACTCTTCCCCGTCTTGTACGGCTCTTTTGAAGTCTGCATATGATGAGCAGCGCACGTACACCAGCAGGTCCTCCAGGTACTCTCGGCGTGGGCGTCCCCTAGAGTTTGTCCCCTCGGTCCCATTATGGCATGCAAGAGGCCTTCTTGTCGTATTACACGGCCGATCCATCTTGCACGCCTTTCGGACAAGGTCCTGAGCAGGTGCCTTCCTCCTAGGCCGATTCTTTGGAGAACCTCCTCATTTGTAATGTGGTCTCTCCAGGAAATTCCTAATAGTCTTCTATAGGACCACATCTCAAAGGCCTCTAGTCTCCGTTTATCTCTTTCGGATAGGCACCATGTTTCACAGCCGTACATCAAGATACTCCATACATAGGTCTTGAGGAGGAGTATTCTCAGTTTTAGGTCTATATTATTCGATTCTATTATTTTCGACCTTTTATTGAATGCAAGCCTAGCCTCGACCTCGCTCTTAGACCGACCGTCCCATGTTATTTTGCTTCCGAGGTAGACAAACTCCTTTGTGTTCTTTAGTGGAACTCCTGACATCTCTACTCTCATCTGATGTTGCGTTCGGCCTACAGTCAGCAGCTTTGTTTTGTCTTTATTTATCTTCATGTTGTAATTGTTTTGAAGAATGCTTTGCCTGGTTGTTAAGGCCTCTTGCAGTTCTTCTTCGCTTTCAGCAACCATAGCAATATCGTCAATATTATATTTTACACGCATATATTGCTTGATTAAAAAGTAACTACCTATTTACAAAAATGTTGTTTTTCCGTACCAACTTACCTCTAGAAAATTTTATTCACATAATTTTGCATGCAAGATGCTCAAAAAATGCATCATTAACTTCCCACAGTTCCTAACTATATCATATATTTCATCTTGATTTGCTCAGTTAATTAGCGGAAGTAAAATTAAATAGTTTTATCTTCCGTTTACACAGACATAAGAAAATAACAAGAAAGAAATTCAGGAGAATTATTTTCTTCTCGCTGTAATCTTGACACGGCGCCATTACTTATTAAAAGTTTATAAGCAACTGGGTGATTGGATGGAACAGAGGTTCCCAGACAGTGGAACTGCCGAGAGATCCGTTGAACGGCTTGAAACGGTTAATGTTGCAGTCGGTGGTGTCACTAGTGTAGATTATGTTGATATAAAAAATCTACTGTTAAAAAAAAATATTTTTTAATTGATACTTCGATCGCCATTGAGGTAAAAATGATTCGAAATAATAATAATTACTACTCGAATACAATCGAGCATAATTTATATTTTATTATTCGACACATTTACGTTGACAGTGCGATTTAATCCTTAAAGTCTATTTTCCCTCTTAAGGAACAACTCGTATAGGTCTCATAAGGTTATATCTCTCTTACTAATATAGTGAGAAGTATGATAGAAAGAGAAAAGACCGCGCTTTATATTCAGATACAAAAACTAACCACAAAATAAGTAAAATGTTATTTTAGGTCGTTCAATGTAAAAAAATTATTTTTACATGGAACGACCAAAAAACGAATAACGTTTATAATACATTTGTCTAATAAAATATATGTGTATTTTTATTTTTTTCGTTATCAGTAATTTTAGTCAGAAAAAACGTTAGCTGGGCCATTTTTAAAACTTTTTTGTGTTTGCGTGCAAAAATGTTTATATTTCAGAAATTACATGTTTATTTCGATTTATAAAATTTGAAAGCTTATTTTATCAGCTTTGTAAAACAGTTCTTAGTTTTCGGATACGTTCAGAGATAATCCATTTATTCGGATGCAATTTGGGAGGCGGGTATGGGTACTGCCGTCCCGGGAACCATTTATTGGATAACCAACACCTCTGCCATAGATCATCCCAAGATTCCCAAGTGGTTCGCTACGTTTGGTGACATAGCAGGGGTCCCGGGTTCACGGGGTGAGGTTTGTCCGGGTCTTGGCGGCGGATGCGTTTGCCCACCATCTGCATGGCAGGCCGGATCGGGAGAGATTGGTTGAGGGAGTCCCTTTGACTTCTCCAGTCGTACTCTCTCGGAACATTGTCTTGCACCGCAGTGGGAGGGATGGATTCACACACTGACCCCAGATTCCTCCCCACCCCTAATATCCTTTTCCTTCCCAGAACTTCCTCTCCTAGCTATCATAAAAAGACCCTCCACACAGTGACATAGGCATTGAGGAGAATTATTTTCCTCAGGTCTTCTGTGTGGAATTAATGTTTAAAAGAAATTTTAATCCCTTAAAATAATACGGTCGAGGCCTGAAGGAAAATAACGTAGGTACTTAAGCTCTTCGATTTCTACGGGTATTGAAACAAACGTTCGACATTCTGGTATTTTCTGTCTTCTTCGTTTTCATGCAAGACATGTGAAAAGGAAGATACTTCTGAAAGAACAATTTTAGGAAAAAAATGCACTTTGTTGATGCATCACGACCTTCGACCAAGTTAATATATCGATGATCACGACTGCCCTCTGCTGTGGTCGACTACAGTCATAAAAAAAATACATCATCACCTTTTGTAGATTTCGAGTAGGTAGGATTTCGATTTTTTTTTATATGAATACCGCACAAGAGTCCCAACTGCTCCCGTCTGAAGCCAGTGAGACTATGGCATCCCCAATTGGGGTATGTTGTGAGGCTGAAGGTAGTGGAGAGGGGAAGGAGATAGGAAAGAGGAAGCTGGCTCTTCAGATCTGGTCACCAAACACGGCTAATGCCATTACAATCAACGTTTCAATTCTGAATGGTGGTCTTACACCAGGGCGATACTGATAGTATCTTCCACTCTGGAACGTGCCGCAAATATACTACATTTATATTATTTAAAATGAATAAATTGTGAAATAAAATTTTATTACCACGCCGGGATTCGATCCTGCGACCTTCGGTGTGCGAGTCAAGAGCCTTACCACTAATACTAATAAATATATATTTTTTTAATTTCGAATGTCTTTTGTAGTGAGAGAGAAGATTATGTATTTCATTAGAATGCCTCTAATACAGGTATATTAACATATTTGTTGTAATTTATTAATTGGGATGATTTACCCCCAGGTCTCTAAATTACTTACCAAAACTTTCTCCAAATATAATGTATATAATACGAAGATGATTATTTTAATAATCACGTAATAATATCCAATTTAATATAATGCTTACAATACGTTACTGAGTAATTTGGAATATTTTAAGATGTTGTTGCTCAAATAACATGGGTTGTTTGAACAAAGGAATGTTTCTGAGAAATTTCAAACATGTACTAAGGCTTCAGTGGCGGTTCGTTCTATGAGGCAGGGGAGGCTGAGCCTCCCCAAAAAAAGAGAAGAAAAGGGGGAAAAGATACAAGATTCACGTATCCATACATCCAAAATATAGTAAAACTTAAATCTAAGTGTTACTAATTTATAAATTGTATAAACTTTCAAGTTACTTCATTAATATTTTTACCCAGGAATTTTTCGTTGTCTTTATATTTTGTAACTTATCACACCAGTGAAACGTCTCCGGCGACACGCCGTTTTCCGCTCACTTCTAATACACAACAGTACAATAAAAAAACTAGGGAGGCATAGATAAGGTTTGCCTCTGAGACCCCCTTGTTTCATGTGGGCGGAAGTGAGTGGGGAAGTCATATGGAATCGAAATGAACGGTAAACTGTTGCGCGGTCGCGTGTTGTTCAGTTTGAGGCGCGCCTCAAAAAACGAACACTTCCGAAGTGGAACCGATCATTTACGATTGGCTCTAGCGCTCTAGTAACCAAGTTTTGTGATTATTTGTGGTAGTACGCGGCAGTAGGTACCTACTACTTACGAAGCATTTTGGATTTAGTAGTTGACGGTCTATCTTGTGTTTGCACATTATTATTATAGTCTGATGTAAAATGTAAGTAATAGTACCATTGTTTTTTTTCTAGGTTAGGTATAATAAATAGGGAGGTGTAGGTGTACATAATACTTTAAAAAAATGTTTATGCCTCCCACTTTTCAACCCGGCAAACCGCCGCATAGCGCAATATATCGAAAAGTTTTGTTATATTATGATAACTCGCATAAGAAAATCTATTTCTAAAATTTTTAAATTGATTTTCCTTAATGTTACGTATATTCCGAAGATATAATCTAATGTCGTGAAATTTATACTCACTTGATGATTATTATACATTTACACGTACATACACATACATTCACATACACATACATATATCTAGGTGTAAAGATATACATACATACATACCTTCTATTTCGGTTTGGTGTATCTAAATTTCTAAAATATGGTGTATTGTCTTTGTCACTTATACTTATTGATCAAACATAGGCTAGAGTTCCCTTAGGAATAAGGTTCGCGTCCGGGCGGTGTGGCCTTATGTGTATTATTTGTGAAGATTTATATTACGCCAACTACAGTTTTATTCCAAGATTGACGAAATTTTGAACTCTTAACCTTCAAAATACTATCTCTTCAATCAATATCTACACGACATTTCGTAAAAATCCGCGTAAAGCCCTACGCTAGTAGCAGGTACAAGGGGAAACTGTTGAATCTTCAACACATTTTCTGTCGATTTTGTGATAAAACTTTTTTTTTATTTGAACTTAAGTTTTTGAGTAAATCAAGTCAAAGGTTGGTTTCATATATAATTTGTGACAAAAAAATCAGTCGCTAGGGGGTTAATATCAGCTGTTGAATCGCATTTAAAATGTGTTGAAGCATAGATTCGCATCTAAAAGTTTTTAACCCTTTAGTTTGCAAAAAAAAAAAAAATCGAAATGCTCAGATAAAATATGGGAAAAACATTTTTTTTCCCACATGTGATGTAGATGCGCCAGTTTCCCGCTTGCAGGTACTACGAATTTCCGAACACTGTGTATTTACGGCATGTTCTTTAGTAGTAAATGATAGGTATTATCAATCCCGCTGAAATAAAACCAATTACTTTAGCCGGGTTTGGTGACCTTTCCCATCTCCTTCCCCTCCCTACACCCCCCAACCTCACAAAATACCCAAATTAGGGATTACATAGTGCTACTGGCTCCTGGGAGAAATGGAGACTAAATTTCAATTCACGTGAATGAAGAATTCACGATAGTGTCGAAATACGTACCTAGTTTGTGATTTGTATGAACATATAATAAGTCACATCTAAAAAATTCTGATTCCTTCTCGTTGGGTGTTATTTTCACAGCACTTGGAGTCGAAACCGGTTGGCGTGCTCGTATAAAAAAGTGTTTCAAGTACAGTCTTAGTATATTTTACAATTTGGGAAGCGGGTATGGGTACCGCTGCCCCGGGAACCATTTATTGGATAACCAACACCTCTGTCATAGGTCACCCCAAGTGATTCGCTACGTTTGGTGACTTAGCAGGGGTGCCCGGGTTCATGGGTTCATGGGGTGAGGTTTGTCTTGGCGGCGGATGCTGCGTGGCGGGCCAGATGACTCTCTCGACCCATAACCTTGCACCGCAGCGGGAGAAATGTATGCATGCGTCCGTCATTCCGGGACTTATTGATCCCCAGATTCATACCCACCCCTCATACCTTGTTCCTTCCCAGAACTTCTCCTCTACTTCTTTTTCATAAAAATACCCTCCACACAGCATCCCCAAAGATGGCATAAGCCCTAATGTGAAAAAAGTGTGGAGCTAACGAAAAAAACACCTAAAAACGAAAATTCCTTTGATATTTTGGTGTTATCGCAAAGAACGAAAGGGGATTACGAATTACGAATTATGAAATACAACATTTTCGATGAATTCCCACAAACAAAGTCCAGTAGAGTAGTGACTACCCCTTGACATGCAGCCCTTCAGTCAGTCGCGAACTTCGAAACGAGAATTCTACCTCTATCCTCTAACTGGCACTGCCTCCTCGAAACAAAAGCCAATTACAGAAGGATTTATTACTTCGGAACTACTTTTCTCATTATAAAGAGATACCGTAGCTTGGTTAATGGGCATGATCAAGATGTTATCCACTTCGGAATCGGCTAATTCGAAACATCATTCGAGCAAGCGTACAGAAAATCTATGCCAAAAACATTCTAGTACACCACCTCAAAAATGATTCAGAGGCAGACACCTCACATGATTATAAAACCAGAGCATACAAACAAACAAACAGACATTCTTAATGTCATCATCATCATCACTATTGGCTCTACAACCCCCTGTTGGGTCTTGGCCTCCTCGAGAATCTTCCTCCACTCATCTCGGTTTTGTGCCAGCTCTCTCCAGTTTAGAAGCTCCAAGATAGAAATGTCTTTGTGGACGTTGTCGCTCCATCTTAGTCTTGGTCTTCCCAGGCTCCTTCGCCCTATTGATCTTGAGTTCAGCAGGGACTTTGGTGCTTGATACTCGGTCATTCTCTCCACATGACCCATCCACCGAAGTAGCCACCGACATACTTAATGTACCAAAGTGTAACTCTTCGTTTGAACAAATATCTGGATGTTTAGCAGTAAAGTTTTATAACAAACTCTCATTTAGTATCAAACAATTGGGAGGCGGGAATGGGTACCGCCGCCCCGGGAACCTTTATTGGATAACCAACACCTCTGCCATAGGTCACCCCAAGTGGTTCGCTACGTTTGGTGATTTAGCAGGGGTGCCCGGGTTGATAGGGTGAGGTTTGTCTAGGTCTTGGAGGCGGATGACCAGGATACACTGAACCCCAAATTCCTACCCACACCTAAAACCCTTTTCCTTCCCAGAACTTCCCTCTCCTTCTTTTCATTAAAAAAACCCTCCACGCAGCATCTCCAAAGATGACATAGGCCCTGAGGGACATTATTTTCCTCAGGGCCTCCTGTGTGGAGCTCATGTAAAAAAAAAAAAACAAATTAAAACAGAAAATAGCTACATTAAGGAAATTAAATGTTGGCTGAAGGAACTATCGGAAAATGAACATACTGTAGAGAACGACAGCGAATCCATTTTACAGCCTTATAAATTATTTTTGTATAAGGTTAACCCTGATATCGCGGGCCGAAATAAAACCGGCGGGTAATTTCATTCCCTTACTTGCGCCCTCTTGAGTCGCTCGCTACCGCTCGCTGGCATTCTCGCCATTTTCTAAAAATCCTTCTGAAACAATTCTGTCGTGTCATGCTTTGTATCCGATGTATAAATAATATTCGATAAACATAGAGTCTGTGAACCTCAACCTGTGTATTGCATTTTCGCTGACACCTTGGCTATCCCATCGGTAATGGGTAAGTATGAAGACACAATTTGGCAATTACCAATTTGTTTCTTCATACTTACCCATTACCAATGGGACAGCCAAGGTGTGTCAGCGAAAATGCAATACACAGGTTGAGGTTCACAGACTCTATGTTTATTGAATATTATTTATACATCGGATACAATGGCTGTAAAATGGATTCGCTGTCATTCTCTACAATACTACTACTTATACTTAAAAATCGTCGTAGAAGTTTCTGGAAAACCTTATCAAAACCATAGAAGTCGCTTAAAACTTATTCAAAACATAGTTCCCCTCAGCACAGGATCTCCTAGTGAGGATGACTGCGAATATAATTTCTATTTTATATATATACCTAACATGTTTCATATACAAATGTAAAAAATAATAAATATAGTTACTAAATAAATAAAAAGAAAAAAATGTTGTAATGCTTCGATTATATAGGTATATTCATCACCACTAACTAGCTGCTAGATATAGATACTCTTTACCCAAAAAGACTCGGGTCGTTCTGGCATCATGAAATTTGCACAGGTTTGTGTATCTGGAATACCTACTTCAATTTTCATATTTTTTAACGTTAATATCTACCGTACGTGTCCCAAGTCTTGACTGTATCTGCTATTAACGGGGTATCTTGTGAGGCTGAAGGTAGTAGGGAAGGAAAGGAGATGGGGGGGAGGAAAGTGGAGGAGTACCTGGCTATCCAGATCTGATAACCAAAAACGGCTAAAATAAAATAAAGCCAAGTTTCTATTCTGAATGGTGGTCTTTCACCAGTGTGACATTGAAAGTACCTATTTACCACTCTGGTCTTGCTTCGGCGGCATGGAATTTTTACAGGTGTTTCTATCTGGAATCTGGAATGTCTATGTCCACGCAACTATTTTCAGCTGTCAACATCATTTCCATCACGATTTACTAATTAAGACAAAACTCCATTTTGTTGAGTATTTTTCATTGTTCAGTTAGAAAAAAGTGTCCTAACATCTCTCGCAATACGAGTACCTACTTTAACTAGTAGTCTCATAAGAAAGGTTATTTCAAGAATATTCATCACAGCGAAGACTGATTTCAAAAATACTTGTCAGTTTTTTTCTAGGAAACTTAAAAGATTGCGGGTTTGTTGAGAATTAGTCAAACTAATTTTGGATTCATGATTTTCTACGTAACGTATTATTTCAGGAAAAAAACTAATCTAACTTTAAAAAAGGGCTGTCACAGTTATTTTGTTTTCGCCTAGGAAAAAATAATATTTTTTTATTATTTTAACTAATATTTTTATGTTTTCTGGTCAATAAAAGTGTAGTGTGTTGTTCCTTGAGGATTCTTCTCCCCTCTGATCTTCCAGGAGTCACTTTTCGTCGCTGATTTCCAGATATTTATAACCTTTTTTATTTCTGTCACTTTTCATACATTTTTTCTTTTGTAATTTTGTGAACAATGGAGGAGGACCCCCCTGGACACCCTAAAAAGCCCCCAGATCCTCCCCCTGACCTCCCAGATGGTGAAAATGTAGTAATTTCAGACAGTGAATCTGTCATTCTGACTACCACAAAAAAAAGGAAGTTTAGTCCCTCTTCCTCAATAAAACATGACTCTCCTTCTTCTTCTCAGTCTTCACCTGCTCTTCCTCAACCTCCTCCTACAAACTTTTATTCTCCTCATTCCTGTGGCCCGTTCATTGTGTACGCTCAAAAAACTGAGCAAGGTAAAACTATCCACCCTCTTGAATTTGGTAAATTTCTATCAAATAGCAAGAACCTTTCGATTAAGCCTGGAGGTGTAAAAGCTGAGGGTCGCTTCCGAATCTCTGTTGAATTCCTCTCAGGTTCAGCCGCCAACAACTTTATCAAAAACATATTTATTTCATCAAATTCTAAATTCAAGGCGTACATCCCAACTTTCAATGTCACTCGTATGGGCCTCGTCAGAGGTATCTCGACCGATCTGTCCATTCCAGAAATCCTGTCTTCACTTTCAACCCCCCAACATATCGGCAATCCCATAAAAGCCAGGAGGCTAAATTATAAGGACTCTTCTGAGGGCATCGTTTCCTGGAAGCCCTCCCAATCTGTCGTCATCACATTTGAAGGACAATCTCTTCCTTCCCATATTTATTTATTTTTCAACTCCTTACCAGTTGAAATGTATACTTATCCCACCACTCAATGTTACAATTGCTGTCGTTTTGGTCATACCAAAGCTGCATGCAGATCCCCTCCCAGATGTTTCAAATGTGGAGAAAACCACACAGCTGACAAATGTTCTTCTCTCTCTTCACCTAAATGTTTTAACTGCTCAGGTGCTCATTACGCCATTAACTCTTCTTGTCCGGAACAATCTCGCCAAAAAAATATAAAAATTTCTATGGCCTCTGAGAACTTGTCTTTTCTGCAGGCTTCTAAACTATTCCCGCCTGTCAAAAAATCATTTGCTGAGGTTTTATCCAGTAACTCTTCATCCAACCACTCGCCTCCTCCTCAACATCTTCTCGTTCAACTAAATTCACATACAAAAACCCTATCTCTAAACCGGCTCCTGGATACGATCAGCAACAACACAACTCACTTCTCTTAAATCCCAATGGTTCACCTCTTTCAAATGCCACAAATGGGTGCGCAAACAATTATAATTCATCCTCAACAAACCATCAAAAGCTTTCTGAACAATTCTCCCAAGATAATTCTTCATTTATTCAAACTCTTATTATGCTTCTAATTGACCTAATTTCTTCTCAAACTAATCTACCGTCCAACGCTGCTTTTATTATTTCCACATTAAAATCATTTATTCAAAATGGCTCTTCAAGATGTCATAATTCTTCAGTGGAATAGCCGCAGTGCTATTTCTAACAAATCGAACCTTCTTAACCTATTAAATTCAAACCTTGTTTCTGTGGCTGCTATCTCGGAGACATGGTTTACTCCATCCACCCACTTTAATGTGGGAGGGTACTCCTGTCTCCGCGATGATCGCCCGGAAGGTACGGGCGGTGGTGCTGCCCTTTTTATTAAAAAATCCCTTCCGTTTTTCCCAATAAATAATATCAAACCCCCCAATGCTGACTTTCAAATGGTTGCAGCTAAAATAAAGGACACTTCCTTTGTTTCTATCTATCTTCCCCCAACATCGCACTTCAATAAACAAGCGTGGTTGCAAATTGTCCGTCAACTAAGCCCTCCTTTCTTTTTATTGGGTGATTTTAATGCCCATTCCCCCGTCTGGGGTTCTGCTTTCTGTGATCGAGACGGTCGAAGTGTGATGGATTTCCTAGATGAATCCAACCTTTTTCTTTTGAATGACGGATCTCCTACTAGAATCTCTCGCCCCAACACAAACCCCAGTGCAGTGGATCTCTCCATATACTCTACTAATCTGGCACCTCTCTCCTCGTGGGTGGTGTCCCCCGACCCTTGTTCCAGTGATCATTTCCCGATCACCATCACTTATCAAACTTCTTTCCATTCAGACAAGTCCCATATTTCGACAAAGATTAAAACAAAACTCACCAAATGGGACGAATTTAACTCACATATGGATAAGTTTATACAAAATTTATCCTATACCGATACATTATCTGTCAAAGATGACTACGATAACTTCAAATCAATGCTCGTAACTGCAATCAATAAATCAACTCCTCCCCCTAAAACCAAATCTCTCAAAAAACTCCCTCCGACTCCCTGGTGGGATGAGGAATGTTCCAAAGTAGTGAGAATTCGGAAAGCTAAATCTCTTTCCTATCGTCACAATATGACTATGGAGAACTATCTCATATACAAAAATGCCGAAGCCAATGCCAAAAGGGTATTGAGGTCAAAAAAAAGATCCGGGTGGTACAACTTCTGCAGTTCAGTATCTCCGAACACTCCAATTTCGGAAGTTTGGTCTATGATTCGAAGATTTCGATCCTCCTTCAGTCCCACATCTCCTCGAGCTTCTCATTCTAAATGGATAGACGAGTTCTTGGACAAAATTGCCCCCCCTTCTGTACCTAACTTAGATGAAATAACTCCAATCCACAACACTCCTATGTCTGATCATTGGCTAGACTCTCCATTCACTTTAATTGAATTAAAAAATTGTTTATCAACAGTCAAGGACTCATCTCCAGGCAGAGATGGTATACCTTATAGCATTATCAAAAATAGTAATGATAATGTTCTAAATCACTTTTTGAGCATCTTAAATAAAATCTTCCAGACTGGCATAATACCTGATGACTGGAGTTCTCAAATAATCATCCCAATTCTAAAATTAAACAAATCACCCAATTCTGGATCCAACTATAGGCCAATTGCTCTTTCATCCACCCTTAGTAAAATTTATGAAAAATTAATTAAAAACCGGTTAGAATTTTTTGTCGAGAGTAATCATCTTCTCTCTCCATCCCAATTTGGATTTAGGAAAAAGAAATCTACACAAGATAACCTTGCCATCATCAGCACTGATATTAATTTATCCATTTCTAACAAAGAAGTATGTCTTGCAGTCTTTATAGACATAGAAGGCGCCTTTGACAATGTTTCCATCCCAATTCTTAAAAAAAAACTTTTAGGCCTTGGCTTACCCCTCATGTTTGTTCAATCTATTATTAATCTTTTTCTCGATAGGAAAATTTTCATTGAGCTACCAGATGTTACTCCTCAGAGTAGGTCAATTTGGAAGGGTTTACCCCAAGGCGATGTATTATCCCCCTTACTGTATAATATATACACACACGATATGCATGTCACCATTCCCCCTCAAGTAAAAGTTGTTGAGTTCGCAGATGACATAGCTTTCTTCTTATCATCCAAAATCATTCCATCCGCCGTCAAATATCTTAATGAAGCCATGGATGCCCTTTGCACATGGCTCACTTTAAATGGTCTTGAACTTTCAGTACAAAAGAGTCAGTGTGTCACCTTCTCAAATCGTCAAAATAACCCCCCTGTTCAAATTTTATTTAAAAACTCTCCAATCCCCAATGCTTCCGAAGTTAAATTTTTGGGAGTAACATTTGATAGGAAACTTAAATGGTCTTCCCACATTAATAATATAGTTACTAAATGTGAAAAAAATTTAAATATTATCAGATCATTGACTGGCGTTTGGTGGGGTGCACATCCTATCTGCATTAAGTTGCTCTACAATGCTCTTATTCGAAGCCATCTCGACTATGCCTGCCCACTTTTTAGTACTGCATCCAAAAATGCACTCGGTAAATTAGACAAAATTCAATCTAAGTCATTGCGAATAATAACTGGCGCGATGCAATCGTCGCCCATCAATTCCCTTCAAGTAGAATGTTCTGATCCTCCTCTTTATTTAAGGCGTCAACTATTTGCTGACAAATTTGTTCTTAAATGTTTAAATTCTAAAAGTCATCAGGTTATTCCCAGAGTCTCGTTGTTCAACGACTCAACACATTCACATTCATCTACAATCAGAGCTCGAACTAAACCTCTCCCTTCCATCTGTAAAAATTTTCGCTCTCTCTCAGAGCTTCAAATTATCAAAAATGATCTTCTTCCTTTGTACAAATTAAAATATAGTCACGTCACCCTATCCCCAACGATTTTAGAAGGGATCGGCATCCTTAAAAGTCATTCCAATCTCCCAGCCCGTACTGTCAATAATATGTTCAATGACATTATTTCTTCTAAATGGCCCAACTCTTCTCTTTTATTTACTGATGGCTCCAAATCTCCGGACTCTCCTAACTGTGGTATTCAGTTTCAGTGCCGGCAACCCGGGCGTTTATTTATTTTTCATTTATTTACAAAGTTTTATTTTACCCACCTCACTAGACATAGTCTGTTCCGAGGTAGGTAAATAACATTTTATATTTATTAAAAAGGATATGAATCAGAGTAGACATAATATTATAAAAAGATAAATAGTAGTATAAAAAGATAAAAAAATTATGTGATATTAAAAATGATAAAAAATAATAATGATAAAAAAGAAGTATAAAAAGATAAAAAACAATGTGAAATTATATGCCTATATGCACTTTGCCTATTCCTATGCCTACTATGCTTATATGATAAAGAAATATATATGAAAGATAAAAAATAAAATCTATGAAGATATATACCTATAAGTACATACATGAACATTCATACATGTACATTTTCTTTTCCATATATCTATACATGTATATATATATATACAAACACACATTTATACTTATACACATATACACATACACATGCATACATGCATACATACATATATACATACACAAACATGCATATATACATAATGTTGTTATATTAAATATTTACGTATAAATTTTGTTTTTGTTTTTGTAAGTTTACATGTTTTTGTAAAAAAATTATACATTTAAATAAGAGAATATAAATACCGTGGGTAATAGTTAAAATTGTATGCTGTATTACATTAATTTATTACATTACAACACAGGTACATGTTAGTTAATATTATGTACAATACACTGCATATTTTGATATTATATAATTTCGTAGGAAATTATATGCAATGAATCTATAAAATGTACTCGTATTAGTTATTTAGGATATTCCGAATGTCCTTTCTTTCCTTTTCAGTCAACCATATAACAAATCTTTTGAACAGCCAGTCCAATTTATTTGGGGTAACGTAAGTTTTTGTTTGTGTTAGGAAGATATTGAAAATGTGTGGAGCCAGGTACGATTCATGTTTTTTTGCGAAAGTTGATTTAATATAGGGAACCTGAAAGTGATTATTTACTTTTGCTCTTGTATTTTGCGAGTGAGGTATGTGGTGAGGTGATGTTTTAATACAGTTTTTATAGATGATTTTTTTAATGAATAGTTTATTTATGTCTAGTAATTTGTTTTGAATCATTAGCTGTTCTGTCGGATGTTGGTAAGGTTTTTTAAACATAATTCTAATTATTGTTTTATGATTTATTTTAAGAGGATTGAGGTAAGTATCTGCTGCTCCTCCCCATACTGATATACCATACGTTAGAATACTTTGACAAAGTGCGAAATATACATTTTTTAATTGATTTAAGGACATGATGTTTCGTATAGTTTTGATGATGTATGATAGTTTCCGTATTCTTTTTGTAAGTAAATTAATATGGAGATCCCATTTTAGTTTATGGTCAACAGTTAATCCTAGGTATTTAATATTATCCGCGTGATCAATTTTGTCACAAGTACAGCATGTGTTATTTGAGATAGTATTGGTGCAGGGGTGAAGATGAAGTTGTGGATGGCAGTGTGGTTGACCAGCCTTTGTTTTGCTGAAAGTAAGGTATTTTGTTTTTGAAATGTTGAGTGTTAGTAGATTATTTTGTAGCCATTTATTTACTTCAATCATCGCTGTTTCTGTGTTTTTGAAAACCTTTTCCCATGATTGCGCCTTGAACAAAATTGCTGTGTCATCTGCATAACTGATTACTTTGTAGTCTATTTTACCTAAGTTTATCTCAGTTAGACTATTTATGTAGATGAGAAATAGTATGGGACCCAAGACGCTGCCTTGCGGTACTCCATACTTGATATCTAATTTGTCACTGCTGTGTTTGTTTATTTTTACTATTTGTTGTCTATTTTCAATGTAACTGAGGAACCACTTTAGCGGAGGACCGGTTATGCCAATATTTTTAAGTTTTTGGTGTAGTAAGTTATGTGAAATGGTGTCAAATGCTTTCGCTAGGTCTAAGAACACTCCTATCACATATGCTCCGCCATCAATGCTTTTCACTATGTAGTTGGTTAATTCTGATAAAGCGTCTTCTGTACCCATTTTAGCACGAAATCCAAATTGGTGGGATGAGAGCAGATTGTGTTTTTCAATGTACGCAAGTAATCTTTTTTTCATAGCTTTTTCTAGTAGTTTGGATATTGAATTTAGCAAAGTGATTGGTCTATAATTAAGTATCAAGGTTTTGTCTCCCGATTTATGTATTGGAGTAATACATCCTATTTTTAGGTGATCAGGGACAATTCCGAGGCTAAAACTTTGGTTGAAAATGTGTTGAAGTGGTATAAGTATGTATTCTCGGAGATTTATTAGTATTTGATTGGAAAGGTTATCCGGTCCCGTAGCGCAATTTAGTTTGAGAGATTTAATGAGATCCGAGATTTCCCTTGTTTTTACTTTGTAAGCATAAAATGAGTGATTTGGTCGTATGGCAGAGCATAGTTTGGATAATGAGTCTTCTGTTGTGCAGTTTTTTTGGAGAATTTTTTCCGCCAAGGTAGTACCAACTCTTGCAAATTGTGAGTTAACAAAATTAGCTATTTTATTAGGTTCATTTTTTGCTAAGACTTTATCTCCATTTATTACGAGTTCTTTTATATTCGAGTTTTTCTTAGGACTGGAATAAGTAATATCTTTTACAACTTTCCAAATTTTTTTTGGATCATTTTTGGCGATTTTTATTTCTTTTTTGTAATATTTATATTTGGCTTGTTTAATTAACTTATTACACAGGTTTCTATATAGTAAGTAATCATTCTTTAGTTTGTAATCATTTGGGTTTTTGTGCACTCTTATATGCATTGCATCTCTTCTATGAATACTGTTGACTATTCCTGTCGTGATCCATGGTGTTATTTTTTTCTCTTTATGTGTGTAGATTTTTTTAGGACTTTTTGTGGTGTGTTTAGTTATATAGGTTTCAACCGTATTTATAAATGTGTTTAGTGCTCTGTTTGGGTCTATTTCGTTTAGTACATTAGTCCAAGATTCATCGTGCATGTCTAATTTTAAAGACCTAAAGTTTATTTTTTCTTGCAAGTTGTCATTTTTGTTTTCTTTTTGTTCTTTGTTTAGGTGTATGTTTATTGTAGTTGTGAAATGGTCTGTGACAGTTGAACGAATAATGGATGAAAAAGTTTTTCTTCTAGTTTTAACAAATATATGATCGATGCAAGATTCGGAGTGCAACGTAGTTCTTGTTGGTGAGTTGATTGTCGATTTAAGTCCGTAGTGAGTAAAAAGACTCAGGTATTCCGTAGTTTTTGGTAAACATTTTAATATGTTAATATTCATGTCACCGGCAATAATCAGTTGTTGAGTTTGTTTGTGTTGTTCAAGAAGTTTATTTAAGGAGTTTAAGAAAGGGGAGATATTGTTGTAGCATGGTGGTCTATATATAGCAAATATGGAGAGGTTTGGGCCAAGGGAGATTTGTATGCAGTTTGCTTCAGTTAAGTTGATTTCTTTAATGGAGGCTCTCAATGAATCTTTGACAAAGATAACAATACCATCGTTTTGATTAAGGTGTCTTGTGGTGTGGAATGTGGTATAGTCATTTAAGTTAAAGTTTGTGTAGGAATCGTCTAACCAGCATTCATTTAAGATTATGATATCGAAACTTACATGTATGTCGTTTAATAGGACACAAAAGCTATCAAAGTTTTTTTGGATACTTCTAATGTTTTGGCATACTATGTTTAAACTATGTTTTTCTGAGATAAGGAGTTTGAGTTCTGATGCTTTGTTAAAAAAGTGTTCCGTATGATTTATTGTTTCAATGTCAATCAATGTGTTTAGTAATTCGGCCATATTAAATTATTTGCAAGACTGGAAATTTACTTTGGGGGGGTTAGACATATCAAAATGAGTGTTAAGATCTTGTAAAAATACTGCAAAATTGTCAAAGTTTTTTTGAATGCTTCTAATATTTTGAGAAATTACGTTCAGAGAGTTGTTTTCGGCGACGGTTACTTTAAAATCTGTTGAATTTGTGAAAGTGTGTTCTTCATTAGATGAAATTTCAAAATCAATATTTAATGTTGAAGCCATTTTAGAGGAAGTATATTAAGTTCTATTGTCTCAGTCGCAATATTAAATGCAGCATCCATATAATACATAGGTACATAAAATAAAATGCAGAAAGTGATTAAAATAAAGTCAATGCCATGAGAGTATGGAGAATAAGGCTGCAGTCATGCATCTACTACGTGGGCTGTGTCATTCGAGGTTGCACTTGTGTCACTTCCATGGTTAGTTTTTGCTAGTAAATTTTCTATTTCGAGGATGGTATTTTCTGTGCGAATAAAGGTCGCTCGCGAGTCTGTCTGTTGTCGAATGTAGACTCGCCCTGCCTTAACCCATACGTAGGCAAAATTGTACTTTTTTGCTAATTGCTTTGAGAGAAATAGCATTCTTTTTGCGTGGGAGGTTAGGAGCTCGTTAATAAATATTGGCATTTTTGGTCCCGAGAAGCCTATTTTACTTGTGTTGAGTCTGTCGGCACTATTTTCTGCGTTTTTGTTATATTTTTTTGCTTCATTTAGAAACTCCTCCCGACCATTTGGATTTTTAAATTTAATAATTATTGATCTCATTGCCGTGTGGTTTCTTTTTCCTGGCGCCCTGTATGCGTCCTCAATGTCATTTTTGTTTAATTTTACAGCATTATTTATATTGAAAATAATGTCATTGAGTTTCTCGCCTTGAATTTCAGGAATTCCTCGAATTTCCGCACACGTCTGCGAGTTTTGACGCTCTTTTTCATCTAATTGTTCTTGTAGTTCATGTACTTTTTGTTCTAGCATCTTGTGTTTTATATCCATCATACTTAGCTCTTTAACCTTTTTATCCGTTTGTAATACTTTTTTTTTCGATGTCGTCTATTTTGTCGTAAACAAAATTAAGTGAGGTTTTGTATTCTTCGAAACGAGCTGTAATTGAAGTTTTAAATTCTATTATTTCCTTTGACAAATTCATCATAGTTTCTTCTATAGTGGTAATTTTTTTATAGTTAATTTTAATTTCAGCTAATTCTGCAAGAATAAGCATTTCTATTTTTGTCGGAGGTTTGTCTATGGTTAAATCAGCTGCATTTTCTTTAGCCATATTATTTATTCCTTGGATGTTCTCAGCAGTACTCTTCTTTGCCCTTTCAGCGTTGCTACGGGTATTAGACATCGTAAGCTTTGATTTCTTGCTCGTAGATGGCGTTGTATTTAATTTAAATTAAATAAGGTGAAAAGAAAAAAATAATTGGTTTGACTGAGGATTGAACTCTACTCCACAAGTTCTGCCCGCAAATCGCAAATAGTGAGCGACGCTGCACCTACGCCACACCCGGGATGTCAGACGTCGTGAAATTACCAGTTTAACTAGGGAGAACTGGATAACTGACAAATTATTGTTTGGATTATTTTACAGCAGTTTTTTTTTTTAAATTCACTTTTTTTTTCAATTACAATATTCTTTTTCGTTTTTCGTTGAAGTTCACTTTAATGACATTTATGAGTTTATGAGTTCACAGTAATTTTAAATGTACACTGATTGATCTTTCACTGTATTTTTGTAATTACAAGAATGTATGTCATTGTTTTTGACTTTGCTCGTTATAAAAACTTGTATTACGACACTGTAGTCACTTCTATTAAAATAAAAAAGTGCACGAAATACGCGCACTTGTTAGTTTGTTTGTGTTACGTGTTTTTTTCTCATTAATCTTAAAAATTTTGTTAAGTTTTTATTTAATTTGTTTAGAGTCAGGTGAAACACATCTATACTGTGGGTAGCAACGAAATATTTTTCAACGTTTATTTTTCAACGTATTGGTATTAACGTTTACCACAATAATTCTAATGAAAGAATATTTTATTCAATTTCAAACCAATTTTCAATATTTTCTGCAGAGTGCATTGCGATTATTGAATCTCTCAAATATGTAATAAAAAATAATTTTGAACATTCTCTTGTTCTCTCTGACTCTCTCAGTTCCCTCCAAAAAATTAAAACCAGTCCTCTTCTTCATCCTGATGATCACTTTGTATGTCTTATTCGAGTATTGATAACCTCCATTCAAAGCTCTGGAAAAACTGTCACTCTGATTTGGATTCCTGGACATGTTGGCATAGTGGGTAACGATATTGCTGATTCCTTGGCAAAACAAGGAGCGTCTAACCCTTCCGTTACCCTCGTAAACCATATTCCCCTGTCTGATATTTTTTCCATCATCAAAGATAGATCCCGCAATGTTTGGACAGAGTATTGGAATATTGCTAGTCAATCCAAGGGTGCCCGTTACGCCTCAATACAAAGGACTATCCCATCAAAACCGTGGTTTCAAAAATTCCCCCATTTTTCCAAAAAAGAAATTTCCTTACTTATTCGTATGAGAATCGGACATTGTTCCGTTCCTTCTCACCTTTATAAAATTCATGTGCTTGACTCCCCAGATTGTACGTTCTGTGGTCTAGATGTGGGAACTTTAGATCACATATTTTTTGATTGTCCCTCTCTAAATAAATATCCTCTCTTCTATCAAGCGTTATCAAAAATTGCCTCTCCTCCATTCAACATCTCATCTCTTCTAAGTCTGAACTCTACTCCAATCTTCCATAAAATTCTGAAATTTGCACATTTAAATAAAATTAATATATAAATTCACCTTTCCTTTCTCTGTAATTATAAATGATGGCCTAGAACACCCTTGAAGGGTGAAAGCCAGAAATAATTGAAAAAAAAACTTTAAAAAAATACGCCGAAAATAGGATTCATAAAAAATATAGCCTGTCCTGTAACAGCACGTACCCGAAGGATTTTAACCAGCGATTCCTGAGCATATTTGGAGTAAAAAACGTAGATATCATTTTGCTGTCCGATGATTTGTTTTCAATTAAAAAAATCTATCGCACGTCACCACTGATCACACTGCTGGAATGATGGTGATGGAATGACGTGATATGAGCTCTCTCTCGTCTGTTACCAGTTACCATGCTGCTAGAACGAGACGCAGTGCGTAACACGTGACCCGTGCTGGCTGCATCGAACTACTCAGTTGCGACGTGTGATTGAAAAATATATTTTTTTTGTTTTAATTAAAAAAATATATCTTCGGACCAATGACTAAACAAAATACCTCAGAGAAGGACTTGGCGTCGATCCAATATCTTTGATCCAAATTCATACCTACTGAACATTCTGTCCAAACGGTTGTACAAAAATGGCGTCCAAGATGGCCACAACGCCGGACAGTTTCCATGGTTAGTATTCAGTTTATATGATAAGTAATAAAAATTGGGTCCATTTTGGCGCCATTATTGTATTAACCGTTTGGATCGAATTTTTTATTTGTATGCCTCCTCTCTTAGGGAACAATTTATTGGATAATCAACACAAAAATAAGTGATTCACTACATTTTGTGACTTAGAAGGGATTCCGGGTTCATGGGGTGACGTTTGTCCGGGTCTTGGCGGCGGATGCGTCTGCCCACCAGCTGCATGGCAGGCCGGATTGGGAGATAATGGTTGAGGGAGTCCCTTTGACTGCTCCAGCCGTACTCTCTCGGAACATCTCCTTGCACCGCAGTGGGAGGGATAGATTCGTATGTCCGTCACTCCTGGACTCACTGACCGCCAGATTCCTACCCTTTTCTTTCCCAGAACTTCCTCTCTTTCCTTTCCTAAATAGACCCCCACACAGCATCCCCAAAGATGACATTGGCCATGAAGGGAATTATTTTCCTCAGAGCATCTTGTGTGAATCTAATATAAAATATATATATATATATATATATATATTTTTTTTTTATTATAGCGACTATATAAAAAAATTTTACATACAAAATTTAATGTGAAATTAAGTATAAAATATTGTATTTCTTAGTCCTCCTCACTAGGGGGTCCTGTGCTGAGGCGGACTAAAGTTATTTAAATATAGTTCATTTGTCTTCTATGTCGTTTTTAGCGTCTTTGCTAGGGTTTTCTCATTGACCTCTTTAAGCCATATTTTTATTCTTGATTTGTATTCAATTGGATTTTTTATTAGTTTTATGTCTTGGGGAAGGATGTTATGTTATATCTATATTATACAGGCACTGATGAAAAACAGCTGCATCCTAGGAGAAATCCTGAATTGTGCAGAGCAATGGACCTTTTCGTCAATAGAATCAATGAAAAAAAAAACAAAATAATAATAATAATAACGTAGTATTTATATAGCGCAGTTTTGTGATGTTTCACTTCAAGTGCGCTTAATTATAATAAACTTAAAATTAACCTACAGTGTTCCTTACGAGTCCTTAAAAAATTAATTAAATAATGTGAAATAACGAATATACAAAAATATACAAAGCAATTCCTAAAGAACAATATTAACAACAATAGTGAGTGCTGTTTTGGCACAGGACAATATACATATAATGATAAACCATCACGGTGCCATTCAACAAGAATCATTTAAACTAAATTATATAGAACAGGAGGCAGTTAACATTTAGAAATAATACAAATTCAGAGTGCACATAAAACTATAGTAAAGAGGTAATCGAAACCAAACAATTACCAGAAACTTGAGGAACATGGCTTAAAAATATGTAATATTATGAAAAATCTATTGATGAATGACGTTTTACTATTATTCTTATATATATATATATTGAGTCAATACATCGGACAGTAAAATTACATGTACATTTTTTACTCCAAATATGCTAGACTCTTTATTTTTTATGAATACTAAAATAGTATCGAAAAATAACATAGGCTAATAAAAAATTACATATTCTTTAGCACAAAGACTTCAGATATATTTTTACGACAATTTTATTTATGTGAGGTCTTCGACAAATGGAAATGAAGTATGCTTATTTATCATTCGTAGAACGACAAAGTTTATTTCCAGCTTATATTATCGCGACACGCGACTAGACAAATAATACAATACCTTCCACAATGAGTGAAGTAGGTACTCAAATAGTTTTTGTTGTCGTTTCTATCTATACATATTAGTTAGTCAGCACAACAGGTAAGGGTTATCAGAACTAAACAAATCAAGAAATCCAAAAGAAAAATGTTAAATTCGAAGGGCATCCAATTTCGTGTGGTAATTACCACAACTGTTAATATAATCATATATTTGTCACTCGTACGCAGCTTGCTGGAATACAATTCCATAGTTTGGTCCCCATATTATCAAATTCATATAAGAAATATCGAAAGAGTGCAGCACAAATTTTTAAGATTTATTAACTTCAAGTTACACATACCTATTCAACACATTAACTACACATCTTTACTAAATACACTTAAATTGCATTCCTTAGAAAACAGAAGAAAAATAAACGACCTAACTTTTTTGTTTAAAATTATTCACTCCGAATTAGATTGTTGCGAACTCCTGCGTCTCATTGACTTTAAGGTACCAACTCGAGCGACAAGGCAAAACATATTATTCTGCAACAATAATTCTCTAACCAACTACCACACACACGCATCAATTTCTCGACTACACACACTAGGGAACAAATATACCTCAAATATCGATGTATTTAATACAAGTTTACCGTTATTCAAGAAATATCTGAACAATATTTTTATGTAGAATATTTTGATATCTAAGGAGCATCACGTAGGGTCTATTGCGTATATTTGTGTATTTCTATCTCTCTGTAAAAACTTGTTAACGTTTTCTTTTTATGTATCTTGCATTTTGTCATGTATTATTTATGACATTTAATCAGTCACCTGTAAATTTTGTATTTACTAACATACCAACTAATTTATTTTCTATGCCATTCACAACTAAGATACTTTCTCTTTTATTGTAATGCACTATCTTTCCTTAAATTTATCTGTATACCTACCTTTCATATGATGTTTACTTGTTATGTTTTTATAGTTTATCTTTTTTATTCAAAAAATAAACTGTCTCTGTATCATAAACTTGTCATGTAAAAGCCCATCAGGGCGTTGAAAATTAATAAATAAAAATAAAAATAAAATAAATAATTGGTCACTCTGAATTCAGTTTTGTTGGAAAATTAAAATATAAGGTGGGAATCGGGCGTTGTATATTTATATTGATAAGTATTGTTAAATCGTAGATTGATGTGTTGGAAACCGTAATACTTATTTTTTGGGTATAAGAAAATGGCTAATCATTTTCTTATGTATTTATTTACAAAAATTGAATGATTTACATAGTTGTTACATACAAAAAATGCAACGAAAGCAACGCAATTTCAAATTTTAGTGCTACAACCAGCTAAGCCTAGTTGCCTAATTGAAACATTGAAAACCCCTTGTGTTAACTGAGTTACCTAATTTTAGAATTAAGTGATACCGCTAATAATATATCCAGCTAAGTCTAGTTGCCTAATTGAAACATGGAAAAACTCTTGGTTAACTAGAGTTACCTAATTTTAGAATAAAGTGATACCGCTAATAATATATCCAGCTAATTCTAGTTCTCCTAATTGAAACATGAAAAACCCTTGAGTTAACTAGAGTTACCTAATTACAGAATTAAGTGATACCACCTGATAAAATATCCAGCTAAGTATAGTTGCCCAATTGAAACATGGAAAAACCCTTGTGTTAACTAGGGTTACCTAATTTTAAAATTAAGTGACATCATCTGATAATATATCTAGCTACGTGTAGTTGCCTGATTGAAACATGGAAAAAACTTTGTGTTATCTAAAGTCATTGTGTTATCTAATTGAAATGTGGAAAACCCTTGTGTTAACTCGAGTTATCTAATTTTAGAATTAAATGATGCCGCTAATGTATCCAGCTAAGTCTGGTTGCCTAATTGAAATGTGGAAAACCCTTGTGTTAACTCGAGTTATCTAATTTTAGAATTAAGTGATGCCGCTAATAATGTATCCAGCTAAGTCTAGTTGCCTAATTGAAACATGGAAAAACCCTTTCGTTAACTAGAGTTACCTAATTTTAGAATTAAGTGATGTCGCTAATGTATCCATCTAAGTCTAGTTACCTAATTAAAACATGGAAAAACCCTCGTATTTACTAGAGTTACCTAATTTTACAATAAATGGTACCGCTTTTGGAGATACCCCAAAAGAACATATTCAAATAACTTGATGATTCCAAAGCGTTACGACTTTTCTATTTGTAGCATTCATAGACGTTGAAATAGTTATGTTTTTAAGGGCAAATGTCAGTTTTTTTTCAAATTTTGTGAGGTCCACGTAGAATTAATTGTTATTTTTAGCACATTTTAATTTAAAGAATAGCTAGTGGCTTTGAGTCGTTCGCCTGGAACCTTGTGGAGGAAGAACACAGCAATACTATTCTTTTGTCAAAAAAATGAAAATAATAGTGACGGTTTGTTCTAAGTCCATAATTTATTCTATGTCCACAAACATGGAATATAGTGTGGCTTTTTGTGAATATAGAACACAAATGAACACAATATAAACAAAATGACGTATAAATGTCATGTAAAAGCAGTATTTGTAATGTGTACTGATGAAAATAATAACCAACAGAAAATATCTTTCATAACCAAACGAAGCCGCATAAGTAAACGTCATGTCAACGCTTGTTTGTAATGCTGGTTTCCCACAACAAACCAATATTCGTAGACCCGACAGTTGATCCTCCGTCAGTTGACCCCCCGAAATTATAATTATTGTAGAATTATAATTTATTGTAGAATTATAATTTTTTTTTTCCATTTTTTTTACTGTGGCAACCCTGAATGTAGTTATTATTATACTATTAATTCCTCAGGCTTTGCAGTAGGTACCCAGGTGTGATAACGTTTTGCTATTTATTTGTTTGTTTGTTTTTGTTATAAAGAATACATCAGTACAAAGAAGTTTTGACTGTCCAACTAGGAAGGTCTCCCGTTCTAGGACAGTCAAATGACAGAAACATTTTGATAGGCGTAGATTTAATTTACAAATGACCGATTTGGGACACAAATCAACAAATCATCGCCAAAAAACTTTATCTTATTTACTGAAGCTCAGGCAAAAATATTTAATTATTTATAATGTATGATATTATATTAGTAGGCGAGTACGTAACTTTATAATGTGGTGGAGAGATATTAAAATAATGTTTTCTTACAAAAGACATTAAAAAAACACGTTGTTTGAACGATGATCTTTACTTTACCTATGTTATGTGGAAATATGATATTTTATGACAGGAATAAAAAATGATATATGTATAATAAGCGCCAAACTTTGATGCCGACCTGACGTTAATACAGAAATCGTCGTAATAAGCGCTCTCCTTACGACACTGCGTGTAGTGACTGCGGCAGTGACTGCAGAGAGCGTGGAGTTGAGCAAACTAGCGCTGTCTCGTTTGTTAAAGGGCCGCTAGAACGAGACAGCGCTAGTTCGCTCAAACCCACACTCTCTGCAGTCACTGCCGCAGTCACTACATGCAGTGTCGTGTGTAGAGCCCAATAGGCGAGATTTAGGTCCGAAAAGCGGCATCCCTCCCCGCACACGCCTTTCTCTGCCGCACGTATGTTTAACGCATCTTTCTCTTTCCCTTGCGGTTATTGTAAAGTCAGTTAAATGACTATATCCTGCGCGATAATTGATCGTATCAAATTCAAGTAAGAGGGAATAACCAGACAAAACCGAAAATATGTCATTTTTAAATCAAATTTAAGACGTATTGACTCTTTTCCAAAAAAAAAAAAAAATTGATTTTATCTGGTAGCGGCATGTTATTTTGAGAAAAAATGTTTATTTTTAGTAAAAACAAGGTTTTACCGCAGGTCGTTTGCAGATTTGTTAAATTAAAATTTTGTATTATACAACATACATTTCAAATCATATAATCATGCAGTAAAATAAGTCAATAAATAATCTGGGAAAGCTATGTTTCAAAATTTTAATTTTAGTTTAAATAAAATCATTTAAAAATAGATCCGCACACTCCAAATTCCACTCGGAAATACGACTCCAGATACTAATATCTACAGCCTGTATGTCGGACGAATATCTACAGCTCATATGTTGAACTAATATCTACGAATTTCAGAGTGTTGACTCATATCTACAGAGTGTAGGTTGAACTAATATCTACAGAGCGTAGGTTGGACTGATCAGCTAAATGTGTCCAATAATCCGATATTAGGGATTTTTACATACATACTTACATAAATTAAGTTTTTTAAACTGCATACGCAATATTACGTTATTATATTCGTTATATAATTGCAAATCCAACCTCTTCCAGTGCTGTAGATATTCATCAACACTTTGGTTCGCATAGATATTAGTCAGCAGTTTGAGCTGTAGATATTCGTCAACACTTTGGTTCTCATAGATTTAGTTCGATTTTTTCAGTTTTTGGAATTCCTGTAGATATTAATAGACGCCTCCCGGAAATTGTCTATTTATTTACGGTCTTACAAAGTAATATATTAAAGATTTTTTTACATTCTTATTTTGCTTAGGCATTATTGAAAAATTATAAATACTTATGATCAATATATTATTACTACAAAAAGTACCTAATTTTAATAGTTTTATCATCACGCCTTTCAGCATTTTTGAATGTAGGTATAAATTAAAGCAAATTTAGAATGAAATAAAATCGATATTGAGTTATTATTTTAAAAAGCCGGTACGGAGAATAATTAATCTTTCTCATTGGAACTGCCCTGTACGATCGTAAGGACATCTTTCGACGAAATTTGAATTCTCGGCCGCTGGCTGGTTAATGGCCCCGTGACTGACTTGGCGGTATAAGCTCCTTGGCTTTTTGGAGGTGCGAGGTGAAATAGTTTAGACTGCAAAGGGATGAAGTATTATAGTTTTATTTTTGACTAGTTTTATGTTTTTCTCAGTAACCATACCTGGCTCGTGCCCTTATTATAGAAGAGGTACATGATTCGGATTATTAGGTAGGTATGTAAGAACAAAAAAATAATATTTTTTACAGAGAAATAAAATCCTAATACTAAGGGAAAAATCACGTGAAAAAAAACAAGATACGTAAATATATGGACCATAAAAGAAATAAAAATAAAGCTTAAATTGAATAATAAACAAAATAGATATAGATACAAATCAAAATATTAAAAAAAGTAAAATTATAATTTTTTTACAGTACCCCCCCCCCCGCCTCACATAGGAGGCCCTCAGGAAAATAATTTCCCTCAGGATAGATGCATACGTCCGTCACTCCTGGACAGACTGATCCCCAGATTCCTACCCACCCCTCATAACCTTTTATTTCTCAAAACTTCCTCTCCTTCCTTTCCTAAAAAATACCCTTATAGTATCCCCAAAGATGACTTATTATTAATATTCCTAAAATATCTGCTGCGGCCCTAGTATCATTAAGAGGGCATTACCAGAGAAAACCAGAAATATGTCATTTTCAAATCAGATTTTAGACGTATTGACTCTTTTCCACAAAAAATTATAAATGGATTTCGAAAGATTGTTCTTTTATCTACCATTCGCATGTAATAAATTTTGAGATTTTTTTAAATTTTTAGTATAATAAGGTTATTCCATAGGTCGTTGGCAGATTTGTTCAATTTTCAAAAAAGATTTTGTATTATACCACACCCATTTCAAATAATATAATCATGCAGTAAAATAAATCAATACATTATCTAGCAAACGCATGTTTTAGAATTTTAATTTTAGTTTCAATAAAACATTAAAAAATATGTAAGTACCTACATGTGTTTCTTGACGAAAATTGGTCCATTTGTGTATTTATTTGCGCACTTACAAACTAATATGGGTATTTCAGATTTTTTTTAACATTCTTATTAAATTTAGACATTATGGAAAAATGATAAATACTTATAATAAAAAAAAATTACAAAAAGTACATTATTTTAATAGTTTTATCATTACGCCTTTCAGCATTTTTGGATGAAGGTATAATTTAAAGCTAATTTGGATTGAAATAAATTCGATATTGAGTTATAATTTATAATTTAAAAAAGCTGGTACGGAGAATAATTAATCATTCTCATTGTAACCGCCCTGCACGATCGTAAGAACAACTTTCGACGAAAAGTGGATTTTCGTCCGCTGGCTGGTTAAACGCTCTTAAAGTAGAGTGGTGTGATGTATATTTGTATATCTCAACTAAGATCATTTATAATTTTTTTTTACTAAGGGAAAAAAAAATAACAACAAATATATAAAATATATTTTAAACAACTACATCATGTACATTTAAATATAATTACGTAAATAAAAGATTTTAGACTGCACGGCTAGCCTAGAGTGTTGAAGAATTTAAGAGGTTGTTAGTGCTAAAGTTGAAAAAATAATACGCCTAGTAACAGTTATTTAACAGTGTACCTACCTAGTAACTGTGTAGCTACTCGCAACGCCATAAATATACTATTTTGAATGGGAGCGATGATTTTTTTTTCTGGAAACCCGTTGTTACTAAAAGGATGCCACCACTGCACACATCTATGTTTATTCTATGATGATATCGGAAAAACCCTGCTGTGTATTTAATCGATTTTTAGTATCAATTTTCCGCTCCTGCTACCAGTCGATATAGGGCACTTTCTGAGTTCCTTTTAGTTCATATTTCCGCCTTACGGGATTTATGAACGATATTAAATCCCCGGTCTAGCGCCACCCGTCAGATTTTCCCCGGCAGAAAATCCATGGATTTTAACATTCGTTCGTGGATCACCAACACTACTTTGTGTGCAAAGATATAAAGTTAGAGAAAGCTTTAGGATTCAGGTTTTTAGATGAGGAGGAGAGTTAGAAAATCCTCTAAAGAATAATCGCGTCAAAGAAAACAGGAAGAGTACCTAAACAACGGATCAAAGTATGAAGTGTTTACACAAGTTTCTTTCAAGGGTTTTCAATAGAAAACGTATCATTTGCAAGCTGATTTTTTACGAATGATGCTCGACGGAGTAGTTAGTTCAATAGTTTATCATAAATGTATTATTTGTCTTTCGGGAATGGGATAAATTGTTGTGTGCATATAGGTATTTATATGTTTTTTGCATATAGGTAGGTATTTATATGTTGTTTCGATATATTATACCTAATAAGATAGTCGTGTTTTATATCGATGAGATTTTGCGCATTTTTTAGGTTTTCAGCAGCGTGCTGTGACTTTTTTTGGTTTTTGAAACAATTTATCGGCTGTATTCGTATGTATAGAAAACGCTACCTCGAAGAAACTAAAAGTGCTGTCCGGAGGTCTGACACGGTTGATCGATAAATAAAACCCTATGTCAATACGATATTGGCTAAATCTGTGGTCAGTTGGCGTCAACATATTATGAATCCGTTGACAAAAGCCGTCAATTTTAGCGGGTCGTCATCAATGTCATTGATTATGCAAAATAACTGGTTATCAAAGATGGAGGTGAACTAACGAAGATCTTAGAATAGAAATAAATCGTTTACGCAATCCATAGATATAATTCATTCATCTAAGACGCGAACAATTTATTTCATTCGATCTTGGAGAAATGAAAGTTGTAGTTCTGATATGACTAAAGACCTCATTAACTAATTATCTCCCGTTTAGTATAAAAAAGTACCTGTGAGGTAAATGTACATTAAAGACAGTATTCCAATTCGAAATTATCAACTTATTAGCATTTGTAATTTTTCGAAGCGTTTTGACGATTATGAATTTAAATACATGGATGTACCCGCCATTGTTGTCAGCTATATATTTTTCTTATTTATTCCCTTTCAAAATCGGTTCGACTGTAAACAGTGCAACTATGCTTGAATTCTGATGTGATATGCGAAAAGGTAGGAAGTTGAATTTTTTGTTGTTGTCCTTTGAACCAAAAAAACTGTGAAAGAGTAATCAAAATTACGGCAAGTCTGGTTCAATCAGTATAATGTAATAAGAGTATTTAATGGTGCCTACTCTTTCAGAGTATTAAAAAATCAAGATAATATGTTGGTATTCTTGTTTCCCTGTTTTTTTAACGTGGAACCCAGGATTAGGTAATGAATGTAGATCGGAATCATAAACAATATAACATAGGAGTACATTGATAACAAAATAAATTTATTTGGAATTAACCTTAGGTACCTATATATCGTGCCAGTTTTATAACGTTTTGCATGCAAGAAACGCCGAAATTCAACACTCAACGAGGGTTATGATGATTTACCTACCTAAAATCATCTTTTTCTAGAACTTCGGCGAGTTTCTTGAACAGGTGTAAAGCTGAAGATATTCAAATCGCGGTAAACATCTTTTAGCTTCGTATTTACTACTTACTGGGTTCCGGGGATATGGACTAACCTTGTAAAATAATTCTATGCATAATTTCTGCGGCTCGGAGTAAAAATTAATAGCTCCACCGGCTATCACGAAAAATTTATGATTGTGCAAAGGTTTTTATTTGGTAGTAAGTAATCCATTTCAGATTTTAGTTCAGTTTATATCTAGCATAATTTTTTTTTATTCTCATTCCGTCTTTACCTATAGAGCAAGTTCCAGCCAAATAAAAACGATTTAGAGGAGACAGGTTTTAACGATATTGTTTTATTTTTAAAGGTTTTGAAGTAACTTCATGCTGAACATGCAAAACGATTGTCTCCATTTTACCTCTTAAATTTATTAGGTATTTAACTGATTTTGTATAATGCAAAAAATGTACTAATTTAGAACGAGGTCGAATCGTCAATAAATAAAATCAAACAAAATAGATAATAAAGCTTTTAGCTAATACTGCAAGTTTGCTTTCATACCTGGCACTTTTGAAACAATTCATTTTTCAAATGAATTTTTTAGCAAACACGGAAGTTGGATAAATGTTTTCCGATTCAAAGCCGATAGAACGGGGAAGGGAGATTACATATCAAAATAGATACAATCCTACTCGTAATACTCATATTTTAAAACTTTTATTCAAATATACCTACTAGATTTCAAACAGCAATAAAATAAAATGTGTATATCGAAATTTAAGTATAATTTCTTAAAATCAATCCACCAAGGAAACATTAATGTCGAAATTAATATTCGGAATATTATATGAAATGATGCTGGAAACAATAAAAAAAAACATAAGCGAGTCAAAATTTCAACATCATACACATCCAAGTAGGTATATATATATATACTCGTAAAACGAAGAGTTTTAGGTTCCTCGTCTGGAATCGAAAATGTTTTCAAAAATATCAAAATAATGGCATAATAGCCAAAATTAGTCAAAAGTATCCTTTACTCGAATAATATTACAAATAATATAAAACAATCAGTCACTTGTGAAAATTCAAACATGTCCCCTATTTCTCCAAAGTTTCAATGTTGTGATTAAATGATGTAATTTATTGCCTTAATTCGGAAGAACCAAGCATTTTTCAGCAAGAAAACTCTTTCGCTCGCAAATTACTCGCTGAAAAAAATAAACTACGCGTCGACGATGGGAGCATTTTTTTTATACTACACAAGAGTCTAATTTCCCGGATTTAAGTTCACGTATTTTTATTGGGAGTGGTCTTATCTTTATGAGTAGGTATAGGTACCTGCTTTACTCTGGAATGACGCGATGCGACGCCGACACGCAAATGTACTAAAATTTGTTTAAACCAAACAAAACGCTTTGAATATTTCTGAACCTCGACCTCTGGATTCAGAACTAAGAATCTTATCACTCTGCCTTGGAGGTAATCGACACTGTTCATACTCGTACCTGTATTTTAAACAACGCGAATCTTTTCCATGATTTTACCTACTGTTTTTATACTTTTACTTTGTTCTCAGTCCCGTTCCTTCGTGGTCAATTATCAGGAAGATAAATGTAACTGCCTTTTGGAGCTTTTACCGAAATCACACAGGAGTGGAGAGGGAAAGAGGAGAGGTATTTAGGGTGAAGGAGAGGAAATTACAGGGAAAAGAAAAATAGGGGAACTCGCAAACCGCCCAAGCATTACATGCCGAATAATTTTGAGAGAAATTGATAACATTATATATTTATGGGATGACATTAATGTTTGGATGGTTGTAGGGAAGACGAAAATATTTTAAGGGATGAAATTTATAACGATGCACGTAATTCATTTCTTATTACGGGTATCTGGCTGAAAGGAAAATTATTATCTTACTTACAATTTATCAAATTGGTCGATTTGTTCGTCATCTTCAGATTGGCTTAGTGCGTTATAATCTCTCTAATGTCACCAGTCTATAGCTCGGAGACCCAAAATGGATGAAGGCTTCTCAGTCTCAGTTAAATATGGAAATTCGGAAGTTACCCTTTTAATAAATGTATGTTAGCTGACAACTTCTACGTATGTTCATTTATGAGGTTTACAAATTTTAACCAAAAATAAATCAATAGAGCGTAGAAATTTCTTAAAGAAAAATGTCTGGGTACCAGAACGTATTTTTGATTTTTTGCGATACGCACGGTGACCCGAAACTTGTACCTAGTAAAAGTGGGAAACCGGTGAATCTACATCACATTTGATGAATTTACATCACATTTGGTGGATCTACGTAACATTTTGTGAATCGACATCACATTTTGAGAATCTACATCACATTTGCATTTGGTGAATCTATTATCACATTTGGTAAATCTACATCACATTTTGTGAATCTACATCACGTTTGGTAAATCTACATCAAATTTGGAGAATCTACATCACATTTGGTGAATCTACATCACATTTGGTGAATCTACATCACTTTTGGTGAATCTACATCACATTTGGTGAATCTACATCACTTTTGGAGACTATTTGGTATGATAACTTTTATTAATTTGAGTTTTCTTTTTCGATGAAATATATTGATATACAAGTTAACCAAATATTATTATTATAACGCAACACTTTGCCTTTTTTATTTTTCTGTTAGCGCAGTACAACATTATAGGCCATTAGCGCGGTTCAACATTACAGATAGAAATATGCCGACTCCAAGTCATCTCCAAGAACCAAATCTTGCATATTTGTTTTTGAATATCTCAATATTCACGTGACCCTACATTCTGGTGAGGGTCCACCCAAACACGTGCCTCTCTTGTACTGCTGCCACCCCACCTCCCCCTCCCACTGTGGGCCGGAGGGTGTGGACTGTGGACTAGTCGGGCTGCGGGCGCAAGTTTATCACGCCCCCCAGGCCGCTATGAATGCGGCATCAGGTCATTATGATAATGCACCGAGTGGTGTACTGACCCCCTTATTGGATCCATTTTGAGCCAAATATCATTAAAATGTATGAGGGGTAAACGGAATTAGTATTTCGATAAGGCCAACTCTGTGACAGAACGGTAAGACCCTTGGCTCGGGTAGCGAGTCTAAAACGCGGTTTTACCACAAAATTAAATCTAATTTGTTATATGTAGACGGCCGGCTTACGAAGTTCGGGGGATCGAATCCCGGCGTGGCAAATAAATTTTATCTGATTAATTTGTGTTATTTCTCAATTTATTCATTTAAAATAACATATAGTATATTTGCGGCACGTCCCATTCGGCGGCGGCGTATAGGACGGACTTATGGTCGAATTTGCCCTAGCAGACCTAGAAAATTGATCTAACCAAAGGGTTTATTTCAATAAATTCTGATAAACGTTTTACTAAAATCTCAGATGTTTCCAACAGAATACTCCTGGAAGTTACTAAATCATCGTCTAGAAAAATAAAATCTCGTGATTTCCACTAATTTTAAAGCTGAAAAAGGTTTTGTAGGTTCATTATTCAAACCGTTTCACGAAAAATATTTTTAAGTTAACTATTTTTTTAATCTGAAATGTAAATAACTTACATCCATTGGTAACGATCTGAAAAAAAAATATTGTAGTTACGAATTTATCCGAATTAAAACAAAATGTGAGCCTCGAGAAAAAAAGTCTTTTGTCGCATTAACTCGACCAAGTATCGTCGATGGACGGTTGGTATTCAATCTTTGTTATTTTCATGTTGACTCTGCGTCTTCTGTTGTGTGCAAATAAACTGATTTTTTTTTAATAAATCTTAGTTACCCAAAATATCAATCTGAACCACTCCCGACAGGTAAATTATACCTTGTTGAAATAAATACCTTATCACGGAAAAAATAAGTTCTACCCTTGGATCATACATTTGGATTATATTTAACTATCTTTCTAACGTTAACACTCCATAGTAAGCGTTCAAAAAGAAGAAGAAGATGGTTTGAAATGGAGATATGTTAAAACAAACGAAGTTGTAAAGCGCGCTAATAATAAAAAACCACAATAATTGTGGAAATATTTAATAAAACACCACACTTTTAAAATAGACCAAAAATCTCTCGACAATTACATAAGTTGTGTTTAAAGATACACTGTGAACTTTTTCAATATCTATAAAATGTTATATTACAGAACGAAATGTTTTTTAATGATTTTTGGAGCACATTTTGGAGAAATTCATTTAATTACAGTTTCGTCTCTACAAATGTACAGATATTATCTTTAAAAATAACAATTATTTATTAGGAACTTAAAACAAGTGTTCAAGAGAAATTTGTAATTTCGGAATGCGGGGGCTTAATTAGTTTCAATGAAAACCTGCGAAACCTTATGCAGTTAAATGTAAATTCAGTTTCACCTTTCTCAGAAAAATAATAAAAATAACTCAATTCCATTACTTTGAATGTACAAAGAGTTATTTCCATTATCGAGTTTTCCAATCTTCGCATGTTACAAAACGTGGTTCTAAATTTGTATGTTGTTATTTTTACCTGCTGCTTTTAGCGAACAAAAGATGCTTTTTTAAAATTTAACCAAAAATGTATAATCACGTGTCCCTAATTTAAACAACGTTCAAAAATAAACGGTGTTAATTTGAAATATCTCTTCTGTGACGCGTAAATAGTGCGCGTCGCGTTCGCAAAGATTCATGAAAATATGCCGGCTTCAACCAATAACCGTCCATTCAGCAACAAAACGAAATCAATGACATCTTCAATTATTTGGGTTCAGTCTTAAATCCCGCCTTTTCATGGAGTGTTCAATTGTACTAACTTTCCTTTTCGCTTACATTTTCGAACAAAATCTTTCACCTGTTGGTCCGAAAGGGAAAAATTTGCACATTGAAATCACAACACCAGGTAATATTTGCTTAGATTGTAATATCCACCGTACTCTTGATCTAGAGTTAGAATGAACCATTTTTATTAAGTGGCTTTATTTCGGATATAAACTGGCCTGTTGAGGATTCTATCTTCACTTCCCAGAGATGGCGCCTCTTCACACCAAAATTACGTGCAATTTTTAATGGGTTGTCATTATCGCTGTTTGCCAAATTCACTTTGGCACGAGAATCTATTTCAATTCAGTTCAATCGAACCAATTAATCTCTGCTTTGAACGTCGGTGGGTAGGTAGGTGGACCTATTATCGCACATAAATATACCAAATTGGGTTAGTATTATATTTTTGTATTTGAAAAATTAGTGGGTAGTACCTACATACTTTCCTGTTGTGCTGAGGGAGCTAGCAAGAATAGAATTAACATTCATTAAACTTGTACACTGGGTGGTTTGGTATATTTATGCATTACACATTACACCAACACCTTTGGGGGCATTTGGGTAACCGTTTTTGAAAGCACCGGCTATATAAATGTGAACGTGCTGAAAAGCACCGATTCCAAGACTCAGTTATCTGAGGAGCCATGTTGTGGAATCAGAAAACAACTTTACTAGGAATAATTGTGTACCTATTAAAACAATGTACCCCGGCTGGTTTATTGCAATAGCCGTTTAAGACTTTGTAACTCTAAATACACTAAAAAGAATAATAATCAATAATATTATTATCTCGATTTACCACAAAACCTAGATCTTGGTTACAGACGACGATGAAAAGGCATCCTTTCACACTTTTATATCTTTCATGGTCCTTTTTTCTCGCTCTCTCACGCAGTTTCTCTCACATTAGACATCGTCGGTGGCCGGGTTGTTTATATACATACATTATATACTTTGTATATTACTTTACGTATTACTTTAGTACTTATGGGGTAAATTTGATGGCTTTTTGTATAAAAAACTTAGGTGACATTTCTATTCGGCAGTTGCACAAAATATTTTCATCAAATTCGAGAGCGTTAACAATTACTGTACCAAACGACATGTTAAAAATAAGCACACACAAAAAAAATTCCATTCAAAACGTAACAATAAAAAAAAAGTTTTCAAGTGGGTACCTATGCATCGCACAAAGCGGTAGAGGTACAGGTACCTACTGTAATATAAACATTGGTCGACAGAATTTTCTTTCCAAGTTTCTTTTTAAAGTGCTCTCGTTTCGTTGACTGAACAAAAGAATATCACTTGAGGTAAAACGTCCAATTTTTTCATAAAATAGTTAAGTGATTTTGTAAGCAGGGCAAGCGCGCTAGGGACATCGATATAAAATCATCGGAAGTTACGATTATCGATCCGATGTTGTAAAGTTATCGATTTCATTGTACTAGAGCTCTTGCACAGAAAAGTAAGATTCGCTGCGATTAGCAGCGCACCCGTAGTACCTAATACCTTTCTGCGCAGGGTATTATGTCGATTCCTTACCCCACAGAAAAATTTGTCCTAGACACAGTGACTGTATTTAGGCACGGAAAGGGATTGATATTTTTAAAACTTTGATTCGGGTATGGGGTATCCAAATTAGGCAAAATGGGAAATTATATCCCATAAAAAGGCGTTTACGGGGGGGGTCTTCAAAATGTCACGCTCCATACAAATGAGCGGCGTGTTGCTTAGGTTTTTGGTCACTGGGGGGGGGGGGGGGGGGGTTAAACATTGCAAAAAGTTGGTCACGTAGTATGGGTACGTTTCCTTATGTGTATCGTGCGTTCTTGCAATATTTCGTTTTATTTATCGCTTTAATTTCAGCCATCGCGAGGCCACCATCACACATTTAAAAGTTTGTAAACCACTGATTGCCTAACTAATGAGAGTTATTATATGTTAGTATTTCTTACCTATCACTGAATAGACTTTCTCTAGAAGTGTAATTTATCTACCTATACTATACCATACTAGACATTATTTTATTTTACTGTGATATTGGTATGACGGAATAATAGTACCTAATAAAGATAATAATACAGGAGATCCTGGGTTCGATTCCCTGTCGTGACCATTAGGTGGGTACAATATTATTGTCTGTGTTTTGTTCTGTTTTATGTTTCGTTTACATTTATTATTATTATCTTCTTCTTCAATGATATACTTCATTGATGGATATAAGCTTCAAAAGGTATTCCAATAAAAAATACATATGATAGTATGTACTTACTTTTGTACTTGGAACACATGGATGGTTTGATGATCCATTGGAACACGTGACGATCCATGAAACTTTCTTAGAATTGTCGCGCATCACCCACGGACCTCTCTCAATCATTCTCACTAAATATTTGTCATAAAAAATCCAAACGCAAAACAAAATTCGACCCGGACGGTGTTGCCAGTCGCTGCAGTTATCAAGATGACATTATTATACATTCATTTGAAGAAAGGGGATTCCCCAGGTTTGTCACAGAATAAGTAATGAAAAATTCCGTGCCCATTTCAATCGGTCTGAATCATATATGCAACAAAAATATGATTAAAATTTTAACAAGATATTATTATTTATTGTGAAAATTTGCCGCCCCTTAAAAGTGCCGCCCGGAGCGCCCCCCCCCCCCCCCCCCTCCCTTTTACTTGCGCCCTACCTGTAATTACCGCTGCCCTATCTTAAATTCAACTCTAGCTACGGCCCTGCATACACCTACAACCCCTATGGTCGTCTCTCATGCTGTCCCTCTCAAACAATAGTCTCATGTTAATTATAAACAAAAATAACATATCGATCTTTCGACTTAGAAGTCTTGCTTAGAAGTGCTTGGCCGGGGTCTCTAGACCCCGGCCAAGCAAAAATAAATTGATTATCTGCAAAAGAAAGAGTTAAACGATAATAAATTGTTTGATCAATTTCACCAGAAGTACCTAAGGAAAAAATGGGGTTTACTTCGGGAACACGGACATGCCCACAGCACACTTCTATCTACCTACCTACCTACCTACCTACTGATCTATTCTCTATCCATATCCATAGATAAATACGTTGTTAACCCAGAGCGTGATACGTCATGTTTAATGTTTATTTTTTTCTTTTTGTGCTTTGTAACAAGAAAAGTTTTTATTACCGCACACAGTAATTATCCACTTTCGTCAGTTTATGGGAAAAGTTACGTAATATTATGCAATGTTCTTTTATATTGCATGGGGTGATTTGAGTGATTTGATTTGAGAATACCTCAAAATTCATAGATCGTAAAGTAGGGATAATATCCACTAGAATGTAACATATTTTACAGGATAACAACTTTATGACTTATGAACTCCCCCACGCTGATATTGATAAATTTCAAGATATAATACCACCTACAAGTCTACTTTACTAATTCAAACCAAATTAGAACATTTAACAAAATATTCAAACTTTACAGCCATAACTCTTATTATAAAAACTTTTGAAGGTTATAAGTTATAACTTATAATATAACTAACTAACCATCAATAACTATTTTAAAGGCCCGCAACCCGAATTTCTACCGATTTCTTACATATCTCCCTTAAACACGTTAAGTTTTAAAGCTCTTAAAAAACATATGTTATTATTGAAGATGATATCTAGACATTGCCCGCGCCGAAACTTAAATTATATAAAATTCCCCCGATAGAAAAAAATCGCAAATTATGCTCCAAAAATTATCATAAACACGTTTGTTTCAGTTATTTCACAAGTTATATGTATGAAAAAATTCACAGTGTTTCTTTAAATGCTGTTTAAGACAATGCCAGCGAGATTTTTGCTCTATTTTAAACGAGTCGTGTTTTATTAAACATTTTCGCAATTTTCTTATCGATTTTGTCGCTGTACATGTTAGCGCTCTCCTCTAACATTCGTAATTTCGTATCTCTCCATCTTCTTCTTTTCGAGACCGGTTGCGGAGCCTTAACAAAAATTGAAAATTCATTTAGAATTTTAGAGAAGATCAAAAGATGTCACACATAAATAAAATCAGATAGGTATGTTTATATTCAGGTTTTTTTTAAATTTTATATGAATACCGCATAGAGTCCCAATTGCTCCCCTATTACTTATTTTTAATTAATTAATTGTGAAATAACACAAATTAATCAAATAAAATTTATCTGCCACGCCGGGATTCGATCCCGCGACCTTCGGATTGCGAGTCAAAAACTTTACCGCTAGACCACGCCGGGCGTCAAAGATTACAAACCAATTACATTTTTAGAACTTTGCGATCATTTAAAAAGTTAGCAGCCAAAAATATGAAAAAAGTTAGTCGAAATTTTTTAAGTCTGAATTTGAAATGTGAGATCGACAAAAATGACTTAAAAATAAAAGGTCCCAATGTCCGAGTTGGTTAAGACGTTTTTCTCGGTAAAATAAGAGATCCTGCTTTCGAGTCCCAGTTGAGACCGTTACTTTTTATTTGTCTGTGACTTCTTCCTTTTCATATTTACATACACTGTAAATCTCTGTAATTTAATCTCAAAATCAAAAACTTTTCCAATAAGTATTCAAATTTGGTTAAAGTGTACGCCTGTTTCCCAATGATTAGTAGGGATAAGGGTGACGAAAGGGTGTTTGTTACTCAGTGACGCTTCGCAAAAACATCGAATCACCAATAAACACAAACCTAAGGGAACGTACCCATACTACGTGACCCACTTTTTGCAATTTTTAACCCCCCCCCCCCCTCCCCCCTCGGTGACCACGTGTGGTATATTACAAGACCTCACCTCCCCTACAGTTTTCACGTAGTAAATCATAAATATGGTTTTGAATCATTTCTTGCTAACAAAAAGTTAAAAAAATATATTTGGCTTATATTTGTCTTTATTACTTAATACGGCGCTTGCTGCGTGACGGCAAGAGTGCATGCTTACCTACGAGTATAATTACAAGTGGAAAAAATATAAAAAAGTTAGTGGAAAAAATATAAAGATTTCTAGATTGACTACGTGATAAAAACATAAGTCCCCCGCCCCCCATTGTTACCAAGCGTGGTATTTTGAAGATCCCCCCCCCCCTCTAAACGGGTCACGTACTATGGGTACGTTCCCTAAGTTTGTGTTGTTCATCTCAACTTTCGTCCAGCGACCTGCATCAACCCTAGATATTTATAAACACCCACCTTCGTATAATTCTCTTCTCCATTACGACACAAGCAACATTTTCCGTTTAGTGTGGTGGTAGTAGGAGATTTTCAAACATTGTTTTGGGTTATTCGTAACCCGGGAATGTTTGTTTTTTTTTTTTTTTTCAATTATTTCTGGCTTTCACCCTTCAAGGGTGTTCTAGGCCATCATTTATAATTACAGAGAAAGGAAAGGTGAATTTATATATTAATTTTATTTAAATGAGCAAATTTCAGAATTTTATGGAAGATTGGAGTAGAGTTCAGACTTAGAAGAGATGAAATGTTGAATGGAGGAGAGGCAATTTTTGATAACGCTTGATAGAAGAGAGGATATTTATTTAGAGAGGGACAATCAAAAAATATGTGATCTAAAGTTCCCACATCTAGACCACAGAACGTACAGTCTGGGGAGTCAAGCACATGAATTTTATAAAGGTGAGAAGGAACGGCACAATGTCCGATTCTCATACGAATAAGTAAGGAAATTTCTTTTTTGGAAAAATGGGGGAATTTTTGAAACCACGGTTTTGATGGGATAGTCCTTTGAATTGAGGCGTAACGGGCACCCTTGGATTGACTAGCAATGTTCCAATACTCTGTCCAAACATTGCGGGATCTATCTTTGATGATGGAAAAAATATCAGACAGGGGAATATGGTTTACGAGGGTAACGGTAGGGTTAGACGCTCCTTGTTTAGCCAAGGAATCAGCAATATCGTTACCCACTATGCCAACATGTCCAGGAATCCAAATCAGAGTGACAGTTTTTCCAGAGCTTTGAATGGACTTTATTTAAAAAAATAAAAATAAGAAAATAACCACAACTATTAGACACTTTTATAATTACCGTGACGATTCACGGTAACGGTACCGTGTCGGCATAAAGAAGGCAATAAACATACTTTCCTTAACACAATAATGCTCCAAGAGAAAACAGTATTTTCAAATAAATCATAATTTTCTTGCATCTCTCTCACAAAACCGCACCGTGACGTCTCCGTAGACCCGACAATACTACTTGCCGTGACGATAATTTTGAAAGTATGGAATATAGTTACAACGATAATATTTAATTGTGAGTGACCAAAAATTCAAAAACGTCAAATGTCAATGCGCTGATGGTTTTGCTTTTGTTCTTAAACATATAATGCTGCAGATCTTTCTTATACACTACATGACAACAATCGAAAATAAGACAACCGGTAACTGCATCCCCCAAAAGAAAACATACAATCATTATCATACATCTCCCTCACACGTATAAATTAAATGAAACGCAATTCCTCTCGCCGTTGCCGAGCTGTAATAAGATGTAAGTAGGTATCTGTTTGGGGCCGTTCAAGTATTAGGTAACGCACTTGTGGGGAGGGGGGGGGGTCTTGTGTTTTCTTTATTTAGATAAAAAACTAGGGAATTAAAATCTTCCAAGTTGGCAATCCTTTTCGTTCTCAAAATCTCTTGTTTTATTTATTACCGCAAACGCGATTAAAACAAGAAAAAGGGTATTTAAGCGCCTTTTCAGTACTTTGCGCAATTTAATTGCGGCTTTCAAGTAAAAATTTGTTACTTGGGCGTTACGTAACGTTTAGGGGGGGGGAGAGGGTACGGAAAAACGTTACGGCGCGTTACATGGGGGGGAGGGGGGGTCAAAAATCTTCAAAAATTGCGTTACGTAATACTTGAACCTTGAACGCCTCCTTTCCTCCAAATGAAAAAAGTTGTAGATACTTTGGAAGAAACGGACACACGTATTTTGTGCATGTCATCTTTTGTCTCACCATTATTTAATGTGTAAGAAAGAGCTGCAGCATTATAACGATAAGGAGCGTATGTTTATTGCCCTTTTTTGCCGTCACGGTACCGTAACCGTGAATCGTTACGGTAATAGGCCACTTGCATCACATTTTTGAAAAAAAAAATCAGTGTGGAATTTTACAAGATTAATAGGAACATTTTCGGAGACGGGACATTTTCATGTAGTGACGTCACGGGCCCAAATAATGGATTTATTTATTTAAAAATAAAAAAACTGTACATTTCTAAAAAAATTTACTAACATTTTCGTAATCTTAGTAAAAAATCTATCCACACGATTTTTTCCAAGTCGTTATGAAATCCATGCAAGTGGCCTATTATAAAAGCGTCTATTAGGTAGATAGATACTAAAATATCATACAAATAAATACATATTCAATCTGCACGAGAACAAAGAACTACAATAATATCACCTGCCTTTTCCGTAGGTATTAGAGTTTAGAAAATTTACAGAAAGATTTAGATCGTTTTTCCGTGACAGCATTTGACACGCAAGCGGGAATGTCAAATTTGTTGCACTAAATGTTTTGTTGAAGTACCTAAACCCAATGCTATTTTGATAAGCAAGTGGGAACATTTAATTCAAGAAATCGCATAGATACCTACCTACCTAATAGGAATACAAAAATTATGATGTTAATGAAGATCTAAAAATAAGTTTGTATATGAATTCAATTCCTGCTTCTTTTATTAGTGCCTAATCAAAATTTGCTTAGTGTAATTAGTAATTATGCTAAAACTCAGTAGCGTAACCATACGCACGCACACTTCGTCACAAATAATTTATTGCCAAAGTTGCCTATTAAATTATGATAAATCGAATTCTTTAATGGTTTTTATTTTATAACTAGCGCAGACCCGTGAAAAATCGTGGGTAGTTAATATTATACAATAGGTAGGTACCTACTTTATCGCTTGTTTCAACTAATCTTCAAACAATCAGTTCCGTTGTGAAAATGTCACTTAAATTCAAAACAAATCGAACGTGAAATTACACAAGAATAACTAACGTAACGTGCAAACAAAATTAGTATGTTTGCTAAAGAAAAAAAAGGTACCAACCCAGATCATGTCCGTAGTTCCGTACTACATATTTGCAATACCCGTTGATTAAAAAATATTTTTCAGTTTAGTGAGGTATTTTCGCCTCACATCCAAAATTAAGTTTTATAAGAAAAAGGCCGCGCAGCATAGACATGTGAATATTCTGTGCCGCGCAGTCTTTTCTCAACGACCCTCGAACATTTGCGAAGGAATTCTTGTAAAAAAGTATTATTATATTAAATCTATGACTCAGTCGAAGATTTATGCTGGTGTCACACCTAGCCTTAAAAGCATCAGCGTTTTTGGCTTGTCCTATTTCAGCATTTCGCTCATCATACATTCCTAGCGTATATATATTCTCAGCGTTTTTGAAAAGAAAACATTCATCAATCATTCAAAAGCGTAGTGCGCGTACAGCTGCAAATTCGAGTTTTTTTGCATTTTATACCTAATAGATCTTTGACAGAATCTTATTCTGCATACAAATTTGCGAACCGAAATGCGAGGTGAGTTACGAATTACGGGAAAGGAACGAAACAACCAAAAGCGGCGTTTCGCACCACTTTCTGTTGCTTTGTTACTTTCTCATAAGTCGTGGTTCAGATCGGCAGTTCGATTCGCTTGTGTATACGCAGCATTAGATTTCGTGATAATTTTACTAGGATTTGTTCGTTAGTTTAGAGGGGTTAATTAATTACATCACCTAAGAGGAAAATATTTTTATTATTATATTAAAATGAAATGCCCTTTAAATTTTTACTATTCGGGGGCGGTTTCCCAGACGGCTACACGCCACTGCTAAAACCGCAACACGACAAGCGAACACACTTACTACTTAACACGTTCTGTTCTCCGTAACTGTAACATGACTTACCTACTAGCTACTATAGCTGCCTATCATGTAGCTACCGGGTAGCGGCTACCGGTATGACCTACTGGGAGCTGGAGACTGCAGATTTGATAATCATTGTAAATTGGCTGTACCTAGATAGATCGAGAGTAAGCAGGCAGGTACCTATCCAATTGTTGGTGTAACTTTACTGCAAGTTTGACAACCCTTGATACATCCGAAACTGCATTCGAAATTTACACCTTCAGATGAACTTGTAAAGTGGATTGTAAAATAATTATTATCGACAATGATGTTTGATGGAATTGGGTGAAAGTGAATGTAGGATACAAATAAGGAATGGGAGTAAATTGATAACGAAATCACTTACCAAGGTAGCACTCATTGCGCGCCCATCTCATCTATTCTATTTAGAACAGGGTTTCAGTGCCGTAGAACGCCCGATAGAAATATAAACCAAACCAAAATGAAATAATCCTAAACGCCTCAGCGTGGCAACAACATACACATATAACAGCATATTAACCATAAACATATTTATATATATACACTAAACATTGTGATAATGTGATATGCAATGTTGATAATTATTATTCAGAGACCGTATTTTATGGTGAAAAAATGTAGATTAAGAATTTTTTTTTTAAATATCGATAGACAGTTGAGTATATAATACACTAGTCATTAATAACACAATTGCAAATTAGAACATGGTGAGAGTGAGCATAATATAAACTTAATACATAAGATTGCTCCCTGATTTAACAAGATTAGCCATGATTTTAACATCAGTGAGAATTTCGTTACAGAGCAATTTTCTTTAAATTCATATGGCAATTTGTTAAATATTAATGGTATAATATATTCAAGTGTTCTTTGATCATATTTGTTTTGAAACACGGGTACTTTCATTCCTTTATTTTGTATGAGACGAGTATTGTGTGCATGGTCCACCATTGTTTTATATGGACTGCAGGATATATGCTGCAATACAATTTTTTGCCACATGATAGCCCGTACAGGTAATACATTGATTGATTTATATACGATACTAATATCTCGTCTTTGATTATAAACGGTTTTGCTTACCAGCAATTTTACCATGGCATTTTGAATCATTTGTACATGTTAATTTATTTTCACACGGAAAATTATAAAATATCATACTTGAGTCCCATAAACAAGCACTGGCATTCCTTTTTCCTCGTACCTACTCTTTTCCTGAATCCTTGGTTATATCGATCTGTTTTCATTCTAGGTACACGGGTCACTGTCCGACGCTGAAATTTCGCTTTGGACGGTGCTATGGAACCAATACGAGGGAAATCATGCAGGATTTGACTTCCCGCGGAGTTTATAAGTAAGAACATCAATAAACTAACCATTTTCATTGATTTTAATAGCCATAAAGTCATTTGAATAACGTAATTTGTAATACGGAACAGTGTAGTTAGTTTGCGAATGAATCCACAGGTTACGTTATGAATGGCGCCGTTTACGAAACTGGGTCAAGATTTTGAACATTGTAATTTATTTTGTTCCGCTAGGAAATGGCGATGATTCATTGATAGTATATAGTATTTTATATACAATAGCTGGGTTCGTCTTTGCCCGTAGCAGAAGATGTATTTAATCCCAGGTTAAAGACATCTAAAAACTTTACAAAAAGAGATTGGCGACTGACCGGGTGAAGGTACCTATCATACATAAACCAATCCCTAACTACTATGTACGGAGGTATGCAGTGTATGCACCTTTTTGTTTTCTTTTGTGAATAAATCGATTCTTTAGCTAGGTGCCAGATATCTCTTTGTTCAGATGACACTTTCACAAATCGCTGGAGGGTGAGCGATTTATAAATATGTCGCGCTTTAAAGTACCTACCTATTGTTTATTTATTTTTAAAATAATATTTTGATAATCTGAGCACGGACTAGGGAAAAACGCGAAACGCTGCTTGCGGTTGCTTCGTTCCTTTCCTGTAATTTGTGGCACGGCTCGCGCGACGCGCTTATGTTCGCAAATATATTACATGCTCTGCTTTTTGCTAATCTTCTAGTTTTGATAACTATAACTTTTCCATAACTAGATTGCAATTTATAGGAATATAAAATCTATAAGTAATTATTTCTATTGATCAGAATCACAGATTTAAAAAAAATTATAAATATATAAAATTACAATCTATTTTCTTCTGTTTGTATTACTAGAACTTAATTCAATATAGTAATATTAATTTACCGATTGGGTAGGTACCTACTTAAATCTGAAATACAAAGTGTTCGGGGCTAAAGTGCACAAACTTTGGGAAATGATTATAAGTGATGGTAGAAGTTAAAAGATATATAACTTTTTCAAAATTTCCAACATTTTTTTTCCCATACAAAAATATTTTTCGATAGAAGAATATTACTTTTTCCAAATAAACATTTTTTTTCCTTTATTTTTTTCCATTATATCTTGATACATTTCAAAAGTAATTTTTACATATTTTCTAAATATATATAACATAACACAAGATACAAATAATGTAAAAAAGTAAAAATATATATAAGACAAAATTAGATAATGGGAGCCCACTAGGGCGCTGCCTGTGCGTGGGTAATATAAACTAAAGTGCTAAAATACACCAATAAGTTAGTGGTATAAGTAAAAAATGTAAATTTCAAAGTGGAAGTTTAAAAATGTAGGTATGTATCTTTGAAAATATTGTAGTAACAAAGTGACACGTACAAGTTAGTTGATTTTTTGTTACATTTCAAGAAGATAAATAAAGTTAGTCTTTAAGTTACAGTAGAATTGTATTAAAAAGTGAAGCATGAAGGTTTACATAATATAATTTATAAAAAAAGTGTTTCAACATCTGCATCATTTAGCCATCATTTTAATTATTTTATGTAAAGTGATATTTTATCTGTCATTTGCGGACCAATAAAACTGCTATGTGTTTGCATTAATTTGGTTTTGATTTGGGGAACTTGAAACACATCCTTTCGTTTTTTACGAAACAATTTTTGTTTTTAAATACATATTTCATACTTTGCAATAAGTATAAATAATTTGCGGATATTGAATATTTTTGTCTCTTTGAATAATAACTCGGTCAGGAATGTTTTATTTCTATTATACATAATTTTAATGATGCGCTTTTGAGCATTTTGTAAAGGCTTAATAAATGCATCAAGCGCACCACCCCATCCTATAATGCCGTAGATTATTGAAGATTGTACCAGGGAAAAATAGATCATTTTCAATTTGTCAAGATTGTTTAACTATGTTACCCGAAAACCACCTTATGTCGTTGGAATTTCGAAAAAGTTATTTATCTTTTTTACTAGTGCTATCATGTAGAATCACCTCCAGAAGTTTGTGCACTTTACCCCCGGACACCTTGTATAAATGAATTTTCGAAGAAAAACAACTCTTTGATGTGTGATTTTATGGATTATGTTATGTCTCCAGCAGCCAAATGTTTTCAAAACATCTGACAAGACAAAAACATTGGGTCGGCGCCAAAATGTTTTTTTTTTTGTTTTCCATCAGCCACGGAAAACAAAAACATTGTGGTCCTGCCCCAAAGTTTAATGTTTGCACAAATATTTTGTTCAATGTGTGTGGTATTATTACTGGAAAACCGGCTTATTGCAAACTAAAACAAAGAAAGTATACTTATTAGGGTTATGCTTTATTAGGGTTTGAATCGAAGCAAAACCCTATTGGCTTAAAACGAATAAATAGAAGTTAATTAAAAATGTTGTTAATGTGTTTTATTAATATTAATTTATTTATTATATGGAATTTTTACGTTTTATTGTTCACAGCGAGTGAGATTATGAATTATACAAAGAGAAAATAGTGGAAAAGAATAAAGCAAATATTTATGTGGCTTCGAGGGCGCTGAACAAAGTCAATACCTACATAACTAAAAAACTATGTTATATGTATAACTAAAAGAACAAACAATCTACATAGATTTAAATATATATGAGATTGGTTAGTTTTATTTTAGTAACATTGCAAACACTTTCCAGCCGAAAGCCCCCGGCCCGCACCCCGACCTACCGCATCGAAGAATCACCGCACAAGCCAATCACCGTGCCCCGCGGCGAGGCGGCCATCCCGGACCACTTCAACGACATCGCACACCGCGGAAAGAAGCACATCCTCGGCTACACCGGCTACATCCCTGGCCTCAACTTCCGCTACGGCAAGTCCTATGGGAGAGCCGCTGACGATAGCATGGCCGAGTTCAGCGCCAAGCAGTCGGAGCTGCGCCGAAGGAAGGAGGTAGACAAGAGGTACACCAGGTCCAAGAGTGCACCCAAGATGGAGCCCATACGGAAAGGAGACGAAGTCAAGCGGTCACTGAAGCAATATGAAGAGAAAAATAAGTACAAAGGTAAACAAAAGCGATGGTCATGGAAAGGAGATTAAAACCAATTCAATTAAATAGTCTGTTTCTCAATAAGATTGTTTAGGAAGTATTTATAACTACGATTTATCTATTGTACCAATGTTTCGATCTGATGGGACGAAGGCTTATACGGTTATACAATAGTTGTCAGAATCTTATCAGTAAAATAGGGTAGTAATTAAATCTAGCAATATCATGTTGGTACCGTACCTACGGTTTCAAAGGACCTTTTTTGGTTCTTTGAAACTTAAAATTAAAAAATCACCTCATTTATCCCACATAAAGTTATTTTTTCCAGTTTCTCGGCAAAATTTTGAAGGGAGATTTGATGTCGAGATTTAATTGATGATTTCACAAAACGCATTTTATATCACCTATTTAATTTTGCATGATTTGTTTTCCAGAAAACCACACAATTTCCCCGGAATTCCCTCCGATAGCTGGTTACACGGGGCACATCCCGCACATGAAGGGTTCCGAGGCATCGCTCAGCCAGAGGTACCATTGCGCTGCCAAGAGAGGGCTCGAGCTGCTGCAGAGGGAGCGCGATGACAGACACTCCCTGGACAAGGCCGCCGACAGCATCGAGAAGGTCCTCAGGGAAGCCGAGGGGAAGTACTCCTATGGAAGAGGATAACATACGGGGAAAAGGATGTTCTTTAGGAAATAACATCCTTTTCAATCCAATTTAAGATAATAATTACTAGTTAGTCGAAATATTAATGAAGAGCTTTGTGATTGTTTCCCGAATTAATGGATTGATTGGCTGTTCCTTGGATTGATTGACTGTAAAACCTGGCTTACATGAGGGCAGTGGTACGTAACAGAATTTAAACAATGAGTTTAGTAGTTTTTTAGGACAGTCATTTAGTTACCACTTAACCCGTCTGCTTGTTTAGGAATAAGTACATCCCAAAACACCTAATCGCGTTATACTTTCATAAGACCAAAAACGTCCCAAGCGACCTTACATTTTAAAAGCTGTATATCTCTCTCCCTCTCATGCAAACATATGTATTTTTCTTTTAACCAGAAAGAGAACGAAATAATGCTTCTTATTGTCTTTGAAATATGAAAACTATCTTGCATAGATATTTTACAAACTCGATCCAAAGTGACGGTTTTAGAATTTACGCACAAAACTGAGGCTTCCGGATTGTGAGGTGCGAATATATTGAACCATGCAGACGGGTTAAGACTGTCCTCGTGTAAACAAGTAATTAGTTTGATTGAAATATTAATAAAGAGCTTCGTAATAATTGTTTCCTCTGATTAATGGATCGATTGATTGTTACTGTAAGGGTTGGATTGATTGGCTGTTACCTTGGATTATTGAATTGATTGATTGTTCCTTGGAAGATTGATTGCTGTATGGAATAATGATTGAGTAAGAGAGATAATGGGGTAATTGTTTAATTTGTAGGATAAAATAAATTACATTCAGTAGAATGCCAATTATCTGAACCATCGTCATCAAATAGACTTTATTATTATCCAAAAATAAAATTTGTAAGGAAGAATATATTTTTTAATTAGTGATGAGATGAAAATAAAACATTGTAACATTGTACTTTTTTATTATAAAAACATGCTAACCGGTTTCGTTACAGTCATGTAACAAGTTTATGTTTACCATGTAGAAAGAACAGTTGTAATGAAACCAATTAACATGCTACTGTGAATTAAAGTGGCGTACTAAAGTTACAGCGTTTCATCGAATAATAATTGCCTAAAATACAATTGATTCAGGCCATTTGATTGTAAAAGAATAATATGCTGAAAAACATAAAAAAATTAACTGTGGCAAAAAACTATTGTTTGATTTATTGGCTATATAGGTACTGAATAGTGATTTATATGTTGATTTATTCTGGTTTTGGAGGATGCCATTTATTTAGGTTAATTTAATGAAGCCTTCTTGGGTGACCAACATGTTTCTGATAGAATAGCTGTTGGCAAAAATCAATTAGAAGTGAAAGGTTATTTTTTGTACACATTTTTAACAAATGAGTCACACCTCTTATTTACAACCATTTTATGAATCAAGATTTTATTTCATAAGAGTTAAAATTAATTTGTTTATAGTTTTTTTACTGTTCAAAATAAACTTCTTTGTTTTTATATTAAAGAGAATTGTTGATATTTCGAATATAATAAATAACACGAAGGCCTTCAACTATTGTGAACTTTAATGAGTATCTTAAAGACTGCACTTTGTAATTATGTATTAGTATATGTTGAATATTTTTTGTCATAGTAAATTAAATAAATTAAGAAAAACAACACTTGTTAATGTCATTCATGTATTTTATTGTATTGTATTTTATTTTGTTATAATAAAAAGTATTTAATTATAATATTATTACTACGAGTACAAAAGGTATGTTTGGTTAAGAACCTAATTTTTAAGTAGATAATAAAAAAATAAAGTATTAATACTTATCTAGTAATTTCTCGACAATGTATAAGATAGGACTTTACCAAGATCATTGAAAAAATATACCTATTCTAATCATCATTGTTAGTTATTAATAATTATAAATGATAGTTCACATAATTCTTAAAATAGTTTTTCACAATGCATAGTTCGAAAATCTGATTTGTTAAAAAAATATCAAGAATGTAAAAAATAAGAACAATTATTGAAGACTCATTCACAATAGAAGAATTTTTTGATGTGATAGATTTTTCGCCATCCTGATTTTGTATAAAATCTGCCAGTAATGTGCAGACAAGAGTTGCAGGCCAGTCATTACTACTGAAACATTAGAAACTGAAGTTAGCCACTGTACAGAGAGACACAGTTCACTTCAGCTTCAACAATTGTTTCAATATGTTCATAACAACTATCGACATTCAAAAATATATTTATATCTGAAAGGATAAATTATAATATGACAATTTTGGCACTTTGAAAATTATAAAAAAGTAAGCATTACATACACCCTCCTAGAGCAAAATTTAAAATATGTTGCTAGTAAAAAAGGTGTGAATGACTGAGTAGTCTGAGTATTAAATTTATAGTATCAACTATACCAAAGTCTTGGTAGTGAACATTTAACTCCTCTTGTGAATGGGGATTTATTTATCCATGCATTTTCAAAAATTGATAAAATACTTCATCATTTATGACAGATTTTTAATTAAATTAAATACACTTCGATTTTTCAATTTTTTATTGTCTGGTATTGCCTTACGCCATGAATATACACATTCATAGTTCAAGGCAATATTCAATAAAATGGATCTCAGTGAACAAAACTAGAAAAAAATATAAATCATACAAATCTTTTTAACTGTTTAGGTATCGATTCATAACAAGTGGTAAAGAATCTACGGCTTAACAAGTTATTACCACACAATGTGCTCTTCAGTATTTTTCCTTGAAATATTGCATCTGAAGCATCTGTTTCTCCACCCCCCCACTCTCCTAGCCTCATCTCTTACACTTAAACTATTTTAAGTCTACCTGTAATGTTGGCTTCATAAGGCTGGTTAAATATAATGTGTAAAATAATTGTACAAAAATATAATGGCTGTCAGTGTTGCTTAGTATGTACTTATGTATTAACTGCCTTTAATGTCATCATTTTTTTTTTCATTGAAATCTCTTACAGAAACACCACTCTTAATTTACAAACAAATAACACACAATCCTTCTAAGCGTGATGTGGCCATGCCGATTTACATAATCCAAACTAATAAATGCATTTATTATTACATTTAACATTGCTGCGGATCAAATACTCAAAAAAATACTTGATTCCAACAATTAAATGGATCAACTACTACTTTAATAAATTGTGATCAAAATTGGCCTATCGTATAACAATGTCACAACAATGTGTAAAGATTGAACCAAATTATCAGCTTTTACACATAAAATTATGTATCAAAATACAAATTGTTTAATTTTTTAAAATTATTTGTAAATAAGAACACCTGTATAAATTTTTATAGCACCAATTTGAACTGTTATAAGCTTTTGTCATAAGAATAAATACTGTTTTAGAAAATGTATCTAGTCATCTCTGACAATAACTACTCCATCCTCCATCTCGAGCATCTTCCCCGTTTGTTCGCAGACTCCGCTGACCCGGACGCTGGTCTCCGGGCTGCTGTAGACCAGCTGGTCCATCAGGGACTCCAGCTTCTTGGCCTTCCGGGCTTCGTTGTGGGCGATCAGGGTGCACAGATGCTCCGTGAGGAGTTCCTTTTTCTCTTTCTCCTTCTGTAGTTTCAATTTGGCATTCAGGAATTCTTTTTCCACACGAAGATAATGCTTTCTACAAAAGAAAATCAATATTTCTTAAATCTTAAAACACAGGAAATGTAAAGAGGATAAAGAAATTCCACTTTATTTATGATGCCAATGTCCCATGTTGGGGATTCATCTTGTGGAACCAAGAAACTTGGCCAAACACCTAATGACAGCCCTCGATTTGACTAAAGAGAATGGGCTACCGGCAATGGAATAAGGTAAAACATTTGGGAGCACAATGGGCCGATGCCCTGAATGGTCTATGTGTTTGACTTCTACTAAGAAGGTTGCGGCGTATTGCAAATGCCTTTACAGCTATGTGAAGAAACATTGATAAAAATCAAAGTAACATACTGAAAAAACAGTCCTGCAAAAGCCTCAGTAATTTAATTATTTTTTTTCACATTAACTCAGGAGGCCCTGAGGAAAATAATTTCACTCAAGGCCTATGTATTCCTTGGGGATGTTGTATGAAGGGTCTTTCGGAAGAAAGAAAGGAGCCGAGCTGAACTCAAGAACAACGTAGAAAAAACCCATTCTCGTGTGACAAATGTCAATTGCATACAAATTTAATGTTGGGCACACTTTGGCGTGTTTGCCGACTGTGCACCGGTGCCAAAGAAATCAATGATGCTAGTTCCTCGGAGCATCTTCCATTGAAATACCAGTAGAACAAGGACAGCATTCCCACCCAACGCCTATGCTCTAAAGATTGCAATACATTTGTTAAGATAGGAAAACCTACAAATAGACCGCCCATTTCTGCACATAATCAAGGGTTTTTTTCAGGTATTTCGGGGCTTTGGACCAGAGATGGCTACCAGACTTAACCGCGGGGTGCACTTGCGATTTTTACAGGGTTAGCAGTTGACTTCATTTGTATGCCCTGCACAGTACGCCCATCTTCTGATAGGCTAAGTTAATTCTTAACTCTAATAATAAAATGCAGTTCAAAGTCAAATTAAACTAATTTAAAAAGCTCTCACTCTGCTTCAGTGTAGACAAGGCACGCACTTTCAATTTTTTTACGAATAATGGAAACGTCATCAGAAAGTTGAAGGTCTAAGGTCTGTAGTTCTTTTTTAATGTTATTTAGCCGACTCACTTCATCTGCAGTTTGTTTAGATCTGAAACCAAAACACTACGACTTTAATTCAAAGGAATTAGCCACAGATTATTACAAAACATTTATTTTTTTTTGATTCTGGAAACCAAAAAAATATGTTTAAAATTATTCAAATAGGTATCGTACAAAAGTTCCTACTGAACTATTATATTCGTGGCAGTTATTAAATGAGCATAAAAAAATATATAGATCACATTATAAACACGATACGATACAGCTACGAATTATTACAAAACATTTATTATTTTTTATTGTGGATAGTTTTTATTATTTTGATTCTGGATACCAAAAAAACGTGTTTAAAATTATTCAAATAGGTATCGTACAAAAGTTCCTACTGAACTATTATATTCGTGGCAGTTATTAAATGAGCATAAAAAAATATAGTATAGATCACGTTATAAACACGTAAATAAATTTGAAAAATTTAAGTGGCAAGTATGCACCTGTTTAAATGCTAATTTATGTATGCTAAGAGATACCTACATATGTGGTGAAAGAGTTTTGCTGCAGAAAAAAATTATTTTTAATTCGCATTCGCAATTATTTCATTGTTAAATAATAATATTAAAATACAGATGCACTGACTTCAAATTACTAACCTGTCATCCAAGGCCTTCGACAACATTTCCCTCCTTTTTCTATTTTGCTCTTCGATCAACTTCTGCTGTTTGTGAAACTCTTCCACATTAATTTTTTCAAGTGGAGGAATATCATAATCTGGGCTGAGCACCACTTCTTCGAATTCTGCATCGTTAATAGTATTTCTTAAGTTATTATTCGATTCAGAAAGATCCGGCAAATCAATGTTATCCATTTTATCAACTTCGTCTTGAGATTTTTCCAAAACAATTATTGTTTCCTGTACCTTTGGTTTACTCAGCCTAGCTTTGTGATCAATAATTTCGAATTTTGGGTCTCCAGACATTTTTTTGAGTGTCACAGTGTGAGGAGTGGTTTTAGTTTTCATGGTGGCCTTCTTTACAACATTAACATGACTGACTTCTGAAAATTAATTTATTAGAATATCAAACCGATGTTAAAGGCAAACATTTTCCATAGACTTATAATATACGGTGTAAAAACTTATCTGAAAATTGTACAACTCATAAATCAGGAGAGTGGGCGCGAATTGTTTACAATGTAGTTAAATATTATTAGAACATCGTGAATTACCTTTTTTAGGGCTCTTTAATTTTTCAATATCTTTCTCAGTAAACCCTTTAAAAGTTCCAGACATTTCGATTTGTATACGGATTAATTGAACTAATTGAAATCACATTTTCCGAACTAAATATTACTATTTACAAAAAATGACACGTCCCAAGAAGAAAAAAAAACAACATAAATCATAGAAAAAAGTATTCTATGAAGCTGTCAAACGTGTTCCCAAACTGTGACTTTTTTTCTTATGGGGTTGCCATCTGTAGTACTTGACCTTGTCTTTTTAGTGACGCCACGAGTTGCGCAATACCCGGCATTATTTAATTTCTGCCTATACCTCAAAATTTTATTTAACAACACTGTCCTTTCTGTTTTCCTTGGGTTGAGTAGGTTTTTCCCGTCGCATAACTCTATAAATCTCTTCAATATCCTTAGATTCCCAGACTACAGTTTGTTGTCTGGTTTATACATTGTATATAACATTTAATGTGATTCTTCGTAAACAAAAAATAAGTTGCAACTAACCACCACCATTGCGTATTTTAAAATGGAGTACGGAAATTTTATCCAGCTGTTTCCAGGATATCTTTGGTTTCACCATTCCATGTGTTATTTCACAATTTAATAATTGAAAATAACATATAGTATATTTACAGAACGTCCCAGAGTGGAAGATACTCTCAGCATCGTCCTGGTGTAAGACCGCCGTTCAGAGTTGAAACGTTGCTTGAAATGACTTTAGACATGTTTGGGACCAGATCTGAACAGCCAGGTTCTTCCCCACCTCGCATCTCCCTCATCTCCTTCCCCTCCCCACTCGACTTACCCTAATTGCAATTGGGGATGCCAGTCTCACTGGCTCCAGAAAGGAGCACTTGGGACTCTTGTGCAGTATTCAAATAAAAAATGTGAACTGCTAGCTTCACTTCTTTAAACAATTTTTTATTAGTGCCAACCATACAAAAAATAGTTGTAAGGGATAAAAGGACTCCATTTTACAATACTACTACCAGTGGCGTAGCGTGGGTTTCGGCCGCCCGGGGCGGAGGAAAATTTTGCCGCCCCCCCCAACTTCTACAGGTACTTCTTCCGCAGATTTTCAAGCGCTGACCGGGGGGGGGGGGTTAGATATTTTCTATTTTTTATGCCGATTTTTATAATTCCATGTGCCGAGTACTCTTTCAATAAAATCATGCTTATAAATTCTACTACAAATTTATATATAGCTCCTCTCAGAAATTGAGAGTGGTATGCCTGTAATAGAATTTGCATCTTCATCACGCATACATACGTATGGAATGTAACTCAAATGCAAAGCTTCACTAGGTACACGATGTATCGGCAACTTATTGTTACGTTGATAACACAAAACTGGTTTAAATTAAACCAAATATGCGGTGTATCAAAACTACACTCAAAACAAAAAGATGGTTTTTCTTTGATTCTAGCGGCACTTACATTCTGAACACAAAGCTGGTTTTAATTAAATCTGTAAGCAGTGAATTGCAACTACACTCAGAACATGAAAGGGGTTTTTATTTGATTCTACCGGCACTTACATTCAGAACACGAAACTGGTTTTAATTAAATCTGTTGGTGGTGAATCAAAACTACACTCAGAACATCGGGGCGTAGGAAAATTTCGCCGCCCACTTATTTGGGTACTTCTAGCAGCGGGGGATGGGGGGGGTTGTATTCGGACATCCCATTTTTGTATTACGACCTGATTATTTTCGAGCCGGATTTTTTAAAAATCACATTTGACGAGTATTCTTTCAACGAAAATCATGTTTATAAATTCTACTCCAAAGTTGATTTATTGATACTGCGTTAGAGTCCCCAAATAATAGTAACACACGCAACAAACAATTTCTCAGAATTTTACAGCATTATGTAACTCAAATGTAAAACTTCACTCGATGCCATGAATCTGCAACTCGTTATTTAATTTATCGTTGCATTCTGAACACAAAACCAGTTTGAATGCGGTGAAATCAATCTACACTCATGGCCGTTATACACGACATCTTTTTTCGGCCCGATTCCAATTATACACAAAAGACAATATTTTTCGCTCTACGCGATCGCTATTTTCATATCTACGGTTTCAATTGTCATCACTGCAAACAACACATGAACCATGCTGTTTGCTGTGATTCCAACTGAAATCGTAGATATGAAAATAGAGATGAAAATAGCGATCGCGTAAAGCGAAAAATGTTGACTTTTGTGTCTAATTGGAATCGGGCTGAAAAAAGATGTCGTGTATAACGGCCATCAGAACATGAAAATGGTTTTACTTTGATTCTGGCATTAAATAAATAGTCTGCAAATAGAATTTTATAACTGCACATCGAATAACAGAATGCTTTCCTTCGAAATGTGTCAGCAGATGAATCCAACTGGAATTTTACATTCTGTACTGGTTTAAATTAAATCTGTACCTGGCGAATTTAAACTAAACTCAGAAGATGAAAATGGTTTTACTTTAATTCTTGCAGCACATACATAGTCTGCAAATAGAATATTAAAACTGAACTTCTAATAAGAGGATGTTTTCCTTTGAAATGTGTCAAAATACAGATGAATCCACAACTAGAAATTTACGTTCTCAACACAAGATGGGTTTGAATTAAGTCTGTATGCGGTGAATTAAAAGTACACTCAGAACATGATAATGGTTTTTCTCTGATTCTGGCAGCAGGTACAGGATACAGAGTCTGCAACTAGAATTTTATAACTGAATTTCGAATAAGATAATATTTTCCTTTGAATCGTGTCAGCAGATGAATCCTCAAATGGAATTTTACATTCTGAAAACTGGTTTAACCCTTCGAATAATAAGAAAAAATATCTATAAACTTTTGCCTGTCAATGTTTGTGTATAAAATTTCCGGTTCTTCCCATGCATTTTAAATGTTCCTTTTTATTGTTTTTTATCCTTTTGCAAAATTGAAAACAAAATTGTTCTTAAATCTAGATATAGTAATTTTTCCTTATGTGCTTATTAGAACATTATTGTTTCTAAATATAAAAATTTTGATATTGAAAATGTGGATTGGTTAAAAAATACACACCTGCGAATATTCGAATGAAAGTACCTAATAAAATAAACTTAAAAAATTAAATACAGATTCCTTTTTTTTTTAAATGTAATAAAACTGTATCTAAACTATTTATCGCAATCACAAATTTATTTTAATTAAATGAGTGGGAAATAATTTCACGGTTTTATTTTAAAATTAAATGTGTGGGACAATTTGTGTCTCCTGTGATTAGACGGGTTAAATTAAATCTATATTTGGCGAATTAAAACTACATCAGAATATGAAAATGGTTTCTCTTTCATATTGGCAGCACATACATAGTCTGCAACTAGAATTTTATAACTGCACTTCAAATAAAATAACGGTCTCTTTCGAAATGTATCAGCAGATGAATACACAAATGAAATTTATTAATTCGTTAATACATTCTGAACACAATTCTGGTTTTAATTAAGAATGAATCTGTTTGCGAGTTATCAGCTTTAATTAATGTTACTCTCATAATATGTGTACGGTTTTCCTGTGAATTGCGAAAGTTGCAGCTTAAAAAAATATAATTATTGTTATTTTTAATAAATAATAATAAAAATTGTTGGATTCGTAAACGAAAGTATCGTAGAACATTTTTAAATAATGATTTGAAATGATTTAAATTTTTCCAAGATAATATTATTATTTATTGTGAAAATTTGCCGCCCCCCTTAAAAGTGCCGCCCGGGGCGGGCCGCCCCCTCCACGCTATGCCACTGACTACTACATATCTGTGATTAAGTCAATAAAAACGGAAAATAATTTTTTGACTGACAATAGGAATAAGAATTGCCATAAATAGAAAAAAAATACCAAATCAATGAACACTAAAAATCATGCCTAAAGCCTCGATTGCATTGAGCGAGTTTACAAGCTACTATCGGGGAAATTCACTATCTGTTAGTAAACTCGTTCAGTGCAATCGTGTTAATAGCTAACTAGCAGATTGTGAACAATCTACGAAAAAAGTTGAAAGGTACTCAACTTTACTCGCTCAAGATGGCAGCCCACGAACAGCTGATTTCTTAACTGTCAGAATTAGTTCTCGCGGGAGTCGTAATTCTCGCTGCTGTCGCTAGCGTGTGGCGATAGCTGCGAGCTCAAGTTTTTTACAAAATGTCGACAGAATTGGTTCGCGCGGGAGTGGTTATTTTAGCTGCTACTATCGCTACTGAGCGAGTAGACAGTTTTGCGTGTCATCATGACAATCTCACTGGCCGATTCACCCGCTTTTAAACTTACCAGCTAGTAGCTTGTAAACTCACTCAATGTAATCGAGGCAAGCGGGTAGAAGCAACCCAAAACAAATTACTGTGTAGGGGAGTGATGTATGAGAAATAAAATAAAATAGCAGATAAATAAATACACAGGGAATATTATTTTTTATCTTACAGTATTTGTAGCGCAACAGAAAAACAGTTTATAGATACAAATTGATCGAACAGTCATTATTGTAGGTTTTAAAAATTATGTACATATGTATTGTTTTGAGCTTCTGAATGAAAAATTGATGTGTACATTTTGTGCCATACAGCTTTGTAAACTTATAAACAAACAAAAAAATTAACAATCTTTTTTTTCCTAAAGCATTTTTTCCTAAGTTGGTTTTGTATAAAAGTTTGTTTTATGAAAACGAACAATACCTACATACCAATTATAAAATGTACAGAAGAATAGATTGTTATGAAATAAATGAAATATTTGAGACAATATACATCTCTTTTTTAAATTCTTATTAAAATTCTCGAGTCTTTTTAAAAAAAACCAAATTGTGCAACATGAACAAGGCTATAATTGGCCCAGAATTGGTAGAAATCAAGTCACCCTAAGGGAAAAATTCAGTGAGTCTCATATTCTGGCACGTGAATCTACCAAGTCACTAATTTTGGTAGCTAAATGATGAATATTTGTTAAAATATGAGCAATAAATGTTTGAATCAAGTACAAAAATAGTAATAGAATTATAACACTTCAAACTTTCGACTCAACTCGGAACTATGTAATACTGACTAGGTTCAAACCAATTCTAGGCCGACAAAACATTCTCTACAATCTTCCGAAATAAAAACAGATGAGAATAAAGTCTTGTAAAACTTTTTTTATTCAAAATCAGTCCATGTCTCATTCAAAACAAAGAAACATTCCAAAATGCAAATGTTATCAAAAGTCTAGGCCGATAAGTTTATCTCTGCTATATAATTTATTAGAACATTCCATTAATATTAGTGTAAATAAATGCTTAAAATACGCAATCTACACAACTTATAAAATATACAGCTGTTGGAGATATGAAATTAATAGTATTTTGGAGCAATATAAAATTGGGGCTGCCTGTGCTCAGCAGGCAAGATTCAAGTTAAGTAAATTAAAGTCCCTTTTAAATAAGGAACATTAGACATCACAACACACAGACCGACAGACAGTTCCCATATAACATCAAGAATCCTTATCACACATTTTTCTGCACCATTGCGGGATTAGAAGTCGCAACCTCTTGCCTATTAAATGCTTAGACCCATAGACAATAGGAACAAAGAAATTGGTCAAGAACCACTATGAGTATGAAATCGCGCTTGCCTCAACATCGTTCGCCCATCAATCATCCACCACTACTACGCGTACGCATCAACATTGTTCACCCATCAGTCATCCACCACTATAAGTATGAAACTGCGCACGGATCAATATTGTTCACCCATCAGTCATCCGTCTGTGCAGTTGTAGCTCAGTGACAGTCGGCACGCTTCCATGCCATATATCCCTGTTTCTATTATCTACACACATATCACTATGCTAGGGAGGTCATTAAGACCGTTATGGTGTAACAAATATATAATATTTAGACATTTATATTTTATTTAAAAAATACAAAAAAACACATTTGACCACACTCGCTAACACACTTACGGCCACTGTTCCCAATCCTACTAATCAACTGCTAAGCCGAAAATAAGGCTCAACACTGCTCAAATGCACAACTATGCTCTTCCCAAAACACAAGCATCGCTTAATCTAAGGAACCCGGACACGTGGATCAAGTTCGACTGAGCAAAGCAAAGATATAAAAAGTGTCAACAGAGTGGCGCTAACGCCACGAGGCACCAACGCGCCGGCGGCAAAGGTCAAACTGACACTTTATTTTTAATATATTTTTATACATTTGTTTAAAAAATACAAAATGCAAGTTTATGGATAACAGTATTTAAAAGACATTATGTGGGTTTATAATAAATACAATATTGAACTCTTTAATATTAATTTAACATCTAAAGTTTTTGCTTCGATGCCATTTTGGGCAGGGCCAAAGTGGCCGGGGTCACTTAAGATAATCAACGATAAAAATATTTGGGAACAACGAGAATCGAGTGTTACCTTTAAAATACTTAAATATCGCTTAGCTGATGGTAGACTCAGATTGGTCGATCGAAAAGTTGGAAACAACGGCCATTACTTGTACAAATGTATTTAATCATTTTTAGAGATAACATGCCTGTCTCAAGTCTCTAGAGCCAGTGAAACTACGGCAACCCCATTTGGGGAATGTTGTGAGGCTGAAAGAGGTAAAAAGTTGGCTTGGTAGAGGTAGAAGGTTGGCATATGGTCACCAAATCTTGATGATTAATAAGAGAATACGTTACAGGGTTGAAGCTGCCAAAATGAGATTTTTGAGAACAGTCTCGGGCATTGAAAAGAAGTTCGGCGAACCGAAATAGACTGCAAATCGAACACCTACACCACTCTTCATAGAAGTCACAATTTAACGAGTTCTAAATCTTCTGAAAATAACGAGTGCGATTCTAGCGATCTAGTGGGCCACTTTGGGCAAAATTAGAAAAGTAACTCCAAAGCCTGTGTAAGGAGAGACTGAGCCAACTATGAACGGAGGCAGCCAAAGTAAAGCAGGACAGGGACGCTCGTAGGTGTGACAAGGCGATGGGTCCCTGACCCAAACAGGACAAGGGGAAGAACATCTATCTATATAACTAGAGTATCTGTGGGTGCCTTTGTTTTTTATACAAATCTACAGTTTTATTACGAGATTGATGAAATTTTGCACACTTGACCTTCAAAACAACAGAAAGGTCACAACAGGTTAAATCTTGGTGTGCCAATGCTAAATTTTCACCGTCCGCCAGTTGAATCTATTTTCCTAATAACTTATTTGTATTTTCGAAATGATGATTTTGTAAATTGTACCGTTTTCTAAGATAATGTGTTTATATATTTATAAAAAATAGTATATAATCTAGCATAAGTAGTTTCCCTAGGATAGCTCGGAGAAAATATTTTTTGATTGTATTGTAAAATAATATATTTTGATATATAAAATATTTTGATATATAATATATTTTGATATATAAAATATTTTGATATATAAAATATTTTGATATATAAAATATTTTGATATATAAAATATTTTGATATATAAAATATTGTATTGTAAAATATTTTGAAATACGGCGACACAAAATTGCTGTCTACATTTGATTTCCAAAAAAAAACTGCGATAAATCTGGGCAACGCCGGGAACTTCAGCTAGTACATTATGTATACAGATCGTCTAGTTGATTAGTCAGACATCTCCAAATTAAAAAGTAAAAAAAAATGAGGAAAGCAATATTCGAATGCTCACCATAAATCTAACATTATTTACATGCGTCTGTGTTTTACACATTAAATATGCTATAAAATAACATCAGGAGGCATAACGGTCCGGAATATTAGTAAAGCATTTTGAAATAACCTACTAGTGACCCAGACAACATCAACATTTTGTTTAATTAACTACAAGTTTTTCTGCATTATAATTGATTCGGTATAAAAAAAAATGAGTAAAAAAAAGTAATTCGAGTATTGTACCGGGTAGAGGGTACACTTTTACACATAACCGCACACTCAAATCAAATTTCGATTCTTCGGAGATGTCTGATTAATAATCTACTGGACGATTGACATATAGAGATCACTTGGACGGTAGTTTTCACTACATCCGAGTTGTGATGGAACAGAATCTACGGTGTCTCAGTCAAGTCTCTGTTCACTTGATCAATCTGTTCTTTCGTTGCTCTTCCATGCTCTTGGCTATGCTCCAGCACTCCGCGTCCAGCTTGTTGACTCCCTTGGAGAGGCCAACCAGCCGCGTGAGAACCAGCAGGTTGTGAAGATCCTCTGCCGTGGCCTGTTTCGATGCATCTGGATTGTTGCGCATCTCCACAAAGTCCTTCTGGATGAACTGGAAATATTTTAAGTGTTTAAGGGTCAACTCAAAGGGTCAAAGCCAAAATATATATTTACATACACACTTTAGACAATTTATTGTCACAATATCAACCAAAAATGTCGCAGAAAACCAAAATACATTTAGGACAGGTTGTTTCACAAAATATGAACAAATTCATTTTCATGTTCTGTAAAAGTTCTATTCAAGTTCTGTTATTACAGTGAAACCCTCTTAAGAAGTTTCATGGCAAGAAGTTTGGTTTTTTTCATTGACATATGAATATTAATAGACCTGCCCTAAGCGATAAAAGCATATTATTTCCCCCTCCCCATACCGGTTCCATTGGAATCGGCTGGGATCGAGTATGGCTTTGCGTGAATGTAAAAAATGTGACGTCATCATTCTTCTGCGAGCCAGCGTCGAGCACTCATCGGTGCATTTTACGAAATAACACGGCAAAAATAGTGGCTTTTGTGAAAAAGAGAATAAACCCAATTGTCGTATTACATTCCATAGGCAAGCATTATTTTAAGCTTATTCAGTTCACATAATATGGTCATTTTTGTAACACACACTATCACTCTAGATACATGGCGTGTGCTCGTCGCTGTTTAGTGGGGTAAGTAAATTATAAAACATTTGTAAAAGTGTCTTAACTAAATACGTCAACAAAATATTAGGCTAGTCTAGTAATATTCATATGTCTATGGTTTTTTCGATCCCTCGGAAAACTTCTTAAGAGGGTTTCACTGTATATCATTATTGGCCAGTTGTTTCACACAACTGAAATAACAGAATTTGAATAAAACCTTTTTTTTGTTTTGTACATGAATACTGCACAAGGGTTTCAACTGCTCCCCTCCGCCCGGAGCCAGTGAGACTATGCCATCCCCAATTAGGGTGTGTTGTGAGGCTGAAGGTAAGTGGGGAGGGGAAGGAGATGGGAAAGAGGTAGGTGGGGAAGTACCTGGCTATTCAGATCTTGTCACTAACACAGCTAAAGCCATTTCAAGCAACAATTTAATTCTAAATGGTGGTCTTACACCAGGATGATACTTAAACTGTGACATGCCTTGTTGCCATATTTTGTAAATAATTTGCAGGAATTCCGCAAACCATTACTTCGATGTAATATTTTATGGGTTTATTTTGAGCTATCGTGTATATTATATTTACCGAACTATGATATATTATATTTACTATGTATCAAAACAACATTACTTGCGTTTATTTGATAAATTGATAGGTTTTTCAATATTTTTGTTACCGCGGTTCAAATCGTGGTAAAAAATGACGCTCTGATGCCATAGATTTATTAAAAAAAATTCCGAGTGGCTACAAGTAATTCGGGAACGTGTTACTTCAAAAACGAGAATGGCCCAAGCGATTCTGATACCGATACAACCGATTCCGATACATAAGTATAAAGAAACTGTACGAAAAACAAGGTCAGAATCGCTTGGGCCAAACTCGTTTTTGACCCACTCGTTTTTTTAATTTTTTTTTTTCAAAAATTTTGTTCCAACCGCACCGGTGCGCGCACGGGCACAGGACCGGTTAAAGTATCTTCCACTCTGGAACGTGCCGGAAATATACCTTATATTATTTTTTAAATGATTAAATTGTGTAAAAGCAAATCAATCAAATAAAATTTACTTGTGCACGCCAGGATTTGAACCCGCCACCTGCGGATCGCTAGTCTGGAGCCTTCCTCCTCGACCACGAAGGTCGTCGAAGAACCTTTACAGAACTTGAAAAATAACTTAGAAATTTGATGAATTATTAACAACCCGTCCTTGGACCTAACAGTAAATTATTATTTAAATGTTTGGACAGTTTAGTTAGCAAGGGCTTACCCTGCCTTGTCTATTTGCATTTCGCTTACAGATTTGGACAGACTTTAACAAGTCATTCCAGCTTATTTGAAGTAAAATACAGTGAAACCCTCTTAACCTCTTATTGGCCGGAGACGTGTGGGCGTGCGCACTTTGTACGCATGCGTGAAAAAAATATTTGGGTAAAAATATGTTTGTCTGCGATTTTGACCCCTCTATGTACAGAATTTGTATGAAGAACAAGGTAAGAATCGCTTGTGCCAATATTTCTCCATAAGATGGGTAAAAATTTCATTCACCTTGCGACCCCAGAATATTTTAAAACGATTTTATCTGTGGTATCGAAATGTCAAATTTGCCACGATTCTTTCTGTCGAAGTCGATGCGTTTTACTTGACGAAAACATCGTAAAACCTATCAATTTACGTAATTAAACGCAAGTAATGTTGTTTTGGTACATAGTTTATTGTTCTAGGAACGTGTTTCAGTCAATAAAATATACGATAGCTCAAAATTAATCCACAAAACATTCAATTCAAAGTGGTGCTTTTTAGTGAATTTTCGTGAAATGGCCTGGCATTTAACAGGTTAAGAAGTATTCCAAGGGATCGGAAAAAACAAACTTCTTAAGCAGGAAAACCTTATAAATGGGAAAATTTGGGCCAATTTTGGGCAGAGGGACTAAAAAAGCTAAACTTCTTAAGCCACGAAACGTCTTAAGGGAGAACTTCTTAAGAGGGTTTCACTGTATGTAGATATGTGAAAATGTTGCCGTTTTGGTCTTCAGTGACATTTTTCAATTTTCATTTTTTCACATGTTGCTTCTGACATGAACCTAATGCCAACGCTTGTATCATATGATATTCACCATCCCGTTCCCACAGCATTGGACAATAAGTGTAATAAAGACTGAAATATGTTCTTTTAACCCATCAGGCTAATTTGTTCGCTTCTCGGAACAACTCATATAGGTATCATGAAAATCGTTACCTTACTTATCAGTGAGAAATATGATTTAAACAGTGTTAGAAAGAGAAAACATCACGCTTTATAATTAAATATAAAAATTAACCACAAAAGAAGTAAAATGTAGACCTTTACGAAATCAACGTTTCGAATTGCAATTTGAAATAAATTTTTACTTTGGGAATTTTTTATTAATTATTTTTACATGAAATGACAAAAAGTAAGGTGACAATAATGTTTGTAATGCATTTGTCTAATAAAATATGCATATGTTTTTATTTTTTTCGTTACCAGTAACTGTAGTTAGAAAAAGGGTAAGGTAAGCCGTTTTTAATTTTTTTTTTTTATATTTGCTTGCAAAATTTTTATATTATAAAAATTATATGTTTATTTGGAATTATAAAATTTAAAAACATATTTTATCACCTTTCAAAACCAGTTTTTAATTTTCAGATGTGTTCAGAAAAATTCCATTTATTTTAATTTTATTAGAAAGTGGAAATATTTTATAACAATAAATATGTTAAAGGAAAAAAAAACATTCCACACAAATATCCGGATAATATTTGAATTCTTCCTACGGTAAATATGCAGTTAGTCCACCTCACGGATAATACGGAACGTTCGTGTTGACGAAGTTTGGTGTACAGATAATACGGAATGTTCCTTTTTTAACTAATAGACAACCAAATATGACATTTGTCGGAAGTACCAATCTTATAAAATAAATTCTCTAAAATACACTCACATTTCATCATACTTTTAAAAAACATCCCAGGTTTTGAATGGTTTGTTGGCAAAGCAGGGTTTGTCTAGCGGGTTTGTGTAATTATTTTAATACATTTCTTTCCATGTTCTACTGTTATAAATACAGGTACAAACTTGTCAATGATGCATTCACATTGTTTTACGCAAAAATATTTTTTCTATGATTGGCAGCATTGATGAAATTTTAAAATAAAAAACGATGAATAAACATGGCGTTACCGCGCGAGTGAATTAATTTTAACAAAATTAAAATGTTAAATGCATATTTTTTGCATGTTTTTTGGTTTCCCCCGACATAAATACACACTTTTCGTAATAATAAAGCTAAATCTAAGGGCCAGTTGTTTCGGAAAACCTGAACAATCGTTCAGATTCTTCTTGATTTTTCAAATGTAACGCAATCATTCCGTTGATTTTTGTCAAATCAGAATTGGGTTGTTTCAAATTAAATTTAACATTCGTTACATTCGAAAATTTCACACAGTGTTCCCCGCCGAATCTGACTAATTATTCCAGAGAAATCGAAAGGAATATTTTTTAACGCTTGCAACACTCACAAGTTGTTTATAATTCGTCGCCTGTCAGAGTTTACCGGCCTTTAACGTAAGCCGTGCGTAATGTTTATCTACAAATAAAACATAAACGCTGAAGAGTGAGTGCTTTTTTATTAGTATTCAATTAATTACATGTACAGTTAAGTTAATATGGTAACATGCAATCGTATTACTTAAATATTCTTCCTTTTTAAGATCAATTTTATGAGTCTCCGGAACGGCTACAGTTGAAATGCTCAAATGTCGCCAGAACCATATAGGAAATGAATTAAATTCCTATGGAAACTATAATTAAAGCTCACCATATGACTGCCAAACGTGTACATGCTATGCTTGATCACAAACACATCGTGAAATACAGGTTAGTTGTGTTTTATACTTTATTTGACCGGCTTGAAGAGAATCCTTTTTTGCGAATAAAATATCTTATCAAACAACGTCTGATACGATTGTTTAAAGTGTATAGTTAATTAATACAATTAATAAATATGCAAACAATGTAATAATATCGTTCGGTCGGTTTGTTGTCGTTTGGTCATGTCATATTCTATCAGCACTCTCCATACGGACACTTCGGAGCGCCGCTTCAGACCGCCGCGCAGGCGCAGCAAGGTCTCGCAGTGAATCTTTACTAACTTCTCTCACGGCGCGGCGGCGTGGCGCGCTCCGAAGTGTACTTGTAGTTTTATTTATAAAATGCTAACGTATTACAATTACATTATGATTCTTGTTTTAGGGTCATTGCAGTCCAAATAAGAAATGCATATGTTCTGGAGGAATACAACAGAATTTACGATATTTTGACGAGTCTGCGTTTTGGATACTGGTTGTAGGTACCTCCAAGCAGAACCAAATGATAGAAGAACCAAGGAACTATTGTGGTTCACCAATAGTGAAATGTAATGTATACACGTGAAATGCATAAATGGTTTTCCTCGGCAAGAACCATTGCATAATGTACTTTTAATTTGATGTAGGTACATTGTTTTCATATTACTGCTTGTCATAATAAGATGGCAGATTAGGTTTCGCGTCGTTAACCCGCATAAATCAACTAATTAAATATAATTTCTGACTTATTATACATATACTTATTACTTACAACTTTTATAACAAAGAAGTTTTACTTATATAAATAAATAAACATTTGAACTGACATGGTTTTGTTTTATTTTGTACTTAAAATAAAGTTGTAACATTGAACACAAAAGGATTTTTATTACCTATAAAATACTGTTCATATTAGGTATGACTTTGTAAATTTAATACAGCTATGATTAGAGGTAATTAACTCAAGATTCCTTTACACAAAATATTTTAAATGTTTTATAAAGACATGTGTTTTAATCGCCTTGTTAGTATCAGGTAAAGATTTATGTTAATATGCTAGGTCATGACTCCAGTTCCCAAACTGCAATTTTCTTTGTGAGGGTTGAACCAGTTATATATAGAATATTGTGATGGCGCCAGTCCTTTATTCTGCATTTATGAACTCTACTGTGACCCAAAGCGCTGTTTTTAATTTAGGTACTTGTAATCATGTAAGTATACAATTGTAACACACTCAACATCTTTTATATCTTTATGAAATCGGAAGTTGACAGAAATCAGAAGGAACCTTCAGTTGTCACCACGTACATACAACAAAATCTCTATGTTCTCAAGGTAAATAATCAGGAAAGATTGGGAAAAATGTCAATCACGGGGAAAAGATTTCTTTTATTATGAATTATTGTAGACTCATAAATTATTCTAGGATAAATATAACACGAATAAGATGGCAATAGATTGTAACATCATCGGTTTACACAAGAAATAAGTTTGTATTTTTTTCAATGTTTTCACCAGTGTTTACGTCATTTTCAATCTCTGAAACAAACGATTTTCGACAATATTATACATTGAAAAGGTATCTAAACTTGTTCTTTTGCCATCCTGAAGTTTTGATCGTTATGTTTTATTTACGTTTTATGCAAAAACAGTCCAGGCATAATCACTAGTTTCGGTAGTGCAGAGTGCCACAGACGCCACAGAGCTGCACCAGCTGTCAAGATAGCAAAGTTTCGCACGTCTGCGCATGCGCCCTCAATCAATTTTCCACTAACCGCCGGAATTCGAGCGGTTACATTTCCATCAAATTTGACCTGAAATTTCACTTGACGAACGGTGAAACAACCCAAATTTCGTTGATTGACGATTCATTTGCGATTTGACGGTTCATCAGACGTGATTTTTTCCGAAACAACTGGCCCTAACTGTTTGGATAAAAAGTATTCCATATTAACGAGTAAGCGGTTTAATGCATAAATAATCTTCCTACTTATTATATATATTATTGTAAGTGGAAAACATTAATTGTGCAATGATGGAGGACTAAGGATTAATGACGAGAAAGGCTCAATGCATAATTTAATCCGGTGTCCACAGTTATTGTACATGTTCAGTAAATAAAGACATTTTAATTTGGGTAATTACCTCTGGTTCATCTTCAATGGTGAATTTGGCCAGCTGCATGGAGGTCAGGTACACTCTGACCTTGTGCAGAACCTCGTTGTTCATGAGATAATGCTTGGCCGCTTCAAATATCTCATTCACAATGGCCACATTGGATTCATCTATCGTGAGAGGCACGTGAAAATCACTCTGGAAATAAAACATTCTATAATTTAAACATGTCAACCAACAGTTGTTTTGCATAAATTCATGTGTGGAAAAGTCATCAAATGGCCATTCAGCATCATTTTGTTTTTTTAGCAATTGAAAGGTCCCCAGGAAATGGTTGAAAGGTTAAATTCCATGTTTTTAATAATTTCTTCTACCATTCACTTCCATTCAGTGGCGGCTCGTTACTTTTGGGTGTGCTAGAGTGCTGATATTAAAAAAATGGCATTATTGATGTTGTTGTAGTCGAAAAAAAAAATTTTTTTTTTTTTTAATCAGTTTTTTGTATGAAAAAATTCAGGAAGTTTCAGTTTGGCGGTGCGCCGCACCGATTTCCTGAAAAATCTTCATAGAAAACACCGATTTTTGAAAAAAAAATTAAAAAAAATTTTCGCATACGACAACATCCATGATGTCATTTTTTTAATATTAGCACCATTTGGGAGGCGGGAATGGGTACCGCCGCCCCGGGAACCTTTATTGGATAACCAACACCTCTGCCATAGGTCACCCCAAGTGGTTCGCTACGTTTGGTGATTTAGCAGGGGCGCCCGGGTTCATGGGGTGAGGTTTGTTTAGGTCTTGGAGGCGGATGACCAGGACATACTGAACCCCAGATTCCTACCCACCCCTTAAACCCTTTTCCTTCCCAGAACTCTCCTCTCCTTCCTTTCCTTAAAAAAAACCCTCCTCACAGCATTCTCAAAGATGACATAGGCCCTGAGGGAAATTATTTTCCTCAGGGCCTCCTGTGTGGAGCTCATGTAAAAAAAAAAAAACCCTAGCACACCCAAAAGTCACGAGCCGCCACTGCTTCCATGTCATACATTCTCATTATAACTCTTTCTTTGTTCGTCACGTATGCTTCGTTTTACCACAACGGTCTTATTATAATTTGATAGAAAGCTGAAACGCATCTCGAATTTGCATTTTTGTTTTTGACATTTCACTAGTGATGGGACAGAGATTGGAAAAGAGATTTACAAAGCATTATATAATAAATACTCACAGGCAGCAGTGACTTTCCCTCGGAGAGTATCAGCACGGGGATATCGCAGTCATGGTCCATCTGGTAATACTTGAAGTCGTACTTGACCTTCTGCGTCTGGATCATCTCTCCGAGGGCGGTGAGGTTGGAGATGCCAGTGCTATCCAGCCGCCCCGGCTCCATCTTGGTCTCGTCCAGCACCAGGTGCGTGTTCTTGCTGAGCTGGAGGATGCCGCTGGTCAGACGGTTGCACTCGTAGTCTTTCCTGAAACGTTACATACGCATAATTATATTTAAAACTTACAAAACAAAACATTTAAGAAAAATAACAAATACACAAACAGACAGGTCGGTGGCTGAGTTGGCATCGCGTTTGGGTCCCAGGGAGTTGCGTGTTCGATTCCTCGCCTGGCTAAGTCCTCCATCACAACACAAGCAACATTTTCCGCTGTCTGTGGTAGTAGTAGGAGATTTTCAAATATTGTCGGGTTATTTGTAACCCGGGAATATTTTACTTTCTTTTTAAAAAAAAAGAAAAAAAACCTATCCTAATGCAGTATTTTACCATGTTCTGTTTTACACGGTTAACATTACCCGTCAGCACTAGTGATGAGTAAAAAAAGATCTATCATTTTTAAATCACGATAAAATGTTAACTAAGAGTATTTAATAGTTGATAGTCTTAGGGCCGGTTTTATAAACATCCGTTCGTCATACTTGATATCATTTTTAAATAATATTTGGTCAACTGCCCGATTTGGCCGTTTTATAAAAAAATTCCAGGCTACCGGTAGATTAAATAGCGGTTAACGCTTTACGGACCGATTTTGGCCAGTTTAAATAGTTAACGATCTGTTTACTGACGTTTTTTGACAGTTCTGTTGTCAATGTCAATAGGAAGTTGTTTGCGGCGCTCGCTTATTTGGCACCGTGAAATATTTTTACGAGATAATATAATATATTTTGCATTTGTGAAATGGATTCTTCATCGGGCAGTGACAGTGAAGATGGGCGTTTGATAATTCTCGAAAATAGTTCATCCAGTAGCAGTGAAGACGAAGCTGGAAGACGCAGACAACCGCGTGTTTTTATGCATAGACTGAACTATTTCAATTATTTTGCAGACGTCGATTTTAAAATGAGATTTCGCTTGTCAAAGGGGACCGTAGCTCAAATTTTAAATACAATTGGAGCTCAATTAATGCCAGCAACATATCGAAACCAGCCAGTTATGCCAGCCCAGCAGTTATTACTGACACTACGTTTCTACGCTCTGGGATCAATGTTGCAAGCAGCTGGCGATTTTACAGGAGTCTCCAAGTCGACGGCGTGCGTTGTTGTATGGAGAGTGACGCAAGTAATAGCCTCCATGAGAAACGTACACATAAACATGAATTGTGACGGAGTTCAGGACTTCTACAGGATAGCAAGATTCCCAAAGGTTATCGGTGCCATTGACTGCACCCATGTCAGGATCCAGTCACCCGGAGGAGACCAAGCGGAAACTTACCGTAACCGCAAAGGTTATTTTTCTTTAAATGTGCAAGCTGTGTGTGATGCAAAACTTATACTTAGGAATGTAGTAGCAAGATGGCCAGGTTCTGCTCATGATTCGAGTATATTTAATAACTCTTCACTTAAAGCCAGATTTGAACAAGGTGAATTTGGTGACAAGACCCTGGTAGGTGACAGTGGTTATCCACGAACAAAGTATTTAAGGAAACCACTGAACAACCCCGTAACAGAAGTGGAACGATTATATAACGAGTCCCAAATTAGAACACGAAATTGTATCGAGCGTTGTTTTGGTGTGTGGAAACGTAGGTTCCCTGTGTTATTTCTACCAATAAGGCTTTCCCTACACCGCGTTGAGGGTGTCGTTGTGGCTACTGCAGTACTACATAATATTGCAAGAAAGGAAAATGAAGACGATTATCCGATGGAAGCACCCCAACCACCGGACCAACAAGTTCCTGTCAATATTGTTGATGAGGATATTACTCAGACTATTGATAACGAACTGTACAACTTCATTAATACTTATTTTGGGAGTCTGCTTTAGTAGTGCTTCTGCGTGTATTGTGTACTAGTATGAGTCTCTTTGGTACACATGACACTAAAAGTTTCCTGACAAGCATTATTACAGATAATATTGTTTGACTTGTGTGATCCTAATTTGAATCTGGCTTTATGTGATAAGTGAACTAGGCTGGCCACCTCTTCACTGCATTTCCAACAATTAAAATGATACAACTAAATCTGAACTGTAATTACTTACCAGCTTATCATGGATGTGAGATTATGACTGAAAGAAGTTTATATTATATTTACTTACCTTTTTGCTCAAATAACTAGTGCCTTTCACTGTAAAACTGCAAATAAAAACAGCTAACGAACGCTCAATCTTGACACCTATAAAATGTATTAATTGTTTGTTTCAGAGAAAACTAATGTACCCAAAAAATGGCTCTAATATATTGTAAAATGTTATTCTTCACCCAATGTTTCAAATTACTATTATATAATTATTGTACGGCCCTTTTTTCTTATTACAGAACATAGTTTTATTAAAACAAAAATTCTGATGAAAAATGATTGAAAGAAGTTTATTTTATACCCACTTACCTTTTTGCTCATATTAGGGAACGTACCCATACTACGTGACCAACTTTTTGCAATTTTTAATCCCCCCCTGGTGACCAAAAACCTAAGCACTCCGCCGCTCATTTGTACCAAGGGTGGTATTTTGAAGACCCCCCCCCCCCTAAATGTGTAACGTAATATGGGTACGTTCCCATTACTAGTGCCTTATTCTGTAACACTGCAAATAAAAACAGTTAATACATTATAATCTACGCATTCACAGATGGCGCAAATTAAATAATTTTAGGTTTTTATTCCTTTTTGCACATTAAGCTTTAAAATATTAAGGTAAATTAATTGTTTCACCCGTACATATTTAATATGAATATAAATAAATAGTTTTGTCCGTAAACAAACCCAAATCTTTCAAGAAAGGCTGAATAATACAATAATGGATTGTGCTTTAAAATATTAAGGTAAATTAATTGTTTCACCCGTACATATTTAATATGAATATAAATAAATAGTTTTGTCCGTAAACAAACCCAAATCTTTCAAGAAAGGCTGAATAATACAATAATGGATTGAGTCACTGATACAAAATTGAATTTTTCAGTATTGTATCGGTGACTCAATCCAATATTGTATTTTTCAACCTTTCTTGAAAGATGTGTGTTTGTTTATGGACAAAACTATTTATTTATATTCATAATACATATGTACAGGCGCAACCAATTAATTTACCATAATATTTTAAAGTGTAACGTGCAAAAAGTATTAAAAACCTAAAATTATTTGATTGGCGCTATCTGTGAATGCGTAGATTATAACGTACGTGACGTTTAACCCTAACAGAGTTATACTACGTCGCTTAGTTCATATATTCACATTCTGTTTGCTTGAGACATTGAAACAACTTATTCTACAACACCGGGAGTCCAGTTATACTTGATAGCTGAATATCCACACTTCCATTCATTTACATGCTAATATGCATAAAGAACATAGTTTAATTAAAAGAAAAAATATTTAAATTAAATACCCCTATAAAATAGTTCAAATTCGAGCATTACGTTGGAAACTTACTTCAAACCCCTCTCCTCTTGTGGGTAGGTACTCAAATATTTTTATATAATAAAATAATTCAACTTCAATAAACTTACTTTTTTATTTTTAAATACAAATATACAAGTTTAGTGAAGAAAATCTTAATCAACACATATTATAACATGTTCTACAATGTGCGTGCCGCTAAAACGCTAAAGTGAGATGCAATTGTACAGAATTTTCAGAAGATCATCGACTTATGTCGGATGCAGAGAATAGTAGCAGCAAACGGTAGTATACTAAAATCAAGTAGATGAGGGTCCTCAATGATCCTCGAGATCAGAAATAACATCACAAGCAACAGGAGGTGACGGCACTCGCCCAAGATGGTTATGTGGGATGGTTGGTAGCCTCTTTGATTTCTCCTCATAATATTTAGCAATGGCATTATTTTTTCTGACTTTCGAGATCATCACTTCATCTTGCAAACTTTTTCTCTTACTCAGCTTCAATTTGGGATTCACCGGAGTCTTGAGAATTGTTGGATTCCAACAATCCCACTTGTTGCCTCCAACAACCGCTGCCACCTCTGCTCTTGTTGTTTTTTTGTCATCATTTGATGTCTGAGGACCTTCATCTACCTGAATGGATTGTATTTGTATTTTCTGCTGTGTCTCTGATTCTACCTCTGCATCTAACACAAGTCCACGATCGTCAGAAAATTCTAAAACCACTTGACCGGCGTCATCGTCGAAGAAACTTCGAGGGCCAACGCAGGTTATCAATTTTATAATAGAAATAATTTTATCTAGTATTGGGTCTGGGATGATTGCCGGCCTTTCCCCTCCGCCAGTAGCTCTAGAAAATAAATGAAAATGTGTAAATAACATAACAGGGAATGACATATGATCTTTTGAACGATCCAACAAACTCTCTGTATAACAATGACCGTTAAAATGGTGGGAAAGGCTATTTTAGTTGTTATTAGCATTCATGAAAGATGAGAAGGTATCATTTTCATTAAAGAAAATCATACAAAAATAAGATACACACCTGTTATTCGAATTTATTATGGTTGCCCGCTTCTTTGCGGCCTTCTTTAAATTGTCCCATTTCAATTTTAATTGGGAGACATCCCTATGAATGCTCCCGTTCTCTGCGTTGAATTTATCGGCCATTTCGCTCCAAGCCGCTTCTTTAGAGGCGTTTGTGATGGCGTCTGTTTTTTTGCAGGTTAATGCCGGCGTTTTTTCGATCAAATTCAGCAGTCTGAAGAGCTCTTCTGTTGTGAAGTTACGGCTTTTTGTTCGTTTGTTCATTATTATTTCTGAAAAATTACAATAATTACATTAAAACCCCATCACGGTAGTGTAAAAATACGTCAACATATACATACGTAGGTTAGTTTATGCGCACATAAAACTACATAATAATCATGATCAAAGTTATATGAATTCGTACCCACTATATTATAAATGTAAACTTACTTATTCTGGAAGTATATGGAAGATTTATAAAGATATTTCAACTTGAAACTTTTAACTACGATCTTCGATACAAATACAAAGTGCTCCTGACAGCTGACTAAAAACCATAGATATGCCCGATATGCCATAGATGAAAACAGTATCAGAGACAATTATTTGCAAAAACATTGCCAGTAAATAAACTTTCGGACTAAACGCAACCGATGACCGCCAGTAATGAAAATTTGTTTATAATACGTAAAATAAGATAACGAACTGATAGCGGACCGTTAACGAAAAACGGTTCGATACGTAACAGAAATTTGGTACTTCGTTTATAAAACCGGCCCTTAGCATCTTCAAACGGATGTGTAACACGTAAACTCCTTCGTTTCCATTAAACTATGCCCATATATTCGGCCGGGGTGGATATTTAAAGAGCTTCCGAGTCTTTTTTACCTGACGCTAGTATTTGTACAGCAAAAATTTTCAACCACTTTTTTTCACAAGGAATGACAGTTGAACGAAAATGAAACCTTTGTTGACATAATGCTTGATGATCCAGTTCCAAGTGTTTCTTGAATATTGCAAATAGTTCGTTTTGTGCTTCAAGAAAAGACAGATAAACTTCAACCTTTTGCTCAATTTGCAAACTTATGATAAGCAGAGAACGATGGAAGCCAATGTGCATTTAGTTGTAATAATCATTTTTAATTCAATTAATTTTGTCATCACTTATAGGCATTTAAAAATTAAAAAATTTTTTTTTTTTTTGTTTTTTCCCAAAAATTTAATAGCCGAATTACCAATATAAACGACACCAAAAATCACTTAGCTTAATTTATAGCAAGTTACAGAAGTCGTTCTTATGTAAGTTTTTATACAACTTACTTGGGTAGGAAACACATGGTGTTCATGTTCTCTACCGTCAATGGCAGGTAGTAACTCTTGGTTACCATCAGTTGCAGGATGCTGTAGAGGCAGGCGGAGTACTGAGGGTGGCGCGTGGCAGGGATCTTGGACAGGTTGAGGGCAAACTTGCCTAGCGTGAGGACGTCCTTACGGATGTAACTGAAAATGGATTTAATTTACACACATACATAAATTTGAAGATGCAAACATACAATTGGGATCACATGAAAAATTTCAACATGAAATGTAAAATACTTAGCCAAACCGTGGTAATTTTTTTACAGATAAAATGTATTAGTCCTACATTATATTGTGCTCTTTTTTTCTTATTGAATAATTGGATAACAATGTGTAACAAACAATTGAGCTGGTTGCAATAACAACATAAAAACCTTTACAACAGGCTTCTTATGAGCATGAATTCGGCTTTGAAAAAATCCTGTTTTTAAAGGGTACCTTCACACGAAAAAAAAGTAAAATTTTCTTCACGAGAAAATAAACCTGTTTTTGTAGGGTACCTTCGTGCGCTTGATGTTAATGCATCCAGCTCTTGGTATTATATAAATTGTAGCACCTAGTCGTATTTTTTGACAGTTTTATGGATATTTCAAAGCATCATAGAAATAGACAAGGCGGTTTAAACCGTTCGGTTGTCGAGGTTTGTGGTGCTCCATACTGATATTCACACACACCGCTCGGTTTCAAAACTATAGACCGTCCCTTTGTGGACAAGCTCTAACACTGTTCAGATTGACGCGGTTAACTTTGCAGGTTGTCAAAAGAATAGCTGAGAAATTAATCATTTTTTAAATGCAAAATCTAGCTCCAAGAGCTTCCTAGAGTTGCCCGGAATAAAGTGAGGTGCAGGCGGGGTGAGGGCAGTTTCGCAAGCTACTAACAATCGACGGCGAACTACTAATAAACTAAGCCCTTTGCTTGCGGTTCATGCAACCGACTGCAACAAAGTTAACCATGTCGAGCTGTAGGTAAAGGAATATAAAAGGGTACACCGTGCTTACATGCAATAATGACAATGGAAACATACACGCAAGAGATGAGGTAGCAGATCAGGTAGTCAGCGGCCAGAGCGTCTCCGAACAGCAGCTCCGTCAGGGTGAGGCGGAGATGCTCTCGCGCTTCGTTCGCTTCTTTCAAATGCTTTTCTGGAAATAATCAATCTCCTTAACTGACAAGACAGTGGAAAGCTTAGAATATTATTAAGAGTCACACAAATAGAATTGAGACGAAAAACACATACTTAGGATTGCGGTTATCGGTGTATATGAGATTTATAGAAACGAAGATGGCAATGTTCGGCAAATGAACATGGGTTAATTATAAGGTTGGATAGAGCAAATTAAATATAATCTGACTGCACTTAGGGTTTGTAACAAATCCGTATAAACAAACAATATTGTCATTCATAAAATTTTCACAAGCATATAAAATTATACAATTTTAAAATAATTGTGTGCCTTTAACAAATATCAATGTATAATAAACACAATAATATAACTTTGTTTTAATTCCACTTCATTATTTCTTTACCCAACAGTTTCGGTTCGTCCTGAACCTTCATCAGGGGTGAATAACAATATATATTTATTCACCCCTGATGAAGGTTCAGGACGAAACGAAACCGGTTGGATAAAGAAATAATAAAGTGGAATTAAAAAAAGTTATATTATTGTGTTTATTATAAATATGTATTCCCACTATGTGTGAAAAAATTAAATTTCAGTTTAAACAAATTTTGATGTTTACCAACATTTGAATGACTTCTACTGACAGATATTTGCCCCACTGGCTCCAGATGTTTGGAAGCAGTTGGGATTCTCCTGTGTGGGAACGTTGCGGTTTCAATCCTCTGCTAGCTAAGTCCTCCATCATTGCACAAGCAACATTTTCCCATTATAATGATGGAAGTAGGAGGAATTCAAATAAACTCTCGCCAATAACAATAAGTAGGCATAAACAAGACAAAAGACTGTTTCTGAGTGATGTTTGGCAAGGCTTCCCGAATTGTATAATCCAGCAATACTATTTTGACAGTGTAAACGTCATGAGGCAGAAGGGAGCAAGGAAGAAAAGGAGATGGGGGAAGAGGAACGTTGGGAAGTGCCTGGCAAGTTTGGACACTGAATAATAATCCTTTACCAGGGCGATACTCAGAGTACACTAGGTGAATACCTTGATCTGTATCCCTGGGTAGCAGGGGATTGCAGTGTTGTAGGGTCTCAATGTGCACGGCGTGAATGCGCGGCACGAGGCTGGGAGGGGGGTTGTGGGTGAGAGTTTCCACGTCCATGTCCTCGCCGGTGGCTTCGTTCTTCTTGCCATTCCACTCGTTGCCCAGGATCGGGTCCACCGACAGGAAGCCCACCACCTCCACCATGTCGTTCAGCTTCAGTCTGTCATACTCATTGTATACCTAGAAGAATTGTTAAGAGGATTAGCCAGAATCATTTCACTGAGAGGGAGATAAACTCCAATTCATTTATGGTGCCAATACTTCGCCTTGAATGGAACAAGGCTCCGCTGTTTTGTAAGTCATGTTGTAGAACCAGGAGACATAGATAAATACTCAATGACAACCCTGGCAAACTTTAACACGGACTGGACCGCTGTCAATGTTAATTTCCGTAGGTTTTGGCACAAATAAATATTTTTGTCACTGGAAATTCATACTCATGCATAAAATGATATGAGTATCCAAAGTTATCTTCGGCGGTCAAAATACAACTGATATCTGATGTTGTAGTTTATTCAAAGCATTCTCGAACCCTCCTGGAGCCAAAATATGGTCATGTGGTTTGCCTCCAACTCATATAATATTATATAGGTTATTTTACTAATTTGAGTACATTTAGAAGTACACAGTACGGAAATTAGACCATACCTTCATCAGACAAACTTTTCCAGTAACATCAGGCAGGGGAAAGTTCAGGATATGTTCATGCGACACGGTGACATTCTGCGTGACGTTCCTGTTGATGGCTCTAGTCCGGTCCTTGCAGCCTTCCCCGGTCTCCATCAGGTCTGCCTCACTGTCCGCGACCTCATCCAGGCTGCGTTTGAGATTCGGGTTGGACTGAGCCATGCCTTCCTTGGATGTGCTGGCCGGGTGAATGAGGTGAGGCATGAAGTTCAGCTCTTGCTCCAGCTTCTGGACCCATTCGTTCAGCCCCGGGAGAGAGATGGTGACCATGGTCTGGCGTTCTGCACTTTTCAGGTTGCTGGAGTTGTAGTTCAGAACTTCGTCTTCCTAAATAATAATATTCCATATTTCAAATAGCGCACTTTTTCACAAGTTGTTCCATTATTTGATGAGGTCTACCAAAGTCGATAAGAATTATATTTAAAACCAAATAAGCATACACACTCTTCAAATTTTTTTTATGTGGCAAGGTAATAATTTATTTTATTTATTGTTCTTCAAAAGTACTATCCTATTACACTGCAACTAAGCAGTTTTTCAACATTTCAAAATTTTTCAACCAAAATTTAGCAGACTTAAAAAGATCTTTATTATTTGGAAAAACCTTATATTCATGCCATGCCTATCAGTGGCAGTCTGTGAAATTTTGAATAGAAAATAAAATTATTTTTCAGCTACAAAAACATCAATAACATCGTATTTTTCAACCTTAGCACTCTAGTTCACTGAAAACTCATGGACCACCATTGCTACCTATGTAAGGATATATACGTATACATATATTTATATATTTTTTTTTTTAAAGAAAGTCAAACATTCCCAGATTATGAATAACCTGACAATATTTGAAAATATCCTAATACCAACACAGTAAGCAGAAAATGTTGCTTATGTCATGACGGAGGACTTATCCAGCCGAGAAATTGAATATACGACACCTGAGTAGGACCCAAACGCGACGCTAACTCAGCCACTGACTTTCATACATCTAGGCATGGCAATAATTTATACTCATGCCCTGCCTAGATGAAACTATACACAGTACAATCTCATTAATCCGGCACTTCAATAGACCGATAAGTCCAATAATTCAGCTCCCTCCGCCCGCGCCTCCCTCGCCCCTCTACGCTCCATCGCCGCGTCGTCGTCTAGCAGTCTAACCTCAAAACTTATCTTATGTGCACGTGCGTACGTATTTACCTGTTGTTTTGAAGTGTGAATAGTGTGTATATTCTCTATATGAAATGCTTTGTATTATTTATTTCTAGCAGACCCGGCCACACGTTTCTGTGGCTAACGAAAAACAACGCCATTACCCAACCTTTATAAAATCCACACCACCCACTTGCCAGCTGCCGGCTGCCTGAATTGAATATTTGAATTTCTCGGCTTTTCTCTACTATAATAAGCATGTATTATAGATATACACCTTCCTCTTGAATCCACTATATTATTATTATTTATTTATATAATAATATAGTTAGCGATCGCCACTAATTATACAATGCTTGCAATGCAACACTGGATATTTGAAAAGAGAAAATCAAATACCTACTTACTCTAGGACATCTATTTTCCATTTTCTTCCGTAGAACGAATTTCAAAAGTGACTATAGTACGGCCCGCCAGCCGTTTTAAATTGCACAAAAATATGTTTTCTTTGAATTTCTCGGCTTTTCTCTAATATAATTTACATGTATTTTACAAATAAACATTCCTTTTCAATCACTCTATCTATTGGTGAAAACCGTATGAAAATCCGTTGCATAGTTTAAAAGATTAACGTGCACATACATTTTGAGCGACTTCATTTTATACTATGTAATGATGATGATTTTTTTCTTAATCCAATAATCCGAACATTCCAATAATCCGGCACCCTCTGGTTTTTAATAGTGCCGGATTAGTGAGATTGTACTGTACAAGAAATATTTCCTAAGCCACAGAGCAATTTACATTTATGCCCTGTCTATGTGAAATTATATACATGTACCTAATATTATAGCCAGCCCCGGATCTAGGGGAGGGGCAAACTGGGGCGCCTGCCCCGGGTGGCAGTTTTAGGGGGCGCCAAAATCGTGATTAATATGTTTGATTGAAAAAAAAACTTGATTCACAAAGCGCCTGGAATCCGACGCAGGTTGTTCTATCGAATATTCATTTGATTTTAAAAGGCCAGTTGGTTTTTCAACACATCCTAAGTTGATATTTATGAACGTATCCTAATTATGAACGATATGAACACGTGCATAGTGTACGTCACAGGTTCTTGTGGGTGTTTGAGACTTTCAAGGGGGGCCGTAGAGGACCCAGAAAAAATTAGGGGGCATTGAGATGGCACAGTGGGGGCGTGGGCATGTAAAAAAAATACGGTCTAAAAAAGACAAAAAAAAGCACACTAATCACTCACTAATAAAGCAAAATAAACTTTAATATTGGTTAATTTATGTTAATGTATGTATTGTAATCATTTTTATCACGTATGCGAAAATTCACTTATGTCGGTAGTTCAGTAAGTGGATGAAAATTGAACTGAAAGATTCCAATGCATTTAGATCTGCATTAATGGATATGAATTTTTTTTATTTTTTATTATATAACTAGCTGGTCCCCGGCATGCGTTGCAATGCCATTCAAAGAAATAAATTGATTCTTCCTACACGTCCTTTCCCGTGTGTCCCCGTTCTTTTCCACCTTCCCCGCACTTCTCCCTCCCTCATCTCTTCCCTCTCCGCGAACCCCAACTACCCCGTTCCTCTTCCCCCTGCCTTTCCACCCTGCTCCTAAAATTTATGAAATACACACATTTTCATTTATACAAATTTCATAACATCAGAGCTTACTATTATATATAGCCTATATGTTATTCTGATGTATGAGCTATATTATTGTAAAGTTTCATAAAAATCCATTTAGTAGTTTTTGCACAAAAGATTAACAAACACTCATACATCCATACAAACTTTCGCGTTTATAATATTAGTAAGATTGTATTTTTCCTTTGGAGGGTTGCAGACATACGTTCATCGTTTGTCCCATTTTCGACTGTTGACATTTAGTGTGAAAGAAAGAGGGGCAGCATTATATGTTTTAATAACAAAAGCAAAACCATCGGCGCATTGACATTTGACGTTTTTGAATTTTTGGAAAAAGATGAGAATTTATTCCATACAAAATGCATGAGGAAAAGAATTTTCTTCATAATTATTTTTCTCGTGAATTTTTCCCGTGTTTTAATAGCTATTCTGCTATTCGGGGCGGAGACAAATCCAACAAATCAATGATCATAAAAATCGGTCCAGCCGTTCTCGAATTATAAATGGTGTAACTAATCCGACTTTGTTTTATATATTAAGATAATATTATATTCTTATGTATATTATTTTATTACTATTACTAAGAATTGACACTATATCATGAATACAAGAAGGAATGTGGCAGTAACCCGGTACAAAATAATTGCTTTTTAACTTGCTAAACAAAAAGGTGTAACAAATAATTTAATATATATTTCATCGGATTATTGATTTCGTGAGAGTTGAGTACCCCCCGCCCCCCCCCCATCAAGTTTCTTTCCTGGTTTGAAAAAGTAGTAGATCCTGGGCCGATAAGGGCAACTTTTTGTCATACAACTGTACAGCTGCAGGCAATATATCAGCAGATAAAATGATAAAAAATAATGTTAGCTGGAAGAAATAGGATCTACCTATCTTTAAGTTATAGGTACCTACCTTTTGTACTTTCTGTATTTTTGTGCAATAAATGTTTTTTTTTTTTTTAATTTTGAAAGTTCCTAAATATATTTGACATATTTAGTTATTACTTTTAACAATTCTAAAGGCGGAAACACACTTGTGTGGTGTGTCGTGACTACAAATTAACCAATCATCGTCGTCGCTTGTCGACACGCCACAACCTACAAATATGTCTCTAACCATAATAAATGTATGAAACCGAGGTAAATTTATACAAAGCCGGGACCAGCTCATTTTGGACACAAAAAAATAAATACATATATACCCCAGTAGATAGGTAATAATTAGATGTAATTAATTCCGTGAGCGGAAATTGAAAATAATGTATATTATCGTCAATTTCTTAAATTTAAAAATACGAAAATGTCATTTTTCAATTACCTCCATGGTGTATCGTTATTTTAAAAAACAGCCTACGTTTTTAAATGGTTTGTCTGGCAAAGCAGGGTTTGTCTAGCGGGCTTGTGTGACAGATTGGCCGCGCCATGTCAGTTTGCGAAGACGCAAAGTGAATTTTGATTTTACGCAATTGAAATTTAAAATGCATCATTTTCCGCCTCCCCCAATGCAAAAAGTTTCCGAAATACGTAATTCTAACAATTATTCAACTTCTGCAAAGCGTTTTTTTGTGAAAAAGTGCATATTACCGCTGTAATTTGCACTTTGAAAAATGACATTTTCGTATTTTTAAATTTAAGAAATTAACAATAATATACATTTTTTTCAATTTCCGCTCACGGAACTAATTACATCTAATTATTACCTATCTACTGGGGTAAAAATTATTTTTTTTTAGTGTAAAATGAGCTGGTCCCGGTTTTGAATAAAATTAATGAAACCGATGTGCTTCTGGCACGCCACGACACACCACACCACACAAGTGTGCAATGATCTTTCGTGACTACAAATTAACCAATCATCGTCGTCGCTTGTCGACACGCCACAACCTACAAATATGTCTCTAACCATAATAAATGTATGAAACCGATGTGCTTCTGGCGCGCCACAACACACCACACCACACAAGTGTGCAATGATCTTAAAGCATGAGACAGATAACAACTGTTCTAGGTTTACTTTCCAAGAGTTGCTAAGCAGCCAATCATTGTTTTTGTAGATTTGCATAAGAAACACTCACACATAATAGGTATAATGGCATGATTTATTACACAAAACACATTGACAATGTGCCACCAGCAAAATATTGTCCTGTAGGGGATAATAATAATCTTAAAATAGATTAAAAATGTTATGGTACATACAGCCACATCTGCTGTGTCTCTATACTTCCCAGAGCTGAGACGGGAGTTCTTGGTCTGTTTGTTGATTATTTCAAATGTGTCGAAGTAAAACTCTGGATTGTGCATATCTTGTATCATGCCCCTGAACCTCACGAGCCGGCTGTCTCTCAAGTGGTGCAAAGCATTCGCATTCAACAGCGGTACCTGGGGAAGGTTAAAGAAGGTCATTTCACTTTTCAATCATAAATAAACTGTTGTCATTAACAGATGGTGGAAAAATATTAACGACTTGATGGCGTGTTGTTCTTTCTTTTACCTTTGAGCGGTTTGCTGGGCTAGTGAGGACATTCCTATAATGTTCCTCATACTTTAACCATACATCGGGGTTGACCTCTTCGATGTCGATAGGACTTTCCATGTTAGCACTTTCCGAATCCATTTAATTGAAAACAAGGACCAGACGAATGAATCACTACGGAACTCAAGATTTCGACAGACTAAAACAGACGTACAATATCACAAAACCAAACGCTGCACACATGCGCTGACAGACGGGAATGGCGCGAAAAATTTAATTGTAAAAAATAGAGATGGCCGATATTCCTATCCCGGTTACAAGAAACCGGTTCCCTTGCTGTCACTGGAACCGTTGAAATTATTTTTTCTGAGGAACCAGTTATTTTTGGTAAATGATTCGTTTCGGAATATTATTCAAAAATCAAATATTAGAAAAACTGTTAAAAAGCGACAAAGTATTTGAAATTTTTGAGGAACCGGTTCTCTTTTCTCAGAATTACTCTAGCACCCCCCCCCCATGCTTTTATCTTTTTGAGGAATAGCGGGTTCAGACGGTCCAATTTTAATTGATCAACTCCAACGTTCGTAGATAATGCGTTTAACAAGGTTAGCTTATCGAAGGGGTAGAGCGGTGATTGGCTAAAAAATAGTGGCGTAGCTTGCAGTCCGTGTTCCAATTAGTGATGTGTCGGTTCAGCTGGAATGGGCTCTTGAACAGTGGCGTAGCGAGGGGGGGCGGGTGGGCGGAACGCCCCGGGTGCCACCCGATGGGGGTTGACACCCAACCGTGGAAATTTTTTTACGAAGGATATTGCCACCAAAATATTGTACATATGAAAACGGTCTGTATTTATATTTTCATAGCTCTATGGCTCTCCGTGGAGTGCCCCGAATTTTGTATCGATCGGTATTTTTATAGCAAAAATAGCCTATATTTGTGGAGAAATTTTTATCCCTGAAATTCTCCTCTGGCCAACAATAATGTTCTTATATCTAGATGAATTATAAAAAGGTTAAATATTGAAAGATCTTTAGTCTGCATAATTTATACCTTCACATCTCTGAAACATTCCCATGATTGCCGCGGCCGGCCGAAAAGGCCGCTCATTTATTGCTCATTTTGGCTGGTTTCAGTGATCTCAGGGTTGATTTTTATTAGTTTAACATTGGGTCGTGTCGCATTTGTTAATTTCCGACTTTATATGCAGGCTTCAAATAAAATTTATTAGTGTTTTCCCTTTCTTCTCCCTCCACAAACAAAATTTAAGCCCCTTGACGTCTAACCTCCACATTCCGCTACTTGCGAATTTACTGCGGAAACAATATTGTACATATTTAAAGTTAGGTCGTTCTGTGAATTCTAGTCATTGTAAATACCTAAGCTATTTCAAGTTATTAACCATTTCTAGATGAAATATTAAAATTTTTAGGGAATGGTTTTTATTCTCAGAATTTTTCGGACCACCACCAATTTTTTTTAACCGGTTCCAGATCGGTCTCCGATAACCGGAACCACAGTCAAACATTGAAGACGATGATGTACCCTTAGGTATCTTAATGCGGGATTAGTATATTAGTAGCTTAATGCCTAGAATTCACGGAACTGAACAAAATGTGTAATCTTTTCCCAGCTAACTTAACTAGCATGAATAAGGCGGTAAACGGGTAAACACAAAAAGGTCTTAGAATATTTAGGCAGGAAGTAGTCATATAATTTTAGAAAGCAACGAAGGATGAGATAAAATAACAAGAGCCGAGCGACATTCTAATTTTAAGATCTAGATAATTAAGCAGCCAGTTATAAGACTAACCCTAGATTAACAATTAACACCTGCCTTTTTGTATTAGAATAAATCTAAAACTCGTAACATCGATAGCTTTTTTAATTTGTTCCCTCCTTAATATTAAGTTTATAGATAAATTTGAACCCGCCAAGGCGCTGACATAACAACGAAATAAACAAATTGAATGTATTTAGTAGATTATTCTTAGCAACATGTTGCAGTACTTAACTTGCAAAAAACTTCTATAAGAATGAAGGTGTCTATGAATCTCTTTTACATAGTAACACCAAAATCTGTCTAATAATATTTTTTTGGGAGTGTGTTGTGTTTATTTTTTCAAATTGACTTGTATTTATCAAATTGTGTGCAATTTAACATTATGTTAACGTGATTTGGTCGCCTTATATTGTGTTATTTTTTATTTTGTAAGGCAAATAATCTAAAGAACTACCATGGAGGATATATTTCATTGGTGTCGGGAGGGAAACACCATGCAAGTGAGGGTTTGGCTCGATGATACGGAACATGATATGAATCTTGGGTAAACAAATGCATATCTTTATCAAACACAGTTTAAATAGGCAGCTTAGGGTAGAATAATTTGTGCTAGTTTATTTCGTTTCTCGTTTACTATAAATGGATTATTAGACACGCCCACTAACAGCTGGTTCCACAAATGGCTCATGACGTAAGTGGGAAACGGGGATGTGTGGGAGATTTTAACGCATAAAGAATGTAATAATTCTACATCACCTGATGAAATGAGACTAAATATTTATAATGATACCTTTTGGAGTTTTACAGGCTGTTTACAAAGCGACTCCGTTCGCAGGATTAATATAAAGTATCGTCTCAAATGTCAAAACAGCCTTCTGTCATGCTAGAAAATTCATGTTGATGATGTCAACTTTATGAATAAGGTGTATAGTTAAATAGCAAGAAAGCAACTTTATACAAGGCCGATCATTAGAGTAAAACTAACCAATAATGATTTATCAAATTCATATTAAAACAAGATTTATGACCAAAATACACCTGTTGACATTCATTGAGAAAAAACATAATATTTTATTTTTAATAAATCTTTATGAGTAAAACCTCAAATAATATATGCGTTAAGAAAATGAAGATAATGTGGGTGGTTCTTAGTTGAAGTATGATACAGTTAAAAATGACCGAATTTGATATTGACACCTTGGCGCAGAGGTTAGCGCGTTTGCCCAGAAGCGAGGGGTCTATCTACATTTAGAAATTTTAGAAATTAGAAAAAGCATTAATAGTAAATTAAATATTATAAATAACCAAACATTTTTTAAAAATAGCCATCTTTTAAATTTATTTTCTTATTAATACTTACAATTAATTATAATTATTGATTTTTTGATTTAGACTAATTAATTTAATTATTTGTTCTTAAAAGTTTTTTTTAAATTTTTTTTTTTATTATCTAAATGCAATTTTATTTTTCCTTAAATAATTTTTATATTTAATTTTGTATAACTATTTTTATGATTTGTAAGTAATTAATCACCTCTACTTTTTAAGATTTTGTCTATGTTATAGTTTATTCTATAGTCTGTCAAAAAAGAGTAGAAAATATAAAAACTGGAACTACTAAATTTTTAGACTGGCAACACCAATTTAACTGTCAAATATTTTTTGAAGTGCAATGACGCCGAATGTAGAACACAGTAAACCACATTTAAAAAAAAAACATTTTTTCTTCATGACATAAATTTGATTAAAAAGTGATTTATAAAGCGATTTGCTTTAATTTAATTTAAAATAAATTTGAATTTAACAATAGATCGAAAGGAAGAATCACTAATGGTGAGTTTAGTTATACTACTTTTAGATCTGAATGAGATAAATATATTCAGATCTAAAATTAGAGACATGATCTAAAGCCCAGGCAACGCTAGGTACTTTATCTAGTATTAAATAAATATGAGCAATTTCTAAACTGTGCTTTATATTTTATTACATTAAAGTTATTCTTTATTATGTTAACACAAAATTTCAAAGGTATAATAATAATATACCTATATGCAATTCTAATTTTGAGATTGGCGAGTATCTATACTGCAATGAAAAAATATTTTTTCCACTATTATGCCTTTTTAATTTTTTATAAAAATGTAGGTTACACAGCTTTACTTTAACACCACGAGTTATGTGTTTAGTATTGCCATTTGATCAACAGTGGCGCCCTCATATATTTTCTACTCTTATTTGACAAACTGTAATTTGTCTATACTTACTTGTTTGTCATTTATTTTTCTTTATATTAACATATCCCGATGAAGATAACATTGTTATCGAAACATGTAGATATTCTTTATAATATAGTGGTTTATACAAAGTGATCTGTTATTCATTATATAATTAATGATGCCACAAAGTAATTTTGCGAAGTTTGAAGAAGTATAATTTTTTACAATTATTTTAAATGTAACTTTGTGGATTGAATGAATTGCAGTATCCCCTGTCAGTTAATTTGTATTACCTACATTTTAAGTGAAAATTATCTTGTTAAGTGAAATGCACTGCTGGCAATTTAACCTCTCATCTGTCGCAAGCCCGTTTTTATTTATTTTTAAATGCGATTTTAACCCTTCTGTACGAAGGACAAGGTCAGAATCGCTTGCGCCAATATCAATCTAGGACCTAAGTACTATTTGATTATTGTAGCTACTCTGAATTATTTTAAAAGAATTTTGTATGAAATTTGCGGGCATTTTTTCGAAATACCATCCAACATGTTAAAAGGCACAGGCCGCCTCTAGTACCTACCCAACACTTAGTATTTTGTTATTTTGTATTCAGTATGTGTTAAATTAAATATATTTTTCTAGAGATGATCATGGCTTCAGTCCACTTCACTGGTCCTGCAAGGAGGGACACATCAAGCTGGTGGAAATGCTGATTCAGAGGGGCGCTCGAATTAATGCCACCAACCGCGGGGATGATATTCCCCTTCATCTTGCGGCAGCCCATGGCCACCGTACTATTGTGCAACTTGTGAGTTTAATTTTTAAAAATAAAATCTCTACCCCTACGGCATGGTTTCCTTCTACTTCTCATGTAGAACATTACATATGTTAATAATATTGTTTTTTTTTTTTTTAGTTATTGCAATACCGTGCTGATGTGAACTTTATTAATGAGCATGGCAACACTCCCCTTCATTACGCTTGTTTCTGGGGCTATGGACCCATTGCTGAAGATTTGGTCGCCGCAGGGGCCTTTGTCTCTCTTGCCAATAAGGATGGGGATACTCCACTGGATAAGGCTAGGGGGCAGCTGTCACAAAGGTACTATAATCTCTTTGTAAATGGCTAAAAATTTGCATTTATTAGCCATAAATATATTTTTTTATAGCGGTATCCTAGACTTTTGGATATAGAACTATGTATGGAATGTATTATATTTTGTTATGCTTTCTGCATCTATCTCTATGGAAAATAATGCAGAATATCATCACTGGGCACATAATACCTCTAATTATATATTACTGTATATTAGGGATGGACATTTAAAATATACATCGATGTTTTTTCCGATGTAATGCATCGATCGGTTGCATCGATGTTAATACGATGTATTGAGAAATACATCGATGTTTCCAAAACATCGATTGTTTTTCGCAATGGACATGTTTAGACCTAAGAAAACTAGGTAAGTTAAATTCAAGGAAAAATATTTATTAAAATTCACAATCACACAGCAAACGCAGCTTTATTTTGTTTACAAATTCCAATATTTTTTTTCAATGCTATGTTAAAACAAAAGTTTATTTAATCTTTTTCCCTTCAATCGGTTTCTTTGCTCAGTCAAAAACTAAAAGAGTGAAAAGAGTCTTTCTGATGGGACAGATGTGCCAACAAATGTTAAATACTAAAAGCTATTTTGTACAGCTTTGGGAATTGTAATTTATAATCCCTCCATAAATTTTATTTTATATTTAAGGTTTTATTTTTTAAGTTTGACTTTACCGGCTTCGCAGCAAAGGGAACATAACCCATTCAGCCAAACCGATAAATAGTATGCGTTTTATATTGACTGAACTGATTATTACGTTCCGATTCACGAAACGTCGTGAAGCAGAAACGATGCATCGGTACTATACATCGAGTGTTTACAATACATCGATGTATATCGTCCATCCCTACTGTATATGTATCCAATAATACAAAAATTTTTGAAAATTTACTGGAGGGTGAAAAAAACTTATTTTTAAACAGGATTATGGAGGGAGACTTAGATTTCTTTTTATTTACTGCAAACATTAATAATGATTATTTTTAATATAAATAAATATTGTTTGGAGATCTGCCTTCATTTTTTTAAATTCACATTATCTTTAACGTTGCAGACTTAACGAACTGGCCGTGGAAGGAGGGCAAGACTTGAAGAAGATAAACTTCAAAGACCAGTCCTGGTTGGGTTTGAAGACCAGGAGTCGGGATGCCACCCTGTCCAGGCACAAGGGAATCAACATCAGCGAGCTGGCCCTCCACATCCGCATTGCTACAACACCTTCTGGTAAACATGGCTGTAAAATCCTTACCAACTTTACCACTGTTGTCTTTGGGTGATATTCATTACTTAGAGCTGATACTCATAGAAGTGGTAATGACTCAATAGGCACTTTTAATATTCCCACATTTACAGAACGGTGACGAACAGTACGAAAAGACAATAAACATACATTCGTTACATACATACATACTTTACAATAAACATACATACTTTACCACTGTTGTCTTTGGGTGATATTCATTACTTATAGCTGATACTCATAGAAGTGGTAATGACTCAACAGGCACTTTTAATATTCCCACATTTACAGAACGGTGATGAACAGTACGAAAAGACAATAAACATACATTCGTTATCACAATAATGCTGCAGCTCTTTCTTACACATTGAATAATGGTGTGGAAAAAAATGAGACACACAATGACGTATGTCTGTTTCCTCCAAAGGAAAAAGTAATACTTTGGAGGAAACAGACGTATGTACATAGTGTGTCTTATCTTTTGTCTCACCATTATTAAATGTGTAAGAAAAAGCCGCTGCATTATTGTGATAAGAAACGTATGTTTATTGCTTTATGTAAAGTCGCCGTTAAGTAAATGTGTTGTTTATTCCAGAATGCGATATTATCCATTTAGCCAATAAAATAATTATTCGTATCATTCATGTTATTTTTTAGTCATTTTAGTTACCCATAGTTTCTCCTTTAAAAATGCAAATAATATTATCCTAGGTTTTTCATGAATAAGGTCCGAACCTAGTAATTAAGTAAAAAATTAATAAATAAATTAAAATCTATAGGAATTAATGGGAAAGTTTTAGCATGGATAGCTAGTTATTTACATGAAAGACCACAACAAGTAAAATTACTAAATCAAGTCAGCGATTCAAAATATAGCGATTTTTCAATACCCCAAGGTACAGTTTTGGGACCATTGTTATTTGTTATATATGTCAATGATATATTCAATATTTCTAAATATGGAGACATTGTCTCCTACGCTGACGACACAGTCCTACTACTAAAAGCAAACACTTGGTCTGAATTAAACAAAATGGCAAATACAGATATCAATGCACTAAAATTATGGTTTGATAAAAACCTATTGACTTTAAATTCTAAAAAAAACCTATTATTTGCCATTTTTCATTAAAAAACAAGAAACACCTAAAGAAATAAACTTAATAATCCACTCTGTGACAAATACAGAAAACCACAAATGTAATATATCATGTTCAAAAATAGAAAGCAAAACTGATATTAAGTACCTGGGCATAACAATAGACCAGCGTTTAAAATGGTCTCCACACATAAATATTCTGAACAACAGAATAAGGAAACTAACATATATATTTAGATGTTTAAGAGATATTTTAAACGAAAAATTACTTAGAACCACATATTTCGCTTTCTGTCAATCAATTATACAATACGGCATTATAGGATGGGGCGGTACATATACAAATCAAACACAAACAATTTACATATCACAAAAACTAATAATAAAAACAATTTTAAAAAAACCCTACTCATATTCGTCAGAACTTTTATTCAAACAATTTAAAGTCAGAAAATTAAGTGCATTATACTTTTATCATGCAACATTACAAATTTATAAAGATAATATTAAAAACCAAGTTGCACCATTTAAAAATAACAGAAGTCTTAGACAAACATCAATACTTCCCACTCCAAAATGTAAAAAAAAAATTGGACAATTGAGTCATAAATATCTCGGAGCAAAATTTTTTAATTCATTACCAGAAAAAATTAGAAACATGAATACCAATAAAAAACATTTTAAAACTCACCTTAAAAATTATACTGAAAACTTCGTTTAAATGGTAATTTAAATTTGATATAAATAAACCGAATGATATAAAAAAAGCAATACAATAACACCCCCCCATACACACAAGCCTTGCTTAATTATGGGGGTACATCAAATATATCTACCATGTAATTAAATACTGTATAAAATTTATTTGTAATTTATGTACCTTCTATTACTAATAAAAAAAAAAAAAAAAAAAAAAAAAAAAAATGTTTATGGCTGGTATTATATGGGGACATTCCTATACTATTTTGGAATAAAGTTTTATTATTTTCAAAATGTTTATGACACCCTCAAGGAGAAGTGTTTGCTGGCGGCATTTTTACCTAATAATAGGAACCTTTCTAGTAATAAAAATTCGCAATATTTGTTAATCTCTAATGTTTAAGATGTAACTTTATTGGTGTGCCCTTTTGGCCGACTTTTAAAGTAATTTTATTGCTTTCTGTATGTTAGATATCAAAATTGTGGGAACTGCTTAAATCTCAGTTCTCACCATCTCTCTATGTACCAATGTAATTTTATTTGAATATTTTACTTTAAATACGGTGACGTTTTTAACTTGTTATTATAGTGTAACTGGAAGGTACATTAGGTGTACCTTCAGTTATGTAGTTGAACATGAGCTGAGAGGTAGATAGGTACCTGCAGTGAGTTGTGTAATTGAACTGAAGCTGGATGTACATGTTGTACCTACAGTTCAGTATTATAAAGAACTGACGGTAGAGATATCGAGGTAGAGACTTCGATATTTGTCAGTGTAGTGTGTTGTGGATCAGGCGCGGCCCGTCCTAAAGTGCACTCGTGCGCTGAACCGCCAACAAAATTGAACAACATTTTGCAGCTCATCATATTCCTTCGTAATATTTTTAATTGTAAAATTGCGCACAATCTTTAAAAAAAATAAAAATTAACTACCAATCTAAATATACATGAATTTGGTAGAGAATAATTAATATAGCGGCCAAAAGCGTTGCTTCCCGCGCGCAAGTTATATTGGTTAGGTTCCGCGCGTTTCAGTGAAGCGCCCCACTTGGGAATTATCATTTGTATGAAGTCCCCAGCAACATGTTCAGACCGTCAGAATACACAATCGTATCGAAAAAATTGCTACTGCCATGCGTCGCGAAGATGACGGAAATGCCCGAAGAATTCCGAAGAAATTGTTCCGGCGAAATGACTATTCTTACTAGGGTTTGAATAAGATAGCAATTATATTTTTCTCTTGTAAAATGTAACGATGAATCAACAGGTCCGATATTATTTTGAAGGAGAGGGAACCGTCATTTGATTTGACATTGTCATTATTAGTTTTTGTGACCTTTTGTTTGTGTGCATTTTTCTCACATATATTGCAAACTTCATTTAAAAACTGATTAAAGAGAAACGTTTACTGTGTGTTGTTATTGTGTTATTATGTTATTAGTTAGTATTCATTATATAGAAATATTCTGATATCGCTGTTTATAGATGTAAATAAATTTTCTTGCCTTTTTAAAATTAGTAATGTAATAATAAATATGGACTATATTAAAATTAACCATTTGACCCATGAAAATAAAAGAGAATTATAGGTAGCCAATGGCCTGCCGAAACTATATTTGATTATCAACTAAGATTGTAAATCCACAAAGATAACTTTTACCCAAAATTATAATAATAATAACAATAATATTATACATACAAACATATTATATAAAGCGCAGTTTTTTTGTGAATGATCACCTCAAGGGCACTGTATGAGTTATGAGTTACTAGGCTCTGTCTAGTGTTATTTTTATTTATTTACCTACTTTTGTTTTACATTTTTGATCAATTACTCGGTGAACCACCAAAAATTTAAGGCACCGGCCGCGCCTGTTGTGGAGATCACCCAAGCAAAGGGAAAATAGACCCTTTGTATTTGTATTTTTAATAAATTGTGCTGAAGAAGAAGTGTTTTCCTGCAAATTCCATTCTGTTGTGTTCTCGTACCATGATAGTAAGAAACACGTGTGAATATTAAAAGCGCCTAATGAACTGCATCGTTCAGGGAGACTTAAACGGATGGATTGTTTAAAAAAAATTGAACAATTCATCAAATATTTGAAGTTAATTTTCACTGTGTAAGTTCGATTAAATCTGTTATTATATCATTTTAGACCAGTTGCTTCATAAAACTGAAATAATTGCAGAACGTGAAAATTAACTTAAAATATTTTATGAATTGTTAAAATTTTTTGAAAGAACCCATTTGTACTGTTTTCTGTCTCACAATTAAGTTAACTGAATTTTATTCTACTTAGGACCGGTTTTATAAACATCCGTTCGTTACGATTGATACCATTTTTGGTTTACCGCCACAAATATCTGGTCTACCGCCCGATTTTGCCGTTTTATAAACGTTCGTTAGGTTATCGGTAGGTTAAGTTTCGGTTAATGCTTAACTGACTGATTTTGACTAGTTAAACAGATAACGATCCGTTTTGTTGCTTGTCGGCGCTCAAATGTTATTTGACAGCTGTCAGTAGTAGTTGGTTGTTGCCCGACGATCGCTTATTTTAAAGAGACAGTATTATATTATTTGCATTTGTGACATGGATTATTCATCGAGCAGTGAAAGTGGGGATGGGCGTTTGGCAATGCTTGAAGATGACACGCCATCGTCGTCATCTAATAGCAGTAGCAGGGAAGACGAAGCTGCGGGAGGACGGAGACGTCTACGTGTTTTTATGCATAGACCGGATTATTTTAATTATGATGCGGACATCGATTTTAAAATGAGATTTCGGTTGTCAAAGAGAACCGTGGCTCAAATTTTAAATATAATTGAAGCTCAATTAGTGCCGGCGACACATCGAAACCAGCCAGTTACGCCCGCACAGCAGTTGTCTGACACTACGATTCTACGCTTTGGGATCAATGCTGCAAGCTGCTGGCGACTTCACGGGAGTCTCCAAGTTGACAGCGTGCATCGTTGTATGGAGAGTTACTAAAATAATAGCCTCCTTAAGAAACAATTACATAACCATGAATAGTGACACAGTTCAGGACTTCTGCATAAATAACAATCAACTTTGACAGCTAAAGTAATACCCATAGATAAAAACAATATCAGAGACAATAATTTGCCAAAAACATTGTCGGTAAAAAAACTTTAGGACTAAACGTAACCGATGACCGCTAGTAATGCAAATTTGTTTATAGTACGTAAAATAAAATAACGATCGGATAGCGGTCCGTTAACGAAAAATGGTTCGTTACTTAACAGAAATTTGGTACTTCGTTTATAAAACCGGCCCTTAGAATATTGATGAAATTAATAAAAGGAGAAAACAAATCAATGAATAAACTAAAAAAATATAAATAAAGATAATGATTCTAATCATCGTAGGCACTCTTTTTTCATCATAAAATTAATGTACACAACTTAATTTTAGTTCCATCACAATATTATTATAATATTAGCATATTGAAAAAGTGTTTTTCTATTAGGTCAACGTTATCACTATATTTTATAGTTTTTATTAATTCTAAACTAGCACCTAGTAAATTATTGCATTTTCAGGGGAAACATGGCGCGGACGGTGGCAGAAGAATGATATTGTGGCGAAGATTCTGGCTCTGAGGGAGTGCACTCCTCGCATCCAGCGAGATTTTAATGAAGAGTTTCCCAAGCTGCGCATCTTCTCACATCCCAACATCTTACCAGTGGTAGGTTCCGTTAAACTTGAAAGTATTCATTGTTAGTCTGTCGAAAATACACAGAAAAGATTTAACGATGGCAAAACAATATCACAGCCCAAATGATGGACACTCCAAGGTTGTTTGAAATGTTGGCTAAAGGAGGAGGATGCGCAATATTACTACGAAAATCAATCATCTTACTAATATTATAAACATTAAAGTTTGTATGGATGTATACTCTACTATACTTTTGTTACTCTTTCACGCAAAACTACTGAATGAATTTTAATGAAACTTAACAATAATATAGCCTATACATCAGAATAACATATAGGCTATAATTATTTATAAAGTTAGCTAGGAAGGGGAAGGGGAACGGGGACGCACGGGAAAGGTGATTCAGGGAGAAACAATGTATTTCTTTAAATATGGCATTGCAATGCAGGCCGGGAATCAGCTAGTCGTAAATAAAGACACTTTTCTCCACATTTGCCCTAATAACTGACACTGTAAGGATGTCTGAAACATTGGCTGGCTTACCTTATTATAGTAATAGTTATAATGTTAATATTTCAGGTTGGATGCTGCGTGGCACCCCCATCCCTGGTGGTGATCAGCCAGCACATGGCATGGGGCTCGCTGTACGGCCTGCTGCACTCGAGCGGGGGCACACGGGGGGTGGTGCTAGACGCGGGGCAGGCGGTGCGGCTGGCCAGTGACGTGGCACGCGGCATGGCCTTCCTGCACTCACTGCAGAGAGACAAGACAGTGCCTGCCTACCACCTCAGCAGCAAACACATCATGGTAGGAACACGCTACACTTACCCCGTCCCTGGTGATCACCCAGCCCTAGGCGTGGGAATGGCTTAGGGGCAGGTGTACTGAATTGATCAGTAAGCTAAGCCCCTTTTAGAGTGTCGGCGGCTGAAGTGGCTCAGTGGTAGAAGTCTTCAATGGAATAGGAAAGTAGTCGATATGGGTATTGAACTACGCGTATTAACCTACCCAATCCGAAGGGCTCAGTGAAAAAAATTGAGCAACAAGCTCCTAGGCCCCTTTTTGCGAGATAAGGCTTCGCTGGTTTCCCAAATAAGTCAACCCAAAAAAAATCAAATAATGGCTTTGCCATTCGGCGACCTTAGTGGGAAGACATTACATTACGGATGGCCAGTGACATTACATTTTTATTTATTGGATTGGTAATTTTCAGATTGACGAGGACCTGACAGCACGCATCAATATGGCGGATGCCAAGTTCTCGTTCCAGGAGAAGGCGCGCGTGTACGAGCCGGCCTGGATGGCCCCCGAGGCTCTGCAGAAGCCGGCCGCCAAGAGGAACTGGGAAGCGGCCGACATGTGGAGCTTTGCCATTCTGCTATGGGAGCTTGCTACCAGAGAGGTCAGTCCATACCATAATACATACACCATCTAAATCAATCTTCATCTTTTGCTGTACTAAACTTTTCGCCAAACGTTAAGTCAATAGTAATATGTAGACTTAATTCTGTTTTTACACAGATACGTTCCACAGAATATCAAGCTAAAAAAATAGAATAATTTTACCTACCAATAAAATTTATATTTTGTTTCCATCGATGCCTGGAATCCATTATGAGAGAGAGCTGGCTCTTTCGCCCTTATAGTTTCAGTTTCGCGCGTGTTTATTCCCTATATTTGCCCTTTTTTTATTCGACTTGCCACATTTTCTCTCTGCTGGCAACACTAGTGACGCGCATCTCAGATCACGTGATGTTATTGTTTGTCATATGACTCGTAATGCACCAGGTAGGGATTACCTGGATTCCAGGCATCGATGGAAACAAAATATAAATTTTATTGGTAGGTAAAATTATTCTATTTTGTGTTCCGTATCGATGCCTGGAATCCATTATGAGATGTGTTTGCTCTCACCTGGTGATCTGAAAACTTAGCGTTATATGTGATGCTATTTACACTGGAGTAAAGAATGGAGCCATTGAGTGCTGGAGGTGCTCGCTTCTGGAGTGCGCTATCTCCTTCTGGTAGAACTTCTGGAAGGTGTGCTCGGACTTCCAATTCCCTCTAGCAAGAATCTCCTCTATGGGGTAGTCTTCCAACCAGTTTAAGGAGGCTACAGCCGAGCGTACACTTCCCGGGGTTGCGTGGACTCCAGCTTCTCTGAGGACTGATTTGATCCATCCCCCTATTATCGTTTGCGTTGCCGGTTTTGTTTCTGCTGATGTGGTCACAAATAGGTTCTTTAGTAGTGGACCTCTTCTGGCTGTAGAGAGGGCAACGACTTTTCTCAACCATTTAAGGAGGTTGATGTTATCTTTTTGTGAGCCTGTCAGTTTCCAACCTGATTGTTTATGGTTGGCTGTGTCGGTTTTTGCCCCAAAAATTGGCCACAGGGTAATAGAGTTCCTCTTGTCGATGAAATGTTCTGGGGTGATTCTGAGCAGTGTCAAATCATGAACTCTCCTGCCTGACGCCAGGACGAGGAGTATTGCTGCCCTCCGTGACGCTTCAAACAGCGAGTCTTCTGCGGGGGAATTCTTGACCAGCCAGTCTATTACTTGTCTGGGATACCAGATAGGGGCTTTCTCCTTGGTCCTCCTTGCCATTGAGATTGCCTTGAGAACGTGTCTTACCAAGAAATCAGAGCTGATTTTTCTCGCATTCTGAGCTGGGCCGCAGAAGGTAACGATGGCTGACTTGTGGACCTGAATGGTCCCTGGGGCTAGGCCTCCTTGAACAAATAGGTGGGCTAGATACCTGGCAACCGTAGTTGGTGGGGGATTGTTGATGTCCACACCGTTTTGAGTGCCCCATTTACGCCACCTATCCCACGCAGGTTTGTAGGTCTTCGGTGTAGACTCTCTCCAGGATGAGTTGAGGAGTTGGCGTTCTTCCTGACTCCGTGTTGTCAGGGCTTGTTCCCACCCGCAATTCTCCAGACCTCTAGTTCCAGATCCTGAATCCTGGGAGGGGGTAGTCCTGTCGATGTGTCTATGAGGACTCCCTCTAGGTTGCGCAGGCGTATGGGAGGTTCGTCTGTTCGCTGTTTTAGGTCGCTTCTCCAGAAAGTCTTCTCCCATTTTGGGACGACTAGAAGGAACATGCCCTTTTCCTGATTTAGGTGGGTGAGCACTCTCGGAACGAGGTTTGGCGGAGGGAATACCCAAGCTAGATTGTAGTCCCAAGGTTGACTGAACGCGTTGGGAAAGCAGGCTAAGCAGTCGCTTGAGTCTCTGGAGACGTATGTTGGTACCACGTGAGCAGTGGCTGAAGCGAACAGGTCTATTTGAGGGCGACCCCATTTTTTGAATATCTCCTTCGTTGCCGGACTTAGTAGATGCCACTCTGGAAGCGGTGCGCCCCGAGAGAGACGGTCCGCAATTCCGTTGTATCTTCCTGGAATGTATTGAGCTGTCAGAGATATCTCCGTCTAGTCTACGAAATCCAGTAGCTCCCGCGTTGTTTCCAGAAGGGCTAACGATTTTGTACCCCCTTCCTTGTTGACATAAGCCACTACTGTCTTGTTGTCTGTCTGCAATAAGACATTCGTCTTGTTAAGATAAGACATTGGGCTTGTCCTTCCAATGGCTGCTAGCCACCACTGTATGTCCTGCCGTGCTGCGTTGGGCAGAGCAACGGGCCGCGATGGTTTCAGGTGCTGTATGCGGCGGCTGAACCTCTGCAGTCTGCGGCAATGCAAGCGACCACGAGGGATCACGAAATTTGCAAAGTTGAGTCTTCCCAGTAGACCGAGAGCCTGCCTGGGAGAGCAACTGCCGACTTCTAAGGGAACCTGCAAGGCTTGGCGTAGACCAGCGCACTTGCGGTCGGAGAGAGACTTTTGATCTGCTCTCGTGTCCCATGTTATACCCAGGAACTCCAACTTCTGCGTGGATGTCAGGACACACTTGTCACGAAATTTGCAAAGTTGAGTCTTCCCAGTAGACCGAGAGCCTGCCTGGGAGAGCAACTGCCGACTTCCAAGGGAACCTGCAAGGCTTGGCGTAGACCAGCGCACTTGCGGTCGGAGAGAGACTTTTGATCTGCTCTCGTGTCCCATGTTATACCCAGAAACTCCAACTTCTGCGTGGGTGTCAGGACACACTTGTCCCGGTTTATGCACCAGCCTAGCTGTTGAAGTGTGTGCACTATAGCAACGGCTTGGGAGGTGAGAAGTTTTCTGGACTGGTTTGCTACTAAGAAGTCGTCTAGGTAGACTACAATCCTGAGTCCCTTTTTCCTTAGTAGTTCTGCTACCCAGTTTGAGAGCAGCGAGAAGATCCTTGGCGCTGATGACAGGCCGAAGGGCAGACACGTCATCTGAAGGAGCTCTCCGTTGTACACGAGGCGCAGGAACTTCCGGTGTGATCTTGCGATTGGCACGTGGAAGTAAGCCTGGGAGAGGTCGACTTTTATCAGCCATTCGTCGGGTTGGAGGAATTCCGGGACCCGAAAATGACTGAAGAGTCTGAAGGGCTTTGAGTCTATGAAGACGTTCAAGGCCTTCAGGTTGAAGATGGGCCTGAGGGTGTGGTCTGATTTGGAGGTAAGGAACATACCTGACAGGAAGCTTGGGGAGTCGTCTGCTGCCTCCAGGATTTTTGACGCTTTCATCGTTTCGATGTGTGCGGTCATGCCTGGAGACAACCTTGTCCTGAAATTCTGCTTCAGCTCGGCCGATGGGAGCGCCCGAGGAGGTTTTGATATGAAGTGTATCCTTGCTCCTTTTAGAATGTTCAGGATTAGCGGTGATGCTCCCAGCTCCCTCCACACCTCCTGATATGCCTTTAGGCGTCCTCCCCAGAATGGCTCCGGCCTCCAGTCACCTCCATCGCCTTCTACCCCGATCGCTGGCCGCCTTGCGAGAGGGCTCTGGCTTTTTTGGCGGGCTGCCTGTACGTCCTGTCTTTCTCTGGCCTAGGGGCAGGTCGAAAGGGCTTCCTAGGTCTGGAGTGTGGAGCCTCTATCACCGGTCTTGCTGCTTGTGAGGTAGAGGATTGAGGTTGACGGGGGATATACGACGAGGATGCACTACCGAATATCTTGTCTCGTCCCCCGTTTGCCTCGATATAACTTGCTAGTTCCTCTTTATTAAAGAGGTGACTGGCGCTCGGAGGAATCCTGGCAAGGCCTTCCTTGATGTACGGGTCCCTTACTCCCTCTAGCAGGGCCTTTCGCCTACTTTGTAGGCATTCCGTTCGCCTTCCGCATAAAATCTGTAGGACGTCGTCCGTGGTCTTACTATACTTGGCAAACATCCCCTGAATCTTGTCAAACAGAGTCGCAGGGGTCAAGCAGGTGCCTGGTTCGGATGCCCAGTTCACCAGTGCCTGCATGTTTCCTCTGACCGACTCTGTTTGGGATAGCACTGCATTGGAGAGGGCTCCCAGGGAACGGTCCAGGGCTGGCGCGAAGGAGTTGTTCTTATCAAACCTCCTAGTTCTTCATTTACCTCCAGCTCTACGAAGACGGGCGTGGCGGTGTATACTTTCTGTGTTTCGGCATAGCGAACAAGCGACCATTCCTCCGAGCCAAAACGCTGAAGAGCCGAGATAACTGCGACTCTTCTTGCGTCCGTCTTCAGAATCGGCGATTCCTTCACCAATGTGCTTGGATTGCAGAACTCCAAAACGTTTTTCTGAGCGGCTAGGCTGGCGGGCATCTCTAAAAACCCCGATTCTACCTCTTGCCGCATCTCTCCCGCGGAGTCTTCTTTGTCCGAGACCGTTTTCTCCGCGAACTCTACCCGATTCCCAGATAAAACGTCCGTCATGGCCGACATCTGTTGCATCAGGATGTCTACCCGAGGATCCCGATAGTAATGCATTTCTTCCGAAGTGTCGGATCCAGAGCTTTCGCGCGGCATTCGGCGTTTCCGAGAAACTCGTGCTTGATCATTGTTTCCGACTGGCGAAGCGTCTTAGTTGTCGATATCACTCATTTTGTTGCACAGTTTAAACACGTAAACAACCGAAAAAACACACCAAACAATTAGTCAATTTCTCAGAAAACTATCTATCACGGTATATTTAATGTTTAAACTGAAAGAGCAGGGAATAAACTTCGATTTTCGACTCAAAATTGGTTTTTTAAGTACAGCGAAACACGAAAACTGCTTTCGGCGCGAAAAAACAGCGTCATATGACAAACAATAACATCACGTGATCTGAGATGCGCGTCACTAGTGTTGCCAGCAGAGAGAAAATGTGGCAAGTCGAATAAAAAAAGGGCAAATATAGGGAATAAACACGCGCGAAACTGAAACTATAAGGGCGAAAGAGCCAGCTCTCTCTCATAATGGATTCCAGGCATCGATACGGAACACAAAATAGAGTATAATTTGTACTGGAAAATGAGATAATTAATGATCACGGAAGTTCGACCTGTGTAAATGCTCATGCGACTGTTTACATCTGTAAATTTATTTGCGGTAAGATGGCTTCCTGTCAACAACGACCTGCTACTGTCAAATTTACACGATTTTGTCAATAAAGACGAAAAGGCCCCAATAAAGTGTTGAAATAGATTTTGGCTTTAATTAAACTATTCTCCACATGCTTTTATGCCGTCAAAGGTGGTAAAAGGCGGCAATTAATTTAGTTTTTTCCGAATGACATCTGCTGACAGCCACCGACTTCGAATTCGAAATTTCAAATACGTAAATGTTAAAACCAAAAACATTAAGATTGGAAAGGATTGGACCGATAATTGAATAGAAAGATACTAGTTTTGTAGGAAAAAATCCTATGAAAACAATTGTCTATTAATTTTTGACATTTCGCAACGGTGTGCGGGCGCATTTCGGAACTATTTCTTGCGATAAATTTCTTAGCTTATCAAACTGATTTTATAAGCTGTAAGAAGGCTGGAAATTCGCACGGGCGCGATTAGACCTGTCAAAAAACTTCCGAAAGAATAAGTACTGTAACTTGCTATAAATTACGTTAAGTGACTTTTGGTGACATTGGTAATTTGGCCATAAATCGTTTACAAGAGCGATTTACAGGAAAAAACTTACGAGTCTGAACCCAGTCTTATGAATATTGTAAATGACAAAGATTAATAGCTCTCATTTCTAAATAGCCGGGCAAGACAACATAACTGCCATTTATCCCCAAAGCAGATATAACGATTTTCGTAATGAAAGATAGATGGTATTTAATAAAATAAACATCACTGTAAAGTTTGTTACAAGTAGGGAATGCAATCCCGCAAGACCATGTCAATCCAGGTATTTGCGGGACTGAACAATCTTAGTCCCGCTGGATTCAGATATTTGGGGGATCCAGCAGGGTGGACTTAGATATCTAATCAATCGTATAATAAAGACCTAATACCTCGATCTACCAACCTCAACTCAAAGTAATTTATTTCCTTCTTTATCAAAACCTCAAGGTTGCTCATATTGCCAGATCTAGGTTTTTGGGCTGTTGATCTATACAATATACTAATCAAAGTAAGTTCGAGTTCGTCTTGAAGTAACGTTGGTGCTGCTGCTGCTGCTGATTAGCGAGAGGAGTGTCGTCATCATCATCGTAAGGATCATCAGTGTCAGCAGGAGCAGTGGCTACTGTGTTGTTACCTGGGTCCGTGTACTCTAGCCTTTCGACTATAGTTTTGATTGCCTCGCGTATTACACTTTTTGAAGGTACATGAATAAATTGACTTCTGTCTTCTTCGTACTTATATGGATCATGCAAGTATAACCGCTGTCAAGTTAGTTCGCCACTCCGAAATCCGTTTCCTCAACGAATCAACGAATTTTTGGGCTAATGGTTTATTAATATTTTTCAGTTTGCTAATAACAAATTTTAAAGTGGTTTCCGCAGTAATCAAGTTTGACTCTCACCTACATAAAATTTCGTCTGCTAATTTCACCGGCTGTAATATTCCTTCCAGATCGTTCAGCACACCATATTCCTCTTCAGCGAAACACGTATGAACTACGCTTCTCTGTAATCCCGCCAGTCCAGCGGGATCCCGCAAAATTTTCGACCGAGATTAGTCCCGCAAAACGTCTGCGGGATCTCGGTATTTCGGGATCCCGGTATACCAGGATTGCATTCCCTAGTTACAAGTATCTTAAAAAAATGAGAAGAAAAAATAGTCTTCTGTTAAATTTAATTTTGGTTGGTTCCATTGCTTTTTATTCCATATCCCGTGATGAAAATAAGTAGTTCTGTTGATCTTCAAATTCTAGATAGAATAAACTGCAAATTTCACATTGCCAGATCTCAATGTTTGAGAGCTTTTACCGCTTTAGTTGCTCTGCATTATTTTAAAAATTATGAAATAGGTAATATTGAACTAAAAATCTGTTGATATTATACACACATGTTTATTTGAGGGTTACACTTATTTAATTGGTATGGCAACATTGTATAATTGATAGGAATCCATTGTCCCAAGCATTACGGCTAACTTACTTATAAATAGGCATTGGCCACAAAAACATACTTTAAATTACTATCATAAATTGTCACTGTTGGTGTCACAGATGTTCTTTTACATTTGCCTATCATTCAACAGAACAGAGAAAGCTCTTGATATGATACAGTACAATATTAGTAATAGTAGACTACGATAATTTGGAATGTGTAGTAACGTATATAATTATGTAAAAGCCATTTCATAATGAAACCTAAATTAGACAGCTAAAAAGTATGAGCAGGAACAGCCTAACCACAATTTAATCTAGTATTTAATATCTGATTTGACAACCACAAAACATTCAATTTAATTCTACTATCAAACATCACTACTTTTACAATAAATAATGGTAAAAAATACGCCGTACTGTTTGTTATCTAACTTCTAAAAATATTGGAATTTCATAAAACTGATTACATTTACATATTATGTATAAGCTATAAAAATTCTAATGGGTTGTATTATCACTCCACGGTCTTACATACATGTACTATTATTTGTAGCCTTACGATCTATAAAAGAATATATTAGATTTATCACAAATTTACCAATACATCAAGTAAACCCATAAGAAAATAGATTTGTAAAAAATTTCACTATTACATACTTTTAGTTGGAAGTTACGGCAGATGTGGCTTATTCATTTTTGTCGTTGAATTGTTGGCAATTTTCAATATTCTCTTCATTCGTCTTCAGCTTTCCCTCGGCTATTGATATCTGATTTCTCATCTGCAGCACGGAGATCTCGTGCTCCAGAGCCGCTATTTTCTGGGAGTCTTCGGCAAATCGGATATTTGACAACATTTGCTCGTAATCATTTTTGCTGGACAAATCTATATACTTTTGCTCCTTTTCCTTTTGCTTATTGAGCAGGTCTCTTATTTTACGCTGGGAGGCCTCCAGTTCATCTTTCAATACTTTCTTTTCATCATCCTGTCTTCGTAGCTGATTAGTCGAGACCTGCACCTGCGACTCTAATTCCATGACTTTGAGCTGAAGGTCCTTCAATTCAGTTCTGGTTTCCGTTTCGCGAATGCGCGAGGTCATCAGTTCCTCTTCGAGACGTTGCGTGTCCACGGTTCTGTTTTCCCAGGCGCGCATGATCTTTTTAGGAGTACTCAATACACCCATATTAGCGTGGGACCGATTCTCCTGCCGGTGTTCCTGCAAGTGTTTCATCCACATTTCAGAAAGTTCGGCAACTCTCTGCTTGAGTTCCTTTAAGGAAAGGTTGGCTTCGGCTTCTCTGAGTTTTACGGCAATTAACTCTTCTTGCAAGTGTGCCACTGAATTGTCTACAACTGATTCGTGAAGTGTTTTTTTATCTTGTTCCAGTTCATTAATGCGATTTTTGAGTTCTCTAATTGTGGCTTCATTCTCGGCTTCGCAAAGTCTCACCTTGACTAGTTCCTCTTGAAGACAGACTACCATATTGTCGTCGCCGGTTTGATGGCTTGTTGAGGCTTCGTGCAAATCTGCCTCTGGCGGGTGTTGCACCTTTAGAGCGGTTAGTTTCTTTTCCGCCTTGGCAAGCTGTCTCTGCAGATGTATCTGTGATTCCCCCCGGATCTGTGCCTCCATCACGGCCACCTCGGCTAGTCGGGCCGACAGTTCTGCTCCTTCCTTCTCCAGCGTCTCCACCTGTGTCATCAATGTGGCATTCTCCTCGCGCAAGCGGCTCAACTCTGACGTCATTTTAAAAATCTGTAAACAAGCAAAGTCACAATGTCATTTTATTTTATTTCAGGTTCCGTTTGCGGATCTGTCTCCCATGGAGTGTGGAATGAAGATAGCCCTAGAAGGATTGAGGATCACCATTGGGCCTGGGATCGCCCCGCATATCTCCAAGCTCATTAAGATATGCATGAACGAGGATTCCGGCAAGAGACCCACCTTTGACATGATAATTCCTATATTGGAAAAGATGAAGCGCTAACTTTCCAATCGCTTGTGTTCGTACAAAGTTTATTGAAACATTAACAAACCGTGACAAATAAGTGCCTTATTTATTAACGTAACACTATAAAATAACTTAATATTTCCGCAACTAATGCATCATTAAAAATGATTTGTGCTTGATATTTTTTTAATGATTTTCGTGTTATTTCCATAAACATAATATTCTTTATATAAAAAATTATGAGAGGCACTTGTATATGTATCAACCGAAGTAGAATCTCGTAGCAGTGAGTCGTATATTTTTGTTTTATTAATTAAATTTAAAAAGGTGCCATATCCCTGCAATATGTAGTGTGAATGTTTAGATGCTTGATGGATGGTAATAAATAATTTATTTATATTTACATATACAGATTTTAACGGTATTCTCGAATGTTCTAAACATAATAATTACTTCTAACATAAGTTAAGAATAACCCAGTTAATTCATAATAAGTTTATAAACAATATATTTTTATAACTAATTTTCTACCTCCAAAATCATGTTTTTTTTTACACCCACTTTTCCCGAAGTGATTTAGAAAATGATGCAATATTGCGTGCTGTTAAAAAGCCTAAAAAAAGTGCCTTTGTATTTCGCTGTCGTGTAGAATAGAGTAATAGTTGTACATGTGTCTTTTAAGTGCCTAAAAATATTTACATTTTGTTTTGTTATATTTTTTTTAACAAATTGTATTGATGTTTTTACATTGTGTATATTATGACAATATAAGTAGGTACTAATAATATTTTAGTTGTATGTTTCTAATTTGTCAATTTATTTTTATTAAATTACATGTATACTAAATAGTTTTTTTATTTATCTGGAAGAACATATGAATATAATAAATATGAATACTTCTTGATTACTATTTTATTAAATCTAAATAATAAGTAAGACAAAATCACTATTACAAATTTTTTTAACTACACACTCGTAGCAGAAATTAGTTTTCAACAAAATACACTACAAGTTCATGAGACGTACAGGAAAACCACAAGCCAATAAAAACATATTGCGTATTTCAATCCACAATGATGTACACCAGTGATGAGAAACCTGCGACCCGTAAACAATTTGAAAATGGATAAATTGGCCCCCGGCTAAAAAGGCTGATCATCGCTGATGTACACGGTGTCTGGAAACTCATAATACAAGGGAGAAACTGGTGAATCTACATCACATTTGGAGTCGATTTTGTAAAGTAACTTTTTTTGAATTGAGTTTTCGTTTTCAAGTAAATCGATTCCATAGTTGAAATTTATGAAAAAAAGTAAAAAAAAAAAAAACATCGAAATGCTCAGGTAGAAAAAAAAAAATTGTTTTAGATTTTCAGTGTGATGCAGATTCACCATTTTCCTACTTGTTCTGCAAGTTTCCAGATACTGAAACATGTAAGCATAAAAAAGTCACAGGGTGGATTATCTTGCGTTATCTTTTGAATATTTATTTTGTGATTCACTATTTAAAAAATTTCAAATTAATAACATTTTTAATGGAAATCGAGTCAGCTTCCTATTTTAATTATCACTGCAAAAATATGTGTTATTGAGCACTACTTCAAGTATTTATGTAAAAGATTTTTGGGGCTGAAGAAATTTAATTTGGGTAAAATTTTATTTACGACTACCACTTATTTAAAATAACTGTTCGATTAAACTTAATTACAATAAGAAACTACTATTTCATTGTGTTAATTTCAAGAAACATGCTTTGGGTAAAAGCATAAGTTAGTATGGTAGTCATAAGTAACATTTTAGGTAATTATCGGTTCGGACTGGCCACGCTTATTACGAATAATTTTTAGAAAAAAACTTTAGATTCGCCTAAATTACTATAAAAGGAAACTTTTTGGCTTTGGGGCGGCGGAAAATAATGCATTTTAATTTTCAATTGCATAAAACCAAAATTCACTTCGCGAACCGACGGAGCGAAAATTCGCGGCCGTACCTGTCACTGTTATGTTGGTATCCTTGATAAATTAACAAGAGCTACTTAATACGACTGTAGCCGACTTCATAGCTTTCGTCTTGTGAGATTGTACGCCAGAATCACAAACCATGTTACACAAACCTAGCGTAGCCGCTAAACTACTTGAAAACTGGGATGTTTTTCTTGCCTTGACGCGAGTAGGCGTTATAAAGGGGCACTTTCTTTTGTATCACAAACCATGTTACACAAACAAGCCCGCTAGACAAATTTCATAATTACGCGCCTTATCCCAGTGACAGGTACGGCCGCGGATTTTTGTCGGTTCGCGAAGAGAATTTTGGTTTTATGCAATTGAAAATTAAAATGCATTATTTTCCGCCGCCCCAAAGCCAAAAAGTTTCCTTTTATAGTAATTAAGGCGAATCTAAAATTTTTTTCTAAAAATTATTCGTAATAAGCGTGGCCAGTCCGAACCGATATTTACCTAAAATTTTAAGTTGTTGTGGACAGATGCTTGATATCGAGACACTATTTAGGTTGGCCGGGGATCAAAATAAGTATGGCATATTGGTTGCTAACATTCTAAGGAATTAAGAAACACATAAAAAATTGTTCAGACATACCTGTCAAAAAGGCTTAAGAGCTAATGACTTCACAATGTCTAATGATTTCCTTAAGTTTATATACGAGATCTTCTAACTGAGACTCGTTGCACACAAAGACCACATCTTGTTCAGGACATTCTGTTTTCAATGTAATAGTGTACTGAAGAGTATTGACATTCTCCAATTCGGACGTATTCACAGCAAAGTCTAGCCTCCATTCGACATCTACAATATGAGGCAAATGACTTCCGACATTTCCTAATTGCCTTTGCAAAGTATTCAGTTCAACTTTTTTATCCTCCAACATGATTTTTTGATAGTCTTAAAATTTTGTAAAATAGTGCTCTCGTCCATAAATGACACAAATTAAACACTAGTGAGAGTTTATCAATTTGTAGCGGGGTGGGCGGTTATATTTATATTATTAATCGTAAAACTACACGGTTTTTACCACTATTATACGAAATAATCGAACAGCTTATCGGATTTTGACACAAGGAATATTTGTTGTCTATTGATTAAAATCCATAGACATTTCTGGATAAACCGGTTGTCTTTAAAACGGTGGGACGTGAGGTTTAGTAAGTACCTACTTTATCGCTACTTCATTATTTTGCCTCTGACCAGAGAGAAAATCTTAAAGTGACATGTAAACAACTGGAATGGCAACACGTCTTAACTTCAAACGTCAAAAAGTCCCATATTTAACGAGGTGACGTTATTGAAAATTTGCCGCTAAAGTCTTCATGATAATAATCGATAGGAATTTTTAAAATATTATTCTTTACCACTTTTAAAATGAATGTTTAAATAAAGGCGTAGTTTCTTTTTTAATTTCTTGTTTACGTTTTTATATGTGAATTTACAAACATGGGAACTATGGGCCCCTTATCGGGGCAGGCTATAACTTTAGCGAACAGTATTATCGGCGTTGGAATATTAGCGATGCCTTTCTGCTTCAAACAAGTAAGCTACAAATTTATCACATTTTATTATTTTTTTACAGCTAAACACATATCTGTATTAACCGCAAGCAATATCCTCAAGGTCTAAACACTCCTGCACTTATGTTGAAGTCTTTTATTTACATACAACGAAAAAAAAAATAAAAAATTAAGTCAAAACATTGATGATTTTACAAAGTTTTTTTTTAAATACTTTAGAATGATATGGGTATCTCTTTGAAAGTTGGATAAAATTTCGAAATTACTGGACACGCAATACGAATATTTTTTTAGAAAAAACCTTTTGTTAACTATAAAAGACAACTAATTGCACTCGGGGGCGATGGAAAATACTGCATTCAAAATTTGCTTTCATTGTACCTATGAGATCGCTTTTCCATTGCCCCGAATGCAAAAAGTTGTCTTTTACAGAAATTAAGGTGAATCAAAAGGTTTTTTCTAAAAAAAAATTGTTTTAATTTAATTTAATCACATTATATATACAGTGAAACCCTCTTAAGAAGTTTTCCAAGGGACCGGAAAAAACAAACTTCTTAAGCAGGAAAACCTTATATGTGGGAAAAATTGGGCCAATTTTGGGCCGAGGGACTGAAAAAACCAAACTTCTTAAGCCACGAAACTTCTTAAGCGGGAACTTCTTAAGAGGGTTTCACTGTACACCTACGCACTACTCACATCACCTGGTAATTACTAATTAAAGAGACATGAAACAATTTTTTTAAAAATAATTTTTTAAACAATATTTTTTCTCATTAACCAATGTACTGTATGTTTCTATAATATAAATCATAAATAAATTAAGCGTGTCCAGTGATTTCGAAAGTTTACCGAAAGTTGATATTTCGTCCGAAAACAAGATAATATTAATACTTAGAATGAAATGGGTATCTATTTGAAAGTTGATATTTCATCCGAAAGCATGATAATATTAATACTTAGAATGATATGGGTACCTATTTGAAAGTTAATGTTTCATCCAAAAGCACAATAATATTACTGAAAGTTGATATTTCATCTGAAAATGTGATAATATTACTGAAAGTTGATATTTCATCCGTTATGATAAAACATACCAATGTTTATTATTGTACAATTCAGTAATATTAATGTTTTCCTTACCTATTATTTTCAGTGTGGAATCATTTTATCAATGGTAATTTTAATTAGCAGTGGAATGATGTCAAGGCTAGCATGCCATTTCCTGCTTAAATCGGCTATTGTATCGCGGAGAAGGAATTTTGAAGCATTGGGTAAGTGTATAACACGGTTGACAAAAGCTGTGTGCTACTATAATTTTATGACCTCCATAGCATAGTGGCTTACAGTGTCAACTATGATTCTGGAATTCAATAGTGCATGCATAATATTTCTTCAATAATTATTGCAAAATTACTTTGGAGCATCGTTTTAAATTAAATGAAAATAACCAACTTGGTACTTACTTCTATTATTTCTTATTACACTATGTTCTGTTTATATAAAGGAGAGTGTCTGTGGCGGTCGGGCGGCGTGGATTTGATTTTTATACAAATCTAGTTTTATTCTGAGATTGATGAAATTTTGCATACTGTACCTTCAAAACGAGAGGAGGGTCACTGTCTAAATCTTAGGTCACTGATTTAAAAAAACTTTTGTGTAAAGCCTGGGCAACACCGGGGACTCCAGCTAGTTTTTAATAAAAAAAAAATTATCAACATGTTTCAAAACCAAAGGTTTCTTTACCGGAATGATTTACCGACCTCTGTGTTGCCTCCCTCCTAGAACATGGGTCTCTTCAAGACTCGGGTTCACTCCTTCCTTTCCACAAAAACCCTCCGCACAGCATCCCCAAAGATGACATGGGCCCTGAGGGAAATTATTTTTCTCAGGGCCTCCTGTATGGAGTTAATGTAAAAAAGAGTGGCAGTATATTATAATATGATAAAAAGTGAATAACATGACCAAAGTAAGTTTTAATAACAGAGTATATATATGAGATACTGTGTGAACGTGAATGAAGCAAGAAGTGTGTGCTAAGACTGGGATGTATGTGATGGTCCATCTTCTCTGCCTACGCCTGCGAAAACGGCATGATAGTTAGAAAGTTAGTTAATGAATCAGATACCTACATGATGATAATAAGATAGTTGGATTGTGAATGTTGCCAATGGATCTGGAATATGAGATTACTCAATGTTTTAATATTATATTTTGTTTTTTCAGCTTATCAAGTGTTTGGCTCAGCGGGCAAGTTTGCTGTGGAAATAGGGATAATAGGATTCTTGATGGGAACCTGTGTGGCTTACTTTGTTGTTGTGGGAGACTTGGGTCCACAGATAATAGCCAAGATGCTGAATCTTAATCAAAGCAGTGCGCTTAGGTAAATAACTAAATCTACTAAATAACTAACTGCAAGTCATTGTTTTTAGTCTTGGCACATTGTAATGTAATGTATTGTGCGTTGATACACTTTACTGTACGCTTGAAAGCTTCCTTTACGAGAAAGATTAAAGTAATGCTAGTTTATATTCAATGCATATGTTCTAATTGTACACGGAGAGCAGTAATTGTTTTCTGTCATGCTTTAAATTTTTTTAAGCTCTAAAGGATATTACTTTTTAAAAATTACATTATTTAGTGAAAGTATCATCTGCGACTGTACAGTGCCATGGCTGGGAAATACTCTCAGTATCGCCCTTTTGAAAGGCCACCACTCAGAATCGAAATGTTCCCTGTAATGGCTAAAGCCGTATTTGGTGACCAGATCTGAATGACAGGTACTTCTAAATCTTGCTCTTGCTCATCTCCCCTTCCCTTATCCACTCCTTTTAGCTTCACATCATACCCAATAATTGGTGTATGATGTCAAAAGTCTCACTGAATTTGGACAGTCGGGAGCAGTTGGGACTCCTATCCTAACTGTTGTCTATTGGGACAGGAGTGTATTATTGTTTTTTTTTTAAATTATTTAAGTTTTTAAAATGTAAACATGATTATTTTAGTCAATCAATCACCGCTCGAAATCTTATGACATGATAAAAATACACACTCTCACTTTTAAGTAGTTTCGATTTATTGACTGAACAGATTCTATTTTATTTGTTCAATAATTTTTAAACCTAACACAATATTATTTATCTACATAGATACATGAACACAAACATAGATAAAGTTTTTAAAGTCACTTACCGATGTAAGTTTAGTTTTTATAGTGTAAACTAGAGATGCCACGAATATTCGGTTACTATTCTGTATTTGGCCTGTTGATAGCAATTTGTCGATTGTGCTTTCCATAATAAATTATACTTGCTTCCGAAAAAACCGCGCACTACACTGCTACCGGGAGATAATAAATAAATCTGAGCAAATTTTGCTTCTATATTGTTTTGCGTTTGCTGACCATCACTTGTAAGGGTCTGCTGTCCGATCTAGGAGAACAGTTTTCTTGTATTTTTTAAGATATACCTACACACTACAAGTTTCAATGTATTTTTTAAGATATAAGTAACACAATTTGATGTAACAATCAACAAATAATGCGTGTTGTGGCACGATCTATTCGCAAATGAAACAAATACGCCCATGGTTACCGCACGCACTTCAATAATGCAGGTCGGAATCTGTCACACGCAAAATGTACTAAGTGTCACCGAATATTCGGCTGCCGAATATTGGTCGCTTCGACCGAGAGCCTAGCCGAATATTCTGTATTCGGTATTCGGCAAAATCACTATTCGTGGTATCTCTAGTATAAACTCTACCACTTTACACAAAACCAAAACACATATTTAATTAGATAAAGGTTAAATTGTTTTTTCACTTTTTTTTTGGTAAATAAATACAAAAATTTTTATTAAAAAATTTCCATATCTTGAAAAATATTTTTCAAATGCTAAATGTTGCTTTTCATAGAATTATTACAAATTTTGCGGGAGCATCTAGGATAAACTTTTAAATACAAATACAAATCTCTCTCTTTCTATCCCTGTTTAAATTAGATATGCCAGGAATATTCGGCTACTATTCGGTATTCGGCCTATTCGACTACTTTTTTTACTATATGATATTCGGCTGAATACCGAATACCAAATGATGAAAAAAATGCATATAAATTTAATATTTAACATTTATTGTCTTCACTACAAATTTCATAATATCCCAAATAGGTGATTTTTTATTAAATGGTGCCTTTTCGCAAACAAGCAGACGTGTTATACACTATAGTAACACAATTTGATAAGTAATAACAATCTACAAATAATGCGTATTGCGACACGACCTTCTCGCAAATGAAAAAAATGGTTTAAAGTGGTTTTATAATGGTTAAATTGGTTACCACATGCACTTCAATGATGGAACAGGTTGCAGGTTGATGATGCAGGTTGGAACCTGTCTCCCGTGAAATGTACTAAGTGTTGCCGAATATTCGGTATTTGGCCAAGAGCCTAGCCAAATATTCGGTATTCGGCAAAATCACTATTCGTGGCATCTCTAGTTTAAATCATATATCTCACCGTAATACATAGTGAGATAGCACTACTTTTACAACTCCATTTCAAGCTGGGAGAAATATCTTCCAAAATTGCTCTAGGGCAGGGATGGCAAACCTTTATGTATCAACATGCCATTTTTCTAAAGAAATGTTTAAAGAGGTCATAGACGTGCCATCAAATAATTTAGACTTTGTGATTATTGGGAAAATAATAATAATAAATACTTACCATCACTTAAAAACTCTTTATTTACTAGTACTAAATAGGAACATTTAGCATTATACGCGTAATTTAAATTTAAATTTAAGGTAGATTAGTGTGACTTCTGTTGTTGAAGGTTAGATTTGTTGCAAATAACATATGTTAGGGTTGTAAGATGTTACTTTTAGCAGAATGCATGCTGAACTGGAGTCATCTGTCACAACGGTAAATAACTGACTTTTATGTTATTCATCTCTGAAAATAATGACTCGCAGGCATAGGTTGATGAAAATATTGTTACAATAGCATGTGCCAGCTTCTTCAAACAATTTAATGTGTCTGGTAACGCATTCCATGTTTCCAAAATTTTGTTATTAGCATTTTCACTTATATACTTGTCAATCTTTCTGTATCAATTAATTCTAACTTTCTCCTTTTTTTTAATCCATTTTGAACTAAACTGGAAATCAATCAGCTGCATTTCAAATTCATCAATTTCCAACAATCGAATGGGGACAAATTCAGTTTATCAAACATGAGTATTTCCGATAATTCTTTGAACTGAAAAAATCTCCCAGAAAATTCCTTAATTTAAGAATCTATCACAGAAATAAATTCTTCAGTAACTTGGCCTTCGTCTGGTTTTTCATATATGATTGAAAATAAATGGTTGATATATTTTTTTAAATTTGGGAAATATCTACTTGTTGTTTCTTGTGATAATATCGTTCCTGATAACTTGCAGTTTAGCCTCAAAAGCGCGAATGAGATCTATCATGATGATAATTTTATTTTTGCCTTGAAGCTTCATGTTTAACTTATTTAAATGTTGGCATATGTCTGTAAAAACATCAATTTTGAAAGCCACATAACATCCAACAACTGTGGGTATTCTTCAACTTTTCCCTCATTTTGCAGAAAGAGTCTGATTTCTTCCAAGCAATCAACAAATCTTTGAAGTACGTTCCCGCGACTCAACCAGCTAACATTGTTGTACATCAGTTAGCTATTGTGCACCGAGTTGACTTCATCTAACAAAGCATAAAAATTTCGCTTGTTTAAAGCCTGCGACGAGATGAGGTTGACTATTTTTGTGACTACCACCATTACATAATCAAGAGATGTTAAACCACTCTTAGCACACAAGGCTTCTTGGTGAATGATGCAGTGGAATCCAAGAATCGCATGCCCTATGTCTGTTTGAAATAAACTTATGAAACCATTTTTTTTACCCACCATTCTTGGAGCACCATCAGTTGTTACGGATGTCACTATTATGTTATGCATAAAGAAACTATGCGTCATTCATTAGTAATAGAAACTCGCGATGTAGATTGTAGGTACGAAAACAAACAAGTGAGCGCCGCGCTTCCCTCCGCCACCCCGCGCACCGCACCGTACCCCGCGTATTGCAACCTGCGCACCACACCCTAACATTCTGTAGCGTAGGGATCACTCGGGTTCGCTCATTCATCTACTATACACTTCACACTTTTTTTCATAGTGCATAATACATTTTGAAATCACTGATCAGTGACGTGCCCAAAATATTGTGTCGTGTGCCATTGGTTCACCATCCCTGCTCTAGGGATTAATTAATATAGGACCACGCCACCTCAATTGCGACTTTTCTGTGAAGGGTAGCAGTGGTTCAATGTTTAGCTCATCTCGGATCGTAGAGCAGTTATTATTATTATGGATAATTTATTATTCTTCTCACTTGATTTATTATCTGTACTAATAATTGTATTATTTGAACAGAACCGGTGTGATGGTATTGGTGTCCCTGGTGTGTGTCTTACCTCTGGGCCTGTTGAGGAATGTGGACAGCCTCAGTAATGTGTGCGCCGCCACTATTGGATTCTACTTTTGCCTTGTTTTAAAAGTACGACTCACTATTACATCAATTGCAATATATGATCCTCCCTTCCTGATATGTGCATTGTTTATCATAGAGTTACAAATCAGCAGTATGCTTATAACTTAAGTAAATATTCTTTTCTTCAATGATGCAGGACCTAGCTAGCAGAGGAATTGAGCCCACTACGCCTGGATTGGGAATCCGATGCATTTGTTCACACAGTTACTTACCAGTCATTTGGTTGCTGACTTCTACTATTATACTCTTTACTATGATTTATTAAATGTATCAACAAAGTGATCAATTCATTCGACGAAAGAAAGTAAAGCAGTTGTTAGTGATATGCATCTGGGAATATCACCCAACCTAATATAAATTCCCCAATGTCGGGATTTAATTTTTTATTTATTACGAAACCCCCCCTCATGTGAATGCTATAGCTACGCCCTTGGTGGCACAAATAAGTATCAGAGCCTTTTTTACTGTGGAGTACTGTACCATGTATTTAATTATGAATTTCCAGGTAATTGTAGAAGCTGGAGGGCCTCTATTTTCCGGAGAATGGATAGACAAAGTGGAATATTGGGAGCCTGCCGGAGTACTGCAATGTTTACCCATTTTTTCAATGGCCCTGTTCTGCCAAACGTAAGTCTAACAAAAAATAACCACTGAAAAAGACAGAGATGATCAGCATAGCTTCCATAACACTCTGGCCATATACCCTTTCATATTATGGCCATATATCAATTTTTTAACATTTTTTCCACACAGGAGGAAAATAGTTCCACCCAGGGAATATGTCATCTTTGGGGATACTGTGTGGGGGTCTTTTTAGGAAAGGAAGGAGAGGAAGTTCTGGGAAGAAAAAAGTATAAGGGGTGGGTGTCAGGAATTTGGGGATCAGTGTGTCCAGGAGTGACGAACGTATCAATCCCACCCGTTTCAGTTCAAGGCGATGTTCCGAGAGAGTCTTGCTAGAGAGGTCAAAAGGTCACCCTCAACCAGTCTTCCCGATCCGGCCTGCCACGCAGTTGGTGGTTATATCTCCTACATTTCACCTGTGTTCGTTCTCCTGGGTTCACATTGGGTTTTCGGCTATGTCTCCTAAAATAAAAATGAAAAAGTGTACAATTAAAATTTTTTGTTTGCAGACAGCTGTTTGAAATTTACGACACCTTACCGAATGCCACTCTGGAAAAGATGAATTACGTAACAAAAAATGCAGTAAATATATGCTCGGTCATGTACGTTCTTGTTGGATTATTCGGTTATATCGCTTTCTGCAATCAACCCATTTCAGGTAAACAATGCGTCAAATAAAAACATCTGCAATATTAATAGTGATTATGTTTGTTGCCACGTTTTATCACTTTAAGCAATAAACAGCAAGCAATTAATTTATCTACCAATGTAAATTATCTATTGGAAATTGAATATGAAATTATCTGTGGAAATTAAATATGCATGAAATTTAACTCAACAGCAACTCCGGCTCAATGAACTCAAGAACTTTTGCTTTGAATTTTAAGAAAGATCGATATCGGTGTTTGTTTTTGCTATAAAACTGTTTTAATTTTTAGTACATTTTGTAAATATGCACTATAATCCGCCGCAAGTGTGCCAAACGTGGCAAGTGTCCATGCCCGGTTTTTGGGGTGACAGATTAGTGAGAGAGTACTGGATTGAGTTTTTGAAAATGTAATTTATTTTTAAATCTATGTTTATTGTTTTTGTGGATTCATATTTCAGGAAATATTTTGCTGAGCTTCAGTCCAACTCTTGCGAGTGATGCTATAAAGATGGGCTTTGTGATGTCCCTCGCCTTTAGTTTTCCACTAATCATATTCCCCTGCAGAGCCAGCCTCTACTCATTGTTGTATAGAAAGGTAACACTGCTCAAATAAAACACTCAAGTTGATTCAAAGTGTTATTTACAGTCTTTGTATGTAGGCGTTATAGGTGTGATCTTGTAGATCTTAAATGATACGCGCGTGTACGAGATGAACATTTATTTGCACTATACAAGTTATAAGCTACGTGCTAGCTAACGGAGCTGTCTATAGGTAAGAAGAGCGCAGATACAATCATCATGGTTTATACTCAGTTCTGCCGTCTCGCTCTTGCATATTTGAAAAGGCAGGCATGCCACTAAAACCATTCTCACACAAAAGAAAAGGGACAAATTTAAAAAGCACTTTCATCCAACTGAATATTTAGCATGTCAACATCAAACAGTGTTCAGAAACTAGTAGGACATGATTTTATTTAATTAAATTAAGATAATATTATGCAGTTATCCACTAATGTAGTTATCCAAGAGACTATATAGATAGCATTTAGTTCGGGTTTGAACCTTGCAAAAGATAGTAGAAAGATAGTTTAAAAGATAGTTTACATAAAGATAGTAGCCAATAAAAATATGCATTACCAAAATGAAGATATTGTTGGTAGTTCTTAGTCGAAGTATGATACAGTTAAATATAATCAACATTAGCTCAGTTGGTAGAGTTGCGCCCCAGCAAGGCGAAGGTCCTGGGTTCGAGTCCCAGATATGACCGTATCTTTTCTGTTTTCAGATTTTCGATTGAGTTTGGCTAATTGTCTTCATTTAATTAAATACAAAAAAATGAGGTTTTACTCATTAAGTTAAAAAAAAAAAAAAAATAGTTATGATTTTACATCACATTCTAAGAAATTTAATATTCAAACTATTTGAATATTATTTTTACTATTTGGAAATTTAATAAACAAATATTTTTTAACACTTGGCATGGAAGATTTTTTTTTTGAAATGTGCAATTCCACGTGCTTTATTTATCTATGACAAACAATTATTATCTTTGTATACTTACATAGAAAATAATGTAATTATGTAATTTGTTCCTGGGCAATCCTGACTGTTTTTGTTAAAATATGGGGCTAGGGCGTGATTAACAAAGAAACCATTGATTATATGTTAAATATATAATGAAATAAATAAATTAAAAAAATGTGTAATTAATGTGCAATTTCAGCAAAAAAAAATTATAAAATCATTTTAATAAAGAGTTATGCCATTTTTTTCTAAATGTTAAACTGTTGTTTTTCAAATTCGGGATTAGAGCAAACCTAATATTTGATTCTACTGTAATTTGTTCCAAATTCGGTGTTGCTACAGTGTCAAAAACTACATTTTATTAAATTTCTAGATTTTCTTGACGGGCTGTATTATTTTTTGCAAAGTACATTACAATGTAAAAATTGGTGCAGTTATTACGAAAATTGAATTACAATAAAAAAATCATAAGTAATGACTGTTATTTTTCACATAGGGTCAAGCCTCCCATCATGAGCTGCTGAATAACCTGATCCCCGAGCTTAGGTTCAAGTGTCTGACGGTGGGCATCATCGCCTCATCGCTGCTGGTGGGGCTCATGCTGCCCAACATCGAGCTGGTGCTGGGCCTCGTGGGCTCCACCATCGGGGTCATGATCTGCGTCATCTTCCCCGCCACCTGCTTTATCTGCATGTCCACCAAGAACACCAACGAGAGATTGCTGGCTCAGGTAATTACTAATGCGCTTATGATTTACTTCTTTCATTTCATTAATGGCGGACTAAACACGGTAGACCATAATGCACGGCAATTAAAAAGACTAAGAAAAGGAAGCTTGGGCTTGTAGAGCAGAAAAATTAAGAAGGGAGTTTAAGGAGAATATATGACTTGTGAAGTTTGGAAGAAATACGCCCGAGGAAGACATGTCACGATCAAGTGAATCAAATACTTAATATGGGCCACGTCAAGAGTCAGTAATATAGAAGAGTCTCTATGAAACGATATATGAATATGAATAAGCAAAGAGACATAACCGAGACAGAGTTGTGGTATTCTATCTATTGTGGTGATCTATCCTCTGCCTATCCCTGCGGGAAACGGCTTGACGGTCAGTTAGTTAATCCAACCCAACCTAGTGTGAAGATTAAAGCAAACAGAATACATAATTTGATTTGTCTTTGTTTGTTTTCAGTTGGTCTTGGGCTTTGGAATAATCATCATGGTTTTGGGAACATACGCAAATTTGCAAGCAGCTGAAATCGACAGCATAAGTTTAGAAAATAGAATTTTGGCGGAGAATATGCATAAAAAAATAACTGACAATAAAATTATTCAAGCATTATCTCCCCCTGCCATGAGAAAGGAAAGCCAAGGTAAATAATGTTGTGAAAAGTTTTCAATTTAAATTTGTAAAAATTAATCTAGGAAAATTTTTGTTTTAAGTGTAAATGTCTCAATGATTCTGTTTTTTGTTTTAGGTGCCAATTTCCAAATAATTTCTGACAAAGTTATTGATGTAAATAAGAATGTATTTGAAAATAACAAAGTTTCGGAAAAAAGTCCCGTCTTAAAAAATTATGAGAATGTGGCACGACCTTCCAAAGTAGATTCTATAATACTGCCACCAAATCCTGTGCCGCCAGTGGAAGTGAAAGAAGTTAAACCCAATATTGAAGTTATTAAAAAACCGGACGAACAAGAAAAAAAATTGACCGCACAAATGGAACCATCCAGCAAAGATGACCGAGAGGGAGCGGGGGACAAAGAAGTTCAAACAGAAACTAGTGCTGTGGTGGTGGATAATCCTCCTAAAGTAAATCCAATCCAACTTTCTCAAGAATCTCTCAAGGAACAAGCCCAGGTTTCAGCAGATGTAAAAGACAATATTCAAAAAGAAGAAGAAAAACAAAGCCAAATTAATGATGACTTAAAAAAGCAAGAACTGTTGCATACAATCCAAAGACACGAAGAGGAGCAAAGGAAAATGGTCATCGAACAACAGAAAATTCTTGAAGAAATAAAAGAAACGCAAAAAGACATCCAAATCAAACAAAAAGCAGACAATGTTAATAGTGCCGAGACTAAAAAACTAGCTGTCGAAAATATACAAAAAATAGCCAAATTAGCTATTGAAAGTTTAGGTGGCCAAGTGGAAATTACAACACACTCAGCTGCCAAAGTAAGTCATGTTGAAAAACAATCATTCATTCAAGCCCCAGGGGTTGTCAAAAGTGTGAATATTGTTCAACAAAAGCAAGAAAAAATTGATAATACCGCTAATGAAGTAATTAAAGAAAGTCCCAAAGTGGATGAACAGATTTCAATGAATAATGATGTGAAGCAAACGGTTAATGCTCACATTCATGCTAAAGATGAACCAGAATCCTACAAAGCTGGAGAAGATGCTGTAAAATTGGATAAAATTGTTGTCAATAATTTAACTCTCAGTCATAAAGATAATGAAAACATCGCCAACAGGCCGCCCATAGCCATCGCCATGTCTAAAGCAAATGATGAGAAACCCATTGACAAAGTAGTTGTAAAACTATCAGAGAAACCTGCAATTGTAAAAACAGATGTCAAAAAGATTGAGGAAAAGAAAATTATTGAAAAGGTTGACAATGTTCCTCAGGATGATTACATTGGTGGCAAGCGAGATATACTTGAAGTCCACACTGCTAGAACTACGGACAATATGTTTATGACTGAAAATAATAATAAAATTGCTAAAGTACATAATAGAAATAAACGAGCAATAGTCAACTGTCCTGGTAAGATTGTATCTACCAACCGCGGCCTGCAGATTTGCCAGGCGAATGAGCAACCTCCTTTAAAACTATCCAATGATTTACACTCTAATCAAGACATCTTAAAAATAACGGATTCAATCAATAACATTGACCCTGACAAATACTTTAATGACATGATGAATTCAGCAAATATTGTAGATTTTCATTTAAGAAACTTAAAGTCTATTGACATTAATAATGTGACAAGTAGAACCCAATGAACCAAGTACGGGTATCTATTAGAATCTCCAAATGCCAGTTGTATTGTCATTTATCTGCAGACTTAAAGACTAGTCAATGTTAATGTTATAAGGTGACTTTAAGTTCATCAGTATTGTTATTTTACCAACAAGTTTCATGACCTACGGTCCTGTTGGTTTTCTTTGGGGTGTTGAGCCGTGTCGCGCTTCCTATGTCTTCATGGCTCAAGAACGTAGTTATTGTTAATATATGCTGTAAGAATTATTATTGAACGAGTTAAGGTTAACTTTAATTCAGATAAACCCAGCTGACAATCATGTTCAACACTTATTTTTCACATTTTGTTTTATGAATCGGTAAATAATTTTCAATGTCAAATATTTGAGGAGAATGATGGAGAATGACTTAAATTTTAGAAATTGATTGTGATCAGGGTTGTGTTGTGAAAAGAGTATTGGATTGCATTTTTTGAATGCTTAGGTGTATGTTATTTTGTAAAAAATTTAAATGAAATCTCTGAGCATTATATTTTTGTTGAAAAAACAACTCTCCTACAAAATTGATACTATTTTTCTTGTATTGAATAATCTAAATGTTTCAGAGTTTATGGAAAAAGTTTAATGTTAAGCGTTATACATATTATAAATATTAAATTAGTATTGTTATGAGAGTAAAGATTTTTCATTAGCTGCCTAGGTACTTTGTAAAAAGGCTGCACAATATTTGTAAAGGTCAATAAATAATATTGTTTTTGTAGCTTAGTTTTAAGTTAAAAGCCATTTATATTTTATAGCACCACTGATTTTCACCTTAATAATTCATTTTTTGTTACTGCAATTTTTAATGCTATCTACTGCAATTTTTGTTTCCATAGGAGAATGAGCTTTCCTAATTTACCGTCGATATAATACCGTGGGAGAAAATTATTGACATCGGTCAATCCCTAGGTAGTAATGGACACAATCTTGAAGGAAAATGTTCATTTTGCTTGCGAAAAAAAAAAACATACGTATACCTACCAAAAAAGGGTGTACATACTTTGTTTAAAAAAACTACTGTACAAAGAACAATATGAACATGTTAAGTATATGTGCTTGACATGTTTCGAAAGTCCGCACTCTTCACAAAAGTCAGAATTTTTTTTGTAATTTGAATTATTTATTATTTCATTGAAGAGGAAGATAACACTAATAATCTAAATGAAAATATGAAAGAGAATAAGACACAGAAAAATAGAAAAAGGATCTAGAATAACTGGGACTCGAACCCAGAACCTCTCGTCTAACCGGGACGGGTGCCTTTACCAATTCGGCCATTGCCACCTTCCATCAAATCGTCATAATTGTTAATTCTCTTTCATATTTATAATATAGATGGGAATAACCTTCAAAAGTTATAAAAAAAGAGTTGTTCTTATAAAGAATTGAATATTTACTATTTCTTAAAAAAAAACTGTTTTAAAAATAAAAGAAATTCTCCCCTTAAGTATTCAATTTTTGTCTGATTTTCCTCCAAGTTTGGTAATAAATGTTAAGATTTATGAAAAAGTTGTGTTTCATTTGTCATACCTAAAAAGATAATTTTACAAAAGGCATTCTAACAAAATTATAAATTAGAAAAGCATGACAGAAAACAGCACAAGCCACTAACGGTGTTAAGTTTTGACATTCTACTTCTCCTGAGAAAGCAGAATTATGTTACTTCATGATGAAATTTTGCACACTTGAAGCTCAAAATAAAAGGAAAATTACTGTCTACATCTGATTTTGAAAAACTCTGCATGAAGCCCGGGCGACCATGGGTACTTCATATTATGGTGTTTTATAATAGTATGTATGTACTTAGGTAATGTGACAAAAAAATATTTGCTAAGAATCATGTAGGTACCTATATAAAAAAAGAAAAAAAATCAGAGAGCAATTCACAAGCAGCAGCAGTGAAACTTTCAGAGAACTAAAATAGACTAGAGTGGGGACACTACTACAGTGGCGGACTAAGCCCGTCATAGGCCCAGAGCGGGAAAGCTGAATGAGGCCCCCCCCCACCTAGTTTAAAAAGTCAATGTAATTTTACAAGATTTTTATTCAGTTCACACGGGCTTCTGGTCCTGGGGGACCTCCAAGCGCCTCCGTGTTCCCTTGATCAAATCCTAAACAAGGCTTTAAGGCACCAGGGCACTGTAAAAAAAAATCGCCATATATTTTTTTTCATTTTCTAAAAGATGCATTTGTTAATAATGCTATCACCTAAAGTTTCAAGGAAATTCTAAGAAAATTTAAAGAAACTTTTAAGCAGTTTGTATGATGAATTATCCTTTCAACGAGTTTTTCTCAAAACTTCGTTTTTCAACCTGGTTGACAACATATTAGAAAAACTATACATCCGATTTGCATGAATCATGTCTTAAACTGTTAGAAAATCCAGTCACAATGGCACCACATGGGATTTTTCTTATAAAGGGCTTCCTTCTATATTTTTTAAGAACGCTGAAAATTTTCCATAAAAAATCGAATATAAAATTCACTGGTCCGCCATTTTTCCTTTTTTTAGATATCAAAATTCCTCTACGTGATGCCGTAGATACTGGATTTTCGAACAGTTGACTTGGGAGATGCAAAAGTAAAAGCAAGTGCAATAAAATACATACAGGCGGATGTATAGTTTTTTTAATGTGTTGTCAACCAGGTTGAAAACGAGTTTAAAAAGTTTCAGGAAAAACGCCTTTAAAGTTTTGCTGAGGGATAATTCAACATACACACTGTTTCAAACGGTTTCACATAAAATGCCGTAAAAAAACATTTGGTGAGAGCTTTGTTAACTTCAGAAAATGAAATGAAAAAAAATTACAAAAATTTTTTTACAGTGTCCGGGTGCCTTAAATCATTCTTTAGGATTTGATCAAAGAAACGTGGAGGTGTTTGGAGGCCCCCGGGAACAAGAGGCCACCCCTTCCGCGCCCTCCCCCCCCTGAAACTGGAACTAGAACTGTACAGACATTAGAAAGATTAGTAATAGTAATTTTATTTTAAAAATTGTAAAATACCTGTTCCGGCTGTATTTATTTATTCCTATTTTATATGTATAGGATGATGTTTGTATGAGTCCTCCCAATCCCAAACCACCTCTTAGATTGGTACTTAGCATATTTTAAAGGCACCGGACACTAAAAAAAATTGCCACTTTTTATTTCATTTTCTAAAAGATGCATTTGTTAATAATGCTTTCACCAAATTCGTAAAATTGACGGAGATACAGCATCTTATATGAAACCGTTTTAAACAGTTTGTACCTATGTTGAATTATCCTTCAGCAAAACTTTGAACGCGTTTTTCTCAAAACTACGTTTTTCAACCTAGTTGATAACATATTGGAAAAACTATACATCTTATTTGCATGCACCATGTACCAAGTCTTAAACTGTTCGATAATCCAGTCACTATAGCCATTACAGTATTATCCATAAGACGTGTAGGCAACTGCCTAGGGGCCCCGCATTGGGTAGGGACGCCTAGGGTAAAGGAGCCCCAAGACGTGCATTGCCCAGGGGCCCCGACATGTTTAAGCCAGCCCTGGCAGGGCCATATTGTCCACAAGGCAGTGTAGGTCACTGCCTAAGGGCCACGCATTGGCTAGGGGCCCCTATGGTAAAGGGGCCCCGAGATGTGCATTGAGTAGGGGTCCCGACATGTTTAATCTGGCCCTGACTATGACACCAGACGAGGAAAATTTACCATAAAAAATAGAAAATAAAATTCATTCAAAAATAAAACGCATTCAAAATTTGCTGAAGGATATCAACATACAAACTGTTCCAAGCGGTTTCACATAAAATGCTGTATCTCCGTAAATTTTTCGAATTTCCTTAAAAAAATTGGTGAGAGAGTTCTTAACAAGTGCATCCATGAAATAAAAATTACAATTTTTTTTTATAGTGGTCTCTCAAATCCTTGTTTAGGGTTTGATCAAGGGAACGTGGAGGCGTTTGGGGGCCCCCAAGACTGGGGGCCCAGGACGGACCGCCTCCCCCGCCCTCCCCTTAGTCCGCCATTGCACTACTACGAAGCACCCCACAAAGAGGAGACTGATAGGATACGAAGCATCGCTCAAAAAGGAGACCGATTATACTATCTCATTCTCTCATAGGCTAAATCTTACAGATCATTGGTTCTCAACCTTATTTTGCCCACCGCCCACTTAGAATTTTTTTTTTCTAGAGGTCCCCAATTTTTTTTGAGGGGGGGAGGGGGGGGGGGGTTCAACTGTCACGGAATCAATAATTCGATAAAAAATATATGAAATTATTTGTTAAACCTAAGAAAGTAAAAATAAAAAATTTCATATTATCCAATTTAACCTTTCAACAGTCCTCGGGGGGTGAGGTACGTCCCCCCAGTACGCCAGTGACATTCGTCGCAAGCGCACATGTTCTTTCCGCGTGAAACTGGTTGTATACTTGAAAAATCTCTTGAATAATATTGAGAGCTGGGTGAGTATTTCATGATATTTGTATCATATTGCTTTAACTTAGTTTAATTTTACGTAAGTATGTTATACGCAAATAAGTAGTTGTATTTATTTTTATATGATACAAATAAATAAATAAATTTATAAGAAATATTCAGTCCAACTATTCTCGAGAAAGAGATGCCCGAGATTATGCATTTCCAGGAGATACTATGGATTCTGATGATGAGTAGTTTATAGTAGTGCTTCTACAAAGCATTGTTAGCAGTTTTTGATTCGACTTCCATATTGCTTACATATTAGAATTTAGTTATTACATAAAAAAACATGCAGAAAACATTATTTATGTGACATTTAGAGTTCCTACAAAATGGAGTCATGCCGATAAGGCTGAATGATTTCTATAATAACTATAGTAAACATATTAAAAATTAAAACTGAGAAAGAAAATTTTGTCTTGTTTCGTTATTATGTTGATTTATAGCGTTGTTTTGTGTCAGATGTCTAAAAAATTGAGATTTCACAGACTTAAACTATTATGTACAAATTAAAAAGTGATTGTCAAATAATGTTTTTATTTTATTTATATTGATAAAACACTTTTTATTATATGCTATATACAATATCATGAAATATTCAGTCGTCTTCTAAAACCAGACATCTAAAGTCAGTTGCGGAATCACTGACCGCGCGCGACTTTTTATGTTCGGTGCAAGGGTGTGACTACTGAAAGGTTAATATAGATCTGAATGTAATGGAATATTTCAGTTCAATTATCATCCACGTCCCGAACTACTGAAATATGTGAATTTTTGCAAACGTGATAAAAATGATTACAATACTATAAAATAACAAAAATTAACCGATATTAAAGTGTACTTTGCCTTATTAGTATGTGATTAGCGTGTCGTTTTTAGACCGTATTTTTTTTACCTGCCCACACCCTCAATGAAAGAAAATTAGTGGGAGTTCAGATGCCTCAACGCCCCCTAATTTTCTCTAGGTCTTCTACTACCTCCCTGAAAGTATCAAACGCCCACAAGGGGACGTTATCGCCCACGTTGAGAACCTACGCTGTAGATGTATGCGTTTGTCTCTTTTTAGTGTCGCTATTTTTCGTTTCATCGAGCTTCAAATCACAATGGTGCTAACGGTGAAATTTTCACTTCAAAAGTGATTGAAAATAAAGTGTTGATGAACTCACCCATGGGTAAGTTTATTGGTCACCGGACAACTCAACAATGTACAACTTCATCACTCCTTTAAAAAGTAGACAAGGGGGTGTTCAAGTATTACGTAACGTTATTTTTGAAGATTTTTGACCTTCCCTCCCCCCCATGTAAACAAAACCTCCTAGATCACAAGGCCGGGACACTCATTCAATCAGCCTCCTTACTTGTATGGGATCCCACAAAAATTCTCATCTGACGTAATTTTTCTATTTATTCACATTTATTAAATTATTTAAAATATTTTAGTTATTTAAAAAAAAAAAAAATATTTTTTGGAAGTTTTCATACAAGTCACAAGGCTGATTGCATTCAGTGTCCCGGCCTTGTGATCTAGGAGGTTTTGATGTAACGCGCCGTAACATTTTTCTGTACCCCCCCCCCCCCCCCTCCTAAACCACCTCGATCACAAGGCCGGGACACTCATTCAAATCAGCCTCCTTACTTGTATGGGATCCCACAAAAATTCTCATCTTAGATAATTTTTCTATTTATTCATATTTATTAACTTATTTTAGTTATTTATTTTAAAATAACTTCTTGAACATGATGACTCATCACAACTTCAAATCGTGCATTAATAACTATACCCGAGAAGTACCAAATCAAACGCCATCTTGTCTTGACCATATTTGGTGTAATGTAAACCTGAATTATATAAAAAATGTCAAATCTACGATTTGGAAGATAAACATAACCGATCATCACGCAACACTTTTTAAATATGAAACTAAAAATAAAAACAAAAACATACATAAATTAAGTACCACAAAAACCACATTAAGCTACCAACTATTAGAAAAATCACTCTCAACAGAAAAATGGACTGAAGTAATAAACAGTAAGTGCGCTAATGAATGTGCATATTTTTTTGAAAAAAAATTATCAGAACACATTTTAAATGCCTCTGAAATTAAAAACTTGCATCAAAACTCAAAAACAAAAAAAATTAAACCCTGGATCACTAATGGATTAGTAAAAGCAGTTAGAAAAAAAAAAAACTTTTCAAACTAGCTCATCAACCGAATGCTAAAAAATCAATTATTTCATATTACAAAAAATATAAAAACATATTAACAACTTTAATTCGAAAAACGAAAAATAGCTACTACTCCCAACAAATTATAGAGGCCAAAAATAATAATAAAAAAATTTGGACTACAATAAACGAAATAATAAATAAAAATAAAAAGAGAAGTTGTATATCCGAAATTTCAGATGGGAAAAAAACGTACAATGTCCAACTCAACACTAAAAATGCTGTAATATTTTAAACAACTATTTTGTAAGTGTTGGAAAAAATCTGGCAAACGCTATACAAACATCTCCCAACAATAATAAAAATAATCCCCACACTACCCAACACCAATATAATAATTTCAACAAAATAACAGAAACTGATGTTGGAAAAGTTATCGATGATTTAAAGGGGGGCTCTGCTCCCGGTTATGACAACATAGATGTAAACATATTAAAAACAATGAAACAATATCTAATTTGCCCATTAACTCATATAATAAATACAAGCCTTATAAAAGGTGTATTTCCAAATAATTACAAAAGAACAATAATAACACCGATATCCCTTTTATCTAATATATCAAAAATATTCGAAAAAATTGTAAAAAACCAAATCTGGGCCTTCTTAGAACAACATCACATTATAAATTCTAAACAGTATGGTTTAAAAAAAAACACCAGCACCCATGATGCCATTGCGAAAATAACAAACTATATATATACCGCCCTAGACTTAAATGAAAAATGCATTGGAATATTTATTGACCTTAAAAAAGCATTTGATAGTATATCTCATACTAACTTAATAAAAAAAATCAAATCAATTGGAATAAATGGACTGGTGCTATCCTGGATTATAAGCTTTTTGGAAAATAGACCACAACAAGTAAAATTATTAAATAAACTAAGTGATTCCGAAAGTAGTAACTTCTCAATACCACAAGGCACAGTTCTAGGACCACTTTTGTTCATATTATATGTAAATGATATATTTGAAGTTGCTAAATACAGGGAAATTATCTCATATGCAGATGACACAGTGCTTCTTCTAAAAGCAAACACATGGTTAGAACTGAATAAAAAGGCTAACATAGACATAAATGAATTAAAAACATGGTTTGACAATAACCAACTAACATTAAACTCTAAAAAAACACATTACATACCATTTTTCATAAAAAAACCAAACACGCCGTATGAAATAAACATAAGGATCCATTCTGCACCACACACTCAACAACACCACTGTAACTTATTGTGTACTAATATTGAAATGAAAACTTCATTAATTTTTGGGGATCGCTGGCAACGGTTAATACGCACTTTTTTTTGAAAAAACCTTTTGATTCACCTTAATTACATTAAAAGGCAACTATTTGCATTGGGGGAAGTGGAAAATATTTCATTCTAAATTTCATTACGTAAAATTAAAATTAGCTTTCGTCTTGTGAGATTGTACGCCAGAATCACAAACCATGTTACACAAACCTAGCGTAGCCGCTAAACTACTTGAAAACTGGGAGGTTTTTCTTGCCTTGACCCGAGTAGGCGTTATAAAGGGGCACTTTCTTTTGTATCACAAACCATGTTACACAAAAATATTTTCCACTTCCCCCAATGCAAATAGTTGTCTTTTAATGTAATTAAGGTGAATCAAAAGATTTTTTTTAAAAAAAGTGCGTATTAACCGTTGCCAGCGATCCCCAAAATTTACCAAAACTTCAACCAAATATCTAGGAATCACTATTGACCAATGTCTAAAATGGATACCGCATATAACCATTCTTAAAAACAGAGTATGAAAATTGACATATATTTTTAGCTGTTTGAGACACATTCTAAGTAAAGAACTACTGAGAATGACGTACTTCGCATTCTGTCAATCCATAATCCAATATGGTATAATAGGATGGGGTGGCGCCTATAAAACTCACACACAATCTCTTTACATTGCGCAAAAACTAATAATTAAAATAATATTAAAAAAATCATTTCTATATCCATCTGAACTCATATTCAAAGAATTTAAAGTCAGAAAATTAAATACTCTCTTCCTGTATCATTCAACCTTACAAGTTTACAAAGAGGATATCCTAAACAAATCCATACCCTTCAAAAACACAGTAAATCTCAGGCAAAAATACATGTTACCAATTCCCATATGTAAAAAAACTTTGGGTCAACAAAACTATAAATACTTAGGAACAATTTCTTTAATAAATTACCAGAATATATAAGATCCCTTAAGGACAGTTTCAAAAATTTCAAAACACAATTAAAAAAATATACTGAAAACCTTAACTAAAAAAAATAAATAATAATTAAAAAAATATATACATATACACACATATGTTTCTCTTATTCTTAATATAAACTAAATTAAAAAAAAAAAATCAAAATAACCTAACAAATAATACTTCCTCCCGTACACACAAGCATTTGCTTATTATGGGAGAACATTTAAAAAAAATATGTATATTTGTATTTAATAATTGTATTAAGTTTTTTTTATATACTTTCATTATATTTATGTATCTATTGTATGTACTGTACCAAAAAAATAAAAAAATTTCAATTAAAAAAAATAATATTTTTTTTTTGGAGATTTTCATACAAGTCAGAAGTTCAGAAGGCTGATTGCATTCAGTGTCCCGGCCTTGTGATCTAGGAGGTTTTGATGTAACGTACCGTAACGTTTTTCTGTACCCCCCCCCCACTTAAACGTTACGTAATACCCAAGTGACTATTTTTTACCTAAAAGTCACAATTAATTAAGTTGCGCAAAGTACTGCAAAGTCGCCATAAAATAAAAATGACGTACATACAGTCGAGGGATTCCCCATACAACATAAACGAAAAGGATTGCCAACTTGGAAGATTTTAATTCCCTAGTTTTTTTTTATTAACACGTTGTTCGAACCCCCCCTCCCGCCCCGGTAACGCACAGTAACGTTTTACAAGACCCCCCCCCAAAGTGCGTTACGTAATACTTGAACGGCCCCCAACAGTGAGGAGGCTACGAAGCACCTCACAAAGAGGAGACTGATTATTCTATATCATTCTCTCGCAGGCCAGTTATATAGAAGTATGTGTTTGTCTCTTTTTAGTGTCGCAATTTTTCGTTACATCGAGTTTCAAATCACAACTGTGAAATAATAGAAGAATAATCAAAACTTTGTTATTAAATAGGTTAGGGGGCGTTCAAATATTACCTAACGCAATTTTTGAAGATTATTGACCCCCCCTCCCCCCCATGTAACGCGCCGTAACATTTTTCCGTACCCCCCCCCCCCCTAAGCGTTACGTAACGTCCAAGTGACAATTTTTACCTGAAAGTCACAATTAAGTTGCGCAAAGTACTGGAAAGTTGCTTAAATACATTTTTTCTTTCTTTAATCGCGTTTCCGGTAATAAATAAAACGAGAGATTTCAAGAACGAAAAGGATTGCCAACTTGGAAGATTTTAATTCCCTAGTTTTTTATCTAAATAAAAAAAAAATGTTACGTAACGCGTTGTTTGAAACCCCCTCCCCCTCTTGTAACGCACAGTAACGTTTCACAAGACCCCCCCCCCCCCCCCCCAAACGCGATACGTAATACTTGAACGGCCCCTTACGATAGGTAAGGTAATGGGCTATTTTTTCATCACTTTTAATTACTTTTCAAAGTGGTGTTGTAATGCCACTTAGTTGAGTTGCCGTGGAACCGTGGGTTCCAAAAATAACGGGTTCCTCAAATAAATAATACCGAAGGTTCCAGTAACAGCAAAGGAACCGGCTCCTTGTAACCGGGACAGAAATATCGACATCTCTAGTTGCTATGGATTCTATGGAATCAAAACGTCAACGTCAAGTCATGGTCAAGTCCACAAGTCAAAAGTCAAAACAGTAACTTCAGACCAGAGAATTTGTTTGAATTTTATCTTTTCACATTGACACGATTTACCGAAACGATAGATAGTTAAAACTGTCGTGAACTTTGGACTGGTATTTTACGTAAAGGGTTAGTTGTATATTAAAATGGCTGTACAGAGAGCACAATGCATATTCTGCAAAGTCGTCGACGGTCTTGAAAAGTCGGACATGCTGTTGCAAAACGACAATATTTGCGTTTTTAGAGACATAAGACCATCAGCTAAAAACCATTTACTAGCTGTTCCCAGAGAACATTACAAAGACGCAAAATCCTTGAAATCTGATCAGAAACAATTGGGTAAGTGACATTGTGATCATTGATTCAAACCTTTATCGTCGTATTTTGAAGCTGTGTAACTGCTTTACTCTTTTTGGCTAAAGTTCGGTGTTTGGGCTAAATTCCTAAAAAATAAAACTAGTTATTTTTATACTAATTTGGGGTCGGGGAATCCGAATCTGAAAGAATTAGGCGGCGGCAAGCAATATTAACTGAATTACACGACTTTAAATTTTTTTATACACATACAGGAAAATAGCCATTTTGGAAGCATTTTGATTCCTAGAAAATCAAACTACTTATTTTTATGCTAACTATGGGCCGGGGAATCCGAATCTGAAAGAATTAGGCGGCGGCAAGCAATATTAACTGAATTACACGACTTTAAAATTTTCTATACACACACACATGAAAATAATCATTTCGGAAGTATTTTGACACACGTAGTACAAAGATCATAGAAAAACAAGAAATATACAAAAACATGTGCCGAAAAAAACATCCCTGTTTTCGAGTAGTTTAGCGGCTACGCTAGGTTTGTGTAACATGGTTTGTGCCCCTTTATACCGCCTGCTCGCGTCACGGCAAAAAAACATCCCTGTTTTCGAGTAGTTTAACGGCTACGCTAGGTTTGTGTAACATGGTTTGTGCCCCTTTATACCGCCTGCTCGCGTCACGGCAAAAAAACATCCCTGTTTTCAGCGCAAAATTACAAAAAAATATATAATATTACTTTTTTATCCGAATACGGCACAAGAGGCCCAACTTTTCCTAACCGTCTGGAGCCAGTGAGACTATGTATCCCCAATTTTAGTACGTTGTGAGGCTGAAGGTAGTGAGGAGGAGGAGAAGTGGAAAATGTACCGGGCTATTCAGATCTAGTCACCGTATTTAGCCTATTTGGTGACTATATCTGAATAGCCAGGTACATTTTCCATATCTCCTTCCCCTCCCCACTACCATCAGCCTCATAACATACTAAAATTGGGGATACCATAGTCTCACTGGCTCCAGACATTTGGGACTCTTGTGTTGTATTTGGATAGAAAAAGTTACATTATATGATTTTTTTAATATTTTTACGCTGGTGTGTAGTGTATATAATTATTAGACTTATTACTTGAAATGGCTTTGACCGTATTTGGTGTCTAGATTTGAATATCCTGGTACATTTTCCACATCTCCTTCCCCTCTCCACTACCTTCAGCCTCACAACATACTAAGTTGGGAGCAGTTGGGACTCTTGCGTTGTATTCCGATAAAAAAGTTATTTTATATGATTTTTTGTATTTGTACGCTGGTGTGTGGTGTGTGGGTATTAGACTTATTACTTGAAATTGCTTTAGCCGTGTTTGGTAACTAGATCTGTATAGCCAGGAGCATTTTCCATATCTCCTTCCCCTCCCCACTACCTTCAGCCTCATAACATACGAAAATTGGGGAGGCCATGGTCTCACTGGCTCCAGACAGTGGGAGAAGGTGTGCCTCTGGTGTTGTATTCAGATAAAAATGTTATATAGCGGTTTTTTGCTAAACCGACTACACATATAAGTATGTCGTATTTTGTTATTACCGCATGCTCCTTCGGAGAGTCGAAATTATTGTTAGTAAAAATATCATTACAACGGATTTTCAATCAAGATGCCTGCAGATACAAGTATATCGACTTTGTTTTACGGCCGTATATCTTCTTTGCATACTTACTTGCAAATCATTGTATTTAGTCAACTTTAGGATCAAATGTCTTGGAACCATTTTATTTAGTTATTTGTTTACCTATCATGATTGCGTGATAGACATTTCAAAAATAATTATGTACTCCGAACAGCGTATGCGACATTTCGCAGGGAAAAAATCTGTCAGGGTCATAGGCAAAACAGCGTTACCGCCACTATCTCAACAACTGAAGGTATTTAGATATTTGTATTATCAGCTTTACATAGGCAGCAACCAAAGATTAATAATCCTCATTAACCAAAATCGTTTTTGGAATCAATGAAGAAAGTTAATTAAAAAAAACCTTTTCCTGAACAATTTACTTTTTGCCGCTTACGCTGTTCTGCCGATTATGGATCGATATGTACAAAAATGAAATGAGATTTTTTTTGTTGGTGGGTACTTCTTGTCAGTGAGCTTGATTTTACTCTGAGACCATGAACTACGATTAGTCATTTTATCTAACGTCGGTTGGAGATGTTTCTATAGACATGCAGACAAATCAAACCAATTTATTAATAAAATGATCATAGAACGCAGGTTTCTGCTTTGTTTGCACCGCAGATGAAAATTTTATGTCTCCAAGGTCAAACCAATAAATGCTGGCGATTTTTAAAAAGGAAAACTTTAAAATGCAAAACACAGATCTCAACAAAAAAAGATCTGCATCGCGAAATGAAAATTTTTCTGCATAAGGTAAAATAAGGTTGAATCATGAAATTTTGTCTTTTTAACTCTCGACAGGCCAAGATTTCAAACATAACGTCCGTAACCATGTGGGTCGACCGACGACCTCACCCATTTATCTATTTTATGGGCATTTAAATCATAGAAATCCCTTTTTATTTTTTGTTATTTGTCCATTTATTGGGCAGGGAATATTATCTATATTTGAAAAAATATTTTTTCCTGCGATTTTCACTTTTTTTTTCAACGGCCCATTATGTATAAATCCTTTGCGCAGGAATGCCTAAAATACTAAAAATATATTTCATGTATTTAAGTAGATATAAGAAGGATAGTAATTTTGGGGTCTACCTTTAGTTTGGTTCCGTTTAGTTCAGTTTTGGAGTTAAGAATATGTAAAAAAGGCTTATTTTTTGAGCAGACGATTCAAAAATTTGAAGAAAGACTAAAGTTTCCGGTAATCCCTTTTATAAAACAGAACAGAAAAGACTTTTTTTTTGATATTTTATTTAACTAGGTGGGTCTCATGAGAAGACTTGCGGGCTGCATGATTTGGGCTAATGGGCCGCGTGTTTCTCACGACTGAATTAAATAATTTTGTTGTAGAATGAAACCAAATGTTTTAATTCTTTCACACCTGGAAGTATGCTGGAATCTGTTGGTAATAAACTTTGGAATCCAACCAAAATGGATTTGTGCTTAGAGAATCTTAGTTTCTAATTATTTATGGAATTCTCCAAAAATGGTATGTAAATTGAAATGCCATAATATCCTCTGGACTCGCAACACCAATATTGCACCTGTGTGTTTTATTACTTATAGTTGGTGGCTTGCTCATTTTAAAATCAATTTTTTCTGCTTGTTCCTTAGCTTTATTTTGATTACAACGATTTGTGTTGCTTTTGATTGGTAAAATAAAGTATGTTGAATCTCCGGGGAAGGGGCTTGACACCTAATTTCGGGGGGGGTTTAACCCCGAAAATATGCCACGGTGCGCCACTGATAACATATGTAGGTAAATATTTACCTAACCATCGCCCTTTTAATAGGCATGGATAATGAAAATTACCCTTCATTTCAAATTAATTACTACAAGAAACAACAATGTACATCGGAAGAGATGGTAAAAGATGCATTAAAATTTAATTTTTATTCAATACAAGTTTAAAATTTACTATTTAAATACCTTTAGAATAAACACAGCACTTTTTTAAAAATAGTTAAGCATTTATGAGAAGATTTAAAAAAAAAACTTTTCAATATAGGCTCGGAGGTCTGTATAATGCTGCATATAAACATTTCTGCGAACCGAACCACGAATTATGGGAAAGGAATGAAGCAACTGCAAACGGTGTTTTGCGCAATTTGCCGATGCTTTGTTCCTTTTCCATCATTCGTAGCTCGGCTTGCAATTATGATCATGCTTTTATATGCAGCACAACGTGATAAATTAATTAAGTTTGGCATTAATAGGCACCTATGTATAATTTTAAGTGACATTATTTAACAATTTGGTAATTTTTGGAGATCGCTGGCAACGGTTAATATGCACTTTTTTTTGTAAAAACCTTTTGATTCACCTTGATTACATTAAAAGGCAACTATTTGCATTGGGGGAAGTGGAAAATATTTCATTCTAAATTTCGATTACGTAAAATTAAAATTAGCTTTCGTCTTGTGAGATTGTACGCCATTAGCTATTAGCTCATTCGCTGTCACTTTGGTATGTTGGTATTCCTGATACAATTGAATGTATAACGAACGGCTAGAAGATTTTGAAGGTACGGGGCACTTTCTTTTGAATCACAAACCATGTTACACAAACCTAGCGTAGCCGCTAAACTACTTGAAAACTGGGATGTTTTTCTTGCCTTGACGCGAGTAGGCGTTATAAAGGGGCACTTTCTTTTGTATCACAAACCATGTTACACAAACCTAGAATTCCAATGAAGTCTGCTACGCTTTGCTCTAGCATCTTTTCGTACAGTAACAAGAATACCAACATAACAAAATGACATTTAAAAATAATGTTTGAAAATGGACGGTCTCGTTTCACAGAATGAAAGCTAATTTTAATTTTACGTAATCGAAATTTAGAATGAAATATTTTCCACTTCCCCCAATGCAAATAGTTGTCTTTTAATGTAATTAAGGTGAATCAAAAGATTTTTAAAAAAAAAAGTGCGTATTACCAACAATTTTTCTGACTGTTACTGTTGTCATTATCTAATTGAATTATCTTTCAGTGCAGGATATGATTACTGCAGCAAATGAGGCACTGACGGCGCTAGGAGATGACCTCTCAGATGTTCAGTACGGCTTCCACTGGCCTCCATTCCATTCCGTGGCTCATTTACATTTGCACGCTATTTCTCCTGCTTCCCAAATGAGTTTCATTTCTAGAATGATCTTCAGACCAAATTCTTATTGGTTTGTTTCTGTAAGTATAATTTTCCTTACCTATGACAGAGATGTGTTATACATATATACAAAACTTAAACTTCGTCCACCACCACCTTCTCTCCCAACGTCCTAACCTTCTTTTCGAGCCTACAGACCCCTCCTATCTGGATTGCCCGGGCTACACACTCGCAGGTAAATTCAGACCCAAAGGAGGTGTCTGTCTCTTCAGCCGAGCTGACGTCAACTGTGTGCGACTGTTGAATCTGGAGAACTCCAGATTCGACGTAATGTGGGTGCGAGTCAATCTTGCCAGTACGGTAAGATTTTACGCGTGTTTATACCGCTCACCGAACCTTAGCGTTTCAGATACGTCCGAACTCTTCAAACATCTAAGTAATACTGTTGATGACCTCTTGCCCCGCTTCCCTACGGCAGAGTTTGTGGTCCTGGGGGACTTCAATGTTCATAACGAACCTTGGTTGAAGTTCTCAGGATCAACAGACTCGGCTGGACGCCAAGCGGAATCCTTTGCCCTTTGCTACGGATTGGAGCAAATGGTTCAGGAGCCCACAAGGGTTCCTGATGTCCAGACTCACCGTTCCAATCTGTTAGACCTATTTTTAACTACTGTGCCACACGGTTACAAGATTGAAGTCACAGCGCCTTTAGGATCGTCTGACCACTGCCTGGTGACGACATCAATCTCTGTAAACTTCAGACCACCAAACGAGAGGCTGAAGAGAAAAGTGTGGCACTATAGGTCAGCAGATTGGTTCGGTCTGCGGGCACATTTTAATGCTTTCCCGTGGTCAGCTGTCTGTTTTTGGACTTCGGATCCCTCAAAATGTGCCCAGGAAATTGGTGAAGTCATCAAATCCGCGATGGATGGCTTCATCCAATCTACTGTTAAGGAAACTGGTGTAGGCTCAAAGCCGTGGTTCAGTCGACAATGCGCTGAAGCAGTGCGACGAAAAAACGCGGCTTACTGATCCTACAACACATCTAGAACATCCGAAGACAGAACAGCTTACAACAAAATGGCAAAGGAAACCAAGAGAATCATAAATAGGTCAAAATTCGAGCACGACCAGCAGATCAGCAGAAAGCTGGCTGCAAGCCCGCATGGCAGCAGGCAATTCTGGTCGCTTGCGGGCTCAATAGGTCGCAATTTCTGTAAACCCAGTCTGCCACCTCTTACCAGACCTGACGGCTCTCTAGCAAATACCGCCGCCGAAAAGGTTAACTTATTAGGTAAAATGTTCGCATAAAACTCGACCCTCGATGATCAAGGTGCTACCCCGCCGTCGGTTCCTCATTGCGGTTTTCATATGAAAAAGCTGAGGATCCAGCATCGGGATGTACTCCAAGTCTTACGAGGGCTTGATATTAATAAAGCTAGTGGGCCTGACGGAATACCTGCCCCGGTATTACAGAGGTGCGCTGCAGAAATAGCTCCAGTTTTGACGAAGCTTTTCAAAATGTCCCTGAAGTCTGGCTCTGTGACCTCTGGTTGGAAAAAAGCGATCATTCACCCTATTCCAAAGAAGGGTGACCGCTCCAACCCAGCCAACTACCGCCCCATAGCGATCACATCAGTTCTGTCTAAGGTGATGGAACGTGTGATCACATGCCTCGAGAAGAACAAAATTATTAACGACCGTCAATATGGATTCCGGCGGAACCGCTCGTGCGGTGATCTTCTCGTGTATGTGACGCATGTTTGGAGGCGGTGCCTGGAACGTTTCGGTGAGAACCAAACGGTTGCACTGGATATTTCCAAGGCCTTTGACCGGGTTTGGCACCGAGGGCTTGTCAACAAACTGTCTTCTTACGGACTTCCTGCGAGAGGTCGATTCAGGCGGTTGCTGACAGTTTCACCTCTTCCTCGCATTCGATAAATGCTGGCGTCCCACAGGGATTGGTTCTGTCACCGACTTTGTTTCTGTTGCACATCAATGACCTCTTGTCATGTGCACTTTGTGGGGGCTTTGAAGCAAAGAATGGACGGTTACCTCAAGAGTGTTTTCTCTTGGGGTAAGAATAACCTCGTCGAATTTAATGTTTCAAAGACCCAATCATGTTTGATAACGTCTAAAAGGGATCGAAATGAAGCAATCTTCCGAACATGACCTCCATCGATATGCTTGGTGTAACTCTAAGTGACTTTTACGTATATAGCTCTGCGACAGATGATGACCTTTTAATTATACTTGGCAATAATTTTATACAATACCATAATAAACCACACTCTTGATTGGGACAACCTGAAATTAAAATGATTTTATTTATTGCATTTAAATATTGTTCGGCCTTTAATAATGTGTGGAATTATGAAAATATTCCCATAGCACTTTTAAGATTGATGCATTTTATTGATATTAAATGTCGATTTATTAAAAGCATGACAATGCTGTCGTAATATTAATTGGTTTTTGTAAAACAAATTATCATAAAGAATTTAATAAGTACCTACTTATTGCATTGATGACAATCTATCTTTATTGCATTGATGACAATCTTTTACAGTGAGCAGCATTTCCTATCCATATTTTAAAATATAATCTGTTGATAGGTAGGTTTATAACTTTGGGTGGACAACTGAGCCCCTATGCGTTATTTCAATAATGTTTTTTTTGTGCAAATTACGCTCCATATATGCAAATATGCTCACATTGTGCTCAAAACTTTGTGAAAAATTTGGAAGTGACAAAATAATCTTCTAAAAAATTTATAGTCAGCTTTTACTAACCCTCAATATTTTCTTATTGTCAGTGAAAAAATCTCATTGCTACAAGTGTTCCCTTTTCAACTTTGAGTATTTATTATAGGAAATTTTGTAAAATTTTGTGTCCAACCGAACTTTCGGTTTCGGCAAAAAAACGGGTTTCAGTTTCGGCTGCCATCCAGCCGAAACTACGGTCGAAACCGAAACTGAATTCGGAAGGTTTCGCGCTGCGATCGGACATGTTTTTGCTGCGCCCACGCTCATAATCGTGTCCGGACCTGTTTATTAGATTGTTTAATTATGAATATTGATAATAATTATTAGTCCATTAAAATTATTAATAGTTGTAGCCCAATGAAGCTCTTCACAGTTTTTTTTTAGTTTGAAAAAAATCTCTTTGTATTTTCAAACATTAAGTATTATTTGCATTAAAAATATTCAGTTGTTGTACTTAGTAGGCACGTTTTAATTTTAATTTTATTGTAGTTCATTAAAAAGAGTGCCAGTAATAAAAATGACCACAGTTTAGAAGAAATTATTTAGTTCTTAAGATGAAAGAGTATTTTTTTTTAGAGCCAAAGTGTACCTAAACAAATCAGGTAAAAGGAAGTAACTTAGTTTTGTAACTTTTATTTTATGTTTTTCGTAAATGCCTTCTATTTCTTTTTTAAATATTATTTACGAAGGAGTTGATTCGAAATAAATATTCCTGGTGTAGTAAGTATATTTATTTCAAATCAACTCCTTATTTCAAAAAGCACAAATAATTTATTTGAATTAGGGAGTGATAATTATGTTATGATTATTATTAATTCAAATATCAGATACTGAATGATTAATATATGATTTAAAAATAAAGACTGTTAACTATTGACTATGTTTTTCCCGCGAAAACATGACCTTTTATGGGAGTTACAGTTTCGGCCGTAAAAACTAGTTTCGGTTGGACGGTATTCGTAAGGTTTTCTGATACCATTTAATACAAAGACTCCTTTAGACGCGGGGTAGAAATCTCAAAGTGGGAAGCCAAACGCAAGACAATTGCACTGTTCTCGATTTCTAGTACTTTAGTACTAAACTGTCACTCGTCAAGTAAGGTCATGTCTTACCAATAGTAAAATTGCATTTAAAAAGTGCCAAAATGCCCTCCTGTATGATGAGAAAATGTTTCCATTACCCGGCAAACATTAGTAAAAGCTTTGATTATATAAATGTCTAGATATAGCGCTCGAGTGACGAAGCGCCAAAAAAAATATCTGCCAAATGTTGGCAGATAAGCTCGGCCTGTCCGCTCAGTGGCGACACTATCGTTGTACGGTAAACACGTGTTGTGTGACATTTGAAAATGACGATTTGCGCTATATCAGTGTGCAGGAATTACATAGGACGATTGAAAACAACTAAAAATGTTACCTATCATCGGTTAATAACCTTTAAATAACCATTCAGTTAAAGAAACAATTCAGTTTTAATAGTGTAATTTGGTCTTAGGACAACGCCGTTTGACCCCATGTTTTGACGCCATGTTTACAGGGTTGCCTGTTCTTCAAATTAAATTTTCCCGATAATTATTTCGAAGTAAAAACCGATCAGATTTACGGTCTTCTGCATCAAGTTAATTTGATAAGTTTGGCCGTGGAAAAATATTTGGCCTTAAGATATCACTATAAGACAAAATTGGATAATATTAACCGGGATGTAAAATCTATACGAAAACTGTTTAAAAAACAAATTAAAAGGGAAGGTCATTAAGAATAAATAATAACTATCGATAGCTTTAGTTTTAAAAAGTTGCATTGTCTTTTTTAGTGTGACAAGATAGTTTTACCATTTTTAGGGATTTACCTGGATGTGGGCCACCTTCTTTATTTGATGATGATAAAAATTTAAATTTAGACAACGATACCTGCCGGTCAGTTGGCAGCGTCTATGAATGTATCTTTCTTATTTTCTGTATTTCTTATTTATTTTTTAAAAATAATCAAACAAAAATAAATTTCTTTTAACAATGATTTTCTTTTCATTTATATCATTATATGTAGAAAACTATCTTACTTAAATGACTTCAAAATTAAACGAATTATAGGTCCCGCTAAACCGAAACATATTTTTTACCCACTTTTATGGGAAATACTCGGGAGCTGGTATCACTCATCACGCCTACAGTGATGTTGAGCGCTTAACGTTAACAATATAAGTTACCTATACTTGTGTGCGTGTCACGCACACAAGCGTTTCAAATCTGGCCTGTTCTTTTTTTCGGAGTTACAGCGCAACACTCTATCTAGACATTTATATAATCAAAGAGTAAAAGTGAAGAAATAACATTTAATTTATATGTACACACAAATTACTTATTATTATCGATTATTATAAGCAATACAATTAATTTTCATGTTCCCCGTCCGACAATTTTGTACATCATTTGAGAAAAAACTGAGGTCAACTTCCAACTTCAAACTTTCGGACGATTGCGTAGAAGGGTAGTTCATGCGTTGGAATTTCGAGTTGGAAGTTTGGCTTCAGTGTGAATGTAGCATAACTTTTTAATATATGAACTTTTGAATTAAGAAATTACTGAAAACCGCTGAAAACAAAAGGGTGTTGCTTGCTTGCCACATTATTTTGCGAGCATGTGAGACTATGGCGAGTCTATTTATATAACGTCATTGATTTAATATCCACAAAAAGTGTGTGTTTCCTACTGATTTTCCCTCCGTAATACATCTGTCTAAACTACTTGCTTTTGTTTAGTACACTTTAAAAATAGAACACATTAAAATATGAAACAAAATCTTACCAGAAAGTATCTACCCAAAGTAGTTATAAATAATAATATTATACCGAGTTACTACTACCTAGGTACCTGTCCTAATTTCTTTTCAATATTGACAAATCTATTCTAATGTTTGTACATTTTTTTATTTCCAGCCGGACTATGTTCTGTCTCAACTTTAAACCAAATGGAAGTTAGTTACAAAGAAGTGATTGTTATTTTACTGAGCTATCAGAGCGCTAGGAAATCATAATAATATCTATCTATAATCATTGAATTATCACACTTTTTTTAAACTTACACTATTGTCTGTCTGTCACGGGATCGTAATATGGGTTTTTATTCACTAAGCACCGTTTATTAATAATAATCATCTAAATTATTATTTAACTATCACAGGAACTGTGAAAAATCTTGGAATATTATAATTCTAAAAAACAGTAATTTAAATATACGGTAATTGAAAAAGATGTCTAAAATAATGTTCTGTTAAAATATTTTACTTTAGGTAGTTACCTACTTTATCGCTTGTCTGAATCCTTCACACAATAATTTCCAATTTCGCAAATGATACCAAAATTCAAAGCAAATTTGAGTTCAATGAACCAGACATCACTTGGACAAATTTCACGGGGACAAACAACAGTGCACAGACAACAAATATTAGTATGATTGATAATCATCTTATACATAGTACCTACTTGGGTGAAGTTTGTTATATTCATTTATTACTAGTGCTTACAATAATACAATGATGTTCGATAAATATATTGGTTTTTATTGGCTAAGAACTTTTTGATGCTATTGTAAATATACTTTATTCCAAACCTGTTAATAAAATTTTATATTGGCTGTAATTATTTTAAGTGTTTTAAATTATTAAATGAAAAACAAAAACCATTTATTTCTTTATTCCTTTTTGTGTAAATGTCAAAGATCCAATGCCCATAGCATGTGCTTCTATGGTGTGATGAACTCGCCTTAATAATAATAATACTTGGGTGGTTTGAACGGCGCCGTTTTCTAAGAGCGCTGTACAACTTAAAATAATTTCTGAAGCACAAGTATCTACGGGGCTGATTTATGGATCTGCCCAGGCGACCCCAGCAAAAGCCACAAAAAAATAGACTAAAGGAATGTAACATTTATTACATAACAGTGCCACATGTGAGGGTCGAGTCCATTAGGTATGTCACTCCCGGGCTCTGTTTTAGAAAGTGTTCTAGCTTTTCAAGTACATGATAATTAATTACTATTTTGAAGGTCTGAAACTGCAACAAAAAACTAAAAAACATGGAACAACGTCAGAATTCTTCGAAAATGGTGATTAAATTTGACAAGTTCGGTCATTAAGTTAAAAATACCGCCATGAGATTTAACAGTATTTTAAGGATTTTTAGAGAAGAAGATAATAAAAAAAGGGGATTTGGACCGCACACACGGGCAGGGAAGGAAAAGAAGTGAAATCAAATTTTAAAGAAGGACAGTCAGGAAAAATTCGCAGAGGAGGACGGTCATTTTGCAGTTATTCAGGGAATAATAACAGTAGTTCGGACGTGTAAACGGAAAATAATTAATTTATTGACAAAATTTAAAGGGATAAATTTTAAATAAGGACAGTCAGGGTAATTTCGGTCTCGAAGACGGACGTGTTTCAGAGTCGCGGTATACAGGGAATAATAACAGTAGTTCGGACGTGTAAACGGAAAATAATTCACTTATTGACAAAATTTAAAGGGAAAATTAAATTTAAATAAAGACAGTCAGGGTAGGTTCGGTCCCGGGAACAGACGGATTAGGACAGTCAGGGTAATTTCGGTCTCGAAAACGGACGTGTTTCAGAGTCGCGGTTATACAGGGAATAATAACAGTAGTTCGGACGTGTAAACGGAAAATAATTCACTTATTGACAAAATTTAAAGGGAAAATTAAATTTAAATAAAGACAGTCAGGGTAGTTTCGGTCTCGAAGACGGACGTGGAGAGTCGCGGTTATACAGGGAATAATAACAGTAGTTCGGACGTGTAAACGGAAAATAAGTCACTTATTGACAAAATTCAAAGGAAATCAAATTTTAAATAAAGAGAGTCAGGGTAGATTCGACCTCGGGGACGGACGGATTTTTAGAGAGTCAGGAAAAGTTCGCGGAGGAGGACGATCATTTTGCAGTTATTCAGGGAATAATAACAGTAGTTAGTTCGGTGCGGGTGAACCGGAGATAATTCGTTTATTGGCAGAATTTATTCAGAAAATTGAGTTTTATAAATGAGAAAGGTCATGAGACGGAGATTCTATTTGAACCTAGGCGCGAGAGTTGGTTTTGAAATGAGTAGTTGCATGACGGTTTGTGGAAATGGCTTGTGTTTTCAAGAGTGCTTTCAGTGTGTTGTGCAGCATGGAGGATTTGGTAAGTTTGAAAAAATTACATATTTGCATTACGTATTTAGTACGGGCCTTGCGAAAAAAAAGAAACAAAAGCCAAGTTTAATTCTAGGTTTCGGGGAGTGTGCCTACCCAAGGTCATGCTGAGATACCTTATAGTGAGCGATTGTTTTGGGTTTTGGTCATAAATTTAGACTGCCTTTCTTTTGACACTTCGGGCAACAGCTAACATTTAATTTTGTGTGACTAGACACTTTAGGCGGGTTCCCTGTCTAGTCGATGGGCTGTGCGGAATCAGAGTGCAATCCGCATGCGGTAGAGGTGAAACCTTCTGAAAACTAAACTTCGGAAGAGTGACGAATTTAGGACTAATGTAGATTATCAGGAATACGTTAATTGTGAGGTTTATTTATTATAACATCGTACCAAGTGTTAAAATTATTTCACATTTTATTCTACGAAGCACCGCACGAAGAGAAGGTCGATGGGTTACGAAGCACTTCACAAAGAGGAGACCAATTAAAGTACCTCATTCTCTCGCAGGACAAATTCTATAGATGTGTTTAGTGGCGTTCGTTTCCGTTTCATCGAGTTTCAAATCACAACGGTGTTAAAGAAGTTTCATTAAAAAAAAAAAAAACAACTGTCAGCATTTTAGAAACAAAGAATTTACAGTGGTGTAGTTTACACGCGGTAGAAGTGAAACCTTCAGAAAACCCAAGGAGACAGGAGTGGGGAGGCTACGAAGCACCTCACAAAGAAGACACCGATTAGTCTGTCTCATTCTCTAGCAGGATAAATCCTATAGATGTGTTTAGTATCGCACGTTTCGCTTCATCTAGTTTCAAATCACAACGGTGCGAAAGAAGTTTTCAAACCAATAACCATAATGGTGTCGCCGAAGTGCAAAGATTGTAAGGGGAGGGGGTCTTTGGGGATGTTTTTTTAATTTTAACGGACAAGAGGTATTTATGTATCTTACGATTGTGTTGCGAGACAATAAATCAGAAATACTAGGTTAGGGGTTTATTTGGATATAGTAAATTACACTACATTAGGAATACCTATTCTCAAAAACATTTTAGAATTTACTCAGTAATTGAAGATATGTGTTAGGCAAGGTCTGTACGTACTAGCTATATTGATTTGGAAAAAGGATGCATTGCATGAGGCTACTGTTTACTAACAAATGTATACAATAGAATTCCCAAAAAAAAAAAAAATAAAACCCCACACCTTTTACCTCAAATTTCAGGGATCTCAGGAAAACTGTTATGTAGGGACCTACATAAGCTAGCTTTTGACTTCGTTTAAACTCACGCTTGGAAGTGTGCATAGCACTTTACGTTAGGTATATTTTATACAGAATTTACATTCTAGCTTAAATTCTACTTAAAAGTATTTGCGGTTGAACGAAACCGTCCGTAGGTATTCAAATTTCACACGCGACACGTTTTACGCACATTATTTAGCAAATTTCCTTCCTTCAAATTTAACCGAACGAGTTACGGCGCTGAAGCTGGTGATTGCTGGAGTAAATTTTGAGTTAAGCTTCCCTATTCCATGAATGTAGGTTACACTTTATGCAGTTGTGATCGGGGGCGAAGTGAACGATTTGCTGGTGGGCTACACTATTTCGTAATGAAGGAAAAGAAGTGACGAAACTCGCGTTGGCTTCACTACCCTTTGGTTACGCTCGTGGGGAGTTACCTTGTCAGCGGAACGAAGAGAACAGGACATACAGAGTTGTTTTAGTAATCGATCGGCGGCTCTTTGTCGGAAACAGGATAAATTTTCATAATCTTCCCCAAAATTAGAATTAGGGCAACATCCAGCATCAGGTTGGGAATGTACTTTGGACGAAAGCGTAGCAGGGGAAATGGAAGGGATGGAAGCCGGATTCACGACCCGGTGCCATTCATTCCTGGACCCAGCACCCTGGAAGCCGAGCTTGACATTCCTTCTTCGAGCTGATATTTGAGATGAGCTTGGGATATCACCTATCGTAGGGCGGATGCCCGTGACGCTAAATGGGGGACCGTCCCCGTCACGCCTGTTTCCGTCATGCGAGGGGAGGTATTTTCATTCAAATCAAATACCGATGATCACCGCGGCTGAAGGCTGACGCATGTTTATAACGTGCCTAGGAAAACGTAAGCATCATTTCTACTGGTTCGAGGCGGTGTGCTGGACGGAGAACGGGACTGTTGGGGAGCTGTGTGACTGCAGAGGCGAGGGTCGATGACATCAAAATCCACCTTCACTAAATTCAAACTTCACGAGATCAGAGGAGGGAGCGGCTCCACCGACCTCCTGACATTACCGCTTGTCTAATCCACTTCGGTTTAATGTTCATGTTCGATGCTATAGGAGTGAACGGAACTCTAGTCATCGACATGCTGAAAGACTTCTACAGTATCATCATCATCATCATCATCATCATCATCAATTCGGCTTTAAGGATGTCACGGTCTAAAACCTCGTGCCACCCACGCAATCCTGAATACTTCCGGACATCGGCTAACACACCATAATTCGAAGCAGATCCTCACATCAAGCGATATGAGATGACATTTCATCAAGCAACATTAACAATATCACCATTATAATTTGGCGGCGCATTGGTTGAGAACACTCCCATTATCACCCTACGAACCGGAAATACACACCAAACCCTTTCCCGACAGGAAGCAAAACATGTCGATTTTTCATTCGTCGCTTGCGACCATCAAAATATTCTCTGGAGGTGATGGAATTGGAGACTGACCGGGCGGTTTTAATTGAACCTCACCAAGTCAGTTGCGGAAATGGAGGAGTCCAATTGTAGCAAGACATATTTTGTTTCATGTCAATCCCTAGTAATCTCCCAAAAATACCTACTCAAATTCAAAACTAACTAACAAACTCCACTTACAACTGTGACTGTAGAATTTGTGCATCCCGGGCCTGTTTTGATTGAATTTTGATTGAAAATCCGTAACTAGATTACAAATGTCAAATTATTTTATGTGTTAGCACCCCAAGAACAGCAGAGGTTACGCTAAAGGTAGGATCTTCCCAATTAAATGTATAAAAGTATATTTTTGTACTAGGTACTAGGGAAGATGACGCGGGTTAATTCAGAAGAAGTAGTCATCAACAAACAAGTATAGAACGGACGTTAGTAGGGGAGGAAGTTGCATGAACGATAGCATTAGTTATTTTCAAGTTAGCTAGAGTCAGTCATTGTAAATCGGACCCTAGTGAATTGTAACACGCCATACCTAAAAGAACAAGGGTTTACCACAAACAAATTATTAATTAAATTGGATTAACCATATCAAACCTTTAAAACAAAAAAATGACACAACGTTAAGGGGTTAATTACAAGTTGATTAATTGAGAGCATCTCGCCACGTATACCTAAAACGTATTACGTAAAGGGGTGTCGAGTTGTTCCTGCCAAAGGAATGAAGAGGAGAGAAGAGTGAGCGACGGAACTACAAGGCTACGAATACGAATTCGAGGCGACGAACTCTACGTACAGAGCTTTCGTTGCAGAGCCTACGAACGATGTAGAAAGATAGAAACAATAAAATCACGTTTTAAAAGAAAAGGAAAATAAATTAATTACAGGAGCAAGGGTCGGATTTATTACAGTGGTGCCGCGACCAAGGAGAGAGCGTCCACACCGAGCTTGTTCTAAATTTTCCTAATTCGAATGTGATTTGCTTAATGAAGGAAAAGCATAAAGTTTTTTTATTAATTAGGGGGGGTAAGAGTGATTGATTTATTACAATGGTGATACTAGTCTGTTAGTAAGGGTAGGTAAGGGTTGTTTAAAAAAAATTGGTCCCAGATTCATCAAACATTTGAGGTTATTTTTCATGTTCTATGTAAGTTCTATTCAAGTTCTGTTATTATATCATTACAGGCCAGTTGCTTCATAAAACTGAAATAATCACAGAACTTGTATAGAACTTACACAGAATGTGAAAATTAACTTCAATTTTGAAACAACCTTAGAGCGCATACATTAATTACGTGAGCACTAAAGGGGGGGGGGGGGCATCAATTTATGCAAAGATAGCAAATGGTTTGGAATAACTAGTAAGTACCTACTTCCTGAGAACAGTCAGCAGTAGACATCACTTCTAAAAAGCATGTTTCTACTGACTTATCTTATCAAATAAATCAAAACCAAAATTTCCCCCCAAATCATAAGATTTGTGGTACCCAAATACCTACCTACTTAATAATAAACCATATATTTCTTTCATTTCAAAAGAGGAATAGGCCACTTGCATCACATTTTAAATTTTTTTTTCCGGTTCAGGCAATAATATAAATATTCTAAGACATTCTGTATTTTTTTTAATCGTATTTTTGAAACCACAGACCATTTTTTATAAACCGGAAAGACGGGACATAATTTTATAGGTGCGAAAAAACGATAATTACGTAGCCGAAAATCATTTAAAAAAAAAGAAAGTTTTCCACACGAATGACACAGGAGAATAACGAGGCATACCAAAAATATTAAATCTCATAAATATTTTTTTCCTCGATCCATCTTATTGATCATAAATCATTATAATGTTCAACGTCTATTATACTAAATCAAATGTAATATACTTGTACTTGTAAATTAAGAATATTATAATTTACAAGTACAAGTATATTACTAAATAAATAAATAAATGTAATATACTTGTACTTGTAAATTATAATAATAATAAGAATATTATAAAATTTGATTTTGTTAAAATACGCACTATTATCATTATCATTATACCTCTAAAACACGTACGGACAACGTAAAATGTACAGGGTTCTCTTCAAACATCTGTCAAAAAATCAAAACCAAATGATACGTTCGCAGAGAACAAACAATAAATCTAGTGAACGTTAAATGTCAAATTCAAAAATTCGCCTGAAATCAAAGTGGTGCCATATAAAAAAAAATAAATCAGCGTGGAATTCTATAAAATTAATAGGAACATTTTCGAAGACGGGACATTTTCATGTAGTGACATCACGAGCCCAAATAATGGATTTATTTATTAAAAAAAAAAAACTGTACACTTCTAAAAAATTTTACTAACATTTTCGCAATCTTAGTAAAAAAATGTATCCACACGATTTTTTCCAACTCGTTATGAAGTCCATGCAAGTGGCCTATTATGAATATTATAAATTTGTCGAAAGAAACTTGACAATTCTAATACTTACTTCAGGCAGGTAGGTAGGTAGTACCTACCTACCTCTTCTTCTTCTTCCCCTTGTCCTATTCGGGTCGGGGACCCATTGCATCGACAAGGTGCCTCCATTTTGCACTGATTGTTCGGCCTCCGTCCATGGCAGTCCCATCCTCTACGTCTACCCTCTGGAATCGCATGCGGTATTTTGCTAGAAAATTCGGTCATCAGACCATTCTTAGTACGTGCCCAAGCCACCTTAGTTGCGATTTTTCTATGAAGAGTAACAGTGGTTCAATGTTTAAAATAACATAATATTTAAAAAAATGCGTACACAAATAAAGACGACGATTTCACTTTTGATGTTTTTTTAATAATTGAAACGACTGTAGAAATAAATAAATTGCAAAACAGTCAAATTAAAGCAGGACTTTAGTACCTCAGTCAAAAATCCCGACGTGAAAGTGAATGTCATTCAAATCGACATCATAAACAATAAATACTTATATGATGAATTGATATAATACATTTTTTTCCTTAATTTTGGCAATTTTGTCTGATCAAAACGATCATGGATCTTTCAGTTATGGTCACAGGAAAGGTACCATGTTTTTTAAATTACACACTGTATTTCTAGCACTTTTCACATCGAAATCTTCAAAATTTTTGCAATAATTTAACACAAATATTTACCGCAAACTGCAAAATAGTAAAAGTAAAAAGAATTTGGTATATTCTTAAATTAAATAAACGAAACAACAAACAATCATAACACTTCTCACACTTGAGATTATTTTTCCATGAAAACGGTGCTATACTAATCGTCAATTTGAGAGGAGCATATAGGTACCACCGCCCCAGGAACCATTCACTAGATAAGGGGGCGTTCAAGTATTACGTAACGCAATTTTTGAAGATTTTTTACCCATTTTTGGGTTCATGGTGTGAGGTTTGTCCAAGTCTTGGGGGCGGATGCGTTTGCTTAACAGGAGACCATTTGATCTCTCAACCCGGACTTTCCCGACAGAACGCTTTGCACCGCAGTGGGAGAGATGAAGACATAATATATCGGCGTCCGTCACTGGACACATTGACCCACAAATGATTCCTACCCACAACTCACACCCTTTTCCTTCCCAGAATTTCCTCTCTTTTATTTCCTTACATACACAGAGCATCCCCAAAGGACGTAGGCCTCGAGGGAAATTATTGTCCTCGGAGTTAATGCATAAAAAATCGAAATATTACTTAGTATTTATTACATTAAATATATTTTTATTACCTACATAAAACCTCCCAATAATAAATTTAACGAAGGGACAAAATGACTATAAAATTAACAAAAACGGGCGAAATCAAGTTTATCATTAAAAACCGACCGTATGCTGCAAAAACACATTTAAATTTTAAATGCAAAAGTCGAATAGCGCTGTCGATCTGAATTCGATGAAAAATTATTATAGTTATTAATTTCATTTTGCGTCCAGCTTTCCGGCGATTCAATTTGATTCCTGTCAAATTTTGTTATCGCCGTCCGATTTATTAGCTGTTCGTTCACCTATTCATTTATTCATTGGATTTTTGCAGGAACCGTCGTGGATTGTACAACTGTAGAGAAATCTATTTGCGAGATGAAAACATACGTTAAATTAGGAGGAATCACGTAAAAGTATCTGCTTTTCGGGGCATACACTAAAAACTAAAACGTTACATGATTGAAGCGTTCAAAGAAGATTACTGAAGATGGTTTGACCTTTGCAAATACGAATGATAGCGCTAACATTAAAATCCATTATAAATCAACGAAAATATTTAATAAAAATGACGTATTTAAAATTGAGCGAGAATCTCTAACGAATAACTTAATTATTAATTGAGTAAAATAGCATTTATATAACCATTGAATTTTCACACTTGCAACATGTTAAATAACAAAACTACGGATCCAGATGTGTTTTTTTGGTTGATTGACAACGACAGTTGATCCCTCGACAGTAGGCCCACGAAATGACCGACTTCAAAAATATCTTTAATAATAAGTTGGTATAGATATCAAACGAATTTATTTACAGAATTGATTTTTTGAACCCACACGCACGTATAATCAGTTTATTATAGGCAAGTAGTTTTTTCCAGAATGCATTTGAATGAAAATATGTTTTATTCTTTTTTCGGCGGTACATCCTCTCTGTTCACCTCGAGGGGCACACTTGGTTATATTTTGTGTAATTAGGTATACCTAAATCGACTGAATTTTGTATATAAGTATACCGGAGGTCTGTCGGGGGATCAACTGCCTTGGAAGCGGTTTTTTTTAAATTTCACCACTCTTGGCTCTACAACCCCTGGTGGATCTTGGCCTCCTCAAGAGTCTCCCTCCACTCATCTCGGTTTTGTGCCAGCTCTCTCCAGTTTAGAAGCTGCAAGGTAGATATGTCATCTTAATATTGATATTCCCAGGCCTCTTCGCCCTATCGGTCTTAAGTTCAGCGGGGACTTTGGTGCTCGATGCTCGGCCATTCTCTACATGACCCAGCCACCGAAGCCTTCCCAGATTTATAAATTTTGTGACGTTTAGATCCTTAATATAGCTCATTTTTTTAACGTCTGCGCCAAAATCGATGGAAAACTCGAAGTGATTTTCATATTTTTGTAGTTCTTTCGTCACTGGCCCTCATATTATTTGTATTCGTATTTTTGTTATGTTTAGGACATTTTTGAACATAATTTTTGGAATGCACACTCGTATGAGTTATTGGGTGTATTAATTATTATAATTCTGTATTGTTTTCGATTTTGCGTATAACAAATAATTCATTCGGTTGACGCATAATAATGTTTACTAGCAGATAAAAACCCGCTGCCGCTGCAAGAACCTGCAGGCGGCTTTTTGATGAACTTCCCCCAATTTAAGTAAAGTTCTCTGATAGTAGAGTTTTGCCCCTTTGTATGTAGGTACAACAATTACGTGTGCAAAAATTAACGTGTTCAATAGGTACCTACCTTCAATTTCAATATCTTTGGTACCTACCTATTCATTTTTCTATCCAAATAAAAACCATTTCTGAATGCCTACGTAATATATGTATCTATGCCGTATAACTTCGTTCATTTGAAATTCACTGGACGGATGAAAACTAATTTCTACTAAGTAACAAACTTCCATTATAACTAAGAAATGAACTGCCAGTCAGAACTCGGAAAGAAATTATAGGATACCGTCAAAAGTATGTATTTTGACTTAAAATTGAAGCATCTCCTCCCAAAACTCTCCAGTAGCAATTTTTAACCTAATCGGTTTGAGAGCTCTAAAATTTCATAATGTATTAATTTTAGAAACTTTTATTATTTCTTCAAACTTTGAAAACATACTTTATGGTGTCATTGTTAACTAAATGAGAACAAATAAGTTTGTAAAACCCACTATACTATCACTATATTATCATCATGTTTCGAAAACCAAGTTTTAAGATTAGGTAATATTAAAATAAAAAAAGACAAACAAGTGTAGAAAAATAAGAACTATAGACTAAATATTAAATGGAGAGGTGATTAATTTCTTAAAAATATCGTAAAAAACAATTATATAAAATGAAATATAAAAATTATTTTAGAATATGTCAAAATTGCATTTATAAAATAAATTCTTTTAAAACAAACAATAATAATAGGAAGTCTAAATAACAAAATAAATTATTATAAATGTAAGTATCAATACGAAAATAAATTTAAGATGGCTATTTAAAAAAAATGGTTATTAATAATATTAACACTTTTCCTAATTTCTAAAATTTCGAAATTATTTAATTGTACACTCGTTGTGTTTGTGAAAAACATTTTTAACCCTTTGTTTATGTCAAAAGAATGATTTGTTTCTAAAATGTGGTTTGCAAATTCAGAATAATAATTATTATTTAAACACCTTAGATGTTCCTTAATGTAGGTGTCACACGCAAATATAAAAGATCATCGCACGCACAATAACGCTCGCCATACAATCTCATACAGACCCGTCACACCTAAGAAGACAATAAACCATAGACAATACAGATAATATGCCGTAACCGCTACTCACGCGATATGCAAAAAGTTATGCGACCCCTCTCCGGCGTAAACAGAAGCATAATATTTGAGTAAATTACGGAGCCAGTACAAAGAAATGACATTTAGCGGCAGCTCTCTAATTCAACTGATCCCCTCTCCTGCCATAGGAAGAAATATTGATAGCGAAGGGGGACGGTACAACACATAAGCGCTCGCGGTTCAACAGATAAGTGCCCGCGCTTTTATGTTTGTGTGTGACACTAGCTTAACTCTAGCATTAATTTTTCTAGAAGTATTACATAATTAAAAAATTACAATCATTACAAATTAATTTATAAACCCCAGATTTGTTAAAAAAATTACCCTTGTCCTTGTTATTTAATATATATATATTAAAATTGTTATTAATGTCAAAAGTTGGTTGAATGTTATTGGTTGTCTTTTATAATTTTTAATATTAATCTTATCCTGTCTATTAAATATCCTGACTTGGTTTCCGAAACGTGTTGATAATATTGATAATATAGTAGTTTTTCTATTTTTATTCATTTTAAATTTTTATTTTTCATAGCCACAGCTCAAATTTACTAATTTTTTGAAAGCCAAAAGGAACCGATTCCAAAAATAGCCAATTCCTTGGAAAAATAGTATCAGGCGATTCAGTATTTGATTTTAGAAAACGTTTATGGTTAGACATTTATCTTTTTCATTTTGTTATTTGAAGTTTGGAAACTCTTTATGGAGGGAAATTTAAGTTCCTGAAAAATTTAATTATCCTGAAAAATTTTTTCTGGGTGGTCGGCAATTTTTTTATGCCAAATTTAAAAAAAATCTTTTTGAGATTAGTGAAGTTTGAGAATTTCCAGGTTCTGGAAAAATTGAAAAATCAAAAATTTCTACTCGGAAAATAGGTCAGGATTTTTTTTAATAGGCAGTAAAAAAATAATCTTTTTAATTAGGTATATTATCTGAAGTTTTGGAAACTTTTCATGTTGGGAATAATTTTGATGCTGGAAATTTTTATTTTTCTCAAAAAAATCCTTATAGAAAAATCAGAAAATTTGTTGGGAATTTTTTTTAAAGACTTTTATCTTTTTGATATCATATGAAGTATGAAATTTTTAATTTTTGTACATATTCCATTTTTGTAAATTTTTCATGTTTGGAAATATGTTTTTCTGAAAAAATTCTTTCCGAAAAATTGGGAAATTTTAGGCTAGGAAAAAAGGTAGGAAAATGTGTTTATAAAAAAAAAAATATCTTTTTGATTTTGTTATTCGATGGTTTTGATGTTTTCGGTGCAAGGCAATGTTCCGAGAGGGTCCTGCTTGAGAGGTCAAAAGCTCTTCCTCAACCGGCTGGTGGGCAGATGCATCCGCCGCTAAGACCCGGACAAACCTCATCCCTTGAACCCGGGCACACTCGCTAAGTCACCAATACGATGTTGACTAAATACATCATCGTTGTTCAGTTATCAGTATTTGCAAGCACGGTCAACAATTGATAAAGAGATATTCCGACCGACCGCGAACGTTGATACATTTTAGCGTGGCCTCCTGAGTGTCAGTTAAGCTGTCAATATACAAATAATTTTGAATAATATCGTTCTTTATGCAATAAAACTGGCTTATTAACCATATAGAATTGAAAGAAATCGTGTACATGATCCATAAACTTAATTAATTCATCTAAGACGCGATCAATTCATCCCGTTCGATCTTGGAGAAACAAAGTAGTTGAAATATGACTAAAGATCTTATTAACTAATTAATTCCCGTTTAGTCTCTAAAAGTACGCGCAAAGTGTCAATGTATATTAAAGTTAGTATTTGAATTCGAAATGGTCTTTTTATTAGTATTTTTATTTTTTACTTAACGGTTTGACGTTAAATAACGTAATTCTATAGATATATCCGCCAGATTGCCAGCGTGTATCGATTTCTTATTTATTACCCGTCAATATCGGTCTGGCTATCAACAGTGCGACCGTGCTTGAAAAAACGGAATAAAATTGTCGGTAGTGTACGCCTTTCGATCCGATATTGTAATATTAAAGTTTAATTGTATTATTAAACTTTCACTGTGCTAGACCTTCTGAGACGGACGGACGGACTTTTTTCATTCCTGAAATATATAATGACATACATATTTCAGGAATGAAACTGGTTATGTGAATTTTTTGGAAATACGCATTATGCTGTTTTGATTTTTAACAGTTCAATTTAATGACTTTTCAGACAAAAAACAGATTACATTTTTATGACTTAGGATTTCCACAGTCATTTTGTTTTCAATAGTTCCATGGTTGCGCCCAAGAGGCGAACATATGAATAGAATGACAATAGTGTTAAAATATCACAATGCGTTCGACCAAAATACCCACTGCCCTATTGCGTGGGTACCTACCGTACAGAAATATGTACATTTATTACATGTTACATAACATTTATGAATGTATGAGTACCGAAAAAAATACAATTTACTTGTACGATCCAATGCAACTTTCCCACTGAATACAATACAAGTAAGTACGTATATCACATATTTGCCGAACAGAACAACTTGGAAAACTTACCTCTTAACCAGCACAATTCGTGCGAAAGTTTCAACAAAACTAACTTGTTGGCGTCAGAAAAGTGCGGCAAAACAGTCGCAAGTGCTTAAGTTTGCCACAGACATTGCCAGCAATTTTATATACGATAAAGGCAACATTTTTCTTATGGTTCTGTTAAACGGGACTTACACATTTAAAACAAAGGTAGGTAATATTTTACTTATGGCAACAAAGGAACCACTAAACGGAACTTTGGCTAATTTGTCCGCAAGTACTAACAATAATTACTGACGTGGGTGTTACAATTAGACACACCAGTAATTTCACTAGGATTCGGTGTAAAAAGTTCAACCACAATCAAGATATTATGTTATTATAGTAAAGTTTATGTTTGCTTGGTGGAAATTGAGGGGAAAATTGAATTGTTTTTGTCCGCTCTTAGTTTGGTAGTATTTGGTGCTGTATTGTAATTTAGTGCTGTGTTATAATACCCGTTTAGGACAGCGTTACAGAGTCTATCATGAGGACAGATGTGTAGATAGTGTGAAGTTAAATTCAATTCAGTTTATTACTTTAAAACAATACAAAATTTTACATTTCAATGCGTTAAATACATAAATATTAAGAGCCGGTATGAATTGTGGTAGTAGTAACAGATCTTGTCTTTCAAAGGCAGCTTCATTGATGTGTCGATATCTACATATAGGTCAATGGCTATAGCCAGGTTTTGACTTCGGGTGGGGCACAAAATAAAAATCTACAGTGGGTACCGAAAAAAGTAGGCTTCTACAACATATTCATGGTTTAGGCTCTATGAATACAAAGAATATGAACGGAAGAAGGAAAACCATCCTATGAACTGGAGGTAATCCACCTCTTACCCGCCCTTGTGTAAGTAACTGATGGTTACTCCTTCAAGGTTCTCGCAAGATTCTAATTTTTTTTGTTAAACGAAGCTACATTTATTTATTTTGAAGGAATCTAGACGTCCAGTGTCCTTGCAGACGTTGTTAGTAAGCAGTATGCAAGTGCTTAACAGGAAAAACAAAATGCAAAAAAATAGGTTAGTAAGACAAAGATAAATTAAACAGGGCAAAAGAAAAACTCATTCATGAGGCTCCATGAGGCGGCATTGCATCTATAAAAACCCGCAAGCACCTGCATAAAATAGAGAACATAAGTAATACAATAAATCGCAAATCAATTGGCAAGTACCAACAAAAAATGTGAATGGCTTTCGGTCTGACCATAAACTACACTTAGCTTCCGTGTCCCTTAGCCAACCACTCTGTGAAGCCTCAAAGAATGTTAACTGAATATTTGGGGTAAAATACCCGAAGACTAAAAGAAAATTCAGCGTTGGGTAGTCAGAGGCAGGACAAAGGATAGTCAAGGTCGTCTGATCAAGCCTCAAGTCTGCACATGTCATTGGGGGAGGCGCAGATAGATTTAGTAATGTAACTAAAGATGAAGCAGAGACGAGGTCCAGCACACCCCCATCCCGTTTTAAAAACGGGACCCGCCTCCGTTTTTAAAACGGAAGTGTGAACGGGCTCTTCTCGGTCGACAATCCCAGAGATCATGCATCGGCCAGCCGAGATGGGGCAAACGCCTACGCCCATGTATAGGTAGGTAAGTGGATTTATAATCTGGACATCAAAAAAGTATCTAGTGCTATCTCTTAATCTTCATAAAAACGTTGGAGATAATAGGTATGTTATAATTTGGAGTCTATGGATTCTATGGTTCTACATCGCGCTTCGGTCTAATAATCTCCAGGTGGACAGGTATCTCAAAAGTTTAAAATTATTATTCAGTGGTTTTAAATATTCACAATTGTTATTAATTACTTACAATTCAATATTATGGTACACACTTCCTTTTCTTTAATTAGCTATCATTTCATTTTGAGTTATCTTTATATACATTTTAGATTTTACACAGTTATTACAATGTAAAACATAAAAGTATAATAGTATTAATTAAATAGGACAACTGAGAGATTTCTTACAAACAAACTGATTGATCAGTTTTGTAAGATTTTAAAGATTAATATTGTAAAATTTAAAAAAAAAACTGAATAAATATACTAAAAAAAAAAAAAAAAAAAATATACATAAAAATCTCGTGTCACGGTGTTTGTGGTCGCACTCCTCCGAAACTGCTCGACCGATTTATATGAAATTTTTTATGTATATTTAATAGGCATGCGAATAGGTTTAAAGTATATTTCATACCGAAAGGTGATTAGGGTGTCCCGATCCGGACATTTTTTCCCATTTTATAATCGCGATTTTAGTATTTTTGTATGAACAAATTTAACCATCGTTCGTATTTCAAACAGAACTAAATTGTTTATGTTGTTGAATAACATCTCATATTATCGGCGGTCATCCTCTACAGCGATCCATATTCCTCTTTCTGTCATAGATCCCATCCCCACACACTTACAATACATTCGTTATTTTTTTTAACAACCAAAATATTCACTAGAAATAATTTATATGGCAGAACAACGTTTGTCGGGTCAGCTAGTTTAATAATATTATTATAGCCTATTTCAATCCAATGTTTCGATTGTTTAGATTGTATAATGCCATAGAACGTGACCATGTAGATATTTCTATAAACAGCCTATTTGAATTTTTGAAGTAAAACTTCTTTAGCACCGTTGAGATTTGAAACTCGGATGAAACGGAAATGGCACTAAAAAGAGACAAACACATACATCTATATGATTTATTGTAAGGACAAAACATCGCCCGGTTTACTTATATCTATGCAATTTCATTGTCATAATTAATAATTTTTAACACTTTGTAAATATTGCCATCAATAAATAAATACATAAATGTATTTATATAATAATAAAAAAAAACTATTTGATTCCTAATTAGTAGATAGAGATCCAACAAGAGAAAACATAACATCGTGGAATACGAAAGATGGTTTTATAAACGAACTCAGTAATTAAGTCGTTTCGCACTTTATGAAATTAGTTGTTTTTAGTACTTAACCCTGAAAATAAAAGGCGAATTAAGAATTCACCCGACAAAATAATACAGCGTTAATTCTTATGTAAAAAATAAATGTTTTGGTGTTAATTACAGAATCATAACCACTCAGTGGATACCAACAGTATTTTTGATACAGAATCATAACCACTCAGTGGATACCAACAGTATTTTTGAAGTAGCATGGATATTTCGTACTTAAAAAAAAACATATGTTAATTTGAGGAAAGATAATATTCCAAATTGTACATTTAATTACGTACCGCCACAACAATTTCCCGCTTCTACTACGATATTTGTCCGTAAACTTTTACATTAGCTCCGCACATGAGACCCTGAGGAAAATAATTTCCCTCAGGACCTATATCATCTTTGGGGATGCTGTGTGGAGTATTTTTTTTAAAGAAAAGGAAGAAGGAATCAATTTGGGAGGCGTATGGGTACCGCCGACCGAGAACCATTTAGTGGATAACCAACACATCTGCAATAGGTAACCCCAAGTGGTTTGCTACGTTTAGTGACTTAGCAAGGGTGCCCGGGTTTATGGGATGAGGTTTGTCTAAGACTTGGCGGCAGATGCGTTTGCCAATCTATAGTGCGGCGGGCCGCATCGTGAGAGACTGGTCGAAGGAGATCTTTCGACTTTTCCAGTCGGACTCTCTCGACATATCGCTTTGCACTTCCGTCACCCCTGGACAGACCGAACCCCAGATTCCTATCTACCCCTCACACCTTTTTCCTTCCCTGAACTTCCTCACCTTCCTTTCCCTAAAAATGCCCTCCAAAAGCATCCCTAAAAATGACATAGGCCACGAGGGAAATTGTTTTCCTCGGGGCCTCCTGCGTGGAGCTATTGTAAAAAAGGGAGAGGAAGATTTGAGAAAGAAAAAGATTAAGGGGTGTGTCGGAATCTGGGGGTCAGTGCGTCAGTGCGTCCATTCCTCCCATTGCGGTGAAAGGCAATGGATCTAGAGAGTCCTGCTCGAGAGGTCGAAAAGGTCTCCCTTAACAGAGCACGAGGGATTTTGCAATATTTTGGGTTTTTTGTGCATTTTTGAAGTCGCCTGTGTCCATAACACCATCTTAAAATAAATTTTTGATACAAAAAAAATTAGATAAATGCTTTTTCTGTACCTGTCAGTTAAAATAAAATATTAAAAAATATGTTTATCATACTTTATAACTGTTTGTTCAAGAACCGTTTTCTATAAATCGTCAATCGATCTCCATTTTTTTTTCTTCTGTGATCATACACAATACGAAAAAAAATAATATTATCGTAGAAAAATATCAACCTATACCTCCTCATATTCACATTTTAGTAATAAGGTTAATTTATAGTGTATTAATAATTTTTAAAAGTACATAAATCAATCAACTTTGAAATTATTTTTACACATTAAAATAGTTGGTAATTATTGAACAAAAAATATAATGCATAACTACAATGTTTTAACTATGACAATTTAAAAAAAAAATTGAAAATTTTGTGATTTTATTGGTAATATATGATTTTTTATAACACCAAATACACATAAAAACGAACGCAAAAATAAATCCGATTCATAACTCGGAGACAAGCCGCATCGGACGGTCGTCCGTGGCGCTTTGTTCTGTAAAGTAGTATTTCAAAATTAGGACTGTAGTAGTGCAAATTGAATATATGTACACTATAACTTGAATGACCACAATCCATTAAAGGTCGTTCGCTAATTTGTAGTATATAAGTCGAAAGGAATCAGAAAACGGGCATGGTTTAACGACGCGGTCATTGCTATGATAAAACCTTCCGATATAAGTCCAACAAATTCGTAGGCGCATAAAATACAGTAACCACTCGATGATCGGTTCATACAGTAATCGGTTTACGAAACCTTTTTTCTAATTCTTTCCCTTATATATTTTTTAAATATATTGTTTACCTCATAATAATTGTAACATTTTAATTTCAGAATATTATTAACATTTTTGTTTGATACCAAATTCTGCTTTATTAAGATTTCCTAGATGTACGTATAAATTTATTTGCATAACGTTAAGCGTATTGATTTGGAAATGACTTCGGTAGGCGAAAGAGCTATAAATAAAAATAACCAATAATAAATATGAATAAAAATAAAATAAATTGGTTTTTCGATTTAAAAAATATAAGAATGCTTGCAGAAAAGTCAATAGATGTCGCGTATTAAAATAAAATGGATAAAAATTTATCCAGACACTATCTAGATTGCATTTAGTTCGAGTTGAATCTTGCAATCATATATAAAGATAGCAGCCAATAATATGTGCGTTAAGAAAATGAAGATAATGTTGGTAGTTCTTAGTCGAAGTATGATACAGTTGAAAATGATTTCATATGGGTTCCGTAGCTCAATCGGTAGAGCTCTTGCCATGTAAACAAAGGGTCCTGGGTTCGAGTCCCAGCGGAGCCAATATCTTTTCTGATTTTTCTGTCTCAGATTTTCGATCGAGTTTCGCTAATATTGTCTTCATTTAATTAAATAAAAAATATGGATTTAATAAATTTTTTTTTTACAATTAAAAAAATTAATAATTGAGCAGTATGATTAATAACTTAGTAGCAACGAACTATTTTGGCCTGCACATTTCGTTTATATAACGCTTCATCAAATGCTGCAGACGGTCCAGGGACATTTATATCTGATTACTAATATTTTTTTGTATTAAATATCCACATACAAGCCCCATATCTGTGTTGTCCTTGTTTTTCGAAGCAAGCATGTATTTCAACGGGTCCATTTATTATTTTATTAAAAAAGTGAGTGACAATTTCACATTTCACAACGGTTTCACAAGGGCTGTGCAAATACATAAATGGTTAAATATTATTATTCATAATTTAACTCACGTATGCGTCCTTTTTTTAAACAAATTTAAATAAGTTTATTATCTTTTTTCAGTATATGCGTAAAACTACTACCTGGCTGAGTACCCGGAGTGGCTCGGGGTTTTAAATGGTTTGGTTGTTTTTGGAAGTTGTGATGTTGAGAATTCTAGTTTACCTGAAAACTGGGTGGAAATAATAATATTTTTTTTACATGAGCTCCACACAGGAGGCCCTGAGGAAAATAATTTACCTCAGGGCCTATGTCATCTTTGGGCATGCTGTGTAGTGGGTTTTTTAAGGAAAAGAGAGGGGAGTTCTGGGAAAGAAAAAGGGTTTAAGGGGTAGGTAGGAATCTGGGGTTCAGTGTGTCCTGGTCATCCACCCCCAAGACCTAGACGAACAGCACCCCATGAACCCGGGCACTCCTGCTAAATCACTAAACGTAGCGAACCACTTGCGGTGACCTATGGCAGAGGTGTTGGTTATCCAATAAAGGTTCCCCGGGCGGCGGTACCCATTCCCGCCTCTCAAATTGAAAATTAATGCTAAGAATTGAAAAAGCTTTTTTAAACATTGGTTTTACGATACAAATAATTTTTTGATTCATCTCTTCCTCGGGCATCTCTGACTTCTTCAGCCATTGTCTTCGTGTTATCAAATTATTACTATTAAAAGACAGTTACATGCAGCACCAGTACCAGATTGTTACTATGCTGTCTCGATGAGACTATAGATTGGAATTTGAAATTTTTATTTATTTATACGCCTAAAAGACGTTTTTCATAAAAGTGAAAAAGTAAATCATTATATATAGCGCATTGCAGAATATCTTTATTTCATAGTAAATAATAATAATAATGCATAACAATAATATAAAATTATTTGGCGGGCACATAAATAATAATATTATGATATTATAATATTATTTTATTAATCAAATCAGTACTAAACAGCGATTCATAATAACAATATTATTAATCGCTGTTTAGTACTGAAGTGATTAATAAAATAATATTATAATATGAAGTGATTGATAAAATAATATTATAATATTATTTTATTAATCACTTTAGTAAGTGAGTTTTATGTTTTTTTTTTCTTCATGTTATAAAACCTGTTTTTTGAAGTGAAAATTCTATAGCTCCGCTGTGATTTGGATTTCGGATGAAACGGAAATGACGATTACGGCATCTGCAACGCATCAACTGCGCTCATTGGCCGCTTTGATTATGATGTCATTTTTAAAGACTCCTATTGGTTGAGATATGAAACGGAAATTACGTTAGGTCTGCGCTCATTGGTCGCTTTGATTGTGAACTCACTTTTCAAGATTGGTTGAGATTGTTTTGGTAAAGTTTCGCTTCTACCGCATGTAAATTGGACTCGAATTTTTTCTATGGCTACCTACTGTAAAAACCTAAACTTTCAAATAAATAAATTTATTTTTCCACCGTGTTTATATTTCCATGGTGTGACAGCCCTAACAATCCAGCGAGACATTTTTTCTCGCTTGGGCGGGCATATGCACGTGTCTTTCTGGGTTGGAAACCTTTAAAAAAATCCCAGAATTTATGGAATATTGCGTACATATTGTAAAATGTGGGAATATTTGTATACATGTGAAATAAATCAATACACCTCCAATATTAATGTCATGTTGAGAAGATGTAGATTATTAAAGAACTTGATTAACTTTTTGTCGTTTATATTTTTTAAATTAAAAATAAACAGATTTTAGTATTAAAACCCCATAAACAAATGGCAATTTACTTTTAAAACCATACTATTTGAATCGTGAATATCCGTCAGTTTTTAAAAAGCAATTAATTTTATTTTTGTAATTATTTATCATCACAATAGGGAATCTCAAGGGAAATTTCCCCACGTTATAGGGAAAAATCGATATTTTGCGAGTAACGAATTCGGTAAAGACATATTTGTTCTTTTTTAATTTGTGTTCGGGAATGATCGTTTAACTTCGGATTTTTACGAGCAGATACTAAGGTCAAATCCATGTCAAGTAACAAAGTTTAATAACATTTTGCGGAATCGACTTAAAATGCGACGAGGGCGACATAAGCGACATTTTTTTAAACTATTTTGTCAAATTTCGATAGAATCCATTGCCCTGCTTGGCTCCTCCCCAAATCCGGCACGCCACACAGTAGGTGGACAGACACATCCGCCGCCACAATTCTCACCCCATGAACCCGGGCACCCCTGTTAAGTCACCAAACGTAGCGAACCACTTTGGGGCGACATACGACAGAGGTGTTGGTTATCCAATAAATGGTTGCTGGGGCGGCGGTACCCATACCTGCCTCACAAATTGTCCGTCTCCCCAATGGGGTATGTTATTTATTTATTTATTTATTACACGCCCTGATGGGCTTTTACATTATAGTTTATGAGTTGAGTAACAAACAATGAAGAAAATATAATACAATGAGAAAAGAAAATACACAATACAATGTAATAACAAAACAAATAATAAAATAAAAATACATATTATGTAAAAATGATAAGAAGTCTCACATTCAATATAAACAATAATTGCAGAAATTATGTATATCTATTTGTGCCTAGAAGAATAAAAGTGATAGAATATACAACATTTATACTGATTAGTTTTAAGATGAAATATATCACCTAGATTAGAATATTTATTTCTGACTGTGAAGACTCGGAAACGGAGAATTTTGATAAGCTAGTGTCCTGGTGTTACTGAAGTAGAAGGGTAATAAATTTCGACATGATTTTTGGGGAACATGGATATTGATAAATTGAAGTAATTCAGGACAGTCAATTTTTTAATGCAGTATTTTATGTAATAGTATTAAATCTGTGCTTATTCTTCTTTCTGAAAGTTTCAATAGGGACGTTTTATCCAGGAGGTAATTGTAATCAATGTTTAGTATAGGAATATGCAATTTATAGTATATAACCCTTAGAAACTTCCGTTGAATCTTTTCAATGTTGTCTGAATGAATGTCCTAAAAGGGAGACCATAACGTAGAGTTATATTCATGTTGGCATCTGACAAGGGTTTTATATAACATAATAAATGTGTCTAAATCATTGAAATCTTTTGCAGCTCTCAAAATCTCAAAACAAAGCCAAGAGTCTTATGAGGTATGATAGTTATGAGGCTGAAGGGAGTTGGGAAAGAAAGGAGATGGGCAGAGGATGATAGGGATGTACCTGGCTCTTCAGATCTAGTCATTAAACTTCAGATCTAGTCGGTTAAAGTTATTTCAAGCAACGTATCTGAGGTGCTCTTTCATCAGGGCTATACTTAGAGTATCTATCACTTGTCGTGCAGAGGTATCCTACGATTCCAAAATCAGATTTCGTAAACAGCCATTAAAATTGGATATCAATTAATATTCTTCTTACTCTTATTAAGACCCATTAACCAGCGGCCGAGAATTAAAATTTCATCGAAAGATGGTCTTACGATCGTACCCTTGTAACTGTACAAGTCGGTTCCAATGAGAAAGATTGTTTATATTCCGTACCAGCATTTTTAATAACTAATTACTCAATTTCGATTTAATTCATTCAAAATTTGCTTTAATATATACCTACATTCAAGCAATTAAAAATGCTCAAACGCGTGATGATAAATTTATTCAAATTATCAATTTTTGTTATTATTTTAACATAAGTTATATTTAATTTACTCCCTCTTGCAATGAAAACCACAAAAAAAAAATAACCGCCTTCAAAAGAAGCATAAAAATATGGATTATGGACATGGGAAGGAAGAAAATAGATTTAATTTTGCAACCCAACAAAGAATAATGCTTTGTTTTGTACTTTCTTTTAGATATAACTTAATAATTTCCCTTGGCAATATTCTAACATAGATTAGGTATTTACTTATAATTAAAATAATAAAACTTGTACAATGTGTCCTTAGAACGGGGTACCCCAGTTAGGACACATTTTCTCTAAAAAACTGTAAAAAAAATTTATATATAAATATAAATAAATAAGTATTTAAAAATTTTGAATAATGTCTAAGCAAAATAAGTGCGTAAATTTTTTTGAAATGCATTAGCTTTTAAAACCGTAAATACATAGGCAAACTGAAGTATTTTCGTCACAAAACACGAGCACGTATTTTTTTAAATGTTTTTATTTGAACCAAAATTAAAATCCTGAAAAGTAGTTTTCTTAAGATAATTTACTGATTTATATTCTGTAAAATGATTTGAAATGTGTGTTGTATAATAAAACATTTTGAAAATTTAACAAATCTGCCAATGACTAACATTATTATAATAAAAATAAACACTTTTTCAAAATTTAAAACATACATTTTCTGGATAAAATAACAATCTTTAGAAATCAATTTATATTTTTTTGTAGAAAAGAGGCGATGCGACTAGAATTTCATTTAAAAATAATATATTTCCGGTTGTGTCTGGTTATTCCATCTAAAAAATAAAACCAATGTTCATTGTGAATAAAGGCAAACTTTTCCATTACATAAAGCAGGTAGCGTGATTTAGAATCTGGTACAAGACAACAGACAACAGACAACACACTTCCACTTAACTTCCAACAGGGGAAATTACAAATAATTAGTGACTTGTACCGAAATACTGAGTGGTGCTCCGCGGCGAGAAAAATTCAATTAATGGTCACTTAAGTAAAGTGAAAGTTAAGAGAGTGTCGAGTGTGGTCTCACGGGCCCCAACCCGGGGAGGGGGCCCTGTCACCACAAGCTACAGTTTGCTTGACTAATGGTTTAAAAACAAAGGATATTTATTTTAAGGGATCCACCCATCTCGGAGGGGAATCGGAAGTTGAACGGATGAACAAAATTCATGGGTATATTTAGAAAACAGACAAATTTAATATTCTTCCTCTACATGGTAAAACATATCAGTTAAAAAAGAGTTTTCTTAATATTTGCTTATTCTTTGTGATATTTCGTACGATTGTTAAGAACTGGCGTCTATTTTTCCTTCTTCATGTAATCCGTGCCGAGACCAGCATTGATTTATAAAATATTTCACATGAACACTTCTAATTAAACACTTTAATTTTTTATATAATAATATCTACACATTTCGTCACTTCATTTGGACAAGGTTCTAACTGCACCTTACAATGGAAAGGACTTTGTCATCTAAGCACCATGTCCAAACGAGGTGACGATTTGCCCAGCCGAAACGGTAATTCTGTTAAATTACCACCTTAGAAAATATTATAAACACGTTTCATTTTTGTAAGGTGAGCCATTTTTTTATTTATTTTTTTATTTTTTTATTGGCAATGTTTATTAAAAATACATATGAAGTTATAACAGTTACATAGTTACATAAGGTTAACAAAAAAAAAAAAAAAAATTGCCTTTCCTCACCATAAAGAGACAATGCTCTTGTGTTTGGTGAGGGAATTCTAGCTCAATTAGTAAATTTATTTATCGTGTAAGTTAGTAATAACGGCTATTGTAAATAATAAGTAGGTTAAAAAATCTTGCATAAATTTAAAAATAAAAATCCTGAAGAGTTTAAAAAAATCATAATATAAATTAAAAAATCATTATAAATGGAAGAATCATGTAAGTTAGTAACAAAATGTTATGTGTTATGTTATTTTTGTTCCAACAAAATGTTTTTTTTTGCCAAAAAAAGTTTAGGCGTGAAAAAAATCAGTGTTTGTTTAAATGTTACTTTAGACATTTATCGAGAGATTTTTATTCTATTTTACAGATGTCATGCTTTATTAAATATTTTCATTTACGCGCTTTAATTATAATCGTTTTTCTCTCTCATTCGAATTTACATATCTCCCTTTGAAACCATATTTTTGAATTCTTACTACGGAACCCAAATCCGCCGTGTTAAGACCGGGGTGATACAGGGTGTAACAGCATGTACCCGAAGGATTTTAACCAGCGATTTGCTGCACAATTATATATACAAATCAGTGGCATGCACAGAGTTTTTAATCAGGGTAGGCAGTAGGAAAACTACCGAATTGATTCAAATAAATTAAAAAAAACTTACTACAAATAACTCCCTTTGTACAAGTTTTCGCTAAGTGTGCTTGCTGCTAGTAAGACAACTAGTTGATATAAATAGATAACTACAGATGTCGCTGTCGTCACTGATTGCTATTTGCTAATCTTGTTCCAGAAAGCACTGCCTAATACTAACAAAAAAAACCTCATAGAAGCAAATTCAAAACGACAGCGACAGTTTTACTCTATGCTATGTGCATTTCGTATTATGTGATATTATATCTTGTATGAAGTTAACTCCAAGCTGAAATAATTCCTACTTGGGACGCATTTTAGTGAGGCAGTCGGAGGGCGCGCGTGTAGTTTCTAGTTACAGTTAATGCCAAGTTTGTAGTATGCCGTTAGATGAGGCGCTTGCTTAGTTTCGCTTGCTCAGATTTTTCGCGCTTATTAAATTTTAGCAATAATTTAATAAATTATAATATTATTTACATTTTTATGTTTTACGCACGTGCGTGCACGCCCCTGATATACACACACATATATATCACATACATCAAATACAGTTATTAAGTCATAGTTTAATGTTAGTACCTGTAATAAGGGACCTCGGAATAACCTTCGACACTAAACTACTATTTATCAACCACATTGATATCATTACTAATAAAGCTTTGAAAATGCTGGGCTTCATTATAAGACTATGTAAAGATTTAAAAAACATTCATACATTTAAATTACTATATACAACTCTGGTTAGGAGTCATTTGGAATATAATTCCCCATATGGAACCCTTTCTACAAAAGCCACGCAAACTCCATTGAAAAAATCCAACGCAAATTTGGATTTGACATAAACTATGATTCTCTATTACAAAAAATGCCACTCTTATCGTTAAAAGATAGAAGAATACTAGATGATCTTATTTTTTTTTATTTAAAATAAACAATAACTGGTTTGACTCCCCTGAATTGGTCTCGTTAATAAATTATCATGTACCTAGTAGAACAACTCGACTCAAAACACCTTATTATTGCAACAACACTCTCAGTAATGCAGAACAAAATTCAATAATACATCGTTTACACACTTTAGGTAATGAATTTGCTCATATCGATCATGCCGAAAGTCTGTCATCATACAAAAGATGCATTAGACAAAATTTATCTGCTAGTACTACCACGTAATCATAATAAATATAATCATGTAACTATAATATTATGTCCTACCAGTATGCACTCTAATACCTATGGATTAGAAACATATCATAGGTACCTACTTTTCATATCGCTTTGTATACTCCGTAATACCTTCCTTTTATTTATTATATTTTTTAGTTTTTTTTTTTAAATCTTCAATATTTGGATCCTAAGTGCATTTCTTACTGTTTACTTGTCATACTTTTTTATATTTATAACTTTTGTACTTTTACATTATACTTTATATTTTATAGTTTACACTTTTACTTTATACTTTCATTTTATACATCATAATTCTATTTACTACTCATTACCTTAACCCTTTTTTTTAACCTTTTGTTTTTATATTTAACTTTACATTTATATGTCACTTTCTTATGTGATTGTATTATAATATATATAAATATAATTATGTCAATGGCACATGTTGTGCCGTATGTTTTGAAATAAATAAATATATATTTTTTTTATATGTTATGGTTATGTACGAATTTTGTTATATCCTTAATTGTAATAACAGAAATGAAACCAATTTCTAGAATAGTTATTGGTAGATGATGTATAATAAATCTAATGATAGAGTCTAAGCATTCAGAATAAAAATTAAATAATGTAGGAAAACACGAGCTGTGGAAATTGTTTCAACAAATTTATTTATTTATTTACACCCTAGTGGGTTTTACAAGATAATTTAATAACATAATATAAGCTGAAGGTAAATAGAAAAAGTTTCATAAATATGCTAAATAGTAGGTAGGTACCTAAATCTAAGAAAAACATATAGCTTTATTTTTTATTATTATTTGTATCTTGCTACATAGCAATCCGGATGTATTATTAAAATTATTTTGTGACTGAAGTTTACAAAACAATAATTGTAGTTAGTAGGAATTTTACATATTAACTACAATTATTGTTATGTAAACTTCAGTCACATATTTAAAATATTATTATTATTTTTAAACATTATATATATATATATATATATATACGGTGTTAAGGTACGTAATTTACTTACTTTAACCAGTGATTCGTGACATTATTTGGAGTAAAAAATGTAAATGAAATTTTGGTCTCCGGTGACATTTTTGATGATTTTTTTTTTCTACAAAAATATAAAAAATAGTAGTTGTTGAACAGTTGGAGGCGAAGTAAGGGGTTCGTCGGACACCCGGCTGAGTGACCAGTGACGACATGCGGAAGAATTTTTTTTTGTTTGATTTTGAAGAAAAAAATTTTGAAAAAAAAAGTCATCAAAAAAGTCACCGGAGACCAAAATTTCATTTACATTTTTTACTCCAAATAATGTCACGAATCACTGATTAAAGTAAAAACAAGAAAATAGGTACCTACATAAGTAATATAAAGAAAAAAAATATAAACTCTAAATAAAAATTTGTTAAATAAACAAATTAAAAATATACGTACTAGAAAAAAGGAAAAAGAACAATAAACAATATATATTTACCATAACAAGATAGGCAATGATATTCATATAAGCTTGTGCTTATAAGGTATATTTTAATGTCAGTTACAATCCAAAGTAGAAATTCACAAAAATATATATGAAGAATTTGTTTAAAAGCGCAGGTATTAAGCATAGTACATGTATTTTTCATATCGCTTTGTATACTCCGTAATACCTTCCTTTTATTTATTATATTTATTTTTTTAAATTTTGGTTATCTTCAATATTTGGCTCCTAAGAGCATTTCTTACTGTTTACTTGTCATACTTTTTTTATATTTATAACGTTTGTACTTTATATTATTTACAAAGGTAACTTATAGTTTATGTTATTTCCTGCCTTTCAACTTTTTATCTTAACTTTTTACTTTTACATTATACTTTATATTTTATAGTTTACACTTTTACTTTATACTTTCATTTTATACATCATAATTCTATTTACTACTCATTACCTTAACTCCTTTCTTTTACCTTTTGTTTTTATATTTAACTTTACATTTATATGTCACTTTCTTATGTTATTGTATTATAATATATATAAATATAATTATGTCAATGGCACATGTTGTGCCGTATGTTTTTGAAATAAATAAATAAATGTATGTTTTTAAAAATTAAAATGGCGAGGCTAGTAGAAGAAAAGGGTATCTACGTTATACGAATATGAATATAAAGTAACAGATTTATTTTTAATATATTTATAGAAGTAGTTTTTTTTTATTCATTTAATTTATGAGAACGTAAGAAAAAAACAGATAATCAAAATACTAATGATAAAAAACTAATGGGATTAAATGTTATCAGCTCGGCTACTTTATATTCAATTATTACATCGTATTACAAAGTAACCAGGATAAAAAAAAATTAAATGGACAAATGTTGGTATATGTACATTTACAAAAGCAGTTCTTATAATATTTGTAATATTGTAATATGTTAGTTTAATGATTGGTTGGTACATGGTGAGTACCTATCAGGTTAGTCTAATAAAGTTTTTAAAAGCGCAATACAGCCAATAACACGGAAAAATTAAAATAAGTAATATTATTAACATTTTGATAAAAATACTCGTAAAAATGTAAATGCATAAAATTACGTTGAATGCACCCAAAACATTATAAATATATGACAAAAGAGTTTTAGAAAATACTAGTGTATAATAAATACAGCATATCTTAAGTTCACTTTTTACATTAGCTCCGCACAGGAGGCCCTGAGGAAAATAATTCCCTTCAGGGCCTGTGTCATCTTTGGGGATGCTGAGTGGAGGGTCTTTTCAGAAAAGGAAAGAGAGGAGGTTCTGGAAAGGAAAAGGGGGTTAGGGGTGGGTAGGAATCTGGGGGTCTCTGTGTCCAGGAGTGACGGACAAATGAATCCATCCATCCCACCGCGGTGCTAGATGCTCCAAGGGAATTTTTCAGTTTTTATCTTTTTTCCTGATGGTTCTCCATCTTGGCTTGAGTCATTTTCAAAATTCGTAGCGACGTTGACGTTACGTTTTGATTTTCTTTCCACAGGCTTTTTATTATGTTTCTTCTTATTAGAGTAAACTTTTCCCTCAAGTTTCTCCACCATCGATCTAACATTTGACATCATTGTGGAGATGGCAAGTAGTGTTTTCTTTAGTTCGCCCAACTGTTTTTTTTGTAATATTCAGACCGGTATCACAGATGGCTTCATTAAGGTCGTTCAAAAATAATGCGACGTTGTCATTCGTGTTTTCTTGATCAGGAGTGCTGTTATCTACTGATTGTTTCATATAAATAATCTTTTCATAATTATATACCTTCGTTTGTACATCATTTACGCTTCTAGAGAGTTTAAAAACTTTCTTCCATAAGTCGCGCTCCTGGTTTCTTGTAATTTTGACAGCGGAGACAGCGACGGCTTCCACCAGTTTGTCGATCAATTTTGTAACGTGATTTAAGGATGGCAGTGCGTTGTCGTTATTCATTTTTACTGCAGTAAATGGGTATCTTCTAGTCAAACACTAAATTAATTTATAATAACCCTCTTGCAATATGCCTCAGAGAACGGAAACCACTAACAATTGATTTGCAATATATATAATGCACACAGCGCGTCCAATTCGTACAAACAAATGTTAGAGAAATAATGTCACTTTTCGGTTACAATTGTTTCACCTACAATTTTTAATTTTATGCATTGTATCGTATTATACAAAATCAATGAACCGAATGAGCCTTGTTTTCGTGTAAATCCGAAATTCTTTCCACTATCTGAAGATAAGATAAGTGACAGTTAAACAGATAATAATTAATGTCGTTACTAACTAATTGCAATTAAACTGACTGTGCAATAACCGCTGTACAATGTTTTTTACGTGGAATAATGATAAATATATTTTATCAAATAATTAGATTATACTAATAAATCAAACGAAACATGAAAAAATAAAAAAAGGTAACGATCGCAAATGGGACTCGAACTCTGGATCTCTTGGGGCTGAACACAGGGCTTAACCAACCATTGGGACCTATATTTTTTCGGTAATTTTTGTCGGTCTCATAATATCTCAAATTCAGAATTAACAATATTATCCTCACATTTTTGCCAGCTATCTGGTTGAATGTTTATAAAATATATTAGTTTTTTTATAATGCGAGTGCTGCAACACAGTTAGGTCATTTAAAAAAAATTGTTTTTGGTTTCTCATTTGATAGTTAAAGTACGTGATGTATTTGTTCTGAATAAGCATAACCTTACTTCATCAAATACAAATCACATATTTAAATGCGTAACTGTATTACCGTTATGATAAGACGATAACAATTTTTTTTTCTGCCATCATAAGAAAGAGCCACGCAGGTACTCGTATATGCAATTTTAGTATTTGTATAGCATTATAATCTTTTGATACCAGTGGTTTTTATGACTAACGTAGATAGATATATTTGATGTCTAAAACGCAACGAAAACCCACATTATCTAATTTGCAAATATTTGCAAATTAGATAATGTGGGTTTTCGTTGCAAATATTTGCCTACTTGTATGTCTTATGTTTAATTTATGTATTGCATACATGTGACTCTTTCTTATGACGTTATTGATTCGATTTTTTTCCGCGTGTCTACCTAATTAGGCAATACTTGATACTCGCTTTTGCCCGTTGCAGGCAACTAACGGGTTAAAACACTGAGCGATTTTTTATATATTTTTTTATATGTATTTATTTTACATTTACTCAATATAACATAATATAGCTTACATATTTTATACACTCTTCTAATAAAGCAAATGCTTGTGTTTAGGAGAGGACAACTTGTTAATAACTTATCGAATTTATAATTTATATTTAAAAAAATCCTTATCACAAACTTAAGAATTCAACTTGTGAAGAGATTTAGACTTAACATATTTCTTAAAGATTATAAGGGTAATTAAACAAGAAATGTATATAGGATGTACATAAAACATTAAGAATAACAAACAGTCAAACATATATCTAAGAGAAAGTTACAATTATATGTTGGTACTACCAAAATAAGATTTAATTTTTTTTAAAATTTTTGTCGTAATTTTTTTCTGTTCGCATATCAGCGGGTAATTGATTAAATAATTTTATCCCTTTATATACATAGTAATGCTGTGCTGTTGTGGTTCGTACAGTTGTGGGTGGTACAGTTAGTCCACCAATAGAAGCATTCCTTATGCTAATAATTTGACGTGTGAAAATACATAGCGATTCTGTGCTGTTGTAGTTCGTACGGGTGATACAGTTAGTCCACCAATAGAAGCATTCCTTATGCTAATAATTTGACGTGTGAACGTGGGCAAAGCGAAGGGCATTAAATATATGAAGAACAAAACGATGTTTGAATGTGGATAAAGTGAGGATTGTCCGCCTACAAAGGGCACAGGTAGTCGACCGCTCAATTTTGTATACCCGCTCTTGTTATGAAGCAATTTTAAATATTTTTATTCCTTCAAGTACTTTCGTAAGCTGCGGCTTTTAAAGAAAAAATGATAATGTTGGTGACACTTTCTTGATTCTTTTTGTGTATGCGAAGCACGGGGAGCGTTTTCCGGTGCCTCTTACTTTTTGATTTGGAAGCGAGAAGAGCGGCCCGCTTTTAAATCGACTGGTCACATATTGCTAGTGAAGAATGTGCTAATTGTTCGGGAAGTTTTGGAATCGAGTATACGTGGCAACAATAGATTTCTATTTAGTTAAACAATGGTTTTCACATTGAAACCATCAAAATACGCGAGTGAGTTCATGTAGTTCGAACGCGGGCGAAATTCTACCGCGTGTTATTGTGGCGGGCCTCTCGGTTATTGAGATCGGTGCCATCCAAAAGCGTTACGCACATAATTTTCATTTCACGCGGTCAGCGAGCCCGGTGGAGAACTCCATTTTATGGTTACTCGCCGTTTTCCGAGAGAGAGTGTCGCTACCATTTGGGCAGGATTGAGAAGGTAGCGAAGAGGAAGCAGAAGGACCGGCAATCCGCAGAGGGTCATGGGATTCTACCCAAAATAGTTGATCGGTTCCCGAGCCGAGTTCTACCGAAGGTGGAGAGAGTCTGGGCCTCCCCTTCGTCAGGATCCCTCATCAGGCGTCACCGTGAGAGGCCACAGGGGCCTACTCCTCTCAGCCGCAGTCCGGGTGTAGGTAGATAGTTTAGGTTAGGTGGATTCGTTGGTCCCGGGTGAGTCTTTGTAATTATTATGATTCTGTCGCAGGTCCTTTTTTGTTCAATATACTATATTTATGTTCTTACTTAATACTGGGTTTTAATGGTGTAAACCGACTACCCTGATCCTTTCCAGGAGTGTCATAATAAGATATGCCCACGCCGTGAAAGGAGAGTCTCTGCCTGCTGCAGATCGACATTCCACGACTATATACCTAGTCGTGGATTGGCGTCCTAGATTCGATCCGAATCAAAGTTGATTTGTGGTTTGCGGGAGCGAGATGAAATTGACTTGCATAACTTATACTTATAGTCTCCCACGCATACTGTGTTTATTTAGTAAATAGCACCTCACCCATTCTACTTATTTAACATTCTACTTAACAAATGACTCCCAACATAATAATTCCACTTAACACTCTCGGGCCGCATCGGTCGTCCGGTTCAAGGCGTTCAGTACTGGCCTTCTCTCGCAAAAGGAGAGCCACGAGCTTACTGCTCAATTTTCACTTCGCCATTCGGGTTAAAAATGCTATTCGGACACCGTGGTGGTCACAAGAGCTGACTTTGCTGAAGGGAGCCTTTAAAAGCGCTTATGGGAATCTCAGTGTTATCAAGCAGAGTTGTGCTGAGCCTGAAGAGGCTATTTTCCTCCAAGCCCGCTTTAGGGCCGCACGAGGTGCCTATTGCTCGGATGTCCTTTTGGCAAAACAAGCTGCCTGGCACAATTGGGTTAATGAAGTGGGTAATGCCAATCCGTGGGAAATTCACACCGTCATTGGAAAAACGGGAAAAGGATCTGACAGTTATTTGTCAAGCGTGGCGCTCGGGAAAGTTGAGAGTGCCAATGTCGATGTTACCTCCACTCTTGAGAAACTTCTGGGCAAGTTAGTTCCGTTGAACTCAGTAATAGGAGAAAGTGTCCACCTGAAATCTGTCAGGGCTGCCACCTAGTATACCCGCCCAGGGGGAGGGCGTGCCACCGTGTTAAGTCGAGTCGAGGTAGAAGTAATATTTAAGGGTTTGGGTCCAAAAAAGGCACCGGGATTTGACGGATTGAATGGTATAATTGCGAAGAATGTCTGAATATATGCAAAGAGGAGTTTTACCAAGTTTTGGAGACTTGTTTGCGTAGGAGAAAATTCCCTACAGAATAGAAGAAGGGCGTGCTCCGGATCATGCCAAAGGGGAACAATAAGCCGAGAATGGACATAGAAGACTATAGGCCTATAACCTTATTGCCAATTCTAGGCAAAGTATTGGAAATCATCAATAATCCGTCGACCGTCAATAATCAACCGTCTACACCTCACCCTAAAGCCGCCCAGCGAACTTCAATTCGGCTTTGTCCCGGGCAAATCCACGGAGCACGCCATTAAGCATGCGCTTGAGCTTGAATGGGTGAGGGTATGCCCAAAGAGGTACGTCATAGGTAACTTCTTGGATATCTCGGGTGACTTTGATCACGCATGGTGGCCGATGATACTAACCAAACTGAAAAGCAGGAATTGCCCGCGTAAACTGTTTGAGATTAATAGTGACTATCTAAATGGTAGGGCAGTTATCATAGGGCACGGGGACGTTTTAATCACACAAACAGTCGACATGGGATATCCACAGGGGTCGGTCCTCGGACCCGACCTGTGGAAAATATTGTTCGACGACTCCTCCAGGTTACCCTTGCCTGAAGGTTGTTAATCGGTCGATTTTGTATTTGGTCTCTGGGAACAGTAGGAACGTCAAGAACGTCTCCGACAGGGCCCAGGCCTTGTTTCAGAAACTGAGAAGAATCTCAACAGCCGAGTGGGGATTGTGTTCTCCGGCGATGGGCCTGCTGTACGAGAGGATTATATGTTACGCAAGTCTCGTATACTGCCTCCGTGTGGGAGCATTGCCTGGATAATGTCTTGATAAACTCGGCTCTTAAACGGGGCCCTGTTGGCGCTCTGTAGCCTCAGATGCATTACCGGTTCTGGCCGGCGTTCTGCCGATTGACCTTGCAATTAGGGAAATATTGACAAAAAATTACCTTATTAGAGGCAGGGCTGCTGTCCACCTTGGAGCCGAGCTGACACCGGGAGGAGTCGTGGTCCTCCCCGGTTTGCTCAAAGTGATGCGCGGAAGGATTCTGAGTGTATGGCAAGAGCGATGGGAAAGGTGGACGAAGGGCAGATGGACTTTCTCCTTCTTCCCTTCAGTTAAATTCAGAATGGAAGGGGCACACATTAAACTGGATCACTACATGACACAGATGCTCTTCGGACATGGGGAATTCAGGGGTCAGCTATATAGCTGGACCCTTTCTCCCCATCCAAACTGTGCGTGTGGTGATACTAACAAGAATTCTGTGGCACTGCAAGTTGATGAAGGAAGCACGAGAGGAAATGTTGGTTGGCTTGCGTGGAATAACAAGACCAGTTGTAGGAAGTAGTCTTCTTAACACAAATTAAAACGTACATTACCCCAAATAACTTGAACTGTATTAAAACACGTTGCTAATTCGTAATAGACAAATGACAAACTTTATTATTCTTAAAAATGTTACACATCGTATTAATACAGATGGCACCGCTAACAGATTTTGTTGTCTATATTCTAACATTCCCACTTAACAAATTAAACGTGTATTATTAAACAGAATACAAAGGTATTGTTTTATTTAATTTTAATTTCCAGCATGTGCATGAACTTATAATGCTTAGTTGACAAAAGACCCTTGGTTAACAAGTCATCGGGCATTTCCTGAGTTGAAATGTATTCAATATTAATTAATTTATTTTTAACTGCATCTCTGACATAATGATACCGAACATCAATATGTTTTGATCTAGCATGTGCCTGATGACTTGTTGCTAATTTTAATGTACTTTGATTATCATAATTCAATATAATTGCACATTTTTTACCGGTAAGTTTATAAATAAGATTTCTTAAATAAACAGCTTCTCTAGATGCCTTTGAAAGAGCAACATATTCTGCCTCAGTACAGTAATGGATAAGGAGACAGTCTTTTGTTTTTTACTTTGCCAGGAAATCACAGAACCACTCATTACAAAGCAGAACCCAGTATAAGTCTTACGATCCGGACTATCACTAGCCCAGTCTGCATCAACAAAACCTGTCGGCTCTACATTATCCTTATGATATGTTAAACAATAGTGTTTATTTTTTGTTTATAATTTAATATTCGTTTAGCATAACTAAAACGAGTTTCATTGTAACTGTTATTGAACTGGCTGAGATAACAAAGGGAATTGGAGGGGACCCACCACTTTCCCAACGGCGTTATAAGGAAACATATGGTTTCCTCCTTCACCGCACACGTCAAGACTCTACTTTTTTTTGAACGAAGCTACATTTATTTGAACGACTCTAGACCCTCCAATGTCCATGCATACGGGGTTAGTAAGCAGTATGCAAGTACTTACATTAACATTATACAAAAGATAAATAGAAGTAGCAGCCCGTGGAATAATTCAGGGAATAACAAAGGGAATATGACAAGTCTGGTCTAGTCAAAACTGCCAAATAATAAGGCTTCCAATAAGCTTTCGATATGGAATGTTTACTACACAATTTTCAGCCTTTTCTATATTCAACTTACTCTCAATAGGGATATCTATAGTTTTGTAATTGGACATATCAAATCTTAATAATAATTGCTCTATATATTCCTGCTGATCTACAGTTATAGTCTCACATCATTTGTTTACATTAATTCGCATGCCCAAGTAACGTCCAACAGGACCTAAATTTTTTAATTTAAATTTAGAACTTAATACATTTTTAATTTTTCTGTTTCTTCAATACTATTCGAAAAAATTAAGAAATCGTCAACATATATAGCTACAATAATCTTGACATTCTCATAAAAAATGTAAACAAGCATGGTTCAAATTTACTTATTTTAAAACCAAAGTTAAGCAAACAATCTTTCACTTTTTCATACTAGACTAAAGAAGACTGTTTCAGTCCATATATAGCTCTTTTTTTATTTCAAAACCTTTCTAATTTGCTTTTTTACAAAACCTTCTGGAATTGATATGCAAATATTTTCTTTTAAATGTCTATTTAAAAAAGCTGTTATCACGTCTAGATGTGTTATGTCCATATCCCACTGTACACTCAAGGAAAATAACATTTTCAGCGTAGAATGTTTTATGACAGGAGAAAAAGTGTTATCATAATCAATACCACGTCGTTGCGTAAAACCTTTAGCCACGAGTCGGGCATGTTACCGCACTTTATCATTCAAATCTAGTTTTTTAATTTAACACCCACTTGTTTTGCACAATTAATCCATTACTTGATATATCAACAATTTCCAACGCATCTTTGTCCTTGAACGACTGAAGCTCCTCTCGCATGGCCTGTCTCCAATGATCAGCTTCTGGTCCATTCAGCGTTTCTCAGAAGTCTATTTGTTCGACATCTAGACTAAAATTGGAAGTACAGATATTACCAAACCCAAAACGTTCCGGAGATTTACGTGTTCTCTTTTCCTGTTCTGGTAATTTTGGGATGGGTTTCAACTCACTGATTGAGATATCTGTCATAAATGTTTGTGATGCTTGTATCGTCATCATTTTCACTAGACGGATCAGTATATACAGATGTATTTGAATTTGAATTATGGAGAGATTCATTCATTGAAGACTCCCCCACTGAATCTCTGCCATCTTCGTTTGTTGCCGGAGACTTATGCCCTTCAAATTGAACATCATCCTGGGTCCATTCTGCTATATTTTCTTCATTGATTTCAGAAGATACTGTTTCTTCTTCCATCACTATTATATCTCTCTTTATAGTTATAATATTTTTTATAGGATCATAATATACACGATATCCCTTCAATGTTTCTGAAAATCCTACAAGAATATGCATTTTAGTCTTCTTGTCCCATTTTAATCTTCTTTCCTTCGGTATGTGGACCATTACGGGGCTGCCAAACAGGCGCATTTGACTTAAATCTGGTTTCTTTTTATACCACGCTTCATAGGGTGTTTTATTTCCCAAACTTGAAGTTACAGATGTATTTTTTAGGTATACTGCTGTATTAGCTGCTTCAGCCCAGAACTCTTTTTTTAGTTTCGCATCAAAAAGTAAGCATCGCGCTTTCTCTATAATAGTTCTATTAGCCCGTTCACAAACACCATTTTGTTCAGGTGTGTATGCAGTTATCTTCTGGTGTATAATTCCTTCTCTGAGTAAGTAATTCTCCATCTCACTACTACAAAAATCACCACGATTATCTGTGCCTCGAGGAAAATAATTTCGCTCAGGGCCTATGTCATCTGGGATGCTGTGTGGAGGGTCTTTTTGAGGAGAGGAAGGAATGAACATTGGTCTTGAAGAGACCTATGTTGTAGAAAGGAGGAAACACAGAGGCCGGCAAATCATTCCACAACCGAGCTGTTGAACATAAGAACGAGTCGAAGAAACGACCCGTTCTCATGTGACAAATGTCAACCGTGTACGCGTTGGGCACGCGTCTGGCGTGTTTCCCGACTATGCACCGGTGCCGAAGGGATCAATGATGCTAGTTCCTCGGAGCATCTTCCATTGTAATACCGGTAGAACAAGGATAGCATTCCCACCCGACGCCTCTGCTCTAAAGATTGCAATCCGTCTGTTAAGATGGGAGAATCTATCAAACGGACCGCCCGTTTCTGCACAGATTCGAGGGTATTTTTCAGGTATTTTGGAGCTTCAGACCAGAGGTGGTTGCCAAATTCAACCGTGAGGCGCACTTGCGATTTGTACAGGGTTAGCAGTTGTGCACTATTAAAGTATCTGCGGGCCCTATACAGTACGCCCAGTTTCTGGGAGGCTAACTTTACTCTGGCTTCGATGTAGCCCCCATTCTTGAGCTGGTCACTTAGGGTTACACCAAGCATATCAATGGAGGGCCTGTTCGGAAGATTGCTTCCGTTGAAAGAGACTAGATTTTCATTTCGATCCCTTTTAGACGTAATCAGACAAGATTGGGTCTTTGAAACATTATATTCAACGAGATTATTTTTACCCCAAGAGAAAACACTCTCGAGGTAACCGTCTATTCTTTGCTTCAAAGCCCTACGAGCTGTTGGAGTTTGTGAGCCCTTTGGGGGCTTGTCAAACAAAAAGCTATCATGAACTGTACTGTACAATATTTGAATCATGAACTGTACAATATTTTTAGTTTTTGTCATTGCGTTAAAATTTTGGAATATCTTGAAGACTCCATTCTTATGTTTGTGGAAGTATATGAATGTCATACGACTGTGATCATCAATAAACAAGACAAAATGCTTAGCACCACCTGTGGACATCGTTTCCATAGGACCACATACATCTGCATGTATTATCTGCAGTATTTCTGTACTTATTTGTCCAACAGTATGAAATGGTAACCTCATTTATTTCCCTTCGCAACAGGCGGTTAGTCGTTGTCATATCACCGGTATCCGGATAGGACAATCCATCCACAATGCCGTTCTTCATTTTATTCAAATCATTGCTGTTTATACGCGCTAACCACCTGTGTCAAAGCTCTGTATACGTATATATGTGTATATATGCATATACAGCATCAATATGGCCAATTTTGAAGTCAAAATATTGTTGCGTCCGTATATCGGAGGCCGTAAATCGGTAGACGCAGCAATGCTATGGAGTTTTTAGGGGGTGGACGTAACAAATGTAGCAGGATATATATATATATATATATATATATATATATATATATATATATATTAAAAATAATTGATAACAATAAAGTGGGCACACGTACGTTAATCGTAAAACAGAGATCTAACGATTTTTCTAGGTTACGATACTTTGCCAGACGATGTGTTACTACCAAAATACACTGGAAAATAATAAAAAAGCATTTTTGCGTATATGGTGGCCTACGATAAATTATACAATTGGTGTATCGCAAACAAATTATTCCTCAATATCGATAAATGTAAGACAATAACATGATGTCGAATAAAGACCTCGCTAACTTTCAAACACACAATAGATAACAAAATCTAAGAAAAATTCAAAGAACTTATGGATCTTGGGGCTATGTGTGACATGCAAATAAATTTTATATACACCAAATAACTAACAAAGGCATGAAAACACTAAGATTTATAATCAGAACAATCAAAGACTTCGATTCGTTGGAAATTATAAAAATCGTATATTTATCACTAGTACGCAACTTGCTGGAATACAATTCCGTAGTGTGGTCCCCATATTATCAAATCCATATAAGAAATGTTGAACGAGTGCAGCATAATTTTTTACGATTTATTAACTTTAAGTTACACATTCCTATTCAATACATTAACTGTACATTCTTACTAAATACGCTTAAATTGCAGTCCCTAGAAAATAGAAGAAAAATAAATGACTTCTTTTTTGTTTAAAATTATTCAGTCTGAATTAGACTGTTATGAACTTATTTTTTTATTATTTCTTACATTAGATACATTTATATTTTTTTGTAGATTATTTAATCTACAAATATATTTATATGCAAAGTTTTTACAAATTGTGCCATTTAATAGTTAACCATTTAAAATTATAAGTGACATTATTTAATAATTTTTCAGACTCAACCCTACCTAAGTTAATCAACCATTTAGTTATTATTGAACCGATGCATGTCGTTTTGCATGTTTTAATATTTAATTCTGGGGGGATTTTATTGTACAATTTCGGTCCCAGATATGTGTACGTGTTTTGATACTTTGTCGTATTGCTCCCTGGGGCACGAGATCTTTTCTGGTGTGACTTCTTGAGATACATTTATGATCAATTTTAGTAAGGTTTTTTTAGAATTTTGTGTACGTGGATAATAACCCTTTTTATGTAGTTTTGACGAACATGAACTCCTGCATCTCATCGACTTCAAGGTGCCTAATCGAGCAACAAGGCAAAACATATTAATCTGCAACAATAATTATGGAACCAACTACCACATACGAGTACAAGCACCTACTCCTCGACTTCACACACTTGTAAACAAATTCACCTCAAATACCTGATTATATATATACTCGTACCTGAATGACATTTTTATGTAGCATATTTTGATATTTAGGAACATCACATAGGGGCTATTGCATATATTTGTGTATTTCTATACAGGGTGTCCATTAAAAGTAAGTGCATTAACTTCGGGAGGTGATTCTACATGACGGTAGGAGTAAAAAAGATTAACAACTTTTTCCGAAATTCCAACATTTTTTCCCGTACAAAAAGACGTACCTACCAAAAATCCTTAGTGTGAGGTACGATCTTACTTGCTGAGAGCCTGCCGGGCGCCCGACTGGATTGTGATTGGCCCGTATCGTAGCAGCGGAAAATAATAAATCTGACCGCACACGCCGGACAAATTTTTTCTTTTTACCTCAAAACTACCCCTAAAAGTTGGAATTTCGAAAAAAGTTATTTATCTTTTTTATTTGTACTATCATGTAGAATCACCTCCCGAAGTTAATGCACTTTACCCCCGGACACCCTGTATTAATCTACAATGTAAAAACTTGTTCCCGTTTTCTTTTTATGTATCTTTTTTTTTGTCACGAACATCACAATTAGTCAGTCACCTGTAAATTTTTTAATTAGGTACTAACATACTAGTTTATTTCTATGCCATCTGCAACTTAAAAACTTTCTCTTTTATTTTTATTTTTTTTTTAATTTTCTTTATTCATTTTGTTTATTACAGGATTGTTTTACATGGTATTTCAACTACCAAGCTAGGCAAATGCCCGTATTATGGTAGTCGAGATTCATAAGATATTAAGTATATAATATTAATAATCATCCATATATGTATATGTAGATGAAAGTACAAACATATAGTATACATATTAAGAGAAATATTCATACTAGTATTAGGTACATGATCACATACAGGAAAGGAGTTAAACTAGGTGAATCTTGTATAAATAAAAATAAAATAGAATAACAAATAAAAATAAAAGTAACAAATAATAATATTTTAAGGATAATAGAAATAAAAAATAAGAATAAATACGTAAATCATCTATACAGATGAACAATGATAGTCTTAGACCCCAAAAAAAGCAAGTATTCCTAAGCAGCATATGAAATGGACGAACAATGTCAAAAGATATGAAAAAAAAGAAGTTATTTTATTTATTATAATGCATTATCTTTCCTTAAATTTATCTGTATACCTACCTTTCATATGATGTTTACTAGTTATCATTTTATAGTTCATCTTTTTTACTTAAAAACTGTATTATAAACACGTGTCTCTGAAATATAACACCCATCAGGGCATTGAAAATTAATAAATAAATAAAATAATATAACGGTTCTACGGACGACATGATGATTGCTTGGCAAGCATAGGTATATATCGTCGAGTAAGTGCCAAAGTCGCAAATCCGTAAAAACATCATTTGGAGATTTTGAGGTTTGAAGTTTAAATTGATATCATAAATCGATTTAAATTATTACTAAACCAGCTTAAAAAAATCTGCAGTTTAAACATAATAATGTGTAATAAAAATAAATGGAAGGCTGTTCCGTATAAAATGAAAAATATTCATCTCAAAACTGGCATAAATGCGGATTCGTGACTTTGGAATTGGACCGACGATATGCCATATAGAGGTCGCGAGAACCACAGTGGACTATTTGAAATATTGCCGAAATGGGTTTTTTTGGCCAGAAATACATTTGTTGCCAGTGACCTACAAATATTTTGTACTCGGTAGATGACCGTTCCCATTACCTATTTAAAAAAAAACCTTTTTGCACCTAAAATAAATTTAAAAAGCATAGTGCAACACTGGCCTTGTGTTATTGTCCAAAAAGTTATTGTTTCGTAAATAGGCCACTCTGGTTCTCGCAATGTTGTAGCACCCACTAGGCCCAAGTTTGGCGAGTTTTGTGAATTCCGCTTGCCGCTTTGGGCGCTTTTGCACACACATAACATTTCATAAAATTCTTCTAATTGTCGGGAAAGAACAGCCCCTTTCATCAGATTGCTCCGTATTCAAGTGTAATTAATTGTTTTTCATCTTCAGTCAGAAGACCTCCGTCATTGTCAGATTTCCAACCCCTTGTACACTGACAACAATGAAATATTCATCCATTGTTTATCCGTTTAGTAATTTTTTGTTCGCAGCTGCTATGACTGTAACTTATTTCGCATATTGTGATTTGTTTGAATTTCCAGAAAGGCGTAGGCACTCTTAGGACGTAACATCACCTCGAAACGAAAACTAATGAATTATACAACATGTGTGTGGATTTGATGGATTTGTGCGTCAATGTTGAAATACGAAACGAGAATTCCGGCGAAATAGAGCAATCATCGTGTAGGGTTAACAACTTTATATACATTTATGTTAATAATTATTTAACAGTCAGATTTATACCCGTCTTACGCCGACATTCATTGAATATTATCCTTTGTGCCTCTTCAGAAGATAACTGGAAAATTCTGTGGAAAAAAGAGAGTAAAAAGTAAGTATCTAATTTTCTTTTATTTAATAAATCGAGACCAAAATTTCCTCTGAAATCATAAGATTTGTAAGTCGGTACTCGAATACCTAAGTACTTACTTATTACAATAAAATATATGGTTCTCAACCAAGGTTCGTCGAAAGTGCTTCTAACAAGGTTAGCTCATCGAGGGGGTAGAGCGGTGATTGGCTAAAAATCGCTTGCAGTACATTTTCCATTGGCATATTTGAATTAACTGCAATACAAGTGGCAGTGTTTTACTTCAAGCTACGTCACGCGTTCGAAATTTCGAAAGCGGCACAACGAGTTTATTTTTTTAAAAAGGCCCGATTGTTTCAAATAAAGAATTTAACAATTTGTCCGAATTAGCATCACTACCTCAAATCTCAATGAAAAATATTTTTTCAAACTTTCTTCGGGCAGGTAGGTTTAGGTAGGTACCAAAATATTGAAAAAAAAATGCGAATTACAATGTCAAAATCAATAAAACTATTTCAAATTTGAAAAAATAATCTTTACTTAGCTTGAAAATGGTCACCACTTTGAACCTGAAACGGAACGTACAAACAAATTTAAAAACAGACGAAATGCAAAATCGTCGAGTTAAAACAGGCACGTTCGAGAATTGAAGATACTCTCAGTATTACCTTTGCATAAGACCACAATTCAGAATTGAAACGTTGCTTGAAATGTCGTTGTTTGATGACCAGATATGAATAGTCAGGTACTGCCCAAACCTTCCTCTCCTTCCCACTACCTTCGGAATTACAACATACGCCAATTGGGGATGCTATAGTCTCACTGGCCCAAACCAATGTGCGGTATTAAAAAAATCGGGTGTAGGTCACACGCGGTAGAAGCGAAACTTCACCAAAAAAATTTCAACCGATAGGAGCCTTGAATAGTGAAATCATAATCAAAGCGCAGGGACGCTTTGTAGTTACTGTAATGCGTCATTTCAGTTTCATCCGAATTTCAACAATCTCAACCAATAGGAGCCATGAAAAGTGACAACACAATCAAAGCTGCCAGTGAGCGCAGTTTGACGCTTTATAGGTACTGTAATGAGTCATTTCCGTTTCATTAGAGTTTCAACAATCTCAATCAATAGGAGCCTTGAACAGTGACATCATAATCAAATCGGCCAATGAGCGTTGTTTGACGCTTTATAGGTAGGTACTGTAATGCGTCATTTCCGTTTCATCCGAGTTTCATCAACCTCAACCAATAGAAGCCATGAAAAGCGACATCATAATCAAAGCGGCCAATGAGCGTAGTTTGACGCTTCGAAGATACTGTAATGCGTCATTTCCGTTTCATCCGAATTTCAAATGACAACGGTGCAAAAGAAGTTTCACTTCAAAAATAAAAAGAGGACGTCGTAAACGCTTACTCAATAATTTTGGATATCCTTTTTTCGGTGTTAGGGGACAAATTAAAAATGTTTGTAAGATCCGTGGACACTGGACAGCCTGTACTAAATACATTGAATACCTTGTGAGTAAGTCAAATAAATTACTTGGTTTTAGTGTAAGATCAACCAAACTGATAAAAAATTCCAATAGCCTAATAATTCTATTTAATTCGTTAATCCGTAGTGTTCTTGAGTACGGGTCAACAGTCTGGAATCCACATTATATTACACAGGTATCTAGACTTGAATCTGCCCAAAGAAAATTTACACGGATTTTGTCTTACCGATCAAGTGTCTTTAAAGACTTAAATATTTCAAATTAGAGAGTCTAGTTAAAAGATGAAAGACAAATGACCTCTGCTTTATAAAATTGCGAATAACCGAGTAGATAGTAACTTAGTCAATCAAATCAAGTTATACGCCAGGCCCAAATCTACCAGAAACCTTAACATATTTTGGACCGAAATTTTTACCAATAATACTGAATATTTTAATCCTGTGTCTAGAATGTCTCGATCATACAACGATCTTGCCAAAACACACACTATCATAGATATTTAAGAAATATCTCCACGAATTGTGTACCTGAAAAATAAAAATAATAATTTTTTTGTTGTTTTATTATTTAAATAATATTTATTTTCTGCTTACTATATCTTTCAAATTTTGTAATAAAGTTTTTAAGTTATGTATAAAAATACAGACACTGTTTTTCATGTGTTTGCTTCTGCGAATATGCAAATGTGATTACTGCCGACACATTAGTCTAGGGATATTTTTATTTGTATTTTATATGTTTCGAACTACCCACAAGAATATTCTATAAATATCCAGTATGTGTCTCAAGTAAATAAAACAACATAAAAAATGGAGCTGAATGAATTATCTATTAGTAGCCGAGTGAATAAACGCGTCGAATTTCCATTTTGGCGTCGTGGCTTCAATCCTCCGCTAGCTAAGTCCTTCTTCATTGTACAATACATAAGCAACATGTTCCGCCTGAATAAACTAAAAGGAATTGAAATATTGTCAGGTTATTCATAACCGGGAATGTTTACGTCTCAAAAAATAATAATGTAAACAAAAGCAAAATAATAGGTAAGCACTTACTCCATTTTGTTGATCAATCACCTCAAAGGCGCATTGAAAGCACAATGAAAAAGTCTGTTTAAAGTTTCCAACAGCTGAACAAATAGAAAACAGCTGGCGAGCTTAAAGCTGCATAAGTCCAAACAGCACTCAATTGAAGACAGCTATGAATAATTAATACTAGCATTCACAAATCCCCATGAAACACCGCGCTTTATTCACCGTGCTTATGGAATAGAAAAGCGAGTTTAAATTGGGAGGCTTTCAGGAATTGGAGGGTATAGCCCAAAGTTTTAATTAACAATAATTTGGCTTTAAAGCTTAATATAATCATTTTGTTTTATAGAGGGTGTCCGGAAACTCGCAGCACAGGCGGAAAATGGTTAATGTACAATGTACATCATATGGTGAACCCAAAAAAGGTTTTAAAAAATATATAATCCTAGTATTTCGACTTTTTTAAAGATTTACTCCATTTTTTCGGCCTAAGTACATAGATACCTGTATTATACCATAATTCATTTTATTGGGAAAAGTGAATATATGTAACCAGTGTACATTGAAATGAATCCATCAAAACAAATTGTCTAGAAATATTTACGTATGAATATGCCCAAGAAAATGTAACAAGTGCACATTTAAACAATCTCATGAAAACAAATTGTCTAGAAATTGGTACTTAGTAAATGCCCCAGGAATGAAAAAAAAGCACAATTCAGTAAGAATCGTCTGATAATTTAGAGTTTTGCTGATAAGCTATACTAATCCCAGCGAGAGCTCGTACGTAGGTCATCGACGGTTCTGTCTCTTCACACAGTTATTGTATGAAAACGAAAAAGGCAGAAGATTCTAGAACGATGACCTCGAAGGAAATAGTATGTTTGCAGGACCTTACTTAGCAGGTACAAATTGAGTGAAAATATTATTATACAATAAACTAACTAATCATCCCGCTGTTAACCCACAAGGGTAAGCAGAGGAGATAGACTGGCAGCTCTGTCTCGGCACACTCTTCGTGCTTCATTCGAATTAATACAGCGTCTTATACATATTATTCTCTAATAAAATTCTTACTCTTGACATGACCCAGCAAAATTTTATGATTTTTTATTAATTTATATTTAAGCAAAGTCTGTACAAAGTTTTAAGGCGAAGCGCTACGAAGCAATGTAAAATCATGTGTTTTTGGTTTAAAAATTGATCGCTTGCAAATATTTTGGATGTTTTAATTAAATACTGCTAGTAAAAAACATCTTAGCCTTTCAAATCAAATCAAATCAAATCAAAAAATATTTATTGTAAAATAAAAATTACAAAAGGTGTAGCTTATGGGTAGACCCCATTTTTTCCAGCTAACCACATTTATTTAATTACAATGTTTATATAATATTATTTGTTTTATTATAATTACAATGTTTATACAGATAAAATTACAATATTCCAATGAAAAAAAAAAAAACAAATATATATAACAATAAAAATAGGCGTTTCATTTACGTGAGGTATTCACTCAACGTGTAGTGACATTTATTAACAAGGAAAGTGTTTAGTGACGATTTGAATTTGTGTGTATCTTGTATTTGTTTAATGTTATGTGGAAGGTTGTTATATACTTTAATGGCCATGTAGTATGGTCCTTTTTGGAATGTTGTTTTGTTTGCTTTTGGTATTAATAGGTTTTCTGTGAGCCTTGTAGCGTATTTATGTGTTGAGTTTTTTAGTGGGAACTTGTCTGTAGATGATCGCACTAACATGCATAACTCCATTATATATATGTCTGTGACTGTTAGAATTTTCAGATTTTTAAACATAGGTCTACATGAATCTAAACGACCGGAGTTTGTAATTTTTCTTATGCATCTCTTTTGTATGATGAAGACATCTTTGAAACAAGCGAGCAGTGTTTTTATAATCACAGAAAAAAATAAAGTATCAGGCCCATAAATATTGCTTTAAGGATTAAAATCTCAAACTTACGAACTCCTTTTCGGTTATGGATTTATTGAATAATGTGGCAAATTAAGTTACACGACGTGCTGCATCGCCTTAAGTGATAATTACACTAAGTTATTATGTATCATATTGAGGATATTAAGATATGGTAAGTATTAGAATAATGTCACAGTTTTCACAATCCACCTCACTAGGGCAATGTTTGTAGTTTTAATAGTTTTGAATTCAGTATCTAGTTGTCTTTACATTAAGGACATTTAACCAGCCAGCGGCCGAAAATCCACATTTCGTCGAAAGATGTTCTTATGATCGTACGGTTCCAATGAGAAAGATGAATTATTCTCCGTACCAGCTTTTTTAAATTATAGCTCAATATCGATTTTATTTCATTCCAAATTTGCTTTACCTACCTCCAAAAATGCTGAAAGGCGTGATGATAAAACTATTAAAATTGTGTACTTTTTGTAATTATTTTTTTTAACATAAGTATTTATAATTTTCCAATAATGTAATAAGTGTGCAAAAAATAATCTGAAATACATTATTTTTATTTTTTATTTTAACTTTATGAGTAAAACCTCAAATTGTAATATTTAAATAAATGAAGATAATATAAGCGAAACTCAATCGAAAATCTGGAAACAGGAAAATCAGAAAAACATATTGACACCTCTGGGACTCGAACCCAGGACCTCTTGCTTTCCGGGCAAACGCGCTAACCACTGCGCCACGGTGTCAATATGTTTTGCTGATTTTCCTGTTTCCAGATTTTCGATTGAGTTTCGCTTATATTATCTTCATTTATTGAAATATATTAATTTGTAAAACCGTAAATAGATAGATAAAATAGAGAAATTTTCGTCCTAAATAAGTGTTCAGATATATTTGAACTATAATTAAAATTTTGATACGTGCGTGTACTAGATAACGTATTGATTTACAATAAAGTATGATTGCATGATATGAAATATGTCTTGTAAAATAAAAATTTTCGTTTGAAAATTTAACAAATCTGCCAACGACCTATGATATAACCTTATTATACTAAATATAAACATTTTTCTCAAAATTTAAAACATGCGTTTACTAGATAAAAGAACAGTCTTTCGAAATCATTTTATAATTTTTTGTGGAAAAGAGTCAATTCGTCTAAAATTTGATTTAAAAGTGATATATTTCCGATTTTCTCTGATTATATCCTCTTAACCTCAAAATGTTTGTTAGTTGATTATCACTCTGTTCTCTCAGCCAGGTTTTAATTGAATTTTACATAAAGTTTCTGTTATTTTTTTGTTTGATATAGAAGGATGTAGTTTCGCACCATGAAATCGAATATTTCTCTGCCCCAAAGATGTATTCAAAATTCAAACTGGGAATGACCGCACTAACATGCATAATTCCATTATATGTATGTCTGTGACTGTCCGAATTTTCAGATTTTTAAACATAGGTCTACATGAATCCAGACGAGCAGAGTTTGTAATTTTTCTTATGCATCTCTTTTGGATGATAAATATCTTTGGCGTTTCCAAAAAATAATACCATATTTTATTTTTGAATATACATAACCATAGTATGCGGCTATTACTGATTCGATATTTAATATTTTTCTCAGTGTACCTAGAACAAAAGAAAAGCTACTGATTTTTGCTACTATTTTTGATACATATTAAAATTACCCAATCCATTTACCTAATAACCTATTTTTGCTTATTTCTATTTCCCCCGATATAAATTAATTATTGTTTCTATTAGTAGGTCGAAATCAAGGTTTTATGCGTACTAAGCGTATAGTGGAGTAATGGAACTTTACCATACAGGGCTTCATGGGCTTCAGCTGTGTTGTTTTTTTAAATTTAAATAAAATAGTTTTTTTAGGGTTATACGCCCTTCTCCCGGTGGTGTCTTGTATTCGATATTATGTAGCAGTTATTCCGACAGCGGAATTCGATATATAATTACCTTTTCAGGCTTCAGTTCCGTGGAATTCTATCCTCCTAATGCACGGACGTGTAATTGGAAAGCTTTTAACTAATAAACGTGTACAATCCCGGCACCGCCGCGCCGTTGTTTAGTTGGAGCTTTTAGTGTTTAGCTCCGACCTCGCGTGATATCGTGAAACACCAAATTAATGCTTTTCATGTATTTTCATTCAGAAGTGAAATGATTAAGTTTGTAATAAAAAAACCAAAATTTTAATAAAATATTTAATAAAATATTTTTCAAATAACTGTGAGTATTTTTTTTTATTGATTTGATTAAAAATGAAGAGGAATTCCATTTTTTTTTTAAATTTTATCTACACTCAAGAGGAAAAAAATCCTTCAGGGCCTAAGCCACCTTTGGGGATGCTGTGTGGAGGGTGTTTTTATGAAAGGAAGTAGTGAGGGGTGAGTAGGAATCTGGGGTCAATGTTTCCAGGAGTGACGGACGTATGAATCCACTGCGGTGCAAGACGATGGGTCGACCAACCAGTCTCTCTCGATACGGCCCGCCATGCAGAAGGTGGGCAAAAGCATCCGCCGCCATGACCTAGAAAAACATCACCCCATGAACCCGACACCCTTTTGGGACAGGGGTTTTGGTTATTGAATTAATCGTTCTATTGGATATGTTTCTCACTTACAATATAACTCACAAATGGTGCCCTCTTCTTCTTCTTCTTGTGCCCTGTCTGTTTAACGGTCGTTGACTATCTTGTTGGTTACGCGGACTTTGTTTATTGCGACCCGGAACAGCTCTACAGTAGACTGGCCAAACCACTGTATCAGGTTTTTCAGTAATGAGGTTCTCAAAAAAAATTAATAATAATAATAAAATAAACAGAAAACATATTGTACTACAGTTTAGAAAGTTACAGCAAATGAGTTGAAGAAGGATGGATAAATTTATAGAAAAAGCGTTTCAATATCTACACTATTCAACCATAATTTTACCTCTTTTTCATATTTTATCATTTTATTTATCATTTGAGTTTGTAGTGGTAGAAGGTTAAATGTACGAGGACCAATGAAACTGCTATGTGTCTGCAATAATTTAGTATTGGTTTGTGGGGATAAAATATATTATTTATTCTTTTGCTCGTTCTGTTTTCATTTATTTCGAAATTAAGCTTATACTAATTTGACAGTTTAGAACAATGTTTTATTATGTTAGGGGTGGAGCCGTTGTTAGTTAATAATGTAGATTGGGTGTAGATTTTTTGTAGATTATTGATTTTGTAAACTGTCAAATTAGTATAAGCTTTCTCTGACGAAGGAACGTTTGTTCCGAAACCGGTCGGATTTGCACATTTTATAAGTGGTTTATACAAAGTTGTATTGTTTCATTTTTTTATAATGGATAACCACAAAGTAATAGCTACTTTCAAAAATACATATTTCAAAGTTTGTAATATAAATAATTTATGTATATTAAATATTTTAGTTTCTTTGTATAATAAGTTGGTCGAGAATGTTTTATTTTTGTTATATATGACTTTAATTATGTGTTTTTGAATTATTTGTAGAGGCTTCATAAATGTATCAAGTGCACAACCCCATCCTATAATGCCATAAGTGATTGATGATTGCACCAGGGAAAAGTAGATCATTTTAGATTATTAGTGTCACCTTCTCTTTCAATGATATATTACATTGATGGGAATAACCTTCAAAAGTTATAAAAAAACAGAATGTGCAATTCACACGCGGTAGAAGTGAAACCTAGAAAACTAAAGTAGACAAGAGTAGGAAGACTACGACGCACCGCATAAAGAGGAGACCGGTAGGCTACGAAGCACTGCACGAAGAGTAGACCGATTATACTATCTCCTTCTCTCGCAGGCTAAATCCTTTAGATATATGTGTCTCTTTTTAGCGTCACAATTTTTCGTTTCATCAAGATTCAAATAACAACGGAGTTTTCAAAAAAAAGTTAAAAATAACAATTTCATAATTTTTATTTTTTAATTTATAAACTAACGTTTAGACAAGATTTTTATGCATAGCACAAAGGGTAACAATTATTACAAGCAATAATTGTCAGCCTGAAACACTCATTTACATTGAAAAATCTCCCGAGAAAAGATACTTGCCGCCAACGGGACATGAACCCGTGTCCTTCCGATTGCCGGTCGAATGCTCTGACCACTGAGCTATGGCGGCTTATCAAATACCCGCCAAATAATTCAATATATACTAGTGTTTCATTCAACAATTACTGCTTGTTATAATATATATAATATATATAATTCAATATATACTAGTGTTTCATTCAATAATTACTGCGTTGGCGGCAAGTATCTTTTCTCGGGAGATTTTTCAATGTAAATGAGTGTTTCAGGCTGACAATTATTGCTTGTAATAATAATTTAATAATATTTCTAGTTGATTTTCGATTTTTTTTAACGCCATCTATAAATCAGATTTTTCTCTACATGAACACTAAGTTTCAGGCAGAATAAAGCAGACGGGTTGATGTTTTTTACAGGAAGAGTTAGTGATATAAAAACATATGGGTTTATTTCCAACTTAATAACGGAATTATCGTATTATCACTTCATCGGGGTAAATTCATGCGTTATAAATCAAACCATATAATCCAGAGAGCAGTATATTTCATTGGCTTTATTTAACCTGGGTATAATCCTAGCATATTGTTCTATCTGCGAAACGCACACAATTCACAATTACGCGGTTATTTACGTTTAATTTTATCAACTGCCGCTCTAAATGAAAAATAGACGAAGCTACTATTGCAAACGAGATATTTTTTCAATTCATTCGCAACTGGTTGAGCTATAAATTGGCTCTATTTATTACTACTTTATTGCGAAAAGCGAGTTAAACGTCATTTAAAATACTGTACGGAATTTACATTATTAATTTTTGGTTTTATGTATCATAAACAATTTTATAATTTTTATACATCGCATAAATCGTATCGTAATTGTATTTGATGCTTTTACTTGTATATTGAAGAAAATTGGACACATAGAGGTAAAAGTAATTTTTTTTTTTACATTAACTCCACACAGGAGGCTTGTGGAAAATAATTTCCCTCAGGGCCTATGTCATCTGGGATGCTGTGTGGAGGGTCTTTTTGAGGAGAGGAAGGAATGAACATTGGTCTTGAAGAGACCCATGTTGTAGGAAGGAGGAAACACAGAGGCCTGCAAATCATTCCACAGCCGAGCTGTTGAACACAAGAACGAGTCGAAGAAGCGACCTGTTCTCATGTGACAAATGTCAACCGTGTACAAATATTGGACATGATCAATGACGCTAATTCCTCGGAGCATCTTCTATTGCAATACCGGTAGAACAAGGATAGCATTCCCACTCGACGCCTACGCTCTAAGGATTGCAATCCGTCTGTTAAGATGGGAGAATCTATCAAATGGACGGCCCGTTTCTGCACAGAGTCAAGGATATTTTTCAGGTATTTTGGAGCTCCAGACCAGAGGTGGCTGCCAAATTCAATCGTGGGGCGTACTTGAGATTTGTACAAGGTCAGCAGTTGTGTACTATTAATGTATCTGCTGGCCCTGTACAGTACGCCCAGTTTTTGAGAGGCTAACTTTACTCTGGCTTCGATGGAGCCCCCATATCTGAGCTGGTCACTTAGGGTTACAACAGTGCAACAACTATGCATATACAAGTACTGACCTGTGGACGCAATACCCAGCAGCGCAATGGGACAAACTGAGGGTGTGCTACAACAATGCATACAGGCAACTTATGCAACTACCGAGGTTCTGCAGTGCCTCCACGATGTTCACCGAAGGGAGGGTGCACACATTCCCAGCCTTACTTCGCCACCGGCTAGCCAGCTTCTGGAGCAGGACACGGGAATCAACCAATATCTTTGTCGTGGCTGCATCCGAGTTCGAAAAATAACCGAAAAATCAGTTCCCCACTAAATGAGCGATGGATCCAGATGATGAGGCGACCTCCCTGATAGATGATCGAAAAAAACAAATATTTATTTTTATTTCTGTTTAATTTTTGTTTAATTTTAGTTTTATGGTTAATTTTTTGTTATTTACGTTCGAATTTTATTTTCATTAGGTACCTACCTAATACGTAATACGGTATCAAATTTTATTTATTTTAGATTTTCATTTACTCTGAAAAATATTATTGTCTAATAGTTTATTTAATATGGCAGACTGGGATTGCACTTTCCTCCCAGCCCTGCTGGAATAAAAACTTTAATAAAAAAAAATATTACCCATGAATAATATTATATGCATTTATTAACATTTGCGATAAGTTCCAGAATGGTAGATATTTTCAGTATCGTCCTGGTTAAAGACCAACATTTAGAAACGTCATTGAAATGTATTTAGCCTTGTTTCGTGACCAGATCTGAATAACCAGTTAGGTACAGGCTGGAGGTAGTGGTGAAGGGAAGGAGATGGGGAAGAAGATGGGGAAGTACCTGGCTATTCAGATCTAGTCATCAAACACGGCTAATGCCATTTCAAGCGACGTTTCAATTTTGAATGTTGGTCTTAAACCAGGGCGATTCTGAGAGTATCTTCCACTCCGGAACGTGCCGCAAGTATAACTTCATTATTTTAAAATTAATAAATTGTGAAATAACAGAAATCAATGAAATAAAATTTTAATTTTTAATTTAATGAGTTAAACCTCAAATTATATTATTAAACGAATACAATATTAGCGAAAATCTGGAAACCGAAAAATCAGAAAAATAACTTTTTCAGAACAGAGAAAAAACTTTTCTGATTTTTCTTTTCCCAGATTTTCGATTGAGTTTTGCTAATTTGTCTTCATTTAATTAAGCAAAATAAATTTATTTTCGCCCGCCAGGATTTGAACCCGCGACTTTCGGATCGCTAGTCGAGAGCCTTACCCCTCGACCACGAAGACTGTCAAATTGGGGATGCCACAGATCCACTGGATCCGGACAGTTGGGACTCGCCATATTGTTTTCACGTTAGGTACCCGGGTAGCAGTGGCTGTCGAGAGCGATCAATCGGCAGCCTACCCAGCAAAATCAATTAGCAGCCAGTATAAACAGGTCGTGCGTAGTATCTACTGTAATTATTGTATATACGCAAACTCAGAATAAACCAGTTGGTATCAAGGATTTATTATTATTAAGAAGTACCCGGAGTACCCCCACAGAAAAAATAGTGTTTGGTTGTAAATATTCGTAATAAATATCACAAAAATTAAAAAAAAATCGAAAAGAGGAGACAGAATTTTTTTGAAAGTCTTCAGTTTCTCTACGAATTTCTGGACACCGTGTATGATTATATTTTACATTTTTCTTCTTTTTCAGAGAAAAAAGTTTTTCGGTATCATCAAAGAGATTTTTCAGTATTTATTTCTGTAGTTTATGCTATTTCGTTCAGTCTGAAAGAGCTGCAGTTTCACTGCAGAAAAAAAAGGTTTGTATTATTTTTTGATGAAACAATTCATTTTCATTATTCACGGAGTAACATGTTTCTTAACCATTATCTACCAAAGCTGTAAGCCGTAACATTTCAGACTTTAGAGCGTTTATTCGGTCATTAGCTCAAATTATTACAGGTAGCACAATATGCTATGTAGAACAGGGAACGTTAATGCACGTTGCAGTAAATGCAAACAAACGATGCGATAGGTATTGTAAGTTATCTAAACGGTGGGTCTTAAGGCTCCGCAACCGGGCCCGAAAAGAAGAAGATGGAGAGATAGGAAATTACGAATGTTTGAGGAGAGTGCTAACATTTACAGCGACAAAATTGATGCGAAAATTGCGAAAATGTTTAATAAAACACGACTCGTTTAAAATAGAGCAAAAATCTTGCGGGAATTGTCTTAAACAGCATTTAAAGAAACGCTGTGATTTTTTTCATATATACAACTTGTAAAATAACTGAAACAAACTTGTTTATAATAATTTTTGGAGCATACTATATAATTTGCGTTTTGGCGCGGGCAATGTCTAGATCTAGATATTATCTTCAAGAATAACATATATTTTTTAAGAGCTTTAAAACTTAACGTGTTTAAGAGAGATATGTAAGAAATCGGTAGTAATTCGGGTAGCGGGCCCTTAAGCAGTATGTATCCTGTTTTTAACAAAAATCTTTCTAATACTGGTCCATAATTATCAGATATTAAGTTGCTCTTCCATATTTGGCAGCAGTTCATAACCACTTGAGCGATAACTAACCAAATTTGACTTGCACCTCTAAAGACCCTGTGCGATAGCTAACTAAATTTGAGTAGCACATCTAAAGGTCCTGAGCTATAGTTATTTAAATTTGAGTAGCACCTCTCAAAATCTAAGGCAAAAGCAACCCACATTTGGGTAGGTGATTTTACTAAATAAAATTAATTTATTTTGTACTTCCCGCAATCAGCTACTATGTTTAGTCGCTTGCTTGACGAAGCTTCCATCGAATACCAAAAGACGTCACCAATGTTGCTTTTAAGGAGGGTTTCCTCCGATCGAAAACATGAACATTTACTGACACATTACTGTAAATACTGGCAATGGGGGCATGGTCTTACTGCCCATTGCCAATGTCCATAGTAATGCGTAAGCAAATGTTCATGTTTTCGGTCGGAAGAGACCCTGCTTCATGGATCATTCTTGATGTTTTGTATCGTGAAGTCTGCGTATATGCGTTTATAAATTTTACGATTTAATATATTTTTTCATAAAACTTAAAGATTTTAGATAAACGGTGAAATACAAGCGGATTCATTGGCATCGCAGTAAGCAGTTTATATATTCATTCGGAGGCATGATTTTTCAAGAGTGCGCGGCCGAATCCAAAACCGAACGCCCGGAAAGCTTTATGGCTCAGGTAGTTTTTTCATTACGCTATCCCTAGAGTGGATAAAAGATGGCAGAAAAGGAAAAAGAGTGGGTTAAATGCTGTAGCAAAACGATCCTTCCGTAGAAGTACGAAAGCATGAAGTATCAATCTGGATTAAGCAAATACTGCCTGGAAAATATGCCAGGAAAAGTGAAGCATTTCATTAAATCTGTTTTTTTCATTTTTTTTACAATAACACAGGAGGCCCTGAGGAAAACAATTTGTCATCTTTGGGGATGCTGTGCGGTGAGTCTTTTTAGGGAAGGAAAAGGCTACGAGGGGTGGGTAGGAATCTGGAGGTCAGTGTGACCAGGAGTGACGGAGGTATCGATCCATTCCTCCCACTGTGGTGCAAGGGAATTTGTCGCCGCCAAGACCTAGACAATCCTCACCGAAGCTGGGAAATCCTGCTATATTTATCTGTATATCCGTGACTTATATCCAATTTTCCATATTTCAAAGATTAACACAATAATTGTTCTTTTATGTAAATACGTCGACTGTAAGCGAGCAAAAGGACATAGAAGCTTGCAAATCTGTAGAAACGTGAATTGTGTATTCGTAAAAAATATTTTATATCCACTCGAGCGATGTTCTGGGTTTTCGATTTCTGATTCGGCTAGTTGATTTAATTAATATTATACCTAAAAATATAAATATTAGTAAATGAATGCACCCATATTCAACCGTTTGTGTCATATTTTTAGGTTTTATAATTATTAATTTTTAAATCTTTAAATTTATATATATTTTTTAAATCACCTTCCTACATTTGGATTGGCATCTCTCGAGTGGTTAACGCAATGCTATTTTAATCACCTGCTTATTTAATTCTAGAAATTAGTGCTCCTCTCAAAGTTTAAGAATCGTACAATATAATCTACATAATATGTACAATGGATACCTGTATTGTAAATATGATTTGCTTATGTACAATACAATTTACATGTATGTAGATATATGTATTTAGCAGGTCTGGGCTGATTTGGTAGCAGATAATTATGCGATAATGTGAATTATTGTACCATGCATTTTAAGTAGCCCGCCGTGTGGTTCACACGATGAAAACGCCGCTTTCTCTATGGAAAATTCGACATAATTTGAAGCAATTTGAATTTATTTTAGCCACATTCTCGCCAAATGCTCGCTGGATGGCGTCATGTAGTGATTTTCCTTTGAAATGTATGTATTTCAAAGAGATTGACAGATAAAAACAAAATTGCTGAAAGTTTGTGATGTAGTGCACAAGATTAAGTATACGAATTCCTCACTTTACCTTGGTATGTGCCTACCAACTAAAATATTATTTTTCTTTGAGACGATAAAAAATTGTATTTATGAGAACTATATCAACTAGTAGGTAGGAAGGAGTCTTTGGAGTATTTTTAAATATAACTTGAACCATTTCAGTTTTAAAAATAATGTTACTCGGAACTGTTTACAAATTTAAAAGAACTGAGTAGGATGTAACCGTTGAATAATTGCCGCATGGCGGGCATTGAATTAAGCCTAAATTCCGAAAATTTATGCATTTTCACCGTGTACATGCCAACTTGCACAACAGATCACTTCGAAGAGTACGTTAACTGTCTTGCCGCCTTGCAAGCAATTATTGACGAAAAAGATTACACCAACTCCATAATCATCAGAGATTTCAATGCAAATCCAGACTCACTCTTCGGAACTGAACTGAAATCTTTCTGTCAAGAATATGATCTTACATGCGCTGATACCGTAATATTACCAGAAAACTCTTACGCATATATCAGTGATGCTCATTACACCACCAGGTGGTCAGACCACTGTCTGGTGACGAAAAATATCTTCAAACAGATTTTAGACATGAAAATACACTACGACGTGGACTGGACCGATCACAGGCCTCTCGAATTGACCCTATAAACGGAAGGAATACCGTAAACCGAAATTTATGCATGTATAAAAACCGACCGTGCAACTTGGAATCCAAAAAATTAACGCGATAACCATAGTTATACTCGAACCTCACAAGTTTTTCTACAAAAAAATAAACAAGATCTTACGCGGTACGAGAAAAGTGACAACCCTGCTCGAGCTAACATTAAGACACTGTATACACGTATTATAGAGGCCCTGCGAAGCGCCGCGATTGCAGTATTTAACAATCGTAAACAAAGATTGCAACGACGTAAACAAATCTGTGGATGGAATGATTTTAATAATACACAGATTTAATACACAGAATCAAGACGTGCAGTGATGATATGGATTGAAAATGGCAGGCCTCATGAGGGCTCAATTGCGGATGAAAGAAAATTAGCTAGCACTGAAAAAATGTCAAAACGACTCCGAACAAATTCAAATAGACAAAATAGCAGGAGATTTACATAGTCGTGATTTCAAACAGTTTTGGCTGAAGACAAATAAACACTGCAACGTGAAATGTAAAATTCCGTGCAACATAAATGGAGAAACAAACACTAACAGCCTTACTAAAAAACCCAGTGAAAATTTTATTCAATTGACAAACGGCCGCGGATGTGAAAACATTACTAATTAAAAAATTGTTCATGGAAAAAAATATACTTGGTTTACACGGCCTGAGAGGGTAGTTTATCTTTGTTTTAGTAATGATGTCTGAACGAAATTTGGAATTTTTACAAAGTATTTTAAATGTTCTATATATTTCTCATTTTTGAAGGTGTCGTAAAAAATACCATTTATGAAAACTAGATAAAATAACCTTTTAGATTTGTGTAATTGAAATACACTTTAGTTTTTAAAAACTGCCATATATTAAGATTCAAACACGAAAAAAAAAGATTTTTTTTTACCAAAACATATTTGATGAAAGTGTACAGAAATTTATAAAAAAACAAAATTTAAAAAATACAGACCTTTAATGTAATGACTTTGGAACGAAACTGTCACCTCATTTTTTCCTCGTGAATACAATAAAAAAATAATAAAAAAAATCAAAGTTTTCTTATTGTCAGAAAACTAACCTAAAAAAATAATACCGACTTTTATAACAGATTTCTTGCAACTCTAAAGACGTTAATTTCATTGATACGTTTAGGAACACATGTATTAAATGTAAATTTAAATTTTCATGTTTTACATAAAATACTTATTGACATTTCAATTTTCAAAGTATGATTATTGATATTATAACTTGACTAAAACTTATTAAAAACCACAAAAAACACGGTAAATATATCAATTATGCGAATGTAATAGTGAATTAGTTATATTAATAGATATTACGATCACATTTGTGTAATATTACACACACCCGCGGAGTGAGTTTTTTTGGCGGTTTCAACGCGAATGACGAATGCGCAAGCGCCGCCACCTAGCGGTTCTGTAGGAAAACAAACAATTAAATTATGTACACTATGAAAAATAACATTTTTTTAAATTTTTTATTTTAACTTTATAAGTAAAACCTCAAATTGTAATATTTAAATAAATGAAGACAATATAAGCGAAACTCAATCGAAAATCTGGAAACAGAAAAATCAGAAAAACATATTGACACCTCTGGGACTCGAACCCAGGACCTCTTGCTTTCCGGGCAAACGCGCTAACCACTGCGCTACGGTGTCGATATGAAATTCGGTCATGTTTAACTGTACCATACTTCGACTAAGAACCACCTACATTATCTTAATTTTCTTTAACGCATATATTATTGGCAACTATCTTTATATATGACACCGTGGCGCAGTGGTTAGCGCGTTTGCCCGGAAAGCAAGAGGTCCTAGGTTCGAGTCCCAGAGGTGTCAATATGTTTTTCTGATTTTTCTGTTTCCAGATTTTCGATTGAGTTTCGCTTATATTGTCTTCATTTATTTAAAAATAACATTGTTGCCATATTTAACATATATTTTAAGAACAAATCTTATTAGTAATGTTATCGTGTTTTAGTGTATTTTTGTTTTATTCATGTTACTGCAACAACACAGGTTATCGGACGTGCTGTGTTTTTTTTTAGTAAGGCTGTTAAGCAATTGGTAACATTTTTGCAGAACACTTCTCTATCTCTACTCTGACCTCACCGAACTCTGCAAGCAAACCATCACCTAGTCCTATCCCAAATGAAGACAGCAGCCTCTTGATCACAGCAGACATGGTCAACACCGCCCTGATATAAATGAAAGCTGGAAAATCAGCAGGTCACGACGGACTGAGTATCGAACACATCAAACACGCTGGAGGACCAAATCTTCAACTGCTGGCGAGTCTGTTTACCGACATCTTAAAGAATGGATACCTACCAACTGACATGATAAGAACAATAATAATTCCCATTCTCAAATCTAAATCGTTGGACTTTTCCTCCCAGGGTAGCTATAGACAGATTTCAATTGCCACTACCATCGCACGATTATTCGAACGTCTACTACTAAACCAGATCGGACCCAGCTTGGAAACTAATGACAACCAAATGGGCTTCAAAAAGAAAATGTCAACCGATACTGCTATATTTACTGTGAAAAGAACCCTGGAACACTACATGAATAAAAAGACCACCACATATGCATGTTTTCTAGATCTGAGCAAGGCCTTCGACAGGGTTTCTCACCCTCTACTATGGGATAAACTCAGGGAAAGAGGCATATCACCGGCGGTGATACATATCCTCGACTCGTGGCATAGACAGCAGGAAAACTTAGTAAGGTGGAAAGATGGACTCTCCGAACCTTTCCTCCTGAAGAGTGGCGTCAGACAGGGAGGATGCATGTCCCCGATATTGTTCAACCTGTACATGGACGAACTCACCGACAGGCTAAACAATGCAGGGGTAGGCTGTCAAATTGGAGGACAGTGTCTGAACAACATCAATTATGCGGACGACATGGTATTGATGGCACCATCCATAAGGGGCCTACGTATTCTTCTAAAGATCTGCGAAGAGTTTGCTGAAGAAACAAACATGCTATACAACCCCACTAAAACGGCTCTACTGATCGTAAGACATGGACAAGGACCAAAAAATATTCCTCCAGCTACCCTGAATGGTGTGAACCTGCAAGTGACTGAAGGAACTAAATACCTAGGACACATAATCACCAGTAATCTGATGGGCGATGACGACATCTATAGGCAAAGAAGAGCTCTCAGTGTAAAAGCAAACATGCTCAGTAGAAGATTCCGCCTTTGAAGTATTGCTGTAAAAAGGACGCTCTTCCTTTCCTTCTGCGCAACGCTGTATACGTGTGAACTCTGGGCAAACTACAAGAAGAGTAGTATAGAAAGACTACGGGTTCAGTATAACAACGCCTTCCGAATAATGTTTGGTCTCCCCAGATATTGCAGCGCTTCTCGGATGTTCACGGAGGGGCGAGTTCCTGATTAGATCCAGGGTGGCAGGAATTAGGGAAAGGATAACCAGCTCTGGAAACATCCTCGTCATGGAAGCCCGCCTCAGTCCATCATCCAGTATTGACGCACACTGGAGAAAAATACTGGCTCCTTACGTGCTCACTGAATCCTGAAAGCTTAATATTATTATTTCTTTTGTTTTCCTTTTACTACTATTAGCTTATTATCTTTTTTTTCATAACCACCTTCTTTTTCATTTTTCCTTTCAAATACTTTGTGTATGTATGTGTATATCATACCCTTATGGAATGTGTGCTCTCTTCCTTACATACTGGAATAAACATTTATTTATTTATAATTTTAACGGTTTACGAAGGGTTCAGTAAGATGTAGTGGATTTATTAAAGTGTGGAGGGAAGCTGTTTTAAACGATTCGCGCGGATTTTTAAACAATTTGTCCTCTATTGGAATCACGCGTAGAATAATGAATAAAACACTTTAAAGAACTACCGGAATTCACACAACTACCTCAGTTTGAATTCCGAAAGCACAGTTTTGTATGGAATTATATTCCCGAATTTGGGCCTATAATTGGATTACGAAACAAGCAAGGCACTCCTTGTGTTATTCTTTGTCTATGGAATCATCAGTGAGGAGAACTTGGAACATATTCTACATCTCTTTTATATTTATATTTCATACTCAAATAAAAATCGCGCGTGTATTTTGCGGGTAAGAAAAATAATAAAATGTGAATGATGGATTCATACGGCCGTGACTACTGACATATTGACCCCAGATTCCTACCCACCCTCAGACCTTTTTTCTTCACATTATGATAAGATGAATTTTTTTCCCCAGAGCCTAGTGCGTGGAGAGAATGTAAAAAAACAAGATTTCGCCACGCTCAGTCAATTAAATAGATGGGATCTTTTTTTTTTTTTTTACATTGAATACCGCACAAGAATCTCAACTGCTCCCGTCTGGAGCCAGTGAGACTATGGCATCCCCAATTGGGGTATGTTGTGAGGCTGAAGGTAGTGGGGAGGGGAAGGAGGTGGGGAAGAGGAAGGTTGGGAAGTACCTGGCTATTCAGATCTGGTCACCAAACACGGCTAAAGCCATTTTTAAGCAACGTTTCAATTCTGAATGGTGGTCTTACACCAGGGCGATACTGATAGTATCTTCCACTCTGGAACATGCCGCAAATATACTACATCTGCTACAGGGAACCAAAAACTACCTTGTTATCACTCTTTCTGAAAGCTGTAATCAGAAAGAAGGACAAGTTATAACGGAACTATCAGCGGTATGCCTGTATTGTAACAGTTAGGAATGATTCTCATTTCAACTTTTTTCCTTCCAATAACTTTTCAACATTAATGTTGCAAATAGGGGGTACTTGCCAGCGCATAAAACAAAATAATTAAAGCTTCCCACAAGATAAAACTAATTGCCTCATTTCAAAGTTTGTGTACGTACTTTATTTCCCTTGTTTTAATTATAAATTTTCCAACTTGACAGGTGCCGTTTGTCTTCAATTCCATAGATGGCGGTAATATGCAGTCGGGGGTAGTTTCAGCTCCCGTTTGGCAGATTTGCGCCTGGCTGCAAACATTCCTTGTCTCTCGCAAGATTTTTCAATTTGACTATGCAAAACGGACGAGTTAAAAATGTTCTCTCCTGCCATAGACAATGGCTGCACGGGGAAGATATACCTGCTGGGCGCAATTGCAGATAGGGCCGGTCACGGTTACAAATATTATAAAGAGGAAAGATTTGTAGGTATGAGGACCAAAGGCTTTACAAACAACCATGTCATTGGCGAGGACAGTAAATTATGTGTATCTTAAAAAAAATGGTTAGGAACATATCGCATAAAAAAAGGTTTACACATTTTTTAATGTGCCAGTCTCTCTAGGGATAGCATGTGCAAGAAGCAGACTAGCATAAACATATTTTATTTTAACAATCGGTTCGTTTTACGTTAAGTTCGACATGTGCGTTTTTCGATAGGCTAGAAGCAAAAAATTCGACATAATTTATCAAATCAAGCATTGTAAACATTAGTGGGATTAGGTAACATTTATTTTAGATTTGTGAGAGTTGACAAATTATTGGACGACTTTTTAGATCACCGGTTGTCAACCTTTTTGAGCCTGCGTACCCCTTGACTCTTACTACAAATTTGTAGAACCACGTACCTGTATCTATCTTGTGGACATATTTCACTTGAAATTTTTTAAAACTCTCATTATTAAACTAATTTAACAATCAAGTCACACAAATACAAATAATGCAATTTTATACAGAGTTCAACACGACTTAGGGCATTTTTAACCCGTAATTCTACATGCGAAATTGATCAACTTTGTTCCAAGTCTTTTTATATCAATGAAAAAAAATCATGTCCTCCATACAAAACTCCAAACTCACAAAGTGTATTGAGAGGATGAATTTGGCAGGGATTTTTGTACGTTTGTACCACCAAAAGGTACGCGTACCACAGGTTGAAAACCGCTGATCTAAATTTTTAATTTGTTAAGTCGTTTAATTTAGTCGTTTTAATGACATATTTCATCAATTGCGTTTCACAACATTCTCTGGTTGTAGGTGAGGAACGAAATTGACAATGGACATTGACAATCTAGAGCAGTGGTTCTCAAACTCTTTTGGCCCACGGACCCCTTTCCCAAACTCTTTCGGCCCACGGACTCCCCACCCCAGCAAAAAATCTTCATCTCTATCTTGCCATTTCGAAAGATTTGGAAACTGAAATCATTCGTTTTGTCCAAGACTACGAAAATTGGTTGTATTCACTTCACCTGGAGTATATTACGATTACATATATTGATTTAGCATTTTAGTAACTTAACATAACTTCCATATTAATAAAAATGTCTCACATTTTTAAAATTTTATATTAGGCCTTGCGCGTATCCCCTAACGTTGTTCAGGGACCCCCAACTCAATTTTAATTTTCCACGGACCCCCTAAGTGAACCTGGGGACCCCTGGGGGGTACGTACGGACCGATTTGGGAACCACTGAGTAAGATTTATGGAATAAGCATCAAAAGAAGACGACGAATTTCATCCCTTCGAAATCTGCATGTGTTGTGCGAGTGCGGTTCCGTAGAGCTGCTCCAATAATATTTAATAAAATTAGTAATATATCTACCTATTAATCACGAATAAATAATAAAACGTAAAAAATAACATTTCACCCCCAAACTGAAGGGATTCAATCAAATCAAATTTGTGTACATAATACGATCATGTTTTAGGGAATAATTTTGGATTTATTAAAAATTTTATTAAAATTAAATTTCATAATGTTAAGTTCTGCAAGTAGGTATTTTAGCATTCATATTTTTCAGTTTAAAAATGGTCTTGTGTACCGAAACAACTGTAACAAAGCATACATACTAAAATACTTACAAAACTTGATAATAACATTATAAAACTTAATTTTAATTAAATTTTTAAAAGAATAAACGGAGTTCTACGAATTAAACACAAAAACAATTAATAATATAATAATAGAGAACCCAGTCCAATTTAAAAAAAAAATTTTAATGACTTAAAATGACCTTTAATGACCTTCTGACTTAAATATATTTTTTTTTAGACTTTGTTTTAAGAGTTAAAATAATTTTCAAAGTTTTAATTTTTCAAGATCCCCGAAAAACACCCCACGTATAGTGAATCGTGTGACGTCATCACTCCTGAAAAGTTTTTCAACAGGTGTTCATTTTGTATGACAGTTACACGGAAGAAAGTATGGTACTATTCGATAAGTTAAAACATTATTTAGGTGGAATTATTTATTTATTATATTATATTTATTATATTATTATATTTTTCAATGTTATTACGGGAGAGTGGTATTGAAATTGTTTGAAATTATTATTTTTTTAGCTTTTAAAATCAATACTATCTCAAACGGAGCATCACCTGCATACTGCAAAAATTGTAGGCAAAAAGGATACAGGCGATACAGCCCCTACCAGCTGATCGACGACGGCCATTTTGAAATCGAAGTTCATAGAGAAGTGAGTCGTTCGCGAACGAGTCGGCTCAGTGACCCTGATCTTCATACGGATCCGTAAGATCCAGTTCCGTAAGACCGATATTCAAAGATACGGACACACTTCACAAGTGACGACCTCCGTAGTCCAGTGGGTAAGACTCTTGACTCACAATCCGGAGGTCGCGGGTTCGAACCCGGCATGCGCAAATAAATTTTATTTGATTAATTTGTGTTATTTCACAATTAATTCATTTAAAATAATATATACTATATTTGCGGCATGTTCCAGAGTGGAAGATACTATCAGTATCGCCCTGGTGTAAGACCACCATTCAGAGTTGAAACGTTGCTTGAAAATGGCTTTAGCCGTGTTTGGTGACCAGATCTGAATAGCCAGGTACTTCCCAACCTTCCTCTTCCCCGCCTCCTTCCCCTCCCCACTACCTTCAGCCTCACAACATACCCCAATTGGGGATGCCATAGTCTCACTGGCTCCAGACGGGAGCAGTTGAGATTCTTGTGCGGTATTCACTGTAAAAAAAAAAAAAAAACACTTGCTCGCGGTTCGCGGATCTTTGCGAACGAGTGAGCGTGTAGCAATTGCTACTAGGTAGCATGCTCTTTGGCTTCTAATGAGCAAGCGTGTCCGGATCTTTTCATTCTCATTCAACTGAGCCTCTTTGCCCGTCTCTAGGTGCCATTATATGATAGCATCATGATGTGGCATATTATACAATTTTTTCGTACAGTTAAAAGTTTTTCAATATTTTAAATAATAGAGATAAACTAATTGAGAAACTTCTATTTTTGATACTGAATTATTTAGGCTTAAATATTGTTTCAATAAATACAACAACTAAAGCTCTATAAACAGTTTGAAATAACGAATAACATGAAATGTTGATAATACTGATGGCTTGTGTCATACCTACATAATCAAAGTTTCAATACAATGACTGGTGATGCGTGACATCAGCACTAACCATTCAGTAATACCAACTTTACAGTGTGTTTTGACGAGTGGTTTAAAAATGCATTTTTTTAAGAACTCTCTCTCTCTCTCTACTCTACTTTCTCTTAATATTATGAAATAAAACGTATATATTCAGAAACAGCGTTCATTGGTCTGTATGAACATATTTTTTTAAAGTCATAATATTTTTCACTGGAGTTCCTTATTATGGAGTCAAAAGTTTCCTATTGGTAATAACTACGCAAAAAACCTCCTAAGAAAAGAAAATTCAGGTACCCAATTAAGGTTTTGGGATTGCAAATTCAATTCTTACGATGGAAAAAAAGTAAAATTAACTTGGATGCATTCAAGCATCGAAGAACAAGAATAACGAATTAATTGAATATATTTTTTTTCAAAGGAAGCAAACTTTTGGATTTGTCACTTTTTAATATGTTAAATGGTAAAAACACTTTGTAATGCATTGCTTTATAATAAAAATATACTCGTAGACAGCCGATCGGGATTCGCTTAGCTCGGGCTTCGTCGGGGCTTTTACAGGGTGTAACAGCACGCACCCGAAGGATGTTAACCAGCGATTCCAGAGCATATTTGGAGTAAAAATGTAGATGTGATTTTGCTGTCCGATGATACACTTTTTTCAATTAACAACAATAAAAAAAAAAAATTATATCAACAGTTAAAATACCCGATCGGCGAAAGCGGTGTTTTACAGTGGATTTTAAATATTCCTTTTTATTACGTGTCTTTTCTGTTTAATATTACATTTAGATTTCTTCTTCACTGATTAAATATTACATTTATGTGTATAAACTTCAAAACTTATTCAAATGAATTTAATGTTTAATTTGTCAGTTTTGTGAAAAAATTGTAATATTTAAAGGAATTTACAAAAGAGGTTCTTATTAATAAACTGGTTTAAATAATAATTTTAGGTAAATTAGTCTGGAACTTAAAATGATTAATCTCAAAATTATGTTGTTTAGGGTGTATGTAAATTAATTAGCCTGATTGGTAACATTATGCGTAATGAGATATGAGGTGATTATATGGATAATGGATTGGCTCCAATTATTCCCTCGCTAGTTTCCTACCTTCATGGAATAATTATTTAATTGTGGCTGTCCACCACTAACAAACATTACAATACGGCCCTGAGCTATCTTCTCATCTCCTCTTCCCGTTTCCCTCTCCATTCCCTCTTCTGCTCCCGGTTTTCCATGACTCTCCTCGGAAGAAACGGCTGTAGAAGATACAGCGACTTTAACAGATTACTTCGTCTTATTACCCTTTTTTCTTCTTAATTTTATGTACATACATTATGGATATACTTTGCCCCTAACATGGTAAAATGGAATATTTTACCGTATAAGTTGAAACAGTAGTGCATTGCACATATTTCGTGCCAGGGGACTAAAATTTAAGAATTTTCGCAGACTGATCGCAGGCATCGCAGCAGTGTATTAATATCACAATAATCTGATCTTTTGCCTGTCTGTTATTTAATTATTCTCATCTGAATAAATCATCCCCGTACAGAACGATTGTTTGCATTCCAGTGACGCGTTTGAAGAGGCATTCCTACCAAAACTAACCGAACCAAAATAATCCAACACAAACACACCGACCTGAAACACACATAATTCAAACTAATCGAACCAAAATACTTTGAACCTGAACATTTCGAACCCTACTGTACCGATCCCTGAACATAACAAATACAGATCGAACTTAAATATAACGAACCAAAACCCTTCAGTCAAACATATTGATCCAAACAAACTGAGCACATAGAACTTTTTATGTGTCTTCCACTTTGAAAGCTTCTATATTACATTGCAATGATTAGTATCCAGAAGGGTGAATCCGGTTTTACTTAAGAATAAGGAATCGTCCCTAACCCTTTCGGAATGTGTGTAAATTTGAAAATCACAGATTTCGAATTTTTTCTTCACTATCTAGAGCAAATAAAAATTGGCCGTTTTCATTTTCCAATTGCTGGAATATCTGGCTTTGCATGCTTTTATTTTTTTATTGAATTTTACCTACTAGTTCACGCGGAGTTATTTATGTATTTTGATTTTTCTGTTTAATTTTGACCGAATTTTTACTGACGATTGTTTTGTGATGTCAAGTTTTGAAGGTATTTTTTCAATATTTTTCTAACATATAATTTTTTTCTGAATTGAAAAAAATCTTATGTTTTGGTATACAAAGTAAGAATAGTCATTTTTTAAAACACGTTCTTTAAAATGAAAGTAACAATAACTTCAAAACCATTGAAAAACAACAACATTTTTCAAATAACTCTACCAATATCATCAAGCATCAAATATGTTCTACCCCTGCCAGTTTTATTTCAGGTCTGAAAGAGTTAACCTTAAAATTAACTTAATTTAAATAAATTTTTCCTTTTCTTTTAGGATAAGGAGTTGAACATTTTGTAAATGCCATTCCAGTTCCCTCGGATAACAGCGAAAATGTCTTAAAAATTAACTATCCTTAAGTAGAAACAAAAAAACCTTATAGATTCTCGACAATACAGTTATTCTGGACTTTGCTGTATTGAACATACAACAACTGTGCATCAAAATTGTATTTATACATTATTAAAAGGACAAACTAAGCCATCATACTGCACAACACAATTACGATACAAGGCACAGACATCAACATGTGACTCCAAAGACAGATACTACCTATGGACAAAGACATTTGGGTCCAAAAGTTTTAAATTTGATTGAAAAAAATATTAAAGACATTAATGTGCAGTGCCGTAAATAGCCTTTTCTGCGCCATGTGCGAGCTTCTATAACTGCGCCCTATTTAAGTGGACCCTTTGCCTATTATACCACCCACTGTGTCTCACTCACTAAAAATCAAACGCAAGTTCACTAGTACAAATGCGTTACCCACCCCGATGCTTAAGATTTAATTTTTGGGCCACTTTGGTCTTCATACTTCTATAATAAAATACCCTGCCAAGGTTTAGTAAACTGTAAATTAATTTAATTTTAAGTACTTGGTATGGTAGAGTTTTGAATAAGGAAGGTAGCATAGCATAATATAAATATAATATAAATTGCGTTTAAGTATGAATTGGTGAAAAAACGTTTATTCGAAAATATTTGCAAAGATAATTCACAACTACACAATACACAAATGAATGAGACCACAAATAAATAAGTTCAGATAGTAAAGATTTAAAGCAAGCCATAAACTTTTTTATAGATTTACTTTTCGCGCTTTCTTCTTTGCTAAATCGTTGATAACCTTTTCATACGACAGGCACCTTTTGATGATACTGGCATGTAGGTTCGTATGTGTTGGAATTGAGCACTAGGGGCGCAGCGGGGCCGGGAACTTATCAAGGGCAATCAAGAGTAAAACGAAAAAATAATAGTCCTGCCTAGTCTGGCCATTCTTGCGCCCCCCAGAGTCTACGCCCTGTGCCTGGGCACCGGTGGCACCGCCCTATTTACGGCACTGTTCATGTGATAAAAAAAGGTAATCTAAAACACGAAATTCATACGTGGATATTTAACAAAGGCATTGTATGCTGCGGGCAGACAACTTATACAATATAACACACTAACCGCCTGTATCTTTCTCTTTTCCTCTCAAATATTTGTTATTATTTCTAAATTTCTTATTATTCTTATATAATTATCATTTTTTTATATTTCTTAATTGTATAATTATTTATTTTATTTCTCAGCGCTTTTCTGTTTATTTTTCTTTCATTCGATTTATATTTTCAAATACAAATGAAACATTTTATCTTATTTTTTTCTTACAAGATTAAGTAATCAAAATTTGATTTAAATGAAACAATTTAACTTTGTTTGAACCACTTTTATATTTGAGTAAAGCTGACTGGTTTCAGAACGACCGTTCCTTCTTCAGTATCATTGAAAATAACCATAGTTTTGAAAAAAATACGGGGATAAATATTCTTCATGTTAATCATGAAGGAAAACGTTTAGATAACTAAGAAGCCTTGGAAATAAAAAAAAAACTTAAAAATAATTAATCTATTATCAACAAACAGAAAATATTGTCTTATAGCCCAATCATGGATATGTTCCCCTACCCACCCACTCTTCATTAATACCTAGCAACGGCTCCACCCCTACCATAATAATACATTGTTCCCATCCATATTTCATAACTGTCAAATCAGTATACGTTTACCCTGAAGAAGGAACGGTCGTTCTGATACCGGTCGGCTTTACTCAAATATAACAGTGGTTCAAACAAAGTTAAATTGTTTCATTTATCTATAACTAGCTGGTCCCGGCATGCGTTGCTATGCCAATTAATAAAGAAATTGTTTCTCCCTGAGTGTCCTTTCCAAATTTTCAACTTTTCAAAAATAGAATCCTGATTGAACAATCATTCATTGTTTTGCAAAATGTCATTCTCTAACACGCGAACTGTCAAACGTGCGATGTTTTCTTTTATTATCTAATTTTCTGCGCAATTTTCATAATTTTTCTCTCCGTAAGAACCATCCTCGAACTTCAAGGAATATTCTAAAAAAAGAATTAGCGAAATCGGTTCAGCCGCTCTCGAGATTTGCGCTTACCAACAAATTTAGTGATTCATTTTTATATTATAGATGGATAACCACAAAGTTATAGATAGAAACTTGATTTGATTAAATTCCTGATTAAGTTGATTAAATTCATTAAATTCCTGACACCTTAGAACAGGCTCAACCTAGTGAGGTGCTGTATACCAAAAAAGTGTATTGAACTTCAAAATGTAAAAAAGAATGTATTTTGTGCCGATGCTGGTTAATAAAAAATAATAAAAAAATAAAAATTACCCCTCAGATCTCTTTGCCAAATACACGATGAGAAAAAGCATGAAATCATATTGATGATTTTTAATTTTAAAATACATAAACTCTTCACTTTTGACCATCACCGGAGTTTCATCCCACATCCTCCTTGATTACTTCACCGTTCCCCGCACCAGATGCAATATCGCGCATGGCTGGAGTAGAAAGCGGACCCGGCTACGCTTTAAATCAGTTCAATTAATAATTAACATACAAATTAACAGAGACAACAACTAATAATTACCGCGCAGAATCAAGAAGGACGGACGGGATGCTTTTGTATGCAAATATTTGGATCGCGTCGATCAGGGAGTAGGAGATTAGTTCTATTGAATGTTGTTTGTTTGGGACTCCGATGCTTGAATAATAGCCTTCTTTATTTTAATAGGTGATAAGCTTGATCTTTTTAATGGTGAAATGAGATTACGGTTTAGATCACGTTTAGACACTTAAGTGGTGTAGGAACCTTTTTTACTTTGTGTCGGGAGGTAGGGGGTTCAATCTCCGTTAAAATATAATTTATGGGGAAACCACAATAAAAGGTAATTAACGTATTACTTATGTTATTTCCAAATGAAAAAGTAATCAAACCAAAATTTTAATAAGACACCTCAAATACCACAGTCAACATAATGGACCTCTACCACAGTCGATCGATAATGACTTTTCGGTACCGAAGGGGTGGGGGGGGGGGGGGGGGGGGGGGGGAAGTACCATTTTTATTTACTGATTTTTTTATATCACATGTGACGAGTATTATTCCAATAAAAATAAACATGTATGTTACTGCTCTCGGAAATCAAGCATGGCATTCCTTGATTTGCGGCAGCAGAGAATTTCGCATCTCGAATTTTTACATTGCGTTTAGAATACGAGGCAGGATTTAACTTAAGATTGATTCGGCATAAAAGTCCGCAAGCTTAAATAATAGTTACAGACGGAAAAGTCCATTTCTCAGAATGTTGAGGCATGTGGTGTGCAACTTAAACATAAAACTTTACACGGTACATGAGAATGGCTTCTATTGATCAATCTGCAACTTGTTATTTAATTTATCGCTATACTAGCTGACCCGGCGACTTTCGTACCGCCTAAGAATCAATAACTGTTGTGTTAACTTATTAGCTGAATTAATTTTTTTTTTTTTAAGTTAAAATTAATACTCAAAATGAATTAAGAAATGTAATTCACGTAGCAGCAAAACATTTGCTTTATTAAAGCGAATCGAAATGATTCACGTGGCATTATTGTACTACTTTCTGTTAAAACTATTTACTGGGTGGGTTGCACTTCGGTCGATTCCCTTCATTGAAGCACCTTGTGATATCCAACATTTTTCGTTTTGTTGTTGTTAGATATCTTCCCAGTTCCACCGGGCGCATTGAGGAAAAATAAGCCACCATTTCCATCATCAACACCCTTCATTAACGTATCATGCACTTCCTTCTGTTGGGGGTACAACAGTGGTACATTCGTTCAAACTGATTGGTTCAATGCATCGTGATCATATTCACGTTCACGTACCAATTCTTGATTGAAAGCATCATTCATTGCAAGTTTCATTGCATTCATTGCATTAATGAAGCGTCGATCTGGCGTTGTTATTCTTAACTTGACTAACAAACTGCCGCACATGAGGTAACACATGTCTTCGATCAAAAACAAAGCCTGTTTATGTATATCCTCATTCACTTCGAGATCAGGATTCCCTGAACTGACACGAATTCAATGTAAAATGTCATCTTTGTACTTGTTCCATAGTTCACGTGGATTCGATGGGAAACATGTCGAAATAATGATAGCAAATAATGTGCGTATCAAACTGGAGATGCAGAAATAATTGCTTCAATTATTGTCATGTCCCAATGAGTATCGTTTTCAAGCAAATTGATCTGCTAACATGCAACACGAATTGTTGGGCACACTACACCATTGACTTGTGATTCAAACGATGTCGGCCCACGAACATTCACCAGCAACAATCAAAAGTAGAAGCATTCGTTACTTTTTACATGAACTGTGTAAATGCGATCAAGAGCATCAGTAGAACGCACAACCGGCTGATCAGTAACCACATCGCGGTGCTTCCGACGTGGAAATCTCTTCGACAAAGCGTTCGACAAAGTGTATTAACGTGGCATCTCAAAGTAGAGCAACGTCCGGGCAAACAGATCGCATTGGCAAATCGAAAAGAAACTGGTCGAAACGATCGAAGAAACTGGTCGTTGTTGCTGGAGGTGTTTCAGCACGTTTGGCAACAATCGATGTAATGAAATAAACTCGTTGATCATTCTCCAGATGCATCGCCAAATATACAACAATGGAATGTCGTTCATGAATGATGAAAGAGAATATACGCCAAATCGCCTCATTGTAGCTCACAAACTTGATAGCGTGTGATTTCATCGTTTTTTATTTGTAGTTTTAACGCCAAAAACCGCCATATCGCTGACTTTTGTGACAAATTTGCAGATGTATTTGATTGGCTTCACCGAATTGCAATAGGTATCCCACGTCACAATGCGCCTTGAATGTTTTGAAAAGAAGTGGCTGTTTTCCTGGAGTTGTGCAGACATACGTTCACCATTTGTCCCATTTACGACTGTTGACATTCAGTGTGTAAGAAAGAGAGGCAGCATTATATGTTTAAGAACAAAAGAAAAACAATCAGCACATTGACATTTGACGTTTTTGAATTTTTGGAATTCAAGCAAACTTCAATATTATACCTACCTACCACAATATTCCTGCAGCTCTTTCAAAAGATGAAAATTCGTTCCATAATAAATGTATAAGGAAATGAATTTTCGTCATAACTTTCTTTATCGTGAATTTTTTGCGATGTTTTAATAGTTATTATGTTATCCGAGGCGGAGACAAATCCAAAAAATCAAAGATCATTAAAATCGGTTCAGCCGTTCTCGAGTTATAAATAGTGTAACTAACCCGACTTTGTTTTAAATATTAAGATTCTGAACACAAAACTGGTATAAAACTACACACAGTCTGCAACTAGAATTTTATAACTGCACTTCGATTAAGAGAATGGTTTCCTTTGAAATGTGTCAGCAGACGAATCCACAACTGGATTTTGATCGTTACATTCTTAACACGAAAAACTGACTTAAAATTAAGAGTGAATCTGTGTGCGAGTCCCCAGCTTTAATTAGTATTAATATACATTATTAACATATACTCTCATAATGTGCGTATGGTCTTCCTATGAATTACGAATTTTACAGCATATGGTTTGAAACAAAAATTTTAACTCCACTCGAAACATTAGAACGGTTTTCTTCGAAAAGCGTTGGAAGATTAATATGCCACTGGAATTTTGAAAGATCATTCGGAACATGAAACTGGTTTTAACGAGTGAATCTGCATGCGAGTCCTCAGCTTTAATTTATACCGCACCCAGAACACGAAAATAGTTTTCCTCCACTTGGAATGGTTTCCTTTAAAATACGTTAGCAGATGAATTCATAACATTGGAATGGTTTCCTTTAAAATGCGTTAGCAGATAAATTCACAACATTGAAATTTGCATAGGAGCACAAGAGTGGTTTTAACTTAAGAATAGATTTACTTAGGGGTCCACCTGTCCAACAGCTAACCTTATATTATAGGTAATCAGAACACGTAAATGGTTAAATGATTTTCCTGCATTTTACAACAAATTAGAATCATTTTATCATAAAATAAATGCCATTATCATAGACTGTATACCTTTAATTAAATTTAAAGAATCAAAGCATCCAAAATGGTTTAATAAGGAATTAATCCAATTAATATCTAAAAAAAAAGTTTTACACATAAAATATAAAGAAGAGAGATCCCTATCATATTATATTGAGTTCAGTAAAATAAGAAAAGATTGCAAAAATATGTCAAAAATTTGTTACATCAATTACATAAATAAGGTAGAAATGTCAATTAAAGGAGACACAAAACAATTTTGGAATTACACAAAGTCTTTGAAAAATTATGATATTAGCATACCCTCTAATATGTGCTATGAAAGAAAAATAGCCAACGACTCTCAAACGTAGCTAACCTATTTGCCGACTTCTTTAAAAGTGTATATGTCCGTGACTCAATAATAGTCAACGATTACTCGTCTAGTTTTTCCCCAGATCATAACTAAAATTTAGCCAATGTAATAATTGAATATAAAGATGTACTGACTCAGCTAAAACAACTGGATCAAAGCAAGCGGTGGTCCTGATAATATCCCACCTGTTTTCTTAAAGAATTGCGCTACCACTCTTGCATATCCACAACATTTTATTTTCAACCAGTCATTACAAACAGGATACTTTCCTGAAAAATGGAAATAAAATTTCCTCACCCCGATATTTAAAAAAGGGAGACAAAAATGAGGTGAGCAATTACAGACCGATCTGCCTTTTATCAACTATTCCAAAATTGTTTGAGAAACTTATTTTACATAAAATCATTCACTGTATCAAGCCAGTAATTTCACCTAACCAACATGGTTTCACTTCTGGAAAATCTACTTTGTCCAATCTTTTAATTTACCAAAACTTTATATCCGAATCCATGTCTAAGAAGTTATAAGTTGATTCAGTCTATACTGATTTCAGCAAAGCATTCGACAGAGTTAACCATGACCTGCTGTTAAAAAAGCTACATAAATTAGGAATAACAGGGTATTTATACATGTGGTTTAACAGTTATTTAAGTAACAGGCAATTGGCCGTTAAAATTGATGGTTTTACTTCATATAAATTTATTGCTACCAGCGGTGTTCCCCAAGGATCACATTTGGGGCCAATTTTATTTTTGATATTTGTGAATGATGTTCTTTCTATTTTCAACGATGTCCAAGTTTTAATGTTTGCGGACGATATGAAAATATTCAAAGCCATAAGAAATATCAATGACTGCCAAACATTGTCAAATAACTTGTTTAAACTTTTTGTTTGGTGTCAAGAGAACTATCTACAACTAAATATAAGTAAATGTCTAATTATGAGATTTCATAGAATAAAAAATCCAATAATTTACGAATACTCCATCAACGATGTAATTCTAACAGCTGTAACCGAGGTGAATGATTTGGGTGTAAACTTTGATCAAAAACTGAATTTTATAAACCATATTGAAATTACATCAAATAAAGCTTTGAAAATGTTGGGATTTGTAATAAGAATTTGCAGTCAATTTAAAAATATTCAAACCTATAAAAATTTGTACATGTCTTTGGTTAGGAGTCAAATTGAGTACAACTCTACAGTATGGGCACCTAGTTACGCTAGTCATTCGCTCACGATAGAAAGAATCCAAAATAAATCCTTAAGATTTATTAATTTTAGATAGGGTATTACAAGGGATTGTGTCAACTATGATTATGTACTATGCCAACTCAATTTATTAAAATTATCTGACGTAGAATAGTAAATGACCTTACATGTTTATACTTGATTTCTTTTCATATACCTCGCAAACCAATATCGAGGCAATATCTACCGTTCTATTGTGATAACTCCAACACGGAATCACAGTTGTATACCCCCGCTCGCCGCATACAAAATTTGGGTAATGACTATAAAGATGTTGTTGACATATTCAACACACCATTCACCAAATATAAACAAGTCATTACCCAATTTATATTGAAAAGAAGAACATCAAATTTAATTAAATTAACCGAAAAAACTACGTAGCTCAGCATCGACTTACGAGACCTTACCAATGTATTGGAATTTTCCTAGTATTACATTTTTCCATCTTGCATGGAGGAGTATTTAGTTTCGATGTTATTTCGTTTTTTACTTTGTTTTTGCTTTAGATGTTGTTTTTGATTTTGTCTTCTATTTTGTTTTTGATATTGTTTTTGATTTTGCTTTGATTCTGTTGTGCTTAACTTATGTAGATGTTCTTTGTAATAAATAAAAAAATAACGTGTAAAAGCCCAGCCGGGCGGAAAATTCATAATAAATTAATATTTTACTATAGATTCTCAACTAGGTACTTACTTCAGATATCTTTACTTTCAGACTGAAGAGAAATAGCTTTTAAATGTATTATTTTATTAAAAATGATTTATTTTTTTTAAACCAAAACTATAATTAAATATTTAACTGACAGCCCTGAAACAGTTAGCTAATTAGCAATACCTGCTTAATAATTTCAAACAAAGATAACTTTTAAAGTAACAATAAACTCAATGCAAATTTACTCTATTTAGTGCTTATTAATACTGTTGACAACTTTTTGATAAGTCCACTTTGTTTAGGTACATCTTTTTTATTCTAAATAATCCTATCTAAATTTTATGTTCTCTGTTATTATAACATTGATATTATTTTTTTAGTATAGTAACAGTAGTTTAGTAACACATAAGTATCCTTTACGAAAGTACTTGCTACTTTGTTAAATGTTCATTTCTACTTAGTTATTATTGATAATCTCCTGTGTACCACTGTATACTTATAATATCATGTACTTACTTAAATGTAAAATCCATGCAATGGCGTTTAAATAAATAAATTTATTGACTGATTTACAATAATTTATACTGAATGATTTTTTATTTAACAATTTTTTATGGCAGAAGTGTGGCAGCATATAAAGAAAGCACTTCATATTTTTATCCATCCTGAATAGGTTGTCATCGTTGTCGTCAATATTGTGTTATTTTTTCAATGTTAATTTCCCTATCGTATAATAATAAGAAATTAAAATGAAACTAAGAAAGGATGTTGAATCACGTATGTTTTTGTGTCTAACCATAGGTGCTTATGCAAGCACATATCTGCCAGCTATGTTATAACATTCTCTGGGTTTAGAAGCAATAACTTTGAAATGTAGCTGAAACACCGCGAAAGAAAACCGTTCCGCTTTCTGAGTGTTTTATTTTTTTGTGGTGCTTTCAGCAGGCCGCACCAAACGTGCTCGCGGGCCGCACCAAAAAGCCTCGCGGGCTTCAGGATCCCCACGCCTGATTTACAGCCTTATTATACTAGTCTCCTTTTATTTTTTTAATACTTTTCAATTTATATGACGACTTGTATGATATGTGTGGGATTGCACTAATCTCTCTACATTCTGGAATAAAGAAAATATTATTATTTAAAACCAATGAGTCTAATGACGAATGAAGGGCTGAAAGTCCAAACAAAATGCTAGTAAAATAGGTCACTTGTAGTTACTTGACCTAGTAATATATTTGGTATTGTACCCCTGAATTGCCAATTAGTTGTTTATCACATCGCATTGATTGACTGTCTTTAAGAGTCAGCAGGTGATGCATCATCCCTGTCACCTCCATCGCGAAGACGTCACCTCTCCAGTATCGTCCCTTCATCACAGGCTCACCCCCTCTCCCCTCCTCCCCCCCGACACCGGCCAGTCTGTCGTGCAAGCCGAACGCTCCCCGAATAATAATCCAATCAAAATTTAATCACGGGTTTAGGATTTTTTTCTCGTTTGTTTCGCTCTCACAAAGCGAACGGAGCTCGCCTGGAGGGTATTCCGCATTACTCGCGGTGTACTGGTATTACTGTAAAACAGGGTTGTCCATTTCTTTTAAGAACGTACCTTTTAGTTATAAGGTGCCAACTACAGATCACAGTGCCAACGATGAACTATAACACTAAACAGCGGAGTAAATAGAAGCAATCTTGAATAAGAGATAAGCACACGTAAAACTAAATCTATAAAAAACGGTGACCCGACAGTTGATCCCCCGACATTTGCCCCCCCCCCCCCCCCGATTTTATAATTATTATAAAATTATATTTTTTTAACATTATTTACAAATTTCAAGCCTAAAATCAGCTTAAAAAATAACTTTATTGGTAAGTTGGTGTGGATATCAAACGAATTTATTTACAGTGTCAATTTTCTGTAGGTACTTATACACTGGTATATAAAAAAAACGAAACCATATATATATAAATATACATAGTATATGGTTTTGTTTTTTTTTTTCATTTGGTGATGCTGCGTGGAAGTTTTTTTTAGGGAAAGGAAGGGTCGAGAGAGTCCGATTGGAGAAATCAAAAGATCTCAAAACCAGTCTCTCTAGATCCGGCCAGCCACACCGGGGCAAACGCATCCGCCGTCAAGAGCTAGACAAACCTCATCCCATGAATCCGGGCACCCCTGTTAAGTCACCAAACGTAGCGAACCACTTGGGATGACCTACGGCAGGGCTGATTGTTATCCAATAAACCGTTTCCTATTTTCCATACCTGCTTCCCAAATTGAAATCCTTGATGCATTTAAATGAAAATATTAAAATTTTTATTTATATAACATCTGTATATTTTTTAGAATAAGTAAACATTTTTTATTTGTTATGCAGTGTTACAAAGGAATATAAAAATAGCCTCATCACCATAAAGAGACAAGGCTCTTGTGTTTGGTGAGGGAATTAACGCTCAATTATATGAAATATAATATGTATTTATCTTTATAACTTTTATATACAGGGTGTTAAGGGACGTACTTGACTTACTTTAACCAGTGATTCCTAACATTATTTGGAGTAAAAAATGTAAATGAAATTTTGGTCTCCGGTGACTTTTTTGATGTTTTTTTTTTTTTTTTTTTCTACAAAAACATAAAAAAATGGTAGTTGTTGAACAGTTGGAGGTGGGGTAAGGGGTTCGTCGGACACCCGGCTGAGTGACCAATGATGACATGTGGAAGAATTTTTTTTTTGTTTGATTTTGAAGAAAAAAATTTTGAAAAAAAAAAAAAAATCGTCAAAAAAAGTCACCGGAGACCAAAATTTCATTTACATTTTTTACTCCAAATAATGTCAGGAATCACTGGTAAGTCAAGTACGTCCCTTAACACCCTGTATAATACGTTTTATACTTTTATTTTGTTCTCTGCACACCATTCGGGGACACTTAGTTAAACATATTTTGTGTAAGTAGGTATACCGTATTTTCCCTGAGCCGACTACATATTGTTTATAAGTTCGGGAGCATCTCCTATCCTTATCCTATTTTTTCTCTTCCTCTCCTCCTCACCTAAAATTAATTTTAAGATATAATAAAACTCCATCTCCAAGAAAATCTAACATATGAGACCCCTTTGGCTTGACTTAATTTAACTCTCTATATATGTATCTCTATATTTTTTTATGTATAAGCTATTTGTCTCTTACAAATAAATAAATAAATCAGTATGCCGGTTGGCCAAATGTTGGGGGTTCAACTGTCATTGAACTTAAAAAAAAAATGTCTTGTGGACATGTGTCAAATATTACTGCAGCGAACAACTGCTGTTTTCTTTTTTGGGTGTTTTTCTAATAGATTTTCAATAATTTATTCACATATAAACAGTATTATGTTTAAATTTACACCTTTAATTTAGAAGTAGAATTATTGTGGTTTTTCATCCTAAAAAATGCAGTTGCGGATTAAAAAAACCATGCAATCCGGATGTTGGCAACCTTGCTCGCAATACTCATTTCACAATTGTACGGTTTATTTGATGCGATATCCCTTACGCCTCTTTTTTACCTTATTATATTTATTGGTATTGTTTACATACAGATGTTTTCAGCGTGATGGCTGCTTTATTAAATTTCTTCCTTTCATGGTTTTAATTTAATATCAGTAAAGTTTTCTTAGCCCGTGCGTGGGTACTTGTGTGCTTTTGTTGGGCCATTGTTGTGACTTCCGCCGTCATGATAGAAGTCATTTCAAATTAATTTTCATATTTCTTTTTGAACACTTTGAATAAGATTACTGCTTATTAAAAATTTGTTCCTGGAATAGAATAAATAAACGACTTGAAAGTTGAAAGGAAAGTAAATATCTTGTATTTTGTGGGATCCGTCTACGAGAAAAAATAAAATTCGGTTCATTTTTTTTAAAATCATTAAAGAGGGATTTTCTGAGCTTCTTCCTGTAATAGCGGTTACTTTTATGCGAGTTGTTGATTTTATTAAAATTAAATTATTTGGGGAAATATTCGCTAATAAGAATTCTGAAAAAAAATATTAATTGATAAAAATTCTTACTTTAAATTATTGCAATAAAATGGGAACGGAACGTACACACAAATTTACAAACATACGAAACGCTAAACAGTCGAGTTAAAACAGGTCTTCTCCACACTCAATGAATGTCGTATTTGTAGCCAGTATATATTTATTATTCTTTACAAATTAATAAGTTAACTTTTATTGGTTTTCCTTATACACCGTAAAGTGAATAGTTGATGAACCTATAATATTAATTTAAAAACAAAGAACATTACAAGCTAAAATACAATTTCAAAGAAGAATTCGTCAACAAAAGAGTCAAGAAGTCTCTAACTATAGGTTGAAGGTAAGTGACATATTTAGCAATCTTTCTTAGTAACTCTTGTATATCTTTCTAAATGTATTTACGAATTATTCTTCAACTGTATCAAGTGTGTCCAGTCTGTTAAAATCTATGTAGGTACTTTTCATTGAACTCCCCTTTAAACACGTGTTCTTGAATAAGAATAATTTTCTTTTAATCGTAAAATATTCTCCTTCCCGAAATAAATTTTATTACTCATTGGGAATAATGTTATATAAATATTGTGTTATGATTTTGTAATAAATTATCAAAAAAAAAATATTACAAAGGAATTGTGTATTATGTCCCACATTTGTTCTTCACCCGTGTTGTAGAATGTAGAGGACAATATTCAACTTTTTATCATGCGTGTCTTGTAGTTATCGATTTTATTGTGGACTTTTATGGTTTGCAATGTTTTACGTGGGAAACGATTGTAGTGTTTATTTTCAGGTTAAGTGAATTTAGGGGTCTACGATTGTTGAGTGATCGATTGTGGATTGGTATACAAGTAGTGTTTTTGTTTTTAACTTAATACGGTCAATATGTGTGTGGATGGGCAAGAAGTAGTGATGCAACGGAAGTGTCTTAACGGAAGCAGAAACGGAAACAGATGTCAAAAGAAAATCTTTGCGGAAGCGGAAGTGTTAATACTATGAAGAAAAAGCACAATGTTATTTTTTAAGATTTGTTTAATTAAATTTTGTATTTTGTACTTTTAGTACTCGAAATTAAACAGAGGTAAATTATTCGGTAATTTAAATCTACAAACTGTTCGACATGAATCGATTTTATGAGACTCTTTAAGGGCCCGCAACCCGGATTTGTACCGATTTATTACATATTTCCCTTAAACACGGTAAGTTTTAAAGCTTTAAAAAAAATGTTATTATTGAAGATAATATCTAGACTTTGCCCGCGCCGAAACGCAAATTATATAAAATTCCCTCGATAGAAAAAAATCGCAAAGTATGCTCCAAAAATTATTATTAACACGTTTGTTTCAGTTATTTTACAAGTTATATGTATGAAAAAAATCACAGTGTTTCTTTAAATGCTGTTTAAGATAATGCCCGCGAGATTTTTGCTCTATTTTAAACGAGTCATGTTTTATTAAACATTTTCGCAATTTTCGCATCGATTTTGTCGCTGTAAATGTTAGCGCTCTCTTCTAACATTCGTAATTTCGTAATTTCTCTCCATCTTCTTCTTTTCGGGCCCGGTTGCAGAGCCTTAAAGCTGTAGTCGTGCGACTTTTTCGCGAATACACCTTTTCACAGAGTTTGCATCTTTTCACTTGAGTCATTAATCTCAACGAAATAGTTCCAAATGGGACTTGTTCTTGGTTTCATAATTGCACTAAAAACAAAACTAATAAGTAAAGAAACAAACAACAAACATAAGAAAAAACAACTGAAGATTTACGCGCATACGCTAAACGTTACGAGGCGCGGTGATGGGCAGAATATATAAACAAACGAACTCGTTGTGACACGTTTGTGTACCGCCCCCTGTCCAGTCGTCCACGTGCCCCCCCACTCCCGCGCTCCTCGCTGTGTTATTCGTTTAGAGTTCTGTTATAAAGTTTGCGGAACCAGAAACGGAAACGGAAGTGAAAAAACTTGCGGAACTTCTGCAGACGCGGTTCTGTTGCAACTCTACTAAGAAGGTATTTTGGTTAAAATTGATTCTTGTCGGTTCCTTTATGATTACGTTAATGGGTCCATGAAACAACGTTACTTTGTGGATCCTTTTTATTTGATAAAATTGGTATTTTCATGTCTCCTATTAAGCAGATGTTTTTTATTTTTATTTTGATAAGTTCTGTATAGAGATCGCAGAAAGGAAATATGCTTTATATAGGTGACCGGTATAAGGCTGTAATAGATAATATGTCATTGTGTACATCAAGCACGGTTATTGTTATTTTTTAATTTAAATGTTCTTAGCAATAATGTACGAAGTCATCACTTTGAGTTTGTGTTGTTTTTTTTAGTGAGTGTTTTGTTTAGGTACAGGCGTGTAAGATCATATATTGGGATTTCCAAAGTTTAGCCAACATCATGTGAATTATATATTGGGATAACCAAAGTTCCCCTGTCTCCGAGCACTTTTGTGTTTATTTTGTTTTTTTAAAACGATGAGGGATTAAATTTTAAAACAGCACATATTTTCCAAAAGTCATTCGGTGAAAATAAATTAAACATTTCATGAAATAGCTGAGCCTTATAAATAAAGTGGACTGTTTAGTCATTCCGTTTCCAATTCTTCCCTCAGTGGCAGGTATTATTTCATATTATATTATGCAAATTCGGAACGGAGCCCCGGTATAACCCGTTCCATTCACTGTAGTATTTTAATTTTAAACGGTTTCTGCAACTGAGAGGATTTAATATGATATTCGGGACCGCCACGAGACCACTTGGCGGGTACATTTTAGGCCCAGCGAGGGACAGGCCGGTACAATTTTTTCATCACATTATTATATAGTCATCTTCCCAAATGAAACGTTATTTGAATCTGATACAATTCTACACATAGTATTTATTTACGGAATATAAAACACAGATTGGTAACATTATAATTATTTAACGTAAGAGAGTGAGAAGGGGAAAGAGATGTGAAATTGGAATTGGGGTAGGTACCTGTCTATTCAGATCTCATCAGCATAACTAAAGTCATTTCAAGCAACGTTTGGTTTTTGAATGGTGGTCTTACACCAGGGCGATATGTTATTGATTTATTGAGCGCCAGTGGGGCTTTTATAAACAAGTCGAAATTGCAGAAAATACGAATGCAGAAATATATATTAGGAGATGTAATACAGAAATATATATTAGGTATAATAATTACTTTTATGTAACAAACTTTATGCTGAAATACATATCAGATTTTTACAAAACTAGTTATTTTTGTTTTGATACAGGATGGAGAGGTTTTGAATATTATAGCAAAAAGGTATGTATACCTATGTATTGGCACTTCGGTGAAATCGCGCTAGTGGTGAGTGATATGAATGGTTAGTGCTACGGTTGTCACACTGGAAAAGATGGTGGAGTCAAGTAGATCAGGAACACTTAGCATTTGAGGTGAGTTGATGAAGTTATACAATATACAGTAATTTAAAAAGTATAAGAATGTTATTAATCCGGGTAGATAGTAATGAAGCTATGAAGTAGTAATTTATGAAGGCATAAGGCATAATAGTATCTATGTATAAGACCGGCGGGTACTCTCAGTCTCGCCGTGGTAGAAGGCAAGCATTCAAAATCGAAACGTCGTCGCACAATGGTTTCATCAGTAAGAGAGGGTTGGCAATAAATAGAAATTTGAAAGATAGATTACCACTAAATATTGTTGTCATTTCTTGAAGTTACTTGCGCATCTTTTCTCTCACCACTAAGCTCGGCCAAACGTTTTGTTTCTCCGCACCACGTCAGTAAGGGGTCGTCCATTAATCACGTGATGTTTTTTTAGCAACTTTTTAACCCCCTCCCCTGGTGATATGTGGTGAGGTTTTGGCCTACCCCCCCCCCCTCCCCCAAAATCACGTGTATTTTTTTAGTACAAAGTATTTTGAAATTTTCAGAATATTATCACGAAAAATAAATACACGTGATATCTCATTTTACCCCCCCCCCCTTTGGAGCCTCACGTGATTAATGGACGACCCCTAAAGAATCTGTTCGTGAGCAATCAAGATGTTTGAATGAAGGTGACCCGACAGTTGGCCTCCTGAATTAATAATAATTATAATATTATAATTTTTTGTGCATTATTTACCAATTTCAATTACAAAACTAAAATCGACTTAAAAAAAGTAAGTTGGTATGGACATCAAACGAATTTATTTACAGTATCGATTTTTGTACTTTTATACGCTGGTAGACGTCATTGCATACAGAATATGTGACTTTGAGTACATTCTGAGTAAATCGATAATAACTGCTTAAAAAAATAACGGAAAATAACAATTCTATTTATGGGCAAAATATATATGTCATCATTATTTATTTTATCATTTTGTTGGCATTCATTTCGATGGGCGGTCTACGGCTCGCCCGCCTGGTGATCCGCACTCAGCAACTATGAACTCTGTGGCCCTTCACAAAGTTTTCAGTTTCAGGCACTTTGAAGCCCTTCTTGGCCAGTAACTACATATTATGAAAAATACTAATGTGTAGAATTTGGGTTTCCGTCAAGGTAAGGCAATTTAACAAAAAATCATAGCCTAACGTTTATGCATCTCTATTTCAGGGCTCTTTGCTGGAGTAATTCTCAGAATTGACTTACATACTAACCAGATGAATGTCATGAATGCATTAGTCTAAAAGTAGACTCTCTCTTTGCTCACGGTTCAAATAAGTAACGAGAAACTACTGTGGGTGGACTGGGTAGTTGAAAGTTGTTAGAGTACGTTTTCTTCTGTTATAATATATTATGTACATTTTTCTTGTTTATTTACTCAAGGGGCACAGAAAAACTTTTACTTTCGATTAATATTTAAGTTTTTACTTTCAAAATTATTTGTTTGAAAATTTTTTAATTTGTTTTTATATTAACTCTTTATATTTTTCGAATATATTTTTCATCAGAGCCTATATCATCTTTGAGGATGCTATGTGGAGGTTTTGGAGGAGAGGTATTAGTGAACACGTACAAACGTTCCGTTCTCACGTGATAAATTTCAACCGTTTATTAATGCCGGGTACGCGTTTGTTGTGTTTCCCGACTATGCACCGATGCCGAAGGTACAATGATGCTAGTTCCGTGGAGCATAATGCTTTATCGCGTTTTTTTTTAACAGTGAAGCAATTTCAAAGCTCTATAACTGATAAATGGAAATGTCATAGCCAGCTGAAAGTAGCTACATTGACGTGGACATTCATGACAGAAAATATTCGCAATTTTCATGACGCACGTAGAAGAGCTAACCAAACCAGTATTCTGTTTGGCTTCACCCGTGTTTCAACGCATTTTTTCGAATTTTATATGTCGGCGAAGCCAGAGCTTTAAGCAGAGTTTTTTGAATCAAATGTAGACAGTGAACTTTAAATTGTTGTGAAGGTGTGCAAAATTTCATCAACCTCAAAATAAACCTGCGGATTTATATTAAAATCAAATACAAGCCGACCGCCCGCCCGCCTGCAAAAGACATTCTTCTTAAAACAGATTTTACAATTACATGGAAATTTCAAAGCTGGTGATGGAAATGACGAATTACACTGAAAATAGTTTAGGTTATTTTGCTGTATACGATTGAAGATGAATAAAAAACATTATAAAATCAATAATAATTTAAAATATTTTCTTAAAAATTTATAGCATTCAAAATAATATCAAAAAAGCTTAAATTTAATTATTAGTTTATAAAAATAGTATGGTAAGTTCGGAAGGCAATACCAACTGACGATATATTAAAGAAAATGCTAGCGCATTGCGCGCCCACAATATAATTTCATTATATAAAGATAATTTATTTATTTATTTAATACAAACGGCATAAGTATGCCATAAACATTAATTACATTGTCACATAAATATTATGTGACTAGTGCAGTTCTTGCCTATTTGGTTATTTTGTCTATGGTGTTTTTTTTTGAGACTGGTAATTTTTTGGGAAAGAGAGATTCTTTTTTGTTTATGGTCACTTCCTCCCGGGCAGCGATGGGCTAGCTGTTCGTGAATTGGTCACTCACTTTGAAAGTGTTTCAATTTCGTTAAATCATGTGGACTTAAGTTGATCTTAACTTGAAAAGGCGCGGGGTGTTTTTTACGTAACACGAGAAGTTCGTGTACGGTATTATTTTTAGTGGATATGTAAATCCCACTTTTTCCGGTGTTGGCAGTTGGCCATTTTGTGGAAATGTTTTCTGGAAATGAACTTGTAAAGGGATTGGTCCTTGTGGTGGCAGAATAATATGCCTTTATGACCCCGCGTCGTGAAGTCACGGATTGTTGACAGTTCTACCGAAATACGCAAGTCTTGGTGACCAGTTGGGGCCACGTGCTTTTTTCATGGAGCTTGTTAAGATAGCCCGAAGCTAAATACACTCCTTGGAGGCGTAGCAGCCTTCTTCCTAAATAGAAGGATGACCTAGGATCTCTGGATTGCGCGACGTCCCCGGTTAAGGAGGCTGGAAGTGTCTTCTCGTCTTCTCTCTACGAAGCAAGTTCGCGGTCGTCATCCGTCGTAAAATTCGTTTAGTTAGATTAGCGTGTTCAGGAGTCCATCTGGTATGTTACTGTTTTGTATTATTAAATTTGCACTCTCATGTTTGTTTTTTTTATTGCATACAATATAGTTTTATAAAATTCATCTTCTTTTTATTTTCTGATTTCTCACCTACTTGACAGAAAAATACCTTTCCCATAATCCTGAGCTCTGGTCTCTGCTCTGCCGTATAAAATTACACTACTATTATATTGTACCAGAACATGATCCCGTTTCAACATGTCACAAATTCATATTCAAAATATTAGTAATGGTAAAACAGTGTATGTATAACAGTTAATTGTGACGATACATTGGGAAGTGACACCAGAGACACTTTTACATGCAAAAATCTACAATACAAATAAAATTAATAGTGATTAAAAAAATATGATAACATAGCCGTCTTGTACCTATGTTCCGTGCAGTTAAATAGATCTATCACATCTGCATATCTAGTACTGCAACCTAGGTAAAAGTGAGTGTTTCGTATACTCAGTCCGATTATTGTTGCATTTAAAAAGGATTTTAGAACGAGTAGTTCTCTTGGGAATATGAAATTCAATGAGCTTAGTTAGATCAGGACTGTCTATTCTACCATTTACAATTTTGAACATTAATATTAAGTCGGATATAATTCTTCGATCTGACAGTCTTAGTAAATTTAATTCTTTCATCAAGTAATTATAATTTATGTTTTCAATGGGAATACCGAGGTTAAAATTAATGTGTCTTAAGAATTTGTGTTGAATTTTTTCGATTGAATCTGAATGTATTTTAAAATGGGGGGACCAGATCGAGGAGTTATATTCGACTTGACTACTTGATAATGACATATTTATTTTATATGATTTGATTGGGATAAATAAAATGATCTCTTCCGGCAGACAAGGGTTGCGAACACTTACTTTTGACGGCTTTCGTGGTCGAGGAGTAAGGCTCTTGATTGGTAATTCGAAGGTCGCGGGATTGAATCCCGGCGTGCGCAAATAAATTTCACATTAAAAAAAATTCCGCCAATAAACTTTTATAGCTGTTTACCAAAAACAATATTGCAACTCATAATACAATATCACCACTTATGTTAACTTTATGAATTTGAATCAGAAAAATGGGTAGAAGTCTGAATAGGTAATTAGAATACAAAATATTTCACTAATAAATAAAATTGTGTAGGTATATGTACATGTACATGTTTGAGTAGATGTAAAATTTGTGACTTATTAGAGCAAGCGGATTAGTTTGTGTGCTTTGGAAACATGTTCGCGAAACCCGGGAACCCTGATAAGGTCTAAGGAAGTTGATGCAGGAATCGAGTGTACGAAGGCATCACATAGATGCATTACTCTCGTGTAAATTGGTTAATAATAATATTCAATGCCAGGAGTTCTAAATAAGATCCAATTTAAAGTACCTACCTGCGCGCTTCACACGCTCTTATGTCCTGTTCAAAGTAAATCAATACAAAACAAACTGTAAACATTTTTTCTGCTTTAACTGACCATGTGATTACGATAACCTTATATCAAAAATGGACCTTTTCAATTTCGGCTGATTAAATGTAAACAGTCCATAAAAGACAATTTTTTTGATGTCATGAGTAACTTTTCTATTGTTGTTTGCATAATACTGTTATAAATTTTATTTGTTGTGTATTTTTTTTAGTTTTTTAATTTATTTAATTATTTTCATATTACATTTGGTTATAAAATGACGTATTGCCCATCTCACTAGGTGTGAAACGCCTGTGTTGAGATGGCAATTTACAGAGTGGTTATCTAAGATTTTGTAGTAATATTATGAAAATGGCAGGTTAATATAATTTTTTTTTTCTTTAAATATACAATTCAAGTATGTTACATATATATATATAAAAATAAGATTGCAGTAGGTACATGGTTACATATATTCACACAAAGGTAAGTCTGTTATTAAATACTTGTGATGGATATGTTTATTTGAGGTGAGGTGGAGGGAGGTATAGATGCTATTTTCATATGGTTACAACTGTGAGTATTGTACCAGTTTTATTTAATCGAGTTCCAATTTATCCGAAAATGAATACATAAATAACTAAGGAGACACAAATAAAAAAGTTGATACCAGCCTATAACGGAGTTCTGCTATCAAGCCTGGTGCATGATAAGGATGTTTTGTGTTGACAGGTGAAGAACAAAAGTAATTCTGAGGCGTTTGATTGGCAAAACAATATGGGGATTCGAAAAGAATGCTCAGCTTTCATGTTCAATTTTTGGTAATTGTGCACTTTCACGGTCACCTGGTCTGTTAGCGATAAAAAATCCAATATTGAACCGATCTTCATGGATGTTTTTTAAATGTTCGTTTTTACGGCGGATAAAACATATTGAAATAATTTTTATTACGGATTTCGGATAGTTTTTTGGATTTGAATGCCAAAAAAATCATGTTCTAACAATTCTTCAAATAATTCTTTATAACTTTTTTCACGCTACATATCAATTATTCATATTTTTTTCATAATCTACGTAAAAAAAATATAAATTAAAAGAATTGAAATAAAATTAATGCTAATAAAGGATAACAAGTATTTAACAATAACTCCTTATTAGATTTGTTTTAATTAACACTACGACAGTAATAATTACTAAAACGTTCTAAAACTTTTTTTAAATTTTTTTTTTTTTTTTAAATTTTGCGTTTTTTGTGTGGATTACGAAAAAAATGAGGAGCCCATTTGGTAGCGTACAAAAAAGGTTATAGAGGATTGTTTGTGAATACAATTTTTTTTCAGCATTCAAGTCTAAAAAACTAAAAAAAAAAAGATTTTTCAAATTTTTATACATACGCCGTCAAAACGATTTAAAAAAAAACTTGAATTTTCAATTTTTTATGCCAAAACACTAGGTAACCTTGAAAGTGTACCTACAATTTTTTAGTACTTGATCAAACCGAACAAATGATTTGAATTTCTGTGATACAGCTGGCCCTAAGTGATATTATTCTGTCACTTTGGAAGGGCGGGCGGTTCTGTAACTATGAATGGTTACTCCACATTAATGTTGAAATAATGGACTAGGCTGTGAAGCACCACCATGTGATGATGTCGGCGTAATGATGCTTTATACTTTTGATCAAATAACTACAGAAGATACGAGAAAATTATGTATTGTAAAACTTGGTTCCATGCCAACTCAGAATGATACTAACTCAGAAACACCCCAGAAAGGTCATTAAAAGCAATGAAAAAATAATCTTAAAATAGTTGGTAACCCTAACCTAACTGTTAAGTTAGGTTAGGTATTTAACCATATTTTTATATTTTTTTTATAATCACTCTTAATGACCTTTCTGAGAAGCTTCTGAGTTGGTTTCATTCTGAGTTGTCTAGTCACCGTAAAACTTAATACTGGCCTTTTTTATTTGTACTTTTTTATTATTGCATAAAAGTTGCATACAATTGGAATTTATTACCCGCTAAGCTATAATGTATTAAATAATTAAGAAAATATTTTAAAATAAAGTATTTATTTATTCCAGAATGTATGCAAGAGTAGCGCCATGCAGGGGAAATTCATTAAAAAATTATGTTTCATTAAATAAGAAAACATAATTAAAAAATAAAATAATAATCTAAATACAACACTAAACAAATGTTAGGTACAATTTTTGACGGACTCCTGCCTCCGGAGGGCCATGAAGGTGTACCTACTCCATCGAGGAAGCCATGGCGATAATGACGTTGTTATTCTGCAGGCGTAGTCTGCACCATTGGCTTCTGTGCGGTTCATATAGGTCTAATCTATATCGGTAAGCAAAACAATAAATCAAAAGTGCGACTGATAATATGTACATATACTAAAGTGATAAAACAATAAATCAAAAGTGCGACTGATAATACGTACATATACTAAAGTGATAAAACAATAAATCAAAAGTGCGACTGATAATACGTACATATACTAAAGTGATAAAACAATAAATCAAATGTGCGACTGATAATATGTACATATACTAATGTGATAAAACAATAAATCAAAAGTGCGACTGATAATAAGTACATATACTAAAGTGATAAAATAATAAATCAAAAGTGAGACTGATAATACGTACATATACTAAAGTGATAAAACAATAAATCAAAAGTGCGACCGATAATACGTACATATACTAAAGTGATAAAACAATAAATCAAAAGTGCGACTGATAATACGTACATATACTAAAGTGATAAAACAATAAATCAAATGTGCGACTGATAATATGTACATATACTAAAGTGATAAAACAATAAATCAAAAGTGCGACTGATAATATGTACATATACTAAAGTGATAAAACAATAAATCAAAAGTGCGACTGATAATACGTACATATACTAAAGTGATAAAACAATAAATCAAAAGTGCGACCGATAATACGTACATATACTAAAGTGATAAAACAATAAATCAAAAGTGCGACTGATAATATGTACATATACTAAAGTGATAAAACAATAAAAGTGCATTCTATGCGAATAAGATCTTACTTCTAACATTGCAAAACATTTCTAACGGCTTATTTCTTTAAGGTGTTTCCAGTAGTGTTTTCTAATCCAGCATAATATAAAATTAATGTTAAAAAATCAGATAAACAAATAAATAAAAAAAAACCTTTAAACTCATAATCTACTGTATACCTAATACTATCTATTGAAACAGAAAATAATATTTTTTAAATATGTACCTAGCCACAAATAATATCATAATATCGCACAAGCTCCATAAATAATAATACCTGGTAGTTGATACGCGCCATCTCACTCGCTCGCGCCGTTACAAAAGTTCCGTGAGGGGCAAGGTAACATCGCGTCGCCGCCATCCATCGCCGCTCATCACACGCGTAAGTCAGTCCAACCTCCAACCCCAGTCGTTGGCCGGGAGCCACTTTGGTTGATGAATGAAGAGTTTTTTAAAAATATAAAATATCATGATAATTATTTCACCAAAATACAATTAAATGTATTTGACATGAGAATATACATAAATATTGCAATAAAATTTACGAATAAATGAAAAAACAGCATTAAAATTATAAACGTGTGGGGTAACAGAGTCACCCCTCACGGCAACCCAAGTTTTGTATTTCATCTTGGAATGCTAATGCTTGTGGTGTATCGTGACTTTTGGGTGTGCCAGAGGGTTCCTCGAATTCTCATTCCGCGACAAAATATCCCCGACAAAATATCCCCGACAAAATATCCCCCAACAAAAATTCTACGGAAAAAACATCCCCCAACAAAATAACTACTAAAACCTAACCTAACCTAACAAAAAAATGGGACAAAAATAATACGGACACCCTGTAAAGAAAATAAATTATTCCTATCTGCATTCTTTTTGTCCTATTTTACTATTTTTGATAGGTTAGGTTAGGTTACGTTTTAGAAGATATTTTGTTGGTGGGATGTTTTGTCCGTAGGATATTTTTATCGGATGATATTTTGTCGGATAATTTTGTCGCGGGATGAAAACGCGCATTACCGTGCTAGTGTGGTAATATTAAAAATGTGCATTTTTGAGAGGCGAATAGAAATTAATTTTTTTAGAAAAATGGCAGATTTTCAGGAATTCCGAAAAAAACGATTTTACATTTTACATCTTCATCAACATCAATAATGCAATTTGTTTTTTTTTTTTTTTAAATATTAGCTCTCTAGCACAACCAAAAGTCACGAGTCGCTGGTTAAGACGCCAATTGAACATCATGTATGACTGTGATACTACTTTGACTTATACATATGACTGCACTGGATGCGGTTTGGTGAGGCTCACGTATTCCACAACAAGGAGCTCGCTTTCTACGTCCGGGGTTTGAAGCTTTCCCCACGACTGACTCTTCTGATGAGTGCAGAAACTAAAGCAGACTCGCCCTTTGAGTCCAAAATGGATACCTGAATGTGGGGCGGTGGGTCGGGAGGTTTTCTTAGGTCTTGAAGTGGAATTTACTTATCGACATCATTTTTACCTACACTGTAACGCCGTGTTTCGGACGGCGTTACAGTGTAGGTACGTCATCTGGGCAGAAGAGTAGGTTAGGGAACGTACCCATACTACGTGACCAACTTTTTGCAATTTTTAACCCCCCCCCCGGTGACCAAAAACCTAAGCAATCCGCCGCTCATTTGTATGGAGCGTGACATTTTGAAGACCCCCCCCCCCCTAAACGTGTCACGTAGTATGGGTACGTTCCCTTATGGTGAAGTGAGTGTTTATGTACAAGTGATGCGCGCGTTAATCCTCAAAGAGCCGGTATTTCAGTAAGTATAATGACTCGTTAATTAATGTGATTTTTGGCGTTATTTTTTGTGTAGCCGTCAAGAACCAGTCACAAAGCCCCTTCGTTTCCATGAATATTAATGAGGTTTGGTTGGTTTAAAAATTTAAAAAAAATCTAAAATAAAACAATAACTTTGTAAACTCCACTTTTATTTTCTATACTTTATGCCGACCGGGTTTCGCTACCACCGTAGCTTCTTCAGGGCAGTATAGTACTCTACTAAAATTAAGTTACAAGTGTTACAGACAATATATGTTTTAAAAAAATGGGCTGGACTCCTCAAGTGGAGGAAGGAGCAGGCGTAAGTGAAATTATAATGTCACATCACAAAGTATCTGCTTCATATGAACCAATAAAATCAAAAATCATTCATGATAATACTTTTGGCCGTGAAAATCTCAAATCACATCCAGAATGTTACTTTTCACGACCTCATATTTGAAAGGTAAAATCAATGCTGAAATTGTGATGATTTATTTTTGGGGTATTATTGTTGGGCTACCTTCTTCTTTAGCCAATGTTTCGGACAGCGTTACAGTGTTTATTATCAGGGTAGATATTTAGCATATGTGTAAAGAATACCCCAAAAATAAATCACTAAAAAGGTTTTGGTCGTGAAAATCTACAATCATACTCGTATCTAACGTAAACATAGTTTTTTTTTGTAATTTCACGTCTGTGTCCTCGAGATTTTCGGGTTTTGGATCCACGCTTACCGTGATGCTGCCTCCTCTTCACTACATCTGTAGTGTAAGGCTTGTATCTACTGGAAAATAGCAACACGTATATCACAAGTTATCAGAGTGACATGTAAATCTATTATGACATGACTACGTACAGCGCTGCAAACGTATTCTCAGTAGTTGATACGGTTACCTACATATAATAGCTAACCACCTTTCTACCCAACCTTGTTAAGTACACCAATTATGCAATATGCATAATATAAAACCTATCTCTTATGTAGGTAGCGTAATATAACCTTTCAAATGTTTTCATTTAGTTTTCTTTAGTGAGATTTTATAACTTCTGTGACTTATTATGTTGTTATTTGTCCAACAAATATTTACATAACTATTCACATCTGTAAACACCTTTTTAAAATTATTTATGGAGACCGTTTTATGTACATCATTTTACATCGGTCTTCTATCTACTTAGTAGGAGACAATAATACCTAAAAAAAATATATTAATAAGAATAATAATTGGATAATTTGTAGAGCGCCGTTTTTGTGAAAAATCCCCTCAAGGGCGCTTTACAATGTATTATGAATCTTAGGCTCTATCTAATTTTATTATTTACAAATAGATACAGAAACATACTTACCTGCAGGACTCTTCCGATATTGATATATTATTGTTTTTATTTCTTGCTAGGACAATCCCCATGAGTTACAGAACTCATTTTAGGACAGGAGGAACATACAAATCATGGGTGGGAGGAAATAGTTTCAGTTCTAAATCGGAATTTAGATATTAAAAATATAAGTTTCATATACAATATAGACGAAAAATAAAAGACAGGTTGAGTAGAACAAACAACAATAGGCTTGTTGAAAAAGTATCGATATATCGATATTTTTAATTCAATATATCGATATTTTTAGCCGATATATTTTGATCCGATATATCGATATAAAATATCCAATATCGAAAATTGTATCAAAAACGATATTTTTTTAAATTTATGTATTTAAAGTCACTAGAATCCAAAACCATATAGGAACGAACGGAAAAAAGTAACTATTTTGGGTCATGACATCTGGCGGTTGAAATTTTAACTATTAATAGCTTACAAATCTATTGTCTTTGCATTAGTATTTGTGATCACCAATACTATCTCATGTGTGTAGGTACATACATAGAAATGTATGCTATTTATCGCCATTTTTTTCTAAGCCACTCCCATGTGTTGGTTCCCAATTGTCTATGATTATTGACTATACCTTGTTCCAAACACGAAGTCCTTTTTGACAGATTAATACGCCAATAGAATGTTACTGAGACGCATACAAACTTTGTACAAACTTTGTATGCGTCTCAGTAACATATAAGTTAGAAGACAGCTTTTTAGGTTGTGATATTTTTGTAATTATTACGTAATAAAAATGAATAGTGATAAAACTACCTTAATTTTTATTGAGATTTTTGTACATTAAAAAAAGCAAATTGTGTACAAAAATTACTATTGATAATATTGAGCTGAATGCACTATTATTTTAAAAACGCAAAATCTCTTGAAAAATTGACCGATAATCGATATTTTTTCCTCGATATATCGACGTCGATATTGATATTTTAATAAATATCGATACATCGAAATATCGATATTTTTTTCACTGTCGACATCCCTAAACAACAATAGAAAACAATTGAAGAAAAAAAGGAACAAGGTTATAACCTTGTTCCTTTTAAATGGAAAAGAAAAGAAGAGAAAAAGAAACAAGACAATTGAACATGACAAGATATTACATAATTTCATCCTTAAACGTACTTAAAAAATATACTTTTAAAGCATTACTCTGAATTTTTTTATTTTACTGGATTCCCTTGTACATATCTAGAAGCGAATTATATAGTGTATAGGCAACATAGTTCAGAGATTTTATCCCATATTTTGTAGTGTGTGTTTGAGGTATGCGGATTTTATTGCTATTTCGAATATTGTGAGTGTGGATGTGTTGATTGTAAAGTGGCTCGATGTCAGTGGTTTGTTGAGTAATTTGTAGGATGGTGCTCGCGATTTCATGTTCAGGAAGGAGTGTGATTGGAAGAACACCGGAAACTGAATAGATGTCTCTGACATGGGTGTCCCATGGAAGTCCAAAAATATTTCCGAGAGCTCGGTTTTGAACCACCGGCAGATCAGCTATCAATTTCTTTGAGGCAAATTCCCAGATACAGCAGAGATAAGAAAGGTGTGAATGTACCATGGCGTAGTACACTGATGTTATGCTGATGCTTCGAAAAAAGTTTGTACAGTGTAAAGACAGAAGAACTATATTGCCAGCCGGTTGGGCGGCGTTGTGAGGTGGGATACGGAAGGGGCTGTAATGTGGACGAAGTTCGCAAATGCGAGTACACATTTTTGCAATATATATAGAAGTGTGCTGATTATTATTAGACAAAACCGATTTTTTAGGGCACATTTCTACACATGCACTGAAAAGCGCTCATGCTGTTACGAAAATTGAATTCCCCAAAACCAAAAATAAAATTGATTTTTAACCCACGTTAATAAAAATAAAATAATAAAATTATATACCAATGACGGAAAACATCTACATAATATCGCATGGAAACCAGTAGAGGAATAATGCATCGTATTGATATCATTTTTAAGCATGTCCAGGTAAACTAGGCCTGTAATGGTCTATTCTACGAAAAAGAAATGTCCAATAAATAAAGGAAATGATTGCACATACGTGGCAAGAAATCGACTACAGGCGACATCTGCAGAACAACGAACGGTCAACCGTGGACACACCGAAACATACTAAGGTACGAATTTAAAAAAAAATCTTTTTCGCGCATTTTAAGATCAAAACCATTGAATTACCTCTAATAGTTTTTTTGGGACAGTTATTTTAAATGTTGCCGTTATTTTTCTATGACGCTGTATATATAGATATTGAGGAATACATTCTTTGTTTTTGTTTTTAATCTTTTGATACTTGAAGTTGCAGTCTTACTGAGAAACTCATTGAAAGGAAGATGATTGATGAGTCAGGTCATAATTACCGTTTTTTATTTGGAAATCTTTTGCTTTCCGAGTTGGCCAAACATTAAATTGTGAGCGAAACGCTCCGGCGACTCCACTTTGTCTATTTGGAACCCGGGATATACGTGCATTATGACCTGATCGACAGCTCATTAAACTCTGGTAGGATGGAATTAGTTCATGGAAAATTTCGCAAGTGGGAATGGCCATAGAAAAGTTTGACGCGAATAGAAGTTGGGAAAGTTTGACACCCAGTGGGGTTGATTAAACAAACATAACTGGCCATTTGTAAAGCGCTTTGGGTGGATTTAACTAAGCTGTCAGATCATTGTGAGAGTTTATTTTTCTTAAAACTATAAGTTTTAGAAATTGACACGCTATTCAAATTAAAAAAAAAAGATAAAGAAATTTTCGTGTGGTGGAGAAATAAAAAAAAGAAAAATGGCATTTTCTTATAGATTTTTGTTTTATAATAAAATTGTTTTTGATGCGTTGCACACAAGAATCTCACAAATTAGCAACACATTTATTTTATGGAAAACATCCTTGTTTTAAATGATTTTATCACATCAGGGTGATGCTCAGAGTATCTTCCACTCGAGGTGAAAATACATGATATTCTCTAACAAGTCTAATGGTGTGATGTGCTCTGACGTGATGGCCAGCGTTCACATGACTCTGACGAATATAGAGAGAAATTAAAAGTGGTTCGCGCGTCACAACACACCACGTGTCACGTACACACTGGTTCCATGGCAACCCAGAATGAAACCAACTCAGAAACACCTCAGAAAGGTAATTAAAAGCTATGAAAAAATAATTTTAAAATAGCCGGTAACCCTAACCTAACTTAACCAATTTAACCATTTTTTTAACATCACTCTTAATGACCTTTCTGAGGTGCTTCTGAGTTGGATTCATTCTGAGTTGTCTGGTCACCGTACACCGCTCTGACGAAAATCGAGATAGCTTCTGTTGGGACACGACAGAACGCATCACGGTACGACACGACAGACTAATATAAACGTCATCATACTAAATGTATGAAACCGATACCGTTCTGACGCGTCACGATACGACACGACAGACAAATGTAATTCCGCCCTAACCCAAATACAAACATAATGTATAATCTACCATTCTGTTCACCATCTATGTATATGCCTTTTATAACCTTTAGTTTACTAACTTTATTTTCAAACATTTTCTCTTTTTTATTTACTTAATTCTTTTGAAGTATTTTCTGTAGATGTTATTACCTAAAAAACCTGTTATTACCTATTCTATTACCTAGTAAATATTACTAATTAAATAGAAATCAGAACGGGGTACTCCAGCCATTGAAAATCACACAAATCTGACAGGAGATATCGCGCGATATCGATCTCGTTCCCACATAAAATGGAGAATAGCTCGGCTGGTAGATAAATTTTTGTAATCTGTAAACTAATAAATACATTTTTTAATTGCACACGCGAGTTTTTAACCCTCTACCAATGAACTTAACCGATCGGCAACGTAGCTCCTCACTGATACATTCATACTATTTATCACAACGTCTCGACACAGGTATATATCCTAGTGAGACAGGCATCGAAAAACCAATGTAAACATGCTTTATGAAATAAATCAATAAAAAAAATGGAAACCAAATTTAATCATAATCTCCAAAAACATTATGACTTTTTTTAAATCATCAAAGAAGCGCTACGATATAAATAAAATACCAACTTTTATGGCAATTAAAAAAACTGAGGGCTTAATGAGTTAAAATTCTTGGATATATTATTTACTCCTGTTTCAGCCAGTGTTCTTGAATTTGATCAGCATACTCGTATACGCTTGAAAAATAAATAAAAAGTTTTTTCATGTTTACAAAAAAATCAGATGGTGGCGGATACTGCTATCTTTTTTTTTTTAAATAGGCAATTCACCATAAAAAGAGTGTTTTGTGCCTATTGCTATCTTTGACGTTATAATCCGGTCATGAATAGGTACATCCATTAAAAATACTTTTACTAATTCGAATGCAAAATCATAAGAATAATTGACTTTCCAATTAATAGTCGGTAGGCGCAAAACTGATGCCCCACGATTTGATGTTCTATACAAATATTTCAAAATAAAACGATTAATTTTTTTTTATGAAAGCAACTAATGGTAGTAATACCCGTGACAATAGAACACCCAGAAATGTATGTGCGTTTGAAATTGAAAATATCGAAAATTGTATGCAATTCAGGGCGGCCATGAAGCTCCGTTTTTGCACTTTTTGCTGTCAGAAAAGTGCATTTTTCACTGTGAATTCAGTACGTGCAAAATCCATGCAATTATTATTGTGTTGCATTTTGGGGAACGCAATTTACACACATTGTGACACACGTATATTTAATAACTGTAGATAACTGCGTGGCTTTTGATAACTTTGAAAGGGTGTAAGAACTTTAGATACTATGAGGCATGAGGAAAATCCATTTGTTGATAAAAAAAACTAGATATCTATCTTTTTCTAGGTTTTCTGGCATCTAGGTAATCGTAACTGTTTAACCAGCTAATAAACTCGGAGCTTTCTTACATACTTTCTTACACGCTGAAACAAAATAAGAGAAGACGCGATGATGTTTGTTCTACATAAATTTTTTTTCAAAACAAGGATTTTTTTTTATAAAACTGATTTTCAAAATCACTCCGAAAATTACTTGAGAATGAGCATCGCTCTATATTGAAAATGATAATTAAATAAGTAATTTTGTAAATTTATCAGAATACAAGGTTTGTGGTGTAAATTCCGATGATCTTTAGCAAAAATTCGAATCAAAAATATCACACTTTCGACAATCTTTCAACTGAAATGCATTCCAAAAGCACTTTTTTTAAACGACAAGTCCGTGATTTTGGATTTTTAAAGTCATCTATTTGAATTTGACTTTTGTCATCTCGAAAGCTGATCAAGCTGAAACTCAGCAGATAGACTTTATTGGTGACAAACACGCACGCTCACGCGGACATTTGCAATCCTCTGAAATTCGATGATATTACAGCACTTAATATATGGAATAAATGTCAGTCTTATCAAATCGGGATTTGGCACAATTCGTAGCGCTATTGATTCCCATCACTTGGTAGGAAGGTTCAATCCCCGTTCAAACAAAAAAAAAATATTTTAAGTTTTAAAACTTTTCTTTTTACAGTTTAATTAAAAAAAATCCCATTGTAATACACAAAAGCTTATTTTATTTCTACAAGTTTAAGGCTACAAAAGCAGATTTAGAAAAGATAAAACACATAAATCAATTTTTCAGAAAATTTCTATGCATATTGGAATACGTGTAATAAAAAAGAATGTAAATAAAAATAAAATATGAAAACTACTTGGATTATTTGGAATTCAGTTAATTTTAATATTTTAAAGGGTATATTTATTTTTAATTAGAGATTAAAAACGCTTACATGATCCTAAAATCATTAGACATTGTGTTGAGCGGTGGAAAATTCAATTAACGAAGCCAAACGGGAGTATTTTTAAGGGCCCGTAACCCGGATTTGTACCGATTTATTACATATTTCCCTTAAACACGGTAAATTTCAAAGCTCTTAAAAAAATATGCGTTATTATTGAAGATAATATCGCAGAAACGTAAATTATATAAAATTCCCTCGATAGAAAAAAATCGCAAAGTATGCTCCAAAAATTTTTATTAAAAACGTTTGTTTCAGTTATTTTACAAGTTATATGTATGAAAAAATTCACAGTGTTTATTTAAATGTTGTTTAAGATAATGCCCGCAAGATTTTTGCTCTATTTTAAACGAGTCGTGTTTTATTAAACATTTTCGCAATTTTCGCATCGATTTTGTCGCTGTAAATGTTATCGCTCTCCTCTAACATTCGTAATTTTGTATCTCTCCATCTTCTTTTTTTCGGACCCGGTTGCAGAGCCTTAATGCTTTTAAATTATGTAATATTAAAAGATTAAAGGCAATTATGCTAGTAGGGTTAAATATTGTTAGTACCGAAATAATTTCAGAATTATTCATATCTGTAACTGTATGGTGCAGAGACACTACCCAGGGCATGATTAACATTCTACTATCTAAATTTAAACCGTAATTTTTTTACAAATAATGTAGCGAACTTTCTGCTGGGCATGCTCGGATTTCACTCCTAGAAGAAATAGTTGCTTCTTCGCCATTATGAAACTAAAGAGCCTTGGACGGAGACATACGAGAACAATTTGAAGCCTTGGGGGGAAGGGGGAAGACGAATGAAAAATGTCAAAATTTGCTTAAGTTATTAATGACATCCTATTTTCTGTCTCATCAAATACCCAAAAAAGAGTCAGAAGCCGTTGACTGCTCCCGTCTGGGGCCAGTGAAACTATGGCATCCCCAATTGGGGTATGTTGTGAAGCTGAATGTAAGTGGAGAGGGGAATGGTATGGGGAAGAGGAAGGCGAGGAAATACCTGGCAATTCAGATCTAGTTACCAAACACTGCTCAAGCCATTTTAACCCGTCTGCTTGTTTAGGAATAAATACATCCCAAAACACGTAATTGCGTTATACTTTCATAAGACCAAAAACGGCCCAGAACGACCTTACATTTTAAAAGCTATAAATATATCTCTCTTCCTCTCATGCAAACATATGTATTTTTTCTTTTAACCAGAAAGAGAACGAAATAATGCTTCTTATTGTCTTTGAAATATGAAAGCTATCTTGCATAGATATTTAACAATCTCGATCCAAAGTGACGGTTTCAGAATTTACGCGCGAAAACGAAGCTTCCGGATTGTGAGGTGCAAATATATTGAACCAAGCAGACGGGTTAAGCAATGTTTCAATTATGAATGGTGGTCTTACACCAGTAATTAAAGTATATTCTACTCTGAAACGTGTCGGATATCATTTTATTTTGAAAGATTAATTAGTGAAAACACGAATCAATCAAATAAAATTCATCTGCGCACGTCGGCATTAACAACTATCTTAAAAATACAAAAATAAATAGTTATTTGCACATCACTTTGCTTACAAATCATTTAAAAGTTTGTCATACAAGATGGCTGCCAGGCAATTTCCCCTCACCCTGGATTTGGCTTCAATGTGGTCGAAAAATCCCCAACTTCTGTAAAAAACTTTTTTCAATGAATAAAGAAAAACTTAAAAAAATGCCATTTATACAAAATCGCACTAATGTTCTGTCCAGGGCTTTTTAGGCTTATGTTAGCCTCTGCGGATAATTTTTTGTCAATATTCATATATTTTTTAAGTGTTAGTAATATAGTTTGTTGTGATTGATACTGTAAATTTACTTCTTTGAACTCCGCTAAAAAGAGGAAATATTTTTATAAAATATTGAAAATCGTAGCAGATTCATACAAAATTAATGTAAAAAGGAAAAGGAAAAAAAAAAACTAATTTCGGTTGTGATTCCGTCTGAAATTCGGTTCAATGAACTGAAGAACTTTTGATTTAATTTGAGTGTTTTTTTGAAGAAGTGATAAAGTATAATTATCTTTTGACGTATGTCACAACATAGTAAAACTGCCTCCCATGCACTTTTTTTTCTCTCTCAAATTTTGTAATTTTCTTCATAATATTTCAGTGTATGAGTGTTTTATGGAGAACCTGATAAAAAAACATTAAAATAAATATTTTTAACCGAAAAAATGTTAATTGCCATTTTCAAAAATGAAGCCGATTTGAGAATGAAGTCGTCTCTTACAACGAAATTTCATGTTTTTTTACAAATAATTTTACTTACATTAATTAGAACCGGCTGGGGATAGAACATTTTGAATTTTTGGAAAATACCGAAAAAGGACGGAAGACAGCATTGCACAGGTAAATTTTATTCAAGTTCACTTTGAAAGCTCATAACTTCGTCATTTTTGAAGATATCGAAAAACTATCTAGGCTTTCGTTATTATCTCTTACATTATAATTATATTTCATTGAAACAAAAATTTATTAAAATAAAACAGTCATTCAGACTATTCCGTGAATTTTACGGGTCTGCGCTAGTAAATGTAATAATTTTAACGCAGAATACTAGATCTCACCAGGAAGGAAGGATTTAAAGCATAATAATATAGCATAAAACATAGAATAAAGAATACAACACCAGAAGTGCGTTCCATACAAATTTAAATGGAAATAATTGTTCCATTTAGCCCAACCGCCCAGTTTTCCGTCTCACTTACACTCGCCTGAAATCGTAGATCTCCATCCCATTTGAATTTCGAAAACCCGGTTAGTTTTGTATGGAAATTATAGATCCCAATTGGGCAAAAATTTTGAACATGAAACACGCTCAGAAGTGTTCTTGTGTTTTTATTTATTCTATGCGTAAAACGAATGCTAATAACAACTTCCGGCAGGTACATTTAATACGTGCCAAATATAATATTCCATGGATTTACCTAAATAACTAACAACAAATGCTATGAATTCGTATAATCGTATTTAATCCGTGAATCTAGAACCATCGTGTTAAAAATATAATGCCTCTGGAAACACAATGGCACAATCTATAATCTTTCGGCATTATAAAATTGGGATAGGATAATTTATTCGCAGATAAGCCCCCCGGTGGGTTTTAACTCTCTTTTCGGCAAAATTGGCAAACCTGGAATATATTTCGCAAACAGTTCGAACAATGGCGGCAAATAACAAATAATAAATACACCTTCACTACTTTTGGCTTGGCTCATTAAGGGAGCGGGCTCGCTGCGGAAACATGTGGGATCACACCGCTCGTACCGCGGAAACATTGTTAGCCCTGTAGTTCAGGGGTCCGCAACCAGAAGGATTGTCCATTCTAACAACAGACCAACGAGTAAATAATATACCTTTACTGCTTTTGGAGGTGGCAGCCTCGCCGCGGAAACGTTGTTAGCCATTTTAGAGTAGGGATCCGCAACCAGGAGGAATTGTCTGTTGTGACAGCAGGTTAATGTACTAATACGTTAGAAACTCCATTTGACAACAGACCGACAGAGTAAATAATATACCTTTACTGCTTTTGGGGGCAGTAACCTCGCTACGGAATACATTTTTACGGCGACAGTGACAACGACAGTTTGATAATATATCTATTATTCAAACTTCTCAGCAACCGTGTTTCTCTTTGAATTCAAAACTCCATACACTATGTAGATACTAAAAAAATAGTCATGACGCCAGAGAGATGAAATTTGGCGCTTTAATGGTTAAGCTTAAGTGAGATAATTATTTAAGTCCTTACGATAATTTGTAAATTTACTGTTTTTATTGGATCAACGTTGTTATACGACTTTTTTTCTTGATTGTTTATTTGTTTTTTTTTTTATTGTACCTAAGACTACTTCCCTTTATCCCTTTACAGTACCTACAAGATTTCTTAATTTGACGTTATTTTAACGCTTGGGAAGATGATTACATAAAAAAGCTAGGGTTATTTAAAGAGTAATTAATTACGTCCACTGTTTTAGAAATTTAATTCGACATCTTTTCCCTACTTTTATGAATTGCCGTATTTTTCAATAGTTTTTCAATAGGAACGGGCTATCGATAGAGTTATGCTACTCGTAGTTATGTCATAAATAACTAAGTATTATAAGTATTGCAAGATAAGTATTGCAAGATTTGCAGGTCTGGTTTCTAGGCTAAATTTATTCGTCGGCTCAAGTAAGTTCATACGGTACATGAACCTCGAATAAGTTCCATGTATTCACAAATAGATATACCTAATGTAGGTAGCAAGTTGGTAAGTATATTTTTTGTCGTTAGAGAGCACCGGTGTGCTCGCAAACCTCCGCAGATCCACCCCTGTTCTATTCCCATTGTAGTTGTAATATTTATTATAACGTACAAACCATCATACCACCCTGGTTCCGTACAGGGATGTGGCGGTTAGCCATTTCTGTCCTCGTATAAATTCATTGCGTGATGTAAATCAGTCTATTGTTTCCAACGTACTCATACTAACTTGTAGATAATACTGGACAAATTTTACAGTTCTGACCATTTTCTAGGAATTGTATGACCAGCACGGAATGGAACACGAGTGCGTTTGACGGACGGAACACGAGTGCGTTTCAGGTGAACCCCGAAAAACGGAAAAAATAGAAACAATTAAATATTTTTTCTGGTGTTTTACAATATTATTCCTGGTAGTTCTGGGAGGTGACCAGACAACTCAGAATGAAACCAACTCAGAAGCACCTCAGAAAGGTCATTAAGAGTGATGATAAAAAAATATAAAAAATTGGTTAAATAGGTTAAGTTAGGTTAGGGTTACCGGATATTTTAAAATTATTTTTTCGTAGCTTTAAATGACCTTCCTGAGGTGTTTCTGAGTTGGTTTCATTCTGAGTTGCCATGGAACCGTTCTGGGAACAGTAGACAGGCGTCCAAAAAGTATGTTTCTAATTTTTTTTTTTTTTTACATGAGCTCCACACAGGAGGCGCTGAGGAAAATAATTTTCCTCAGGGCCTATGGCATCTTTGGGGATGCTGTGTGTAGGGTTTTTTTAGGAAAAGGAAGGAGAGGAGAGTTCTGGGAAGGAAAAGGGTTTAAGGGGTGGGTAGAAATCTGAGGTTCAGTGTGTCTTGGTCATCCGCCTCCAAGACCTATACAAACCTCACTCCATGAACCCGGGCACCCCTGATTAATCACCAAACGTAGCGAATCACTTGGGGTGACCTATGGCAGAGGTGTTGGTTATCCAATAAAGGTTCCCGGGGCGGCGGTACCCATTCCCGCCTCCAAAATTGAAATTATCTCTTATTTAATAAACCAAAAACGAAATTGCCAATTTTAAGTAGGTACTTAAATACCAACCCACTTAAATATAAACATGGAAGAATAAATTAATATAAACCGTACATTTTATAACATTTTTTTTTTAAATTTCACATAAGCAATTATACCGTTTGTCCAAAGAAATGTTACTATCTCAAATTGTCTCAAACTTTCCTCAGGCCGGTAGGTGCCATAACATTGATTATTACGAATTGACAACTCGTGGTAGAAACCACGATTGTGCCAACTCTGGCTGATTAAAAAGGTTGTATCCAACAAAGCCACCACCTTGAACCGGAACGTAAAAAACAAATTTACAGGTATATCAGATGCCAAATGGTCCAGTCAAAAACAGGACTTCGCTACGCTCGATCAATAATGGTATTTATTTTATTTATTAATTTAAGTTGTGTGGATGATATTTTTTTTTATTGTTTTTAATTGATAAAAATATCATCGAAGAGCAAAACGACTTCTACGTTTTTATTACAAATATATATATATATATTTTTTTAAAGAAAGACAACCATTCCCGGGTTACGAATAACCCAACAATGTTTGAAAATCTCCTACTACCACCACAGAAAGCCGAAAATGTTGCTTGTGTTGTGATGGAGGATTTAGCCAGCCGAGGAATCGAACACGCGACGCTCGGGTGGGACCCAAGCGCTATGCCCAAATTCCAGTCGAAAGGTATAGCTAGTCAAATTCCTTCGGGTAGGTGCTGTTACACCCTGTTACACACAATCTTTAATCGAAGTGAATTTAATTTGAGCGTATTCAATCACAAACTAAACATGAATATTTGTAGTACATTATATTAATTACATTTCCAATCTTCATATTTTCTTTCGATATTTTGTAATAAAGTTGGACGGCCTGGACTGGACGGAGCATGAGAGATTTCTGGGTGCTGTATTTATTCCTTGTTGGAAATCTAATTTGCTTTGCATTTCTCGTCCCGTATCCGTGTACCTCGTGATTGTAATTTATTTTTCTTTTTAGTTCCTCAATGGTAATTTCATGTACCTACAAAGAAATACATTCAAATGAATCCATATGCATATAATATTATGCTTCACCGTCATAAAATTTTACTCCTTTAACATGCCTCTTATCCGAGTGTAGTGAACATATTGCGTTTGCTTTATTTTGCTTTATTTTGATTTATTTGCATTTTTTAATTTTCTCTTCATTGCAGAGAAAAAGAATACTTGTTCAGAAATTAAAGTGTGTCGATAAGTCGAAATTTTACGTAATACAGAAATTAAATATAAACCAGTACATACAATAAATATCAGCAAATATATATAATACTTTTCATGTTACTTTGTAGTTACATTATCGATGAAATTTGCGCAAACGGATTGAAGAAGTGTATAATTTTATTAATTTACCTTTTTACGTTTAAAGGCTTTTTTACAATATATTCATAATTATAAACGAGAAAGAAAGAGAGAATTTAAAAAAATATATCTGTGGTCCTCCAACATTCTTTTGCACATCCAGAAAATTAAACAATTTCTCTATGTAAATCAGCCCCATTGGAAGCCAGCTTATATTGCAGTATTGTTGAACTAAATATATCTACAACGTCGGAGTATGTTTCCCAAATTTTGGATTCGTCTCATAGACGTATAATATTGGAAAATAATTTTCCTCAGGGCCTATGGCATCTTTGGGGATGCTGTGTGGAGGGTTTTTTTAGGAAAAGGAAGGAGAGGAGAGTTCTGGGAAGGAAAAGGGTTTAAGGGGTGGGTAGAAATCTGAGGTTCAGTGTGTCTTGGTCATCCGCCTCCAAGACCTAGACAAACCTCACCCCATGAACCCGGGCACCCCTGCTTAATCACCAAACGTAGCGAACCACTTGGGGTGACCTATGGCAGAGGTGTTGGTTATCCAATAAAGGTTCCCGGGGCGGCGGTACCCATTCCCGCCTCCAAAATTGAAATTATCTCTTATTTAATAAACCAAAAACGAAATTGCCAATTTTAAGTAGGTACTTAAATACCAACCCACTTAAATATAAACATGGAAGAATTAATGTTTACGTTTAAAGGCTTTTTTACAATATATTCATAATTATAAACGAGAAAGAAAGAGAGAATTTAAAAAAATATATCTGTGGTCCTCCAACATTCTTTTGCACATCCAGAAAATTAAACAATTTCTCTATGTAAATCAGCCCCATTGGAAGCCAGCTTATATTGCAGTATTGTTGAACTAAATATATCTACAACGTCGGAGTATGTTTCCCAAATTTTGGATTCGTCTCATAGACGTATAATATTGCGATGTTGAAGATGAATTGTTACAATAATATGGTAGGTACTGTATTGCCAGGAACACGGGACGAAATTAAATATGGCAACTCAGGGGTATTCAAAACCGAATTAATAATTCATAAATATAATAATTTTATAATTGTACTGTATACTCTCTGACATGTTCTTTTTTCTTTGCTTGGTTTCTGATTGTGCCAAGAAAAGATTTTTTTTGTAATTTTTATAATTGAGGTGCTCAGCGGAAGAATGTCCCAACACACTTGAGCGAAAACATCATATTGTAACATATTTTTGTCATACCTATGAAGCCACAGTGACCCAATTTAAGTTTTCACTGATTTAAAAGGATCTTTGAAATAGTGATAACTAAAATTGGGCCACTGTGGCTTCATAGATATGACAAAAATGTATAACAAATGATGTTTTCGCTGATTATGATTTTTTTTGGGTTGGTAGACTCTTTCGTTTAGCGCCTTAATTGTAAAATCTACATTTTTTGAGAAGCTCAGCTTTGCGTCCATAATGACACCTAGACATTTAGTTTCTTCCACATTTTTTATGATTTCTTTATTGACGTAAAACTTTGGTTCCTCCTTCGTATTTTTTCTGCCCATATTCTTGTATTTTGTACAGTGTATCATGTCTTGATTCAACTTGAACAAATTTAAATAAATTTCAGTTTAATATATTTTACTATGCTAACGATAATAATTACAATTTTCAGCAATAGTTAGGTAAAAACATACTTTACACACTGCATATAAGATCCATTGTAATTATGAAACCTTTCTTAGGTTATTTATTTTTGTTTTGTGTAAATTTCCGATAAAGGCCAAAAAAATGTCATGAAAAAAAAAAGATTTTCACAACTAATTAACTATTTTTTTTAACTTTCGGCAAAAATATTGGTTAACTATTTTTCAAACTGGTTATTTGTGGTGGAATAAAATAAAATTTAATTTGTAGAACGAACATATTACGGAACAATTACGGAAAAATACAAAAAATTTGTACTTTTCATAGAAGCAGTAAAAGTAAATAAAAAAAATAGAAGTGTGCAGTTTACACGCGGTAGAAGTGAAATATTCAGAAAACTAAAGTAGACAAGAGTGGGGAGGCTACGAAGCACCGCACAAAGAGGAGACCGATTATTCATATTTTCGGTTCATCGAGTTTCAAATCACAACGGCGCTAAAGAAGTTTTCACTTCAAAATATGGGGCTCGTAGTCCAGCCTATTCGACGGACCTTTGTGCCTAGCGTGCCTGGAAATGGATCTTTCCGAGGGTATATTTTAATTAATTCTTATAAAAATATATTACATTACTCGATCTTAATACCTTAGAAGCTTTATTTTTGGGTAAAACATTTTTTTAAGCTGATCTCCGGTACTGTACTGAAATCATGTATGTTGAAGGAGATTAACCTATATGTCCCTAACGCGTATACTCGTGGGAGATCCCACGCATTTTTTTAGGCTCCGAAAGCGAGAACTTCTTCCTTTCAGAATACGCCATTAAACAGAGCAATTCAACTGCTTAACGATTCTGCATTGACGATTGAGCATCGACATCTTCAATGTTACCTATAGAGAGTTCAGTAACTATCTTTTGACATACGTCTCAACATAGTGAAACTGCCCCCTTGGACTTTTTTTCTCTTAAATTTTGTAATCTTCTCCGTAATGATTTGGTGTATAACTATTTTATGGAGAACCTGAAAAAAAAAATTATAAATTTCTAAAATCTCAGGCGTCTCGGGAAAATACTAATTCATCGTCTAGAAAAATAAAAATGATCCATACGGCTAAAGCTGTAATCGAAAATTTAATGTAAAAACAAATCTTAAAGTACTGTTTTTATTGATATAAAATATAAATAACTTTTATCCCGTGGAAAGCGACGGAAAAAAGAGATGTTTTAATTACGAATTCGTAGGGAATTAATTAAAATGTGAACCTCAGGCAAGCCACCGGTAAAAGCGGTGATGTCTCATTTAAAAATAACTTTCTTTAAAAATATTGTAAAAAGTAGGTATTTTATCGCTTTCTAAATTTCTCACTATCAATTTCACCGTTCTGATTTTTAATTTCCAAATAACATATTGAGGTTATTCATTAACAATTTTTTTTAAATTATTTTTACAAACATCATTTACAATGTTTTCCAGTATTAATAATGTTATAATTATTATAGAAGTATATATTAGAATAGATCTGTGAAAAATAGTTGGATATTACAATTGTGGGATTTGGGAAGCTGAAGGTATTTATAAAATATTTGCCTATGGATATCGTTGACTTACAAACATGTACTGCTAGTTTCCTTTATAATATAATTAATTTTTTTTGTTGACAAATTAGGGAGATTTCAGAAATTTACCTTTCGAATAAACACAATTAGTAACATTCTCTGTTCAACCCCCTTCTTCGTTCATCACATTTCAGTACACGCCAGTATTTGGTTCACCCGATGATGCCAAGTAATCTATCACTCCTTCATTTCATTTCATGGTTATATTGATGAAAAATTAAGAATTGCAAATTCATTGTTATTCGATGAAAACATAATATGCAAGACTTTGTGAAAATACCGTTTAGCTGCTTTTAATGTTCCCGCGTTTACGGAATGGCGAGGGTTCAAAAAGGCAATAAACATACGTTCCTTATCACGATGATGCAGCAACCCCTTCTTACACATTAAATAAAGGTGAGACAATAGATGAGACACATAATGTACGTATGTCTGTTTCCTGCAAAGATTGTGTCTCTCATCTCATTTAATGTGTAAGAGAGAGACAGAACTGCAGCGTTATTGTGATAAGCAACGTATGTTTATTGTCCTTTTTTAAAATATTAAAAACGCCTTTTAAATAATTTTTTCGGTAATCTAGAAGTTGTTGAGATACAAGTATTTTCAATTTTATGTTGTGTTCGAAATAATAATTGAAGTTATGCGTATGTATAGTCGCACAGACCCATGAAAAATTAAAATTAAAGAAATATTTTATTTACCATTCACGACGCTAGACACACAAATAATATAAGTGTTTTTTAAGGATGTAGTAAGCCTTAAAAATTCATTACTAAAATAGGTACTTACATAAGGCTAGCCCAATCAAAAGTTATTTTTGCAAAGACTAAAGACCACTCAATATATTTATTTATTTATTTTGAATTTTACGCCCGGCTGGGGCTTTTACATGAATGTTATTTATTTTTATTTACTACAAAGAACATCTAAATAAGTACAACAAAATCAAAAAACAAAATCAAAAACAAAATAGAACACAAAATCAAAAACAACATCTAAAACAAAAACAAAGTAAAAAACGAAATAAAATCGAAACTAAATACTCCACCTTGCAAGATGGAAAAATGTAATACTAGAAAAATTACAATGCACTGGTAAGATAGGTCGGTACAGAGCTACGTAGTTTGTTTAGTTAAATTAAGTTTAATTTGGTGTTCTTCTTTTCGACATACATAACTTAACTGCGGACATAAGACAGTATTTTGAGACAATCGTCTTCATTTGCCGCCGATTGATTTCTAAAAAAGATAAATGCCAAAATTTGAAATATTTGAAAGAAGATTTGAGCAGTTTGAAATTTCTGACAATTCCGTATTGATTTAGCGCAGTTGGGACCGGAAGCAGTCAGCTGATGCGATCGTTTAACAGGCGCGCCTCCGGTGAGCTTTTACTGTGTATTTATGTCAGCCGGGTCGTATAAACGGAGTATGCGCCCACGGTACTCGTACTTCAACAATACTATCCTACTACCTACGTCTGAGGGATCATATTTACATCTATTTATTGAGAACATAGTGCAGGGTTTTAAAGGTTAGACTCCACGGTACTGATAAATTTTGATTCCTTTTTTTTTTAATATTTGAAAATGTAACGTAACTAAAAAATTATACAATTTTTTTCAAAACTATAGCTAGTAGTAGTTCTAAGAACATTAGGCCTCAAATAAAAAAAAATCAAGTGTGCAATTCACACGCGGTAGAAGTGAAACCTTCAGAAAACTAAAGTAGACAAGAGTGGGGAGACTACGTAGCACATTTTTTAACAATGTGAAGGATGATATTTTTGTCGTCGAATTCCAGTGCACCTTTTTCCGTATATTTGGTCATCTCATTAGTATTTGTGTTTTCTTCTTCGGAGTCGCTTTCTTTTGTGATTCTCTTTCCTGTTCATTTTGGAGTGGTTTGAAGATTGGATATTGATTTTACAATTTTTTTTTTTTGGATTTCGTAGTATTCGATCCATGATCCCCTGAATGTCTGGCCGCTGGGGTTCGTCAGGCACTTTATACCCCTAAACTAAACGAGCCTTGCGAGGGACCGTGGATTTATCCTACTACATTGGAACCGAGTACCCGTGAATAAAATAAATATTTTATTGCTATCTCATTCTCTCGCAGGTTAAATCCTGTGGATGTATGTGTTTGTCTGTTTTTAGTGTCGCTCGTTTCCGTTTCATCGAGTTTCAAATCACGACGGTGCTAAAGAAGTTTTCACTTCAACAAAGTATATTTGAAATTTTCTTTTATTTAGTAGATCAACACCAAAATTTCTACCGGATTACTTAGTTGTTAGGATGTCATGACCACGTAAGAGTTATTCAGGTCTCGTAACTAAAGATAACATTAACCTAAATGGTACTTAGCAGTTTGTTAATGATAAAAGTCATAGAACGCGAGCACTGTAACCAATTATGTGCGAAGTCAAATCATAAACGGTTTTTCAAAGTGTCAAGATCATGAAGCCACGAACATAATATTCAAAGTTCCACGGTCAAGATAAATGGAAAATTTACCTGGAACCACTAAAACCAGACATTTCAGCGAAGGTAAAATGAAAAGTTTGACAAGTAATGGAGTTTCCTTATAACTCTTTCTCTGTGTGCGCTTTCATGCAAAGCTCTCAGGCCATCTACATTTAATGTTCGGATCCATTTGAATATTATGTTTACGTTCGCCATTTCAGTGTTTCAGTATTGTTTTATGTACGTTCAGACTAACAGACAAGCTAAACAACGTATTTCTGTTTTAGTAATGTTAAATCATTGATATTTTATTGTTTAAAAAAAATCTGTTATTTATATATTTATTTTATTTTCGGGAAATCGACAGTTTACATTTTTCCAGTTTGTACATGTTTGTATAGCCAAAATAAAACCAATTATGAATTTCCTCCTTGTGACTTTTTTTTATCAAATTCACTTTACGTTATCAAAGTTAAATAAATTATGTTGATTAAAATCTTCCAATATGTATTTGAAAACTGTGTCATTTATATCAATGGGGCTACAAATAAGTCTCTCCCTTGTTAAAACACTTATAAGTATAATATAATTTATCAGACAAACCATTGATATAATTTATCGCAAAAATCATGTTTAATTTGTCATCAAACTAACAAAAACATGGTCACACACTGTGAAACTACTATAAGAACAATTTATAAGCTAAGTAGTTCTGTGTTGAATCGACGTGTTACATTCGTAGGGTGATCAATAATAAATTAATACTGAATTTACCCACACGAATTTGAAAATTATTAGGTGCCAAGCGCGATCCCTCCATACATACTGTGGATGCGGCGCTTCCCTGCCTTTTGAGGCGTATAATAAATATAATGATGATTGTAATTGTAATTGTAAAAAAAGCTTTGAGCTTATTTTTTTCTCGCCGAAAACAGCAATAAATACTGCAATTTAACGACACCGTCCCAACCTCAGCAGCAAAAACAACAAAAGGCGACGCGCGTACCGGACCGAAATACATAATAATAACACCACTCTCGATGTGTCGAATGTCGCGTAAACACACATTGTCTGCTCCATTTCATATCCACGATGTTAGAAAAATTTGATATTTGCGCGTGCGCATTTGGTTCTGCCTGCCAAGTTTTGCCTGGAGCAATATGCGCATTCGATGGGAGCATCCAAAGGGCAGAAAACGACTTTACACAAATATACATAAATACTATGAAAAAACATTAAATACTGGTTTAAATACTCGTAACAATAACAAAGTCTTACTACAAATTCCCATAATGCATACTACTTCTGGTCAACGAAGCTTCAGATACCTTGCAACAGGGCTTTACAACATTAATTCAGACTTAATAAAAAAATGTGACTAACAAAAAATTTGAAAGAAAACATAAAAAAATGGATTAAAAGTAATGATAGAGCCTTTACCAGTACATTCACCCAAATCCGAAATTACTAATGATACCAATGCATTGGTTGGTACCAAAGATATTCAAATGTTGGTACTATTCGAACTTATTATTAATTCAACCATTATATTTTAATACAGTAGGTATGTTCGTAAGTATTCTAGATTGACTTACAAAATTACTGCTTCAACACAGGCTAGCCTAGTGAGGCGGTTTATAAGAATTTCCAACTACATACCTATAAATTTGTATTCTTTAAACTACCTTTAACCTACTGTTCATATGTGTATTATTTTCTGTTTGTTAACTTTTTCTACAAATGTAATCTATAAACCATTAGAAACTACATTGATTATAGAAGATATTTTTTTTATTATTATATTATTGTATAATGTAATAATGTGCATATTTTATATTTTGTAGTCAAAGTGCATATTTTATATTTTGTAGTCATAGTGCACAGAATAGCATAACAAAGCGCGTGGATTAATTAGGTACGTTTTAGAGAATTTGTTCGCGCGACCATTTTGACAATTTGGCTTGAATCGGATACCGATTGAATCAATAAATATGTTTCGAATACCTACTCGCATTTAATTAATTTAATTTTAGAACTGTAATAATTGATGTGAAGCATAAAGGATTTATAGAGCTAATTTGACATATTATTTTTATCAGTAATCGCATGTTGTTCGTGAGCTAGTGTGTATGTATTTATATTTGATATACATATACTTCAGGTATATACGTCAGCATCCCTTATACAAAAAGTCACCGACCGCCAATGTTAGGCGCCCCTTAATTTCAGCCAAACAATACACGGACTCTATTCATTTGTCAAAGAATATCATGAAATATTGTTAATAAATAAGGTAAACATTATTTTCCGTATAAATTAAATGATTCTGCGTTAGGATGTAATCAACCGTTTTATGTAGGGGTGGTGTTCCCCAGGGTTCACAATTGGGTCAATTTTTATTGTATTTTATTTATTTCATATGCGACAGTAGAATGATCACTAATTCATGAATGATCACTAACTAAGAATGATCACTATTTAACGGGTTAACTATGAAATATGATTAAAATAACTGAAAGCGGCAGCAAGAGCCAAAAGGGGTGAAGAGATTATATATATATATATATATATATATATATATATATATATATATATATATATATATATACTATCCAAGACTAGACTATCCAAGGGATGCAGTAATGATAAGAGTAGAGGTAGCGGTTTCAATCCCTGCGTTCGCTAACACATATTATTTAATCAATGGTGTCATTTTACAATTAATTCAATAAAAATAATATACAATGTATTTGCGGCACGTTGCGGAGTGAAAGATGCTCTCGTTATCTGCAAATGCTTTTAGCCCCTATTCTCTGCGGTTGAGAGGTAAGGCTATCTAACAATTTCAAATCCCGGCGGGCACAAATTTTTTGTATTTGATTTTTATGTGTTATTTAAAAAAATATTAATGTACAAATAATGTGGTACCTACTACCTATATTTGGCAGAACGTTCCAGAGTGGATGATACGCTCAGTATCAGCCTGATGTAAGACTTACACTGAGAATTGAAACATTGCTTAAAATGGTTTTAGTGTTTGGCGAACAGATCTGGATAGCCATTAGCGGGTTTTTCTCCATCTCCTTCCCCTCCCCACCACCGTATCCTTACAATATATTCGAATAAGAGATGCCATCGTCCCACTGGCTCCAGACAGTTTGGAGCAGTTGGAACTCTGCGGTATTCATATAAAAAGTATCCCGAAGGCACTGAAGTTTGTGGCTTTGACCAGTTTTAAGAGTAATAAATAATCTTTCTTTACAAAAGTTTTATCCAGATCCTACACACAAACTTCGACAGAACTATTGACATAATTGATTCAAGAACTGACTACATAACTAAATTGTATAAAAATACAATGATAAAGTTCGTAAAGGAGAACAGCTGAAAAGCAAATCCGTGCGGAATATTGATAACTTTATTATCTGTTTCAACAACGAACCGTTGGAAATTTAATTCGCAATTTGGTCGAGAATTCAATGATTTAACCCCGCCGTGTTAGCACATTTATTGACCCTAATCGCGGCGATACAAATGGCAAATAAACACCGGGATTTATTGAACTGAAGGCTCGCAGCAGCAACCGTTCAAATGAAAAGTCAGTAACGTACTGGAAAGTAAATATTATTAAATGTTATGTTACTTTGTTAAATCCTTAAATAGTTGCAAGAGTTAGATATGAATTGTGCAAAATTTTAAAGTAAGTGATCAACTGTTTTCAATTAGCTTAGTTCAGATACTCCACACGATACACGTGCGCCTTTTCCAACTAGCATATAAATAATTAATTAAGCAATCAAAAGGGATAAAGTTTATGCCATCAATTGTGAGTACAATAATATACTTGGGCCTTCCCATTTATGTTTTTTTAGTTGGAAACGCCTCACGCACGTTTGGAACGCCTGGACGAAGCTTTTGACATAATTATTTGGTTTTCTTAGATCTGAAAAGATTTTTGACATTGTTAGGTATATCTGATAAAAAACATTAAAAATATAATACCCTTTCATATTCTCCAAACAAAAGTTTTGTAGTTGTTATTTTGTTATTTTTATATGTTTATGTTACGCTTATTGATTTTACTTTTTTTGTTTAAGATAGCACAACAAATAACGTAATTAAACAAATCTTGTCGGTTACGAATGGTTTTGTAACTACATAGTATGGAGACTTTTTCTTGAATAGCCATCGTTTTGGAATTTCAATGACACCACTACTTAGATTCTTAGGTTATTTTCAAGGCAGGATTATAGAAAACCTCAAATATTCTCAACACAAAATATATATTATTCATCTTTATTAATTCTGTTTCAGTTGGTGATGTGCTATGCCTGTCTCACTAGGAGCTTCAGCGTTGAGAGCAGGCGCAATTTATAACAAAAATACAAATAACACAATATTACGTTTAAAATAAAAGACAATCAATATCGTACCTTTGGAAAGCATACTTATAAGCGGAGGCGCAGTTTATAATATAATAATCAATTTAAAACATAAAGTTAAATAACAACACAATGTTACGTTTAAAATAAAAGACAATCATCATCGTATCTTTGGAAAGCATACTTATAAGCGGAGGCACAGTTTATAATATAATCAATTTAAAACATAAATACAAATAACAACACAATGTTACGTTTAACAAAAGACAATCAGCATCGTACCTTTGGAAATGCGCATTTTCATAATCTATATAAATAAAAATGAATCGCCGAAATGTACGTACGCGCATAACTTCCGAACGATTGCACCAAATTAGATAATTTTTTTGTGTTCGTTATTTTCAGGACAAGGTTTGTATGAAACTATCTGGCATTATGAAATTTGTATAAAAAATTGCAATATGTGGCACGCGAGCTGTTTGAAAACTGAATGTACCGGGAATGCGGGAGGGGGGAGGGGAACTTGAGTAGGGGTTCGCGGTAGGAGGAGGTAGAGGAATCCAGGAGAGGGGAGGGGAACCTGGGAGGGGGGAAGGTTACTAGGGAGGGGGGTTTGCGGAACGGGGGAAGGAGGGAGTGGAGTGGGGAGAGGGAAGGTGGAGGAGGCGGAGTGAGAACGAGAGAAGGAGAAGGGGACGCGGAAAGGAAGGGGAGGCGGAAGGGGAACGGGACGAATTGGAAAGGACATGCAGGGAGAACCATTTTCTTTATTTAATGGCATAGCAACGCGTGCCGGGAACCGATGCAATCAGTTTACGATACAATTAATTTATAACATAAATACAAATAACAACTACCATTGGAAATACATACTTATAAATTGGTTTTGGAAATGCATACTTATAAATTGGAAATGCATACTTATAAATTGGAAATGCATACTTATAAATTGGAAAAGCATACTTATAAATTGGAAATGCATACTTATAAATTAGTTTTGAAATGCATACTTATAAATTGGAAATGCATACTTATAAATTGGTTTTGGAAATGCATGCTTATAAATTGGAAATGCATACTTATAAATTGGAAATGCATACTTATAAATTGGAAATGCATACTTATAAATTGGAAATGCATACTTATAAATTGGAAATGCATACTTATTAATTGGTTTTGGAAATGCATACTTATAAATTGGAAATGCATACTTATAAACTGGTTTTGATAACATCTTCGATGTTGGATCTGTCTTGGCTTGCGATCCAACACTTAATGTCTGATTTATTCTGTGGAAGTGCATTGAATAGAGGTCTTAGTGCATTAAACGTATCTAAAACGTCTTTTCTATCTAAAACAATATTCATAACAAGTTTATAATTAATTTAGAAATTTGGCATTTTCATCGAGTAGCCGATCAAGTGGGATTAGGTAGAAACACATTAGGGGGCTGAATTAAACTCATCTATAATTTGAATACTGGCCGCGCGTGGAGGATTATTGTGATTTATTAACTCCAGGCGTATGGACTGGAAAGTGCCTGCTTTCGCTTAGTACCGGCTGTTCATCCTAGGTACAATAACTTATCGATTTAGTCATTATTATACAGGGCTTTTACTCTACAGTTCTACAGGGTCATCTTACTTTTATAAATTAAAATAACGAAAATACAAATAATAGTTACAGACTTAAAGAAGTACTCAATATTGAAAACTTGAAAACGATTCTCTTTTCTCTGGTGCAATCTTCAATCATGCACGGAATAATAGGATGGGGTGGTGCGCTTGATGCATTTATAAAACCTTTATAAATAACTCAAAATCGCATTCTAAACAGAACAACAGAATCTAAACAATTCAGTCTCCGTAAGCTATTTATACTGCAAACTATGAAATATATCTTTAAAAAACAAAAACAAATTCTAAAAAAAAAAAGAAAAAGGAATCAATATCTATAATACAACAATGAATCGCTGAATGTGTTGCTAAGCGCATAACTTTCGAACGACTGCACCAAATTGGATAATTTTTTTTTGTGCGTTCGTTATTGTTAGGACAAGGTTTTTATAAAACTTCCGGTGAGCTTTGGCATTATGAAATTTGTATAAAAAATTGCTATTGGTGGCACGCGAGGAAGCGGCTATTGCTATGGAAAGCGGGAGGGAGAGAGAGATGGGGGAGGGGAACCAGTGAGGGGGAGGGGAACCTGGGAGGGGGGAGGGGGACCTGGGCATGCCGCATGCCGGGAACCAGCTAGTTAGAAATAATAATGTATTTTATACCCCTTAAACGAATAACAAACAAATGCAAACACAAATCAGTTTTATTGGACCTCGTACTTTCAATCTGCTTCCGAAAAACATTCAAGTGACTACTAAACTTCCTCAATATTTAAAAGAGGTTAAATTATGGGTTAACAATGCAGGTGTTGAAACATTATTCATTTAATTTATATCACTTTATTTCTCACAAACTTTACTATACACTATTGTATACACTTTTTGTAACTGCTTAGACAAATATTACTTTATATGTACACTGTTTGTTTCTTTCTAGTGTTACGTAACAGAATTCCCTGCAACATATTCAAATCTCTTCCAACAAATGCAAACGTTTGTTGGAAGTCCCGTGACGCGATGAAAGTTGTGTTCGCAAACAACGATACCTACGTCATATTAATATTTGGACCAATCGCGTGCGTGTTCAAGAATTAACGTTCTTGACGCGTTTTCAAAATCAAATATTATTTTTGAAAAGGTTAAATTTCAAAGTGAAAAAGAGAAAAACAATAAGTTTTCCGCAAGCTTCATTATTCCCATTTGTGAAAATACCTTATTAAGATTCGCATAGAAGCTTGTTACGCCGTTAAATGAAAAAAAAAAAATTCCTTATCGACCTATAGATAAAATAGGTCCTACTAATGTATAGTCAGCAAATATGGTCTGTTAACATTGTAAATTCTGAGCTGACTAGAAAGAGAATTGAATAATAAACAAGCTGTGAAACGCCTATTTAACAAAATATTACTAAGTCTATAATTTTAATCTGCTTTGGTTTTTATAATGACTGAAGTATTATCTTCATAATTCGTTCAAATATTTTCGCTATGTTTTTGCGATTAATCACATTAAAAAACGTACCAATTAATTATAATTGAGGTTTCAATTACAGTGATTAATTATTACAAAAAATACAGCAAAAAAAACGGAGATTTAATTATCTAGCCTAACAAATTCGCAGATTATTAGAGGTTGTGTTTATCGCGAGATGGGAAGATAGTTTATCTAGGATTCTGAAGGGAAGCTTAACTGTTAGCATCGTCCAACTAACTAATACGAAAATCTCTTGAGACCTTACTCCATAAAAATTCCGAGAATTATTATTCCCTATTTTCCGTAACGCGCTAAATGTAATTCAGTTAAGTTACCCGGAATGAGATCAGCAGATATTAATGAGGATAGTATACGATGAGGACGAATTATATTAAATTGTTTCGTATTTTATGAGCTTTAAGAATTTTGAAGTGAAATTTTCTTTAGCTGTTGATAAGAAAAAAAAGAGAAAAACACATACATCTATAGAATTTAGCCAGCAAGAGAATGAGCTAGCAATAAAATATTTATTGCCTTCACGGGTACTCGATAAATCCACGGTCCCCTGCGAGTCTTCTTTGGTGTTGTGATATAAAGCGCCTGACGAACCTTTGCCGACATCTGGCCCACCAAGTATCGAATCATACGAAATCCAAAAAAAAGTATTTTCATTTTTGTAAAATCAATATTTATGTGCCTAAATCACATTAATGCGGACGACATGATTCTCCTAGCTCCGTCGATCAAGGGGTTGAGAATATTATTAAATCTGTGAGGAATACGCAAATAACCACAACATGATGTACAACCCCAAGAAAACGGAGCTAATTGCATTCCACCATGGAAAAAATCCCGAGAAGACGCTCCCCGTACAACTTAACGAGGAAACCATAAGCACATCCACGAATGTAAAATACTTGGGGCACATCATCACTGAAGACCTCTCGGATGATGGTGATATTGAACGACAGAGGAGAAGTATCAGTGTTTTGTCAAATATGATTGCCCGAAGATTCTTCCGATGCAGTAATAATGTTAAAAAAACATTATTTAATGCATTCTGCACTAGCCTGTATACGTGTGAAACATGGTGTCAATACCGAGTAAGCTCAATGGAACGTCTCCGGATCCAATTGATGCGTGCAGAATCATATTTGGATTCAGAAGGTATAGCAGCGCTTCAACAATGTTCACAGAATTAGGACTCCATGGATTCGCCAGTCTGATGAGACACCGGGTCACTGGAGCCAGGATGCGGCTAATGGCCTCCGACAACACGTTGGTAACCGCAGCCTTCCAGCACCAAGCCCCACTCCTGAGTGAGCGATGGGCACGAGCGCACTTAAGATCACGCCCTGCATAATAATTGAATATTTACTTTTGTTGTTACTAATTCTTATTACTATTATTTTTATTTTCTATTTACGTTCTTATTTCTTTACTGTGTAAATATATAAATATGTATAACTTATATGGGACGTGTGGGATTGCACTATCCTCCCCACATCCTGGAGAAGATTATATATTACGCACCAGAAATAAATTAATATTATTATTATTATTATTAATATCCTATCTTTAAACCACTCCAAAATGAACAGGCAAAAGAAAACACAAAAGAAAGTGACATCTAGCGACTCCGAAGAAGAAAACTCTTAATACTAATAAGATGATCAAATGTATAGGAAAACGTGCAAAGGAATTCGACGACAAAAATATGGAAAAAATCATCCTTCACACTGATAAAAAGTGCTTCGTAGTCTCACCACTCTTGTCTACTTTAATTTTCTGAAGAATTCACTTCTACCTCGTGTGAATTGCATACTCTGATTTTCATTTCTTATTTGTAGTACTTGTTATTTACACACAAAAATCTAAACATTGATTTAATTTGGGAGGCGGGAATGGGTACCGCCGCCCCGGGATTCTTTATTGGATAACCAACGCCTCTGCCATAGGTCACCTCAAGTTGTTCGCTACGTTTGGTGATTTAGCACGGGTGCCCGGGTTCATGGGGGGAGGTTTGTCTAGGTCTTGGAGGCGGATGACGGGACACACTGAACCCCAGATTCCTACCCACCCCTTAAACCCTTTTCCTTCCCTGAGCCCTGAGGGAAATTATTTTCCTCAGGGTCTCCTGTGTGGAGCTCGTGAAAAAAAAAACGGTTGAGGTGAGGGCACGCTTTGTAGGGTTGCCGATGGCGTGTAAGTTACTTGGCTTTATACCCAGAATTTACAATTTATTTCTTAATCCAAAGTGGAGGATACTCTCAATATCGCCCTGGTGACAAAACAATTGGGAAGAAATGTGAATTAAAATGTCTTTAACTGTTATCACGTTATCAGTGACTTAAATTGAATTATCAGGAACTTACCTATTTACTCCTTTTCCTTATTTAGCTTTACACCATTCCCTACATGAGCGTAATTATTATACTAGGTTTGTGAGTTTGGAACAGTCTGGATTCCTCGAAAAACCGTATTTTCTTAAACTTTCATTTATGATTACCTTAAATTAATCGGGGTATAAAATAATTATATGAATATTTATTACAGGGATAAATATTCTTCATATTAATCATAAAGGAAAACGTTTAGATAACTTAGAAGCTTTGGAAAGTAAAAAATCCCTTAAAAATAATGAATCTATTATCAACAAACAAAAAATATTGTGATATAGCCCAATCATGGATTTGTTCCCCTACCCACTCACTCTACTCTAATACCTACCCACCCAATCTACATTATTAACTAACAACGGCTCCACCCCTACCATAATAAAACATTGTTCTAAACTGTCAAATTAGTATAAGCTATCCCTGACGAAGGAACGTTTGTTCCGAAACCGGTCGGTTTTGCACATTATATAAGTGGTTTACACAAAGTTGTATTGTTTCATTTTTCCATAATGGATAACCACAAAGTAATAGCTACATTCAAAAATATAAAATAATTTTCCGTACCTAACCTAACATAACCCAACCATTTTACCGGTGACCAGACAACTCAGAATGAAACCAACTCAGAAGCACTTTAGAAAGGTCATTAAGAGTGGTGATAAAAATAAACAAAAAAATGGTTAAATAGGTTAAGAGCGTTTAACCAGCCAGCGGACAATAATCCACATTTCGTCGAAAGTTGTTCTTACGATCGTGTAGGGCGGTTACAATGAGAAAGATTAATTATTCTCCGTACCACCTTTTTAAAATTATAACTCAAAATCGAATTTATTTCAATCCAAATTAGCTTTAATTTATACCTTTATCCAAAAATGCTGAAAGGCGTGATGATAAAACTATTAAAATAATGTATTTTTGTAATTATTTTTTGATTAAAAGTATTTATCATTTTTCAATAATGTCTAAATTTACTAAGAATGCTAAAAAAATCTGAAATATATTAGTTTGTAAGTGCGCAAATAAATACACAAATGGACCAATTTTCGTCAAGAAACACAGGTACGTACATATTTTTTAATGATTTTATTGAAACTAAAATTAAAATTCTAAAACATGCGTTTGCTAGATAATGTATTGATTTATTTTACTGCATGGTTATATTATTTGAAATGGGTGTGGTATAATACAAAATCTTTTTTGAAGATTTTACAAATCTGCCAATGACCTATGGAATAACCTTATTATACTAAAAATGAAAAAAATTCTCAAAATTTATTACATGCGAATGCTAGATAAAAGAACAATCTTTCGAAATCCATTTATATTTTTTGTGGAAAAGAGTCAATACGTCTAAAACCTGATTTGAAAATGACATATTTCTGGTTTTCTCTGGTAATGCCCTTTTAAGTTAGGTTAGGGTTACCGGCCATTTTAAAATTATGTTTTCATAGCTTTTAATGACCTTTCTGAGATGTTTCTGAGTTGGTTTCATTCTGAGTTGGCATGGAACCCATTTTACCATATGTGAAAAAAGCAAATGTTTTTTAAATAATAAAAGACATATTACATTATACTCGTATTACAAAAACCACGGAAAAAATTTAATAAATTTAAAATTAAAATTTAATTTAAAATTTTTAATTATTAAATTTTTAATTTTTTTTGTGAATTTTAAAATTAAATTTTTAAAATTATTATTAAATTTTTAATTTATTATTGAATTTTTATTAAATTAAATAAATTTTAAAAATTTAATTTAAAAATTCACGAAAAAAATTAAAAATTTAATAATAATTTTTTTTAAATAATTTAAAATTCAATTAATTTAAAATTTAATTTAATTTAATTCTTACTCGTAGTTGTATCATTTTTAACAACCACTATCACTGACTACTAAATGTTTATTATTATATAACCAAATGGAAATACCCATTAATATTTCTGTGCTGCTGGTATTTTGTTGGCAGGTGCGCATTTAGACGTATTTAGAACGTTGTTTTGTATATTTTAACATGTAAAGTGCCACTGAAGAAATTATCAAAAATTTCCCAAACACATTTCTGTGCTCCTCGTATTTTGTTCCTGTGGACAGGTATTTATTATTATTATTACTATACCTAGTTCCGCGAAAAATCACAGATAGACCGAATTCCCGATAAATCAAGTTCAATTGTGAAAATGGCGATAAAATTAATTTTCTGTAAAAAATATTAAATTCACCAATATGAACGAAAAAACGAAATGAATGAAAATTACATTAGGTACCGTCAATTATTAGCATTCTTATGATTTGTAAGGTGTCTAATACCCGGCTTTATTTCATAAAAGTCTCAATTGTGAGCCCTTTAAAATCCCACTCGTTATGATTGATTGACTTGCAAAGTAATGAAATCTTCGAACTAAACTTTGCTAAGACAGAAAAGGAAAATTACAAAGTTGAATAGTCAAATGTTCAAATTCAAATATCCAGAAACAACGTGACAAGCTTTTGTTTAATTGTTCTGCAACATTTAGAACGGAATCTGTCTCCGTTGCCATTCAAATACTGAAATATGATAAAAGTTTCATTTCTTAATTAAGCCGAGCAATTAATCACCCGATGAACGAGCCATTCATTGACGGTGTTAATAAACGAAATAATACAATTAATTACTTACTGAAATAACGTTGTGACTGGTATTTTTGCAATAACTGCTTGGAGTCAAATATGATATATTAAATAAACTTCCTTAATTGAAATACAATTAGAATTCTTGTTTATTTTGGATTCCAAGACATTATGTTTGTTTCAGTAAGAAATTAGTAGGTGTCTACTAACTGGCGAACGCTATTGTTTTGATTTATTTTAAATTTCGCACTCCTGCAGCTAAAGTTCTGTATTAGGTGCGATAAAACAATAGGAGTATTATGCAAAATGTAGGTGTTTAATGTTATGATTCTTCATTATGTAGACAAAAAATTTGGTCCGGGAATCATTTATTGGATACCATCCCCTCTGCCATATGTCACCCCAAGTGGTTCGCTACATTTGGTGCCCGGGTTTCACGGTGTGTAGTTTATCCTGGTCTAGGCGGTGAATGCGTCTGCCCACCAGATATATGGCATGCCGGATCGGGAGAGAATGATTGAGGGAGTTCCTTTGACCTCTACAGTCGGACTATCTCGGAACATCGACTTGCACCGCATTGGTAGGGATGGATTTATACCTCCGTCACTCCTGGACACACTGACCCACAGATGCCTACCCACCCTTCATACCTTTTTCCTTCCCAGAAATTCATCTTTTTATTTTCCTTGAAAGACCCTCCAAACAGCATTCCTAAAGGTGATATAGGATTTGTTGATTCTGAAAGGATTTGTTTCCTCAGGACAGTTTTTTACATTAGTATTGTTTATATACATTTAGCAATGAAAAAAAACGCGAATCAAGATTTTCATGTGCGTAATACGATTTCAGAATATTGACTGTGATATATGGCAGTTAAGCTGATTTCTACGTTTGAAACATAATTTAAAAAATATTTTAAAGGTGTGTTGGTTTTTGGGGTTTTACGCCGTGTTGCACTTCCTTCTCCTTTAGTTTAACTTCAACATTACGGACAACCTTAAGGTGTCCATCAAGGATCAGTCGAAAAAAAATTATTGTTGGAAATACATTATTATTATAAAACACCATTTGTAGGTAGTGATTGTAATGTTTGTACTTTATCCACAAATTACTCAAGCCTAGCAAACATTTCGCTAGGCCTCTCAATGTTTATTTGCTGGTTTACTTGTTAGTTCATTCAAAACACTAGTAGAAATCTTTCGAAGATATAAAACGAATTTATTCTATACATCTTGTGCCTATTATTGCCTTTTTAAATTCATTGTTATCTATACTGACAATAAAATTAGATAATTTAATTTTCAATCAAATCAGATTCGAAATAAATACATGGTTACCAATCGTATTAATTAATGTACCTGTTAGACTCCAATTAATTGTAGCGAGATGAAATTTCAAGATTGTCTCTCACGCGTCATTAGTGAATGCAAGTCAAAGGACAATCTCATTAAAGTAATTTGATAATGATCTCAGTGGGGAACCGTCGTTCAGACCTCGGATAATTTTCCAGCCATTTTCTTGGGAAAGTAAACACTTTTACAGCTTTTACTGTATCCACTCGGCAAACTCAACCCGGCACTAAAAGGACACTTGTTTAAGCGAGACTAATTAATATTTCACGGCTTAATTAGCGACGCCAAAAATATCTTTAAGTTTTCAATTAAATATATTTTTTGGAGTTTTATTGGGTGCAGGGTTAAGACCACTGAATTTGGGCGTGGTGACCGTTTCATAACCAAGAAATAATAATGAAACATGCATTTTAGAACACTTTTAATGAATTAACTAAATAATGTAAGTTTGAGGGATGTTCCAGGAAGTACTCAATCTCAATGCCATCTTTTAGTCTCAAAATGTTACTCAAAATAGGTTTTTTTTTTTATTTTTTACTGGAGTTCATCATATACCTTTAAGAGGGTATTACCAGAGAAAACCAGAAATATGTCATTTTTAAATCAGATTTTAGACGTATTGACTCTTTTCCACAAAAAATTATAAATGGATTTTGAAAGATTGTTCTTTTATCTAGCATTCAAATGTATTAAATTTTGAGAAAAAATGTTTACTTTTAGTAATAAGGTTTTATATACCATGGGTCGTTGGCAGATTTATTAAATTTTCAAAAAAGATTTTGTATTATACCACACCCTTTTCAAATCGTATAATCATGCAGTAAAATAAATCAATACATTGTCTGGGTTATAGCATGCTTTAGAATTTTAATTTTAGTTTAAATAAAATCATTAAAAATATATATACGTACATGTGTTTCTTGACGAAAATTGATCCGTTTGTGTATTTATTTGCGCACTTACAAACTAAAGTATTTCAGATTTTTTAACATTCTTATTTAATTTAGACATTATTGAAAAAATGATAAATACTTATAATCAAAAAATTATTACAAAAAGTACATTATTTTATTAGTTTTATCATCACGCCTTTTTGCATTTTTGGATGTAGGTATAAATTAAAGCATATTTGGAATGAAATAAAATCGATTTTGAGTTATAATTTAAAAAAACTGGTACGGAGAATAATTAATCTTTCTCATTGTAACCGCCCTGCACGATCGTAAGAACAACTTTCGACGAAATGTGGATTTTCGTCCGCTGGCTGGTTAGACGCTCTTAATGACTATGAATCTTTGTAATATTTTGCCACTCTCAATGCCACTTTTTAGATTAAACTTGTAGATTTTACATAGATTACTTTAGTTATTTGTTTACGTTAAGAAACATTCTTGAAAAAATTGTGAGAAAATGTGCAGAATCCACAAATGTTTATTGACTTTTGGCCAAAAATTTTTCTTAAATTTCTCTGAAATATCCTTTAGAATTCCAAAAGCCTGGGTAAGAGCAACATAGAAATGTCGTTTGCTGTATTAGTTTGAAATACACCCACATTGAGCCAATTAAATCCTTAATTTAAGTGCACCCAAAACCAGAATCATTAAATAAATCCGAGAAAATTTCCTGTATGTATGCCCTGATTAAATCAGTTGTGAACCCAGGACTTTAGACTTTCCACGCCGTGGCTCTACCAGCTGAGCTAAGGTGTCCATATCCGATTCGGTCATTTTTAACTATGTCGTACTTCGACTTAGAACTACCAACATCATTCGTTTTTTAACGCATATGTTATTGGCTGCTATCTTTATGTATGGTTGCAAGATTGAAAACCCGAACTAAATGCTATCTAGATAATGTCTGGATAAGTTTTTATTCATTATATTTTTAATTTATGACAATGTTATGATGCAGTACGAATACTTATTAATTATATTCCTTCAAATATTATTATTAATATCTTTATCATTTGTACTGCATCCTGACGTCTCTACCCGTCGAAATCATTATTAGGTAGGAACTAGTTTATTATTTATTAGAGTGCCAGCTCTGATTTTGTCTACGGCCGGAGGCGACACCTGGATCAGTTTCGCGGCAATACGACACTTTTTGCGTGGGTAGGTTTCGGAGAGGTTGGCCCCGAGACCTATACACGCGACAGTCAACGGAGTATTTTTGTGAAATTTCAGTTTGTGCGGGAAAAAATCCCTTTTTACATAGACTACTACTTTACTAGTGACTTTTCTGAAAGTCTAGGAAGAATAATGACTTTTTCCTCTACGAGTAAAACTCTAATTTTAAAACCGAAAATATTTAATTAAATGAAGCCAATATTAGCGAAAGCCAATCGAAAATCCGAAACAGTAAAGTCGGAAAAAGATTTGGCACCTCTGGGACCTTCGGCTTTCCAGACCGAATTTGAGGTGTTACTCATAAAGTTAAAAATTAAAAATAAATATATTTTTTGTTGTGAATTCCATACAAAACACTTTTTACGATGATTATCAAATCTTCGGTCAGCATCATTTTTAATTTTTGACATACATACAAACCCAGAAACAAACATATCTTGATTTTTATATACATAGATTATTATCTGGAGTACCCGAACGATAGCACTTATGTTATGTTCTCCTTAACATGTAAATTATATTATTTATCATGAATTTATTTATATTATATTTTTGTGTTATTTTGATGCCATCCGCGAATTAAATATTTTTGTTGTTGTTTTTTTTCGCTTTTGTTTTCATTATTTATTCATCATAAATTTTATTTATTTTTAAAAGATTTTCATCATTTTTTTTCGTTTAAAAATATTTGTTGTCTTGCTTGCTTGTAAAATATATAATAATGTATGATGAGCCAATCAGACGAGCTATTCTGTATCTTTTGTGGGAACAAGATAGTTCTCGGCCGAGATCTGCTGTCAGATTTGCGTGATTTTATATGGCTGTTATTTGCTTTTTCTATGGGCCGATGTCTGAATTTCGGGCTTTAAATACATATGGGTGCGGAACGGCAGTATTCTAGCGAAGAGGAACGATCTCTCGAGGGTAGTCACCATTCGTCGTGAGGAAGACCTTCAAAAAATCATCACACATGATCAACAAAACATATGACTCCTACCACAAAGATGTTACTGCTGTCATCAATGCCCGCTTTCTTCCCATTTTTTCCACCCTTGCTTATTAATTTGTTTCTTTCAAAGCTATTTTATATTTTTGTTTACTGCGCAATATCCATATAACTTTATACCAATATCATGTTTCTTGCATGTTAATTCACTTTGTAAAATGTGGGCATATATACTCCTTCTTATGAGTAATCTATGTTTTATATGTAATTTCGATACCTCGTATGTCCTACATAACGTATCACTCCTGCGATTGTGGAGTAAGCCAAAATACAATCTTACTCTAGTGAAATGAACTCATCATCTATCTCTGTTTACTACCAAAACTGTGGTGGTATTAGAACCAAAACTCAGGGGCTACTAACTAATATATTATCGAATAATTATGACGTTATAGTGCTAGTTGAAACATGGCTGGTAGCAAGCGTAAATACAGCTGAATTCATAGATTCGTGATACATGGTGCTCCGACGAGATAGGGACCGTATACTTACTGGTAAGATGGACGGAGGCGGTGTGCTGGTAGCAGTGCGCAAGGAACTCGCAGTTTCCCGGCTCGATGACTGGGAAAACAGTCAAATCGAACAAATCTTCTTATCTATTCCGGTAAGGTCTTTCAATCTCATCATATGTGCAGTATACATACCTCCTGTCTCGCCACCAACGATTTATGATATTTTCTCCAAAAACCTGGAATCTGTATTTTCATCTGAACCAAATAACATGTTTTGTATAATATGAGATATGAACCTACCTTCTCTTACTTGGTCATTTTCTGAAGGCTGCAGTCAAGGTCTCGCCTCCTTAAACACGGCTGCATCACAAAATTTGCTTTAAACAATGTCATTGATGAACTTGCTCCAATATAATTGTATCCCTAACCATAATGAAAAATACTTAGACCTCATATTCTATAGTCGCGAAACAAATGTTACACGTAGCAACGACCCTCTGCTTTCAGAGGACAGACACCATCCAGCCCTTGAATTTGATATATCCCTCGCTCAACCAAAAATCAATAACAAAAAAGAGCGTAAGCGGAATTTCAGGAAAGCTGATTATACTCAGATTAATAACGATATTAATTGTATTGATTGGTTATCTGAAACCGCAAACTTATCAGCCGAAGAAGCAGTAGATCGATTCTATTTAATAATAAACAATGTAATTGATAAGTTCATTCCAGTATTGGCACGACGAAATGACAAATTCCCCATATGGTTTACTCCCGAATTTATTAGGATATCACGGAAAAAAGATAAAGTTTGGCTCAAATGGAAGACATATAAAAGTCTTTCTGATCGTAAATTTTTTATTTATTTTATTTTATTTTATTTATTTATAAACAGTCATTACAAGTTCATATATAACAGTGTTAGAGATAGTCATATCATTGACCAATAAAATAACGACATAAAAATTTGAGACCATAATAAATTTTTTTTTTCCTTCTTACGTGCTACATACAAAAAATTGGCTAGTGAATCTCGAAAATTATTTTTCGACAACATCGAAAGTTCATTGCAAAATAATATTAAATGTTTTTGGTCATACATATCCTCATTAAAATCATCTGATGGATATCCTGCTACTATGTCCTTCGAAGGGCGCAAATCTAATGATGCTCAAGAATTTGTAATATGTTCTCTGAATTCTTTAAGTTAACATTTGAACCCTCAATGATACAATTAACATCGACCAACTTGAGGCCGTTCTGGATTCTGAACTTACACACATTCACACCATTGAACTAACGGAATAAGAAGTCCAATCAAGTTTAAAGTCGTTAGATATAAACAAAGGTGCGGGTCACGATGGAATATCGGCATTTTTCCTCAGATCTGCTGCGTCGTCACTGTATGTTCCACTTACCATAATATTTAATAAATGCCTGAGTGGAAAGGCTTGTCCATGATAACATATATCCCCAGCTTGCCGCCAAAATCACAGAACAACAACACGTGTTTGTAAAAGGCAAATCTACTCTGAGTAGATAAGTTTTAAGATTTTCAATTTACTAATTTACTCAAATTTCTTATTCACTAGCATAGATCGAGGCCACCAGGTAGATGCAATATACTGCGATTTCAAAAAAGCTTTCGACAAGGTTGACCACCTTATTCTTATTAAAAAATTATGTTCAACGGAATTAGGGGAAACTTATTACGTTGGTTTGTCTCATATTTGACAAAAAGACAGCAAGCTGTATCATTACGAGGACATACTTCTACGTGGGAACCAGTTACTTCTGGCATGCCACAGGGGTCAATCCTGGGTCCGCTGTTATTTATACTTTTTATTAACACTGTGACTAAATGCTTCATGCATTTTTTATTTCTTTTGTACGCCGATGATATAAAAATATTTGCCATTGTTAGGAATTTAAACGATTGTCTGCTCATCCAAAGCGACTTAGTAAGGTTCGAAGCATTTCGTAATGAAAACAAAATTTACCTAAGTTACAACAAATGTAAACAAATAAGCTTCACTAAAAATCACAACGCTATTATACACAATTATTGTATTGGTAACTATTTACTCGAGCGCGTTTACTGTATAAAAGATCTAGGGGTACTTTTTTATTCTAAACTCCATTTCGATGCGCACATTGAGAATATTGTGAATAAAGCTTACTGCATGCTAGGATTTGTCATCATAAACAGCCGCGAATTTCGAAAACCGGAAACTTATCTTCTACTTTACTACACGCTGGTCCGTTCTCAACTTGAATACTGCACCTCCATATGGACACCACTTTACGGTGTCTATAAAGACAACATTGAAAGCATTCAAAAGAAATTTCTGCAATACCTCAATTACAGAATGAGCGCACCTAAACGGGGGTACATAAATATGATCTCGAATTATAACGCCTCCACTCTAACTAACCGCCGAACATTCCTTGACCTAATGACTCTATATAAAATCTGCAACAACATTATTGACTGTCCTGACCTACTGAAACTAATAAACTTCAAAATACACCCAGAGTAACAAGGCTTAATGAATTATTCCATATTAGCCGGACGCGTACAAATGCTGGTGTCAGGGATCCAATCAGAAGAATGTGCGAATCGTTTAATCAAAATCAAAACCTCAAGGATTCCGACTTATTTTTTGATACACGCAGTACTTTTAGTAGAAAATTGAAGGCAGTTTTCCTACAAAGCACAATAACTTAGACATTACTTGGTTTATAATTTTAACTACCTTTCTTTTTTTAAAATTTATGTATGACGTTATTTTTTTATGTATATATTTTTGGTCTCACCATCAAAATTCCAAAAACAATTTGTAAACTTTTATAAGGATATTGCGCACATTTTTTTTTTCATCTCTCTATTTGTAAAATAATATTCTTATGTATATACATACGTCTTTTCCGTATTTAAAAGTAAAAATATTTGTATATGTTTTTATCTGTTGTTAATGTTAATTCGTGAGAAATAGTTTGGATGCAGGTGATTTCTCTATTAATTGTTTTGTATATTCTTGTCAATTGACATCTGTATCTGTATTTTCTCCTTAATAAAAAAAAAAAAACTGATACGTTTTTTAGTTTGGGTCGTTTTGGTCGTTCAAGTATGCATGATTATTTATTAATTTAACAGCATTAGAAAATCACATAAATCTGACAAGAGATCTCGCCCGATATCTATCTCGATCGAGAGGGGCACAAGTTTATAATATTATATAATGAAAATGGTACCGACAAAATATCCCCTACAAAATATCCACGACATAATATTCTTCTTTATCCTAACTACGCTGATTTCTTTTTTTTTCTTAGGTTAGGTTAGGATTTAATGGGTACTTTGTGGGGGATGTTTTGTCCGTAGTATATTTTATCGGGGGTATTTTGTCGGGGGATGTAGATGCGTGGAACCAATTCAAATACGGCGATTTGAAATTATTCTAATCAACGTAATTATCGTCAATCAGTTGTTTAAATTTAATTTTTTTAAATTTAATTTATTTACATTAACTTATCCAATAAAGAACTACACAGTGATCATTAGTTTATTATCTAGCAATGACAGCATAGTCTATTTTACCCTTTCTTAATAAATCTAAATCGAATTGTCTTTTTTATTCTAGTAGGTAGGTACTTATGAGCGGATGGTTTTAAAGAGGATCACATAATGATGTTAGTACGTGGAGCAGAAAAATGCTTTGTGCTTTAAGCCTGGCAAGGAGCCGGATGTCGTAACCTTCATTACATAAGTGGTCTTACGTAGGTAGGAACTGGGCTCAAATAAAAGCTTTTTAACGAAGCAGACAATTTAAAGAATGTGTAGAAACCTGCTCGTACATTTTTACGACTAATTGAGCGGGTATTTAAATACTATCCCCTTTGTATTTATATTGCGTAAGTATACTAATAACAGTAAGTTAGCTAAAAAGCCTCCGTGGTCGAGGGTAAGGCTCTTGACTACAAATACGGAAGTATTGGTTTTAAATCCCAAAATTACTTTTAATTAATTTTTGTTGTCTCATGTTTTTTTTTACATCAGCTCCACACAGGAGGCCCTGAGGAAAATAATTTTCCTCACGGCCTATGTCGTCTTATTGAGTGCTGCGTGGAGGATTTTTGAAGTGAAACTTCTTTAACCCCGTAAGTGATTTTAAATACGGATGAAACGGAAATGCGTTACTAAAATTTATTATTGACGGGTCGCCGGTTCTATTATAATGTGGAAAATTCGTTCGATAGCGCAGTGGGTAAGGCGCTTGATAAGTCGCAGTGTCCAGAGAGACAGATAGCTAGCTAACGGAGGTTCGAAACTTACGAAATCCAAAAAAAATTATCATTTTTATTTTTGTGAAATCAATGTCCAATCTTTTTAAACCACTTTAAAATAAACAGGCAAAATAAAGAGAGCGATATCTAGTGACTTTCTAGTTTCACTTCTACTGTGTGAATTGCACAATCTGATTTTTTAAGGAAAGGGAGGAGAGGAAGTTCTGGAAAGGAAACAGGTAGATTGGAATTTGAGGGTCAGCGTGTCCAGGGATGACGGACAATCCAAGTCTTATCTTGTGTAATTCAATCCACCCCTCCAACTGCGGTACAAAGGAATAGGTCGTGGAAAACCTCACTCCATAAACCCGAGCACCCCTGATAAGTCACAAAATTGCGAACCACTTGGGGTGACTAATGGCAGAGGGATTGGTTATCTTATAAATGGTTCCTGTAGCGGCGATATCCACATCCACTTCCTAAATTCAAATTAATAAACAATTAAATAACAATTAATATATTTAAAAAAAAAAACTGTACATGGTGTTAAGGGACGTACATGACTTACTTACCAGTGATACCAGAAATTATTTTGAGAAAAAAAAAAGTTAATTAAATTTTGGTCTCCTTTGACTTTTTACGCATTTTTTTCAATTATTTTTTCAATGCCGAACCAAAAAAAATTCTCCCATATGTCGTCACTGGTTACTCGCCCAAATACCTAACCTGAACCCAACTCTCCAATACTACTACAGATTTTTTTTATGTTGTCAAAAAACATCAAAAATCTCACCGAAGACCAACATTTTATTACGAGTCAAACATCAGATTGTAATACTTAATCATGGAAGACAATATTAGCGACTCTCTATCGAAAATTTGAAACATAAAAATCAGAAAAAGATAGATGTGACCATAGACATCCAAATGGATAGACAAGAAGTTACAGATGAGGGGTAAAACCAAACTATGGAGGGCGAAGAGGGGAAAGATGACTGTGATTCGTTAAACAATCAATCTGACAGTATATAGGCATCTCGCATTACAATATCACCATTTAGTTCTTAAAAGCAAAATCTGCTTTGAATGAATAGACCTTTTTACATGGGAGCGCGAATTGCTTGCCACGTTAATAACATATTTGCTAAGGCCAAATGCTCGCCCCAATACAAATAGCAATATTTTGTTGCCGTGTTTAGTTAAACACAAACACAAAATGTTTCATAATTTACTTACCCCTGTAACCAGCGACGAGCACACTGGAGAACCGCCCACATTCGCTATGTGCACATTGATATGTAGATATATTGTATAGCACAAGCTACCGTTTTGGCGTGTTATTTCGTTAAATGTATGGATGTTAGCTTCTCGCTGTTCACGGCAAGAATGATGACGTCACACATTTTAGATTCAAGCGAGGCTCTTTCCCCTCCCCATGGAGCGAGCCGGTTCCAAGGAGGAGCTCCAGCCGGCGCCATGTGGAGGGGGAAATAATACGTTTTTATCACTTAGGGCAGGTCCAGATATATTCATATGTCCGTGGATGTGACCGTATCTTTGTCTGATTTTTCCGTTTCAAATTTTCGATTGACAGTCGCTAATATTGTCTTCAGTGATTAAATATGATAAATGTTACCTGGAAATGCTCAATGCACACTTAAAAAAAATTGTACTAGGTGGATAATAGTTAGTAGTATTTTGTTAACTTTAAAAACGCGAAATATCATTTTTCAAGGACCGTCAATCAGTTAATTACACAAATCAGGTACTTTTGTTATAATATTATTGTCTATAAGTATATATATATATACGAAGTAGATTGAATGCTGTTGAAATGAGATCTCTTAGGCGTGTGTGTGGTAAAACCATCTATGATCATGTGAAAAATGTGGAGATTAAGATTAAGAAAGGGACCCTCAGATGGCTTGGGCATGTAGAGCGAATGAACAAAGAAAGTATAGTAAGAAGAATATATGACGCAAATGTGAATGGTTGAAGAAGTCGGGGACGCCTGAGAAAGACATGGCACGATCAAGTGAATCAGATACTTGAGTCGGGCCATGTCAAGAATCAGAATAATAAAAGAGCATGTATGAGACGATGTATGAATGTGAATGAGGCAAAGAGTGTGTGCCAAGACCGAGTTATTTGGCGGTCCGTCCTTTCTGCCTACCCCTGCGCAGAAACGGCCTGATGGTTAGTTAGTTATGAATATCGTTTCTAGCTACTGGTTTCCCGAATGCTATTGTATTTTTAGTTTGGCAGTGCCTATTTGCCATTTGCGTTTTGAGCCACAGTTCACAAGGCACAGTTTCATATCATATGGCAAGTGTTATGTGAATAATATTATAATTTTTCGTGTTTATAAAACCGAACAAAATAATGGTTAAAATCATAGACATCAGAATTCAATAGACCAGAAGATACAGACGAGGGGGTAAAACCAAACTATGAAGGGGGAAGAGGGGAAAGATGACTGTGATTCGTTATACAATCAATCTGACAGTAAATAGGCATCTCGCATTACAATATCACCATTTAGTTCTTAAAAGCAAAATCTGCTTTGAATGAATAGACCTTTTTACATGGGAGCGCGAATTGCTTGCCACGATAATAACATATTTGCTAAGGCCAAATGCTCGCCGCAAAAAGACTCGTCCCAATACACATAGCAATATTTTGTTGCCGTGTTTAGTTAAAACACTATTACAAATGTTTCATAATTTACTTACCCCTGTAACCAGCGACGCGAACACTGGAGAACCGCCCACATTCGCTATGTCTAAATAATATGTACCTATAATGTATAGCGCAAGCTGCCGTTTTTGGCGTGATATTTCGTAAAACGTATAGACGTTACTTTCGCGCTGGTCACAACAAGAATGATGACGTCACATATTTTAGATTCTCTCCCCTCCCCATGGAGCGAGCTGGCGCCAAGGCGGAGCTTATAGCCGGTTCCATGGGGAGGGGGAAATATTACGTTTTTATCACTTAGGGCAGGTCCAGATATATTCATATGTCCGTGGTTAAAATGCATTATTTATCATTTACGAAGATTGCAATTCGTACTTATTATTGTCTAACAGACAGAAAATGATTTTTCCCTTTAAAAGTGCGTATTTCCGAGTAGTAATTATTTACATGGCGGTCTTTAAAAAATGTCATTTCTCGTTTTTATTAATATTTTTCAATTCCGGTTACTGAATTACTTACTTCTAACTATTATCAAACTATTACAATTTTTTTATCGTTTTAAAGCGTGTTTTGAGCGAGTCCCTATTAGTTAAACATTTACCACTTTTTTTATTAAAGAATTTTATTTGTACAAAAGGCGAGCATATTTGATAACAATAATAATTAAATGTATTTCAATAGACATTTCGTTTTCATTTGTATCTAAGGAGTACTCTCGTAAAAAAGCTGAAATTGTGTGTATGTGTTTAAAAAAAAAAGGAAAGATTAATTTATAGCAACTTTTCGATCATTAATGATGGTCTCACACAGGGGCGGTTCTTGTAGTATCATAGACTAAACGTAATAAGTAAAAAGATAAGAAATGTAAAGCTTCAGAAAAGTGTACGACAGAGAAGAAGACGATAGAGAATATAGTAGGTAGTAATGTTGATTCCAGATACTAATATCTACAGCCTGTATGTCGGAAGAATATCTACAGCGTATATGTTGGATTAATATCTATGAACTTCAGAGTGAGGACTAATATCTACAGAGCTAAGGTCAGACGAATATCGATGACGGTCCCAGTGGTGACTAATATCTATGGAGCGTAGGTTGGACTAATATCTACAGAGGGCAGCTGAGCAAGAGGTTGTACGGAAAAGCATAAATTACTTCAATTACGTAATTACTAATTACGTAAAGGCTTAAACATTTAAAGTACGTACATGAAGTTTTTGAAACCTAACCTAGCCTTACCTAACCTAACCGAACACAAATCCTTAATAATCAGCTAAATGTGTCCAATAGTCCGATATTAGGGATTTTTACATACATACATACAAAAATTAAGTTTTTTAAACTGCATACGCAATATTACGTTATTCTAATATGCTATACATAATCGCAAATCCAACCTCTGCCAGTGCTGTAGATATTCGTCCACACTTTGGTTCTCATAGATATTAGCCCGATTTGTTCAGTTTTTGGAATTCCTGTAGATATTAGTAGGGAATGCAATCTCGTTCTCGCGAGATCTCGTTTTCGCGAAATCTCGGTCTTTTTTAGCGAGATTGATCTCGGACGAAAAAAGGGCGAGATCTCGCGAGTTTATCGAGATTGCACTTGAGCACAAAAAGGTCTTATTCGAAGCGCGACACGGACACGGACGGAGTTGCGATCTGTCGGTTTCGTTCGGTGCGCGTGAGGCGGCAGGTCGCGCGACGAGGTGTCTCAGATTCGTTCGTGCGTTTTTTTTATTTTTTTTACATGAATACCGCACAAGAGTCCCAACTGCTCCCGTCTGGAGCCAGTGGGACTATGACATCCCCAATTAGGGTATGTTGTGAGGCTGAAGGTAGTGGGGTGGGGAAGGAGATAGGGAAGAGGAAGGTGGGGAAGTACCTGGCTATTCAGATCTGGTCACTAAACACGGCAGAAGCCATTTCAAGCAACGTTTCAATTCTGAATGGTGGTCTTACAACGAGGCGATACTGAGAGTATCTTCCACTCTGGAACGTGCCGCAAATATACTATATATTATTTTAAATGAATAAATTGTGAAATAACACAAAATTAATCAAATTAAATTTATTTGCCACGCCAGGATTCAATCCCGCAACCTTCGGAGTGCGAGTCAAGAGCCTTACCAATGGACTACGCTGGCCTTGCGTGCGATTGGTCGAAAATTAAGCTGGCGTGCAGCGTCATCAGCGCGCATTTGTTTTGTTTACTAATAGTTGTTGTTAGCTAACGTGTTACGTGATTGAGTTTGATTTCATTCGAGTATTTTTTTGGTTATTTATGCAAAAAAAATTCTCATGTGAAGTTGTTAAGTTTAATTTTTTTTTACCTCTCGTTGTTTTGTTTGTTATAAAATAACTTTACTGTTTTATTACTAAACTAGCAGACCCGGCCACACGTTGCTGTGGCTAACGAAACACAACGCCATTACCCAACCTTTATAAAATCCACACCACCCGCTTGCCAGCTGCCCGCTGCCCGCTGCCCGCTGCCTGAATTGAATATTTGAATAAGCATGTTTTTATACATATAAACCTATCTATTGGTGAAAACCGCATGAGTATCCGTTGCGTAGTTTAAAAGATCTATGCGCACATACATTTTGAGCGACTTCATCAAATAAAATAATTCAAATCGAATACCTACCTACTCTAGGACATCTATTTTCCAATTTCTTCCGTAGAACGAATTTGAAAAGTGACTATAGTACGGCCCGCCAGCCGTTTTAAATCGCACAAAAATATGTTTTCTTTGAATTTCTCGGCTTTTCTCTAACATAATTTACATTATATAAACATTCCTCGTGAATCACTCTATCTATTCGTAGTTTAAAAGATTAACGCGCACATACATTTTGAGCGACTTCATTTTATACTATGTAATGAAGATTTTTGTTTGATATTAGAAGAGAAGACTGGTTGTTTCTTTCATTTGTTATTTGATAGATACACTTAGAAGTTTATTAAAAAAATTATAGACAAATACGTCAAACAATGTTTGATGCATAAAAGTCTATTGAAAAATAAATGTTTATCTTATAATACTTATAATTCTTATTATTTTTTTGCTAATTTATTCAAATATTGTGATTATTTGCAAAAAAAAACACAATCTCGAAATTGGCGAGATCTCGCAGTATTGTTATTCTAAACTCGCTTGAGCCCCAATCTCGCGAGATTTGCATTCCCTAGATATTAGTAGACGCCTCCGTTGGTCAGCAGTTTGAGCTGTAGATATTCGTCCTCACTTTGGTTCTCACAGATATTAGTCAGCAGTTTGAGCTGTAGATATTTGTCCTCACTTTGGTTCTCATAGATATTAGTCCGATTTGTTCAGTTTTTGGAATTCCTGTAGATATTAGTAGACGCCTCCGTAATGTTTAATCACAAAATTTTACCGGATAGGTATCTAAGGTTGTGTTTTACGTGTTTTGTATTTAACGATGCTAGGTAGGTACTTACCTACATATATTCAAAGTGAAGCAATTAATTTAATTGACAAAACTTACAAATTATCGCTGGTCGTAAAATTCTCACTTATCTACGTTGACAATTAAAATAGTTTAAATTGAGCCTTGTTTCTAGTTCCTTCAGCCAACGATGAAGGAATTAAAGAGGATGTAGGTACATATTAATAGGCCACTTGCATCACATTTAAAAAAAAAAAATTCCGGCTTAGACAAATATTCTAAGACATTCTGTATTTTTTTTTAATCGTATTTTTGAAACCATGGGGATTTTTTGAAAATTTCAATCCGAAAAATCAGACCATTTTTTATTAACCGGAAAGACGGGGAATAGTTTTATTGGTGCGAAAAAACGATAATTACATAGGCGAAAATCATTTTTTTAAAAAAGAACGTTTTCCACAAGAATGGCACAGGAGAATAACGAGGCATACCAAAAATATTACATCTCGTAAATATTTTTTTCCTTGATCCATCTTATTGATCATAAATCATTATAATGTACAACGTATATATTACTAAATCCAATGTAATATACTTGTACTTGTAAATTATAATAATAATAAGAATATTATAAAATTTGATTTTGTTAAAATCAGCACCATAACCATTATACCTCTAAAACACGTACCGACACGTTCTCTTCAGAACATCTGTCAAAAAGTCAAACCAAATGATAAGTTCGCAGAGGACAAACAATAAATCTAGTGAACGAATTAAAAAATTCGCGTGAAATCAAAGTGATGCCATATTAAAAAAATAAATCAGTGTGGAATTTTACAAAATTAATAGGAACATTTTCGGAAACGGGACATTTTCATGTAGTGACGTCACGAGCCAAAATAATGGATTTATTTATTTAAAAATAAAAAAAAACATTTTCGCAATCTTAATATAAAGATCTATCCACACGATTTTTTCCAAGTCGTTATGAATTCAATGCAAGTGCCCTATTGGGAAATGTTTCGTTAAACTAGTTTTCTACTGAATTGTAGGGCATTTAAAAATCTGATACTAACCAAATGAATATCCACAGAACGCACGGCTACTTTAAATAATATAATTTTCTGGTTACAATATTCATTCCATTCTGAGCTGTGTCACAATCAGTCCCATTGTAGTATTTCAATCATGCCCAGTTCCAATTGTCACAATCAGTCCCGTTGTATTATTTCAATCATAGTAAAATTAGATATAACCAAAGAATTCTTAATAAATCTGAGGTGATTTTTCACAAAAACGGCGCTCTACAAATTATCCAATTATTATTATTATTATACCCAGTTCCACTTACCACAATCAGTCCCGTTGTATTACATCAATTATACCCAGTTCCAATTACCACAATCAGTCCCGTTGTGTTCCTTCAATTATACCCAGTTCCACTTACCACAATCAGTCCCGTTGTATTATTTCAATCATGCCCAGTTCCAACAATCACAATCAGTCCCGTTGTATTATTTAAATCTTACCCAGTTCCAATTGTCACAATCAGTCCCGTTGTATTATTTAAATCATACCCAGTTCCAACAGTCACAATCAGTCCCGTTGTATTATTTAAATCTTACCCAGTTCCAATTGTCACAATCCGTCCCGTTGTATTATTTAAATCATACCCAGTTCCAATTATCACAATCGGTCTCGTTGTTGGAGTATTTTCAACAACGGTAAGAACAATATTTTAAAAATTGGTCGAAGAAATGAGATATGTTGTATGAATATGAATGAATACACGAGTGTGACGAGGTAAAGTTTAGTGGCGTTCTACTCCTGCTCCAATTGGGAATGGCGTGATGACTTTTGCTTAGATTCATAGTTATTGCGACCATTATCTTTTTATGTTCAATGATTTATCTAATAAAAGAAAATAAATAATAATTTTATTCTAGGTCCAGCAGATAATTCGACAAAGTTCAATGAGTGAGAATTGACACAATCAACCTAATCGTAAAATATCAGAGAGTCTGAGTTAATATATCTTAATTCTGTCTCCTTTACAGTACACTGATATACATAGGCCTAGTGCCTTTGGCGGAGGACTCGACCAGCGTCAAGGATCACACAATTACTGTCGCCCGGGTTAGAGCATTGAGATCCCCACAATGGCTTACGTCCCTTAACGAGATCCTATGCGGCCGGACCGGCCCCTTAACCGCGCAGTAAAAACAAAGAAATTACGTACTTCGTACTTCTCGAAGCTGCTAAAATTACGTTGAAATATTTATCATATAATTTCGAATTTTTTTTTATCAACTATGCTCTTATTTCCGATGACATTCAATATAACACGCTAGTCCTGAGTGTACTTGAGTCAAATTCGATCATCTGGGCCCCACACGAATTAACATACACTTTACGCATTGAAAGAGTCCATAAGAAATTTTTAAGGTTTTTATTCTCGCGGCTATATGGACGTTACCCTTGGCTTTACCCATCGACTTATATATTAGGCATGACCAATAACCACTCCCTAGAGACACGTAGAGGTATTGCTTTGCTTAAATATTTTTTTCAAGGAATAAACGGTCACTTATCTAATAATGAGATAATGGCCCAATTTTTTTTTTTTGTACCAGAGTCTCACTCTCGAGGACTTCATCACAACCTCCTAGGTATATAGTAGAGCAAGCCGCACTAATTTATTTATGAAATCACCTGTGGGGAGAGCTACGTGCTTTTTGAATGCGGTGGATAAAAAAAATAGATTTATTTTTTGTGTCCTATAGCGCATTTGTAAGATTTTTGGTATTGCATATACACTGCATAAATGGTACAATTATAACGTCTTAAGCTATATTGCCTGTAATTTTTATAAATAAATGTACAAATTATATATAAATAAATAAATAAATCTCATATAGGGCTTTTGACTTATATCTGATGTCATTAGGTATAATAGATCTGATAATTCATTGTTTTTCCTTCTAGCAATCCTCCATTCTCAGCTTCTCAAGAGTATCTGTGCTAGCACAGTCGATCAATAAAAATTTCATCGATGGTGTTAGTAATTGCTCAACAGACTGTATTTTAATAGTCTTCCTTATTCTATTTTTTTGCCTTCTTAATATTTATTTTGACTTTTCTAATCATTCTTATTCCCATTTTTTAACATTTTTTAATAACCTACTTTTATTTATTTAACCTTATTTTCTAATTATTTTAACCCTCTCAATTTCGATTAATTGGCATTCAAATTAATCGAACAATACGTTTATTTCATAATTTTAATTTCGTAGAACTCATTTACCCAACGACCAAGTTTAATCTATTGATCGAAGCATTTAAACCCATAAAATTAGTGTTATTATTTTAATTGTGTTCTTCATTTCACCACATCAAATTATTACAAATCATGAAATTCTTTCAATCGACTTAATGCTTTTATTGAGTTCAATGAATTTAGTGTTGTTTAATTGGTAGATACAGCTTATTTAATTTACTTTAAATTCCAAATTTAATCTAAATTGTAAATTCCTCTTATCTAATTGTTTTTTTGTGCAATGTGAAACATAATGCAAATTTTCATATATAGAGAAAATATAAGTTGGCATTTTTTTTTGTTCATGATGGAAATATAAGTTGGCACACCGTAACACATACCTAAATCTAGTTAATGGTAAAATGTTTTTTAAGTTTTTGTTTAAAAAATTCATAATTCCTTTCGGATTGGTTTTTTTTTTACATCAGCTCCACACAGGAGGACCTAAGGAAAATAATTTCCCTCAGGGCCTATGTCATCTTTGAGGATGCTGTGTGGAGGGTTTTTAAAGGAAATGAAGGAGAGGAGAGTTCTGGGAAGGAAAAGGGTTTAAGGGGTGGGTTCAGTGTCCTGGTCATCTGCCTCCAAGACCTAGACAAACCTCACCCCATGAACCCGGGCACCCCTGCTAAATCACCAAACGTAGTGAACGCCTTGGTTATATCAATTATTTAATTATCTTATATTATTATTTATTTATCCTATATTATTATATCAATTATCTAATTCCCATCAAATTCTTAATTCTTTAATTACTTTTAACGATTTTATTTACACTATTTGTTCTAAATGTTTTTATTATATAAATTATTTTAATTATTTAACTATTCTCCCTGTAACTTTAACAAGTAACAAATAAAATTATCCTATTAATAAAGGCGAAAGTTTGTATGGATGTATGGATATGGATGAATGTATGTTTGTTACTCTTTCACGCAAAAAATACTGAATGGACTTTAAAAATTCTTTCACTAATAGAAAGCTACATTATTTGCGAGTAATATAGGCTGTGTATATTGGTAAGCTCTGGCGTTATGAAATAATTTATTATACGTTTTCTGTCCCAAACAAAATCGAGTTATTGCAAACATAAAACAAAAGCAAAACAAACGGTTGCCGTGGAAACAATGTTGGCGTCGTAATTAAAATCTATCTCTAAAAATGAATCGTCGAAATGTGTGTGGGCGCATAACTAACTTACTAACGATTGCACCAAATTGGATAATTCTATTTTTTTTGTATAAAACTACTGGTGAGATCTGGCATTACGAAATTTGTATAAAAAATTGCAGTATGTGGCACGCAAGCAGTTTGAAAACCGAATGTAACGGGAATTAATGTATGGAATGCAGGAGGGGAGTGGGGTTGGGTGGAGAGGGGAGAAGAGAGTGATGGGTGAGGGGGAGGGTGGGGGGAGGAAGCGTAGCGGGAACCCCTCTAATACCATGCAAGCGAAACAATTTTGTCAAATCCTACTTACGTAATTATTATTTCAATATCTATTTTACTTCCTTTGTAATAGTATACTCTTTATAGGATTAACCCTTCCACTTCCTTTGAACTTTATTTTTTGTTTAAATAATGTATTTAACCTTAGAATTTATATATGAATGTTTGTTCGCATTTATGTGCCTCCTACGCCTGCCTCGACACAGATATATTCTAGTGAGATAGGAATTGAGCAAACACCTTTAACAAAATTTTATAAAGATAAATGAATAAAATAAAATATTTTTTTTTTAATATTTTTTTTTTATTATTTATTAACCAAGATAAGCACAAATACATTTTTTTTTTTACAGTTTGAAGTGGAATGCATATTTTTTGTTTTTGGTAAACACCACCTCACTAGGCTGAGCCTGTTCCGAGGTGGCAGGAATTTAGTCAAATTTTGATTACTTAATCTTGTAAGAAAAGAAAAAGATAATTTTTTAAATTTAAACATGAAAAGATAAATAGAATGAAAGAAAAAGAAAATGAAAAAAGTTGAGAAACTTAAAAAATATTCATACAATTAATAAGAAATATAAAAATTTAAAATGATTATATACTTAAGAATACTAGGAAATTTAGAAATAATAACAAATATTTGAGAGGAAAAGAGAAAGATACAGTTTAGTGTGTTGTTATATGGTTTAAATTATCTGCCCGCAGTATACAACGCCTTTGTTGAATATCCACGTATGAGTTTTGTGTTTTAGATTAGCATTTTTAGTCACATGAATATCTTTAATATCTTTTTCAATTAAATTAAAAAATTTTAGAGCCAAATTACGTTTGTCCAAAGGTAGTATTTGTCTTTGGAGTCATGTGTTGGTGTCTGTGTCTTGTGTCGCAATTGTGTTGTGCAGTATGATGGTTTAGTTTGTCCTGTTGGTAATGTATAATTATAATTATGATGTACAGTTGTTGTATGTTCAATACAGCAAAGTCTTTAAATAACTGTATTGTCGGGAATCTATAAGATTTTTTGTAATAACTTTAATTAAGGCTTTTTGCGCTTTGTCGAGAGGGTTCATATTAGTTTTAGCAGCACTACCCCAACCAATCATACCGTGAGTGATAATTGATTGGGCTAGTGCGTAGTATATCGTTTTTAGAGTCTTCATTGGCATTATGTATCGTATGTTTTTGAAAAAATATATTAGTTTTCTTACTTTACCCGCTGTTTTATTTATTTGTTCTGTCCATCTAAAATAGTTGTCAATATAAATGCCTAAGTACTTGATTACCTGAGTCCGAGTTAGTGGATTGCATTGACAGCTTTTTTTGGATGTGCAATCATGTATGGTTAAGCTTTCATCAAGTCTTGGTTGTCGTCTGGGATCTATGCTAAATGTCATGTACTTTGTTTTGTTAGTATTTAGTGTCAGCAGGTTGTTTTCTAACCAATATTTGATCCTGTTGATTCCTTCTGTAGCTTTCTTGTACACACTTGTCCAAGAGTCAGAAGTGAAAATAAGAACAATGTCATCCGCAAAGCAAATAACATCTCCGCCAATGTCTAGCTGGCACAAGGAATTTATATATAGTAAAAATAGGATGAGTCCTAATGTACTTCCTTGGGGAACTCCATAAGTAATGTGTCTGTTTAGGCTTGTTGCGTTGCCTACTTTTAGTGAGTGGCTGCGGTCAGTTATATATGATTTGAACCAGTCATACACAGAATTTTTAATACCTATGTTTTTTTAGTTTTTTAAGGAGGATTTTATGAGACACCGTGTCAAAGGCTTTGCTTAGATCGAGAAAAACTGCAAAGCAACTTTTTTTTGTCAACATTTTTTAAATGGTATCTGTTACTCTTAATATTGCATCTTGTACATCCATATTCTTTCGAAAACCATATTGATTTTCTGATAAGATTTTGTGTTTGTCTAAGTAGTCTACATTGGATTTTCACTAGATTTACAAATAAATGAAACAATTCAACGTTGTTTGGACCACTTATTACCACCAATAACTAGCAACGGCTCCACCCCTACCATAATAAAACATTGTTCCCATCCATATTTCGAAACTGTCAAATAAGTATACGCTTGCCCTGAAGAAGGAACGTTTGTTCTGAAACCGGTCGGATTTACTCATTATATAAGTGGTTCAAACAAAGTTGAATTGTTTCACTTATCTATAATGGATAACCACAAAGTGATAGCTTCATTCAAAAATATAAAATAACATAAATTTATACCGATTGACCATGCTAGATACCCTGGTCGGCTAGTACATTGTCTCTAAATAGCGATCCGTTGCACCATTTCTGAGTAAGAATATATAGAGATGATGGAACGTCATACATCTCTGTATTGGCACACTCTCCTCACATCGCCTTTTGCATAGGTACTATTATTTTGTCCCGATTATTGACTAACCGGCCTCAATATTTTATTCACCTGATGGTATAATGTCTTCCTGGAGAGCCATTGAATTTTTCTATCTGCCCCTGTATGCATTTGTTACGAAAGGTTTACGTTGTGACATAATTAAAAAATGGTTCTGATTTTAATCAATATGATCCCAGGTCCCGACGAAAGATCATATTATGTGACGTCATCGTTCAAATAACTTCTGTTTTTACGTTTTCAAAGAATTGATTTAATACTTTGAATTTTAATGTCAATTATTTCGAAAAACCAGGTTATGCAACCTTCACAGAGTCCTCGGACGATTTTGCTGGTTGTTATCATAAGAGTTAAATTGACGTACACGCTTAGAGACCCCGGCTTCCTCCCCGCGATCCCTTATCGTCCTTCTGAGAATTCGCGCTTCATTATTTCCACCGTTTCCACGCAACTCTGTCAAATTTACGAATGTTTCCACGTTCTTTATTAAAACGTACCCCAGGTTTACACACAAACCATGATATTTATTAAAATATACGCTTTTCTCCATAGATACCACGATATTTATAAGGAATATTGCAAATTTCCCGAGATACTTGATATCCTTGTTGCGGCGTTATATAAAGCAGACTAAAAGCCAGAGATTTTACGCAATTTTTTGAAGTGTAGTAATAAAATTTCCTGCTGCCATCCATTACCCTTTTGGCCTTCCCAAGTTGGAGTTGAAGGCTTTAGCGGGGTGTATTTACCCCACCAAAATGGGTCTTTATTAAACACTGAATAATTTAATACCCCATCCAGGGAAAATGATAACAGCCATTTAAATGGAGAATGTATTACCTCCTTCGTTCATTGCTCTTTCCATAAAATAAAACGTAGGTACCTAGCTACCTACCTAAAGGTTTTTTACTGTTCAAATATTGAAGCGTCGATGCTTTATGATAATATTATATTTGGTTTTCTAAATGGTTTTCAAATATAAGGGTAGGGATTCCATATACTTGTAGGGAATAATTTTAACCCTTTATAATATTTTGCGTAAAACGTATTTGTGTAAATTTAATTAAGCTTTATTTTTCCACAGTTATCTGTAGATACCCCATTAAAAAGGTAGAAATTTAAACGTGAAAGCGCAGGTGTATAAATGTATTATATGATTAAGTTTAATATGAGCCCGGCATTATTATTTATATATTTATTAATTTTCAACGCCCTGATGGGCTTTTACTAGTAGGTATGTTAGTAATTACAAAATTTATCTACAGGTGACTGACTAATTGTGATACGTGACAAAATACAAGATACATAAAAAGGAAACGGGAACAAGTTTTTACATTGTACCCTCATGTGATGCTCCTTAAGACCATTGTTTGCCGGCGACCGAAGTAGATCTTCAATAATCTCATGTCTTTCGTTTGTCCCTTTCTAACGAAATATTGTATTTGCGGTGTGTAGCGGGGAGGCGGGAAGGGAAGATTTCTATGTAGTGGTATTTAGTTGCAGCGCTAGCGAGCAAAATATGGTATTATAGAGTTTTAAAGAAAAGGGCGCGTAATTATTATGTAACAGAGGGAGGGGAGTTAGCAGGACGGGAGAAGCGGAAGATGGGAGTGGAGAGAGGGAAGACAGAGTGGGAAAACGTGAGGAGAAGGGTACGAGAGAGAGGAAAGGGAACGGGACGAATGGGAAAGGACACGCAGGGAGAAACAATGTCTTTATTAAGTGACATTGCAACGCATGCCAGGAACTCGCCAGTAAGAAATAAAATATTGTACCTTTAGAAAACTTAAATTCAAAATAATAACAATTTCACCCACCCCTTCTACCTTTTTATTTCCCAGAACATCCTCTCCTTCCTTTCCTAAAAATACCCTCCACTCAGCATCCCCGAAGATGACATAGGCCCTTATAGGGGAGAATTATTTTCTTCTGGGCATGTGTGGAGCTATTGTATAAAAACATAATCTTGTCCTTTGTTAATATGTCAGATTTGAAAGTCAAATAATATGTGTAACTTCACATTCAATTATTCTGTAAAGTTCCAAAATCGGCGTCTCGGAATTTACTATGTATATATATATTTGTTTTCTATGCATACGCCTCAGGGATCTCTTTTTACAGCTTTTTTAACATTAGCTCCACACAGGAGGCCCTGAGGAAAATAAGGGGTCTTTTTAGGAAAGGAAGAAGAGGAAGTTCTGAAAAATAAAAGGGTAAGTATTGCGGATGATTAGGAATCTGTGGGTCAGTGCATCTAGGAGTGACGGATGCAAGAATCCATCCCTCCCACTGCGATGCAAGGCGATGTTCAGAGAGAGTACCTACGGCTGGAGACGTCAAAGGGTTTCCCTCAACCATTCTCTCCCGATCCGGCCTGCCATGCAGCTGGTGGGCAGACGCATCCGCCACCAAGACTCGGACAAACCTCACCCCATGAACCCGGGCAACCCTGCTAAGTCACCAAACGTAGCGAACCATTTGGGATGACCTATGGCAGAAGTGTTGGTTATCCAATAAATGGTTTCCGGGGCAGTGGTACGCATACCCGCCTCGCATTCAGTCTAGGTACCTACTTTCATTCTCCTCTGCCAGTTCCCATGCCTCACTGCCATAAATACCTAGGTAGGTAGGTACCCCGATATCGTAGAAAATATTTAAAAAATAAAAGCTGAACTGCAAAAAATGATAATCTTACTACCTACCAAGTAAACCCAAATACGTTGAATATGGTTCTCGATTTTTTCGGTAACGATTCGAAAACGATTCTAAAACAACGAACACCTGCATATTGTAAACAAACAAAGACATAGATACACCCATTGTTAATGTATGGCGATTGAGTTATGTATGTATTAGTTTGTCTGGCGCGATTTTACTCCTTCCCCCCGACCCGCGCAAGCTACCCCGTACAAGCTGCCCCGTCCGGCTGGCAAATGAGTGGATGAGACAACAACAAAAAACCTAAGTAATTTTACTACAAATCTGCGCGTGTCTAAATTCGGTTTTTTACACGAATAAAACTGTTTTCAGTGCAGAATAAAATTTTATCGTATACTTCATCATATTCCTGACTCAGGATGTGAGGAGTTTTTTTTTTAAATTGCGTCCATATGCCCAGAAAAAAATTCCAAAGTTGCCTCCTAAATTCATGGATAAATCGTCATCTTTTGGGGCCTATATTTTATAATTTAAAGCAAAAATCGAAAATCGGATTCACATCCTAACTGTATACATGCCTAACTTATTATTTAAAAAAAGAAAAAAACAATTAATTTGATATTTTAGCCGTAAATCCAAAACAAAATTTTGTATGAAACAGGCCACGCATGCGTTCCTCTTAAATATTAAAATATTCTACATAAAAATTGCATTCAGGTATTTCTTAAATAATGGTAAACTTGTATTAAATACATCGTTATTTGAGGTGAATTTGTTTCGTAGTGTAGGACGTCGAGAAATAGGTGCATGTATGTGGTAGTTGGTTCCAGAATTATTGTTACAGAATAATATGTTTTGCCTTGTTTCTCGATTAGGTACCTTGAAGTCGATGAGATGTGGGAGTTCGCAACAATCTAATTCAGAGTGAATAATTTTAATCAAAAAAGTTAGGTCCTTTATTTTTCTTTTGTTTTCTAGGGAATGCAATTTGAACGTATTTAGTAAGGATGTATTGTTAATATGTTGTATAGGTATATGTAACTTGAAGTTTAGGACCAAAATCGTAAAAATTGTGCTGAACTCGTTAGATATTTTTTATATGAATTTGATAATATGGGGACCAAACTATGGAATTGTATTCCAGCAAGCTGCTGAACCTCTGGACCTCTGAATATTATGGACTTCTGTTAAAAGTTTAGATTATTTTAATAGTACTAAACTCTAATAAAATGGCAGTGTAAAAAAACAGTACAATGATTTATTTGAGCGTTGTTTATATTAGTTTTTTTTGGTACCCATATCGTTCAATTGAAGGCACATAAAATGGGCATACTGAAGTCAATAAATACATTCTAGCCCTAAATCCAATAAGTCTCTTAGATAAATCTCGAGTAATGTCCGATATCTAAGATCGGGCCTTTAATTTACTCATTAATCTTGTCGAGTCTTAAAAACGAACCGATTAGGTGGATAGGTACGTGAATTCCCAATTTAAGACATCGACGAATCTTTAAAATGGCACGAGTCAGTGATTTTAAACCAGTGATTATTTACATTTAGCTACAACTGTTCTATTACGCAGAATCTACTCTTTCTTGAAGATTTTTCATTCATATTGAAGACGTGATGACGACTACGGCCTTTACAGAACGGTTTACAGTTTAGCGATGAAGGGACCTATGGAAATGTTATCAAGTAGGAAAAGGTTTGCCGTTTGTACACAAATCGGTTCAAGTAAGTGTGCTCAATTACTTTGTATATTTATGATATAATATTGTATTTTTTTCTTGCACTGACTTCATAACTTTGATTATTGAATTCTACAAAGAGAGAAGAAAAATCATTTGGATCGATTCATCACATATACTCGTATATCTAATCTTCGATTATGCACTTTGAGTTTTGCAGCTAATCTGAATATTTTTTTCTTGGGAAAACGAACGATATAATGTAAATCAGCTTCTATTTGAGGAACCCTTTTACTGAACTTAATGGAAAACGAGCATTGAGACAGTTGATTACGTGGTGGCTAATCTCTGCTTTTGTATTAAGTCTCTAGTGGATCTTGGTTTTTCTTCGAGTTATCAGAGAACCGATCTCAGAGTAGCCAGTTTAAAGCTTTCACGCAAATTAAGTTCAAATTAATTAGTTCTTTCATTCTAGAACTGTAATAAAAAATCTTATGATGATTCATTGTTGGCACTTCTACTAAAAATACCATCGACATTTAATGCTTAGTAAGACAAACATTTATGTGTATTTTTATTTTTTTATTTTACTATTTTGCTTCTTATACAATCAGTCAAAGCTAAGAACCTTTGATTTTAAATTAAAATACGTAGTAAACTTCCAGTGGTGTACTGAAGCCACGTTTCACTGTTTTTTATATCTAAACCTATTTGTTATCATTTTTAATTGTTAAACTAACGTTTAAGACAAGCCATAGCTCAATTGGGAGAGCAGCTGACCGGCAATCAGAAGGGCACGGGTTCAAATCCCGTTGGCGTCATGTATCTTTTCTCGGAAGATTTTTCAATGTGGATGAGTGTTTCAGGCTGATAATTATTGCTTATAATAATTGTTACCCTTTGTGCTATGCATACAAATCTTGTCTAAACGTTAGTTTATAAATGAAAAATAATAATTAATATTTGACAAGTTTAAGTATTTCCCTAATAAATGAAGACATAATTTGTCTCGACGCCACCTAGCGACGGATTTAACACTAACAGTGTCTCTCTCGCAAAAATAAAGTTGGTTGTTTTCAGGTGGAAAAAATATAATAAGCAGTAATTGTTGAATGAAACACTAGTATATATTGAATAATTTGGCGGGTATAAGATAAGCCGCTATAGCTCAATTGGGAGAGCAGCTGACCGGCAATCAAAAGGGCACGGGTTCAAGTCCCGTTGGCGTCATGTATCTTTTCTCGGAAGATTTTTCAATGTGGATGAGTGTTTCAGGCTGATAATTATTGCTTATAATAATTAAAACCTATTTGGTTTGGTAATGAAGGGTCAGGTTAGGTTGTGAATTTTAAACGGCAATTTTTTTTTACAACAAACTGAAAATATGTTACTAGATGGAGCATTGGCTTTATGAAATTAATTAGGACGTAGCTTAATGTGAGATCACCGGTTTGGTTTACATTATGAATACAAAAATTGCTTTAGATAAATTGAAGCTTTTCTTATAGTTTTGCTTAATGTAGCATTAATAAATTAAATTGTAAATTACTTCATAAATAATGTAAACGAACACTATTAAAATGATTTTTTCATTAGAAATATACTAACGCATATTATAAAAAACTAACTTAAACAAATACAATTTTAACTGAACGTCAACTCAACAACTTTCTTAACCTTTTAAATTCCTTTCATAATCAAATAAAATTTACGATAGAAATAGGCAATGAAAAATTAAACTTTTTGGATTTAACTTTATCTATTATAAATAATAAAATCGATTGTAGTATATATCGCAAGCCAACATACACTGACATAGTAATTCATAAGACCTCCAACCACCCTGTCTCACAAAAACACTCCACCTTCCATTCCATGATACACCGCTTAGTAAATGTCCCAATGTCTAATAATAATTTCCTTTCTGAACTTTCTATAATAAAACAAATTGCTATAAATAACGGATATGAACAAAAATTAATTGATAACATCCTAAATAAAAAACTTAGCAAAATTTCAAAAAATAAATATCTATACAATTCTAATAATATTAATGATAAAGAATGGCGTAAAATTTTGTATATTAATAATTTTTCAGTTCAATGTTGCAAATATCTCCCTTCTAATATTAAACCAGCGTTTTATACAAGAAATAATATCGGTAATTTTTTGAGAAATACTAAAGATAAAGACCATAAATTGACTAGTTCCGGAATATATAAACTCAAATGCAATGATTGTCCCTCATTTTATATTGGAAAAACAACTCGTAATTTTGAAATCAGAATCAAAAAACATTTAAGGTGTCTTAATAATAATAATTTTTCTGAGTTGGCTAACCATATCATTGAAAATAACCATAGTTTTGAAAAAAGTACAGGGATAAATATTCTTCATATTAATCATAAAGGAAAACGTTTAGATAACTTAGAAGCTTTGGAAATTAAAAAATCCCTTAAAAATAATGAATCTATTATCAACAAACAAAAAATATTGTCATATAGCCCAATCATGGATTTGTTCCCCTACCCACCCAATCTACATTATTAACTAACAACGGCTCCACCCCTACCATAATAAAACATTGTTCTAAACTGTCAAATTAGTAAAAGCTTTCCCTGACGAAGGAACGTTTGTTCCGAAACCGGTCGGATTTGCACATTATATAAGTGGTTTATACAAAGTTATATTGTTTCATTTTTCTATAATGGATAACCACAAAGTAATAGCTACATTCAGAAATATAAATACAACTTTATTCAGAAAATAAATAAAAACCACTTTTCGCTAAAATGGACCGATTCTAGATCCGTTCACAAAGCGATTTTTATGCCTCTAACCTATATTCTTAGTGATACAAGGCACATCACGAAAATTCACGTTTTTGGCTTGTGTTTTCCTCTTTCGTAGTAAGTAATACTGTTAAAAAATAAGACAAGACGCCGCCCGCCGTGAAGAGTGCTGCAACACAGGTGAAGTTGGGTAGTAACTACTGCTTTAGTTAAAACTTTGATAATTTATTTATTAATTCATTCCATTCCACGGTTTAACTGCGTGTGTGTCTTAGGTCTTAGAGTGACATAATTCAGGTCTGTGCAACACGGGGGCGGCGGTGGAAAGGGGGCGCCATGCGCCGTCCTCTCCGATACAACGCTACGCCCTGGGGTTTCCTCTCAGGGAGGATAAAGCCACCTGAATAAGTAATAGTCCGCCGAGAGAAAACACAAGAGACAATGTGGGTACGTAGTAACTGCGCTCCGGGTAGGGACATTATAATAATATCATGTTCTTACACAGGATAGTGTAAGCTTCATTGTTGTTTAAATGCGAGTTGTTGAAAGCTTGATTTGTGTCAAAGTGTAGTGAACACATAAATAAATATAGGCTGTTGACTTTTCTTGCTTTGTGTGGAAGGAATACCAGTGGCTAATTTCGGCAGCAGGGGAATGGGTTGTTTTTCAGAATTAGATTAAGGCACCGCATATCCGCTCAAAAAGAAGAAGATGGAGAGATATGTAATTACGAATGTTGGAGAGAGCGCGCTAATATTTAAAATGAGAAAATTGAAGCGAAAATTGTGAAAATGTTTAATAAAACATGACTTGTTTAAAATAGAGCAAAAATCTCGATGTGATTATCTTAAACAAACAATTTAAAGAAACACTGTGATTTTTTTCGTACACGTAACTAGTAAAACAACTGAAACAATTGTGTTTATAATAATTTTTGAAGCGTAATTTTTTTCTTTTTGAATTTCATATAATTTGAGTTTCGGCGAGGCAAATGTCTAGATATTATTATCTTCAAGAATAACATATATTTTAAGAGCTATAAAATTTAAAAGTGTTTTTAGTTTTTATTTTTATTGTTTATTTAAAACAAGAAAAGACATTTTTAAATACAAGTTTTATGTAGTCCCACAAAGCGTCACACATGACGGCTTCTCTGTAGGTTCTACAAAATAATATTTATACATATATTTTTTTAAAGGTACATATGTAATGAATCGATAGAAAAGGCGTATACCGCGGCTTAAGATAAGATTATTTGCAAGGGGAAGGTCGTTTTTCTTTTTTCTGTATTTAATATGAACCTTTTCAGGACCAACATTAACAAATTCATAGGGAAAATTTCAAAAGTGGTATAATAATAATGACATCTTTCTAAGAATCTGGTAACTATTTTGTTCATGTTCATACATACTACAAATAAAGAATAATGGATATGGTTTTCTGGGAAGCGTTCTTGGGCACGGATTGTCAAACTTACTTTAGATGAAAAAAAAACAAATTTTGTTGTATGTTTTTTAGAAACTATTTATTATAATCTAAGGGTGGTGAAACAAATGGAGATTTGCTTATCGTAATAATGGCTTGACATATGCCCTGGACATGACCAATTACAACTCTTTAGAGAGATGTAGAGTTATTGCACTGATTAAATATTTTCTCTTTTCCGGCTAAAATAAAATAAACTGTTTCATTTGGTTGAATCTTGCAATCATACACAAAGAAAGCAGCCAATAAAATACGCGTTGAGAAAATGAAGATATTGTTGGTAGTTCTGTATGATACAGTTAAAAATGACCACTGTGACTATTTTTTTCTGATTTTTCTGTTTCAGATTTTCGATTGAGTTTCGCTAATATTGTCTTCATTAATCAAATAATACTTTTGAGGTCTTACTCATTAAGTTAAAAATAAAAATAAATATTCATGCAGAAAAGTCAATAGATGTCGCATATTAAATAAAAAGGCATAAATCCAAGACACTGTCTAGATCGCATTAGTTCTGGTTGAATCATACAATCATCCATAAAAAGAGCAGCCTATAAAAATTATGCCTTTAGAAAATTAAGATCAAGTTGGTAGTTCTTAGTAGAAGTATGATATATACAATTAAAATGACCGAATCGGGTAGGGACACATTAGCTCAATTGGTAGAGTTGCGGCCCGGAAAGCCCAAGGTCCTGGGTTCGAGTCCCAGATGTATATATACCGTATCTATTTATATTTCAGACTTTCGATTGAGTTTCACTAATATTGTCATCATTAATTAAATATTACTATAATACTCCTAGAAGATCATAAGCTTACCCTTTATTGTGTTTTTCTATATTCTTATCATGCATATTTAAGTATTTAGCTTCTCTTAATTATTATTTAATTATTAAGTTTTTCTTAATGTTTTTCTACTAAAAACAAAAAAAAAATATCAGCGAAAACATGTTTTAAGGCTTACTGTTTTATTTTAGCACTCAAATGATTTGATGTATCTTTGTAAAGCTGTTTGTTTTCCAAATAGATATTATTATTATTACAATTTGAGGTTTTACACATGAAGTTAAAAATAAAAATATTTTTTTTGTACCTTAGTCTCACTTTGAGGATATCTATCTATCTGATTTACTGCACAAACTGCACCAATTTCTCCATGAACTCCCTGTTGTTAGAGCCACGTACTTACTAAATGCAGTTGATCAAAATATCGATATGTTTTCATGTCCTGAAACCCATTTACAAGGATTATGGCACTGCAAATACATTGTTTTAACCATACAATTATAATAAGTTAGACCCTATATATGTAATGTCATAAAAAATTACAATTTGAATTGAATAAATAAATGGTATCAATTATTATAAGCAAAAATTATCAGCCTGAAACACTCATCCACATTGAAAAATCTTCCGAGAAAAGATACATGACGCCAACGGGACTTGAAAAAAATATAATAAGCAGTAATTGTTGAATGAAACACTAGTATATATTGAATCATTTGGCGGGTATACGATAAGCCGCCATAGCTCAATTGGGAGAGCAGCTGACCGGCAATCAGAAGGGCACGGGTTCAAGTCCCGTTGGCGTCATGTATCTTTTCTCGGAAGATTTTTCAATGTGGATGAGTGTTTCAGGCTGATAATTATTGCTTATAATAATTGTTACCCTTTGTGCTATGCATAAAAATCTTGTCTTAAAACGTTAGTTTAACAATTAAAAATAATAATGAATAAATAAATATTCAAAAGCACACCCCGCTATTGCCAAGTAGTATAAATACCAACCACATACCACCAGTATACCAAACAGCGAAGAGAATCGTCCTCAGTACTAAGCCTCTGAGGTGTCTGATGTCTTCAAGGAAATAACTCAACATTTAATACAGAGCTCCCTTCAGGTGGATAGAGAATATTTTATAAGTTTGAAGAATTTAATGGAAAGTCGAGACCTCAGCTATAGAGACATTTGATTAATTTTTTAAAGATAGTTTTTAAGGTAGTTTTTAAGATAGTTTTTAAGATAGCCGAGTTTCAATCGAGAGGTTTCTGAATTTAAAAAAAAACATAAGTAGGTAGATATCAAACGCAATCAATTTAATTGATCTTTTTTGATGGATGCGCGCCAGTTCTCGAAAGCTCGCAATTTTGTAAAGAGTTTTGTTACATTGCGAAAGCCGTCTTTATGAAAATTTTGGAATCCTTTATCGCGTTCCGGGTGGAAATCACTGTGGTCTACAACACTGCGCAATTGAATATTGTCGTAGTAGGCGGTTCACCTTTTAAGATAAAATCACAAGAAAAATATTTGTATAATACAGAGCATTCTAATGCACCGCAATAAGAGTAAATGTTATGTGGCAATACAAAATTCGTTCTTTTAACTTGATTATTGCTACTTGCATGCCTTATTATTTAGTTTGTGTGTATAATATATACATTTTTTTACATTAATACCGCACAAGAGTCCCAACTGCTCCCGTCTGGAGCCAGTGGGACTATGGGGATATATATATACTATATATCCCCAATTGGGCTATGTTGTGAAGCTGAAGGTAGTGGGGAGGGGAAGGAGATAGGAAAGAGGAAGGTGGGGAAGTACCTGGCTATTCAGATCTGGTCACCAAACCCTGCTAAAGCCATTTCAAGCAACGTTTCAATTCTGAATGGTTGTCTTACACCAGGGCGATACTGAGAGTATCTTCCACTCTGAAACGTGCCGCGAATATACTATATATATATATTATTTTAAATGAATAAATTGTGAAATAACACAAATTAATCAAATAAAATTTATTTTCCATTCGATTCGATCCCGCGACCTTCGGATTGCTAGTCAAGAGCCTTACCGCTGGACTATGCCGGCCGTCTAAATGTATATATGTATATCATAATTAAAACTCTGATGTCACTAATCCTCTCCAATATGAGAAAAGATTTCGGCACTGAAATTTGTGGTATTGTTAAAAAAGCACATGTGAACAACGTTGAGCCATTGTATCCTCATAAAATAAATTATAAATTCTTCTTCCTTGCGCTGTCCCAACTCATTGCCTAGGTAGGCTGTTGGGGTCGGCTCTTCTCGTTCTCAGGTTGTAATATCTTCTGTTCTGGGTATCGCCTTCATCCAGGCCGTTTCTCTGAAGAATTTTGGAACATTGAGTCATCCAGGAGTTCTTCGGTCTTCCTCTGGATGACTGTCGGTGAAGCTCCATAGACATTGCCTCACTGTGTGGTCTGATGGTCTCCGTCTTATGTGTCCATACCATCTCAACTGTCGTTCTTCCAGCTTACTACTTATGTCTGTGACACCCAGGCTACCACGAATGCGTGAACTTTTGATCTTATCTTGTAGTGATACTCCTGCCGACCATCTAAGCATTCGCATTTCTGCTGTTTCAAGTTGCCTAGTGTAGGAGTTGTACATAGTCCAGCATTCGGAGCCATATATTATTGCGGGTTTTACAATAGTCTGGTATATCTTTCCTTTCAGTTTTATAGGCATTTTGGAGTCACACAATATTCCTGTTACGGATCTAAATTTAATTCATCCCACACCTGGTTAAAGTTCGGTTTATGGGCGAAATTCCTAAAAAATAAAACTAGTTGTTTTTATACTAATTTGGGGTCGGGGAATCCGAATCTGAAAGAATTAGGCGGCGGCAAGCAATATTAACTGAACTACGCGACTTAAAAAATTTTTTATACACATACAGGAAAATAGCCATTTTGGAAGCATTTTGATTCCTAGAAAATCAAACTAGTTATTTTTATACTAACTATGGGCCGGGGAATCCGAATCTGAAAGAATTAGGCGGCGGCAAGCAATATTAACTGAATTACACGACTTTAAAATTTTCTATACACACACACATGAAAATAATCATTTCGGAAGTATTTTGACACACGTAGTACAAAGATCATAGAAAAACAAGATAACATAGATGTTTTTACCACACCAAATTAAGTGTTGCCATTAAGCAGTAATATTAATAAGGTAAAATAACATGTTTATATTTTAAGTACTTATTTTTTATAAATTATAAATTTTACTCACTTTTGTATCACAAACCATGTTACATAAACCCGGCGTAGCTGCTAAACTACTTGAAATCAGGGATGTTTTTTTGCCGTGACGCGAGCAGGCGGTATAAAGGGGCACAAACCATGTTACACAAACCTAGCGTAGCCGTTAAACTACTCGAAAACAGGGATGTTTTTATGCCGTGACGCGAGCAGGCGGTATAAAGGGGCACAAACCATGTTACACAAACCTAGCGTAGCCGCTAAACTACTTGAAAACAGGGATGTTTTTTTGCCGTGACGCGAGCAGGCGGTACAAAGGGGCACAAACCATGTTACACAAACCTAGCGTAGCTGCTAAACTACTTGAAAACAGGGATGTTTTTTTGCCGTGACGCGAGCAGGCGGTATAAAGGGGCACAAACCATGTTACACAAACCTAGCGTAGCCGCTAAACTACTCGAAAACAGGGATGTTTTTTTGCCGTGACGTGAGCAGGCGGTACAAAGGGGCACAAACCATGTTACACAAACCTAGCGTAGCCGCTAAACTACTTGAAAACAGGGATGTTTTTTTGCCGTGACGCGAGCAGGCGGTATAAAGGGGCACAAACCATGTTACACAAACCTAGCGTTAGGTTAGGTTAGGTTACGGATTTTTAAGACTACGAATTTTCATACTTTTGGTTTAAGAATACGGCCGTTGAGATAGTCGTAATTATCAGGTTAATGTGTTATGTGAGGAATTATCGTGTCGGAAATTATTGATATAGGGATAAATATTTTTGAGAGCTGGTTACACTGCCGGCACATGTTTTTGTATATTCCTTGTTTTTCTATGATCTTTGTACTACGTGTGTCAAAATACTTCCGAAATGATTATTTTCATGTGTGTGTGTATAGAAAATTTTAAAGTCGCGTAATTCAGTTAATATTGCTTGCCGCCGCCTAATTCTTTCAGATTCGGATTCCCCGACCCCAAATTAGTATAAAAATAACTAGTTTTATTTTTTATGAATTTCGCCCATAAACCGAACTTTTTCCCCACACCTATTCTATGGTATAAAATAAATTATATATTAATCAACAAATAAAAAAAAAAATCTAAAAATCTGTACCGGTCGTATTTTTTTATTACGTAACTCCACATATGTAGGTACCCGCTCGTGCATTTTTACTTTTTAATTGAAAGAGTATTTAAATACCATCTCTTTTTATATTGGGTAGGTGTACTAATAAGAATCATCAGTAAAACCCTTCATGGTCGAGGGTTAGGCTTTTTAGCTTTATCTAGCGTAACTTTATTATTTTAGTATGTTTTTGGGACAATACAAATTATCATTATATGAAAAAACTTCACAAATTCGTATGTCGGAGGTCACCACTGTAGCAATCAGACGTGCTACGTAAACGTGTAAAGAAAAACACTAGATTTAACTGTTCATAGTTTTTTAATAAGCAATAAAATTAACAATAATATCGGAATACCGGAGCGTGACAGAAGTAAAAATAACGGGACCATTTGTTTTGGCTTGCTGTTCTAAAATAATAATGTACAGGGAATTTGAATTCTTCGGTACTTTCCGTAAGGTACGACGATATGCCGAATACTTCAGCGCAGGTAGGTAAGTACTTCTCGCAGCGCAGGTAGGTAGGTTGGCTCGCCACAAAACAATTAAGCTATACCTATTTTAAAAATAAATCACAGGAAATTTTTTAAAGTACAGCAGATCCAAAATAATAATATTTTTTTTTTGCAAGTAATCATAAATAAAAGAACACTTAAAAGGTTAACTTTTTGTAATCAACTTTATAAAGCCACCTTCCAAGTGATCTGTTAAACCAAATTTTTACGAACTTTTCAGATGATTTTAGACAAATTAATACATTTTCTAGCATCCTACCTTCAGGTCAGATGTACCCGCAGAGATCCCTTCCAGCGGGTCCTGCGCAGAGTGCGGTGAGGGCGGTGGGCCGCGATGTCGACGCGCGCCGCGTCTCCATCGGTAATCTGCAAGATTCAAATATGTATTTATGCAAATCGGGCAAATAAAGCTCGAATCGTTCGAACCTAATATCATTTCATATTTCACGTGACGTTTTGGGAAATTTTAAATTATGCCTCTCGAAATGGCACTGGAGAAATTTAATCCCTCAGAATGGAAATTCTTCACTTGGCATAATATCTTCAGCGACGAATTTAATCTAACTACGCCACTTCAATGGGTTGGTTCGCCAAGTTAGTTCTTCTAATTTAACAGAAAAATCGTGTAAATTTATTTGATTTTTTTTTAAATTTTACTGCAACCCCCGTAAAGACAATAAATTACAAAAATACAAAATACATACAAAAATGTATAGATTCAAAACTAGGCTTTTCGATACCCATCCCAGATCTTGCAATCGATTGATAAAGAAATCGGGGTGGTTGTTTTCAGTAATTGATGTTATTGCGGTTTCAATTGCCGAAGACTGATATGAACCGCATATTTTTCCATTAACTACTTTTTAATTCTCACGGTATTACACTTTTATAATCCTCACGGCACTGCGACGTGACAAAAAAAGGTAATAAAATATCTTTTTCATTCCTTATCACAATAATGCTGCAGTTTTTTCTTACACATTTAATAATAAAGAGACAAAAGATGAGACAAAAAATGTACGAATGTCTGCTTCCTCCAAAGGAAAACATTTTCGCGCATCTCCCTCACTTGTATTAAAGAAAAGAGATGGAATTATAAAAGCAGCCAGTTACTTTTTTGAAACCGGCAACCGATGGCGGGTAGGTTGATTGAAGATCCACATCAACACAGCCGGAGCCAAAAAAAGACACCGGGAAATAAAGAAATATTCTTAATAATCAACACAATTTGTCGTTCAGTCATATTTTATTAACCCAGTGAGGCAAGGGAGAAAGAGGAGGGAGGGGGGGGGGGGGAGTTGAACAATTTAATGGAAAGTTTTTGAAACCTCTAATTACCACATTTAATGAAATCCCAGTGATGAAAGAGATGGCGCAGATAATTTTCCTTCGCAGAAGTTCGCCTCCTTCCTTTCCTTAAAATAACCTTCCCCGCAGCATCCCCGAAGATGACACAGGCCAGGTGAAAATATTTTCCTCAGGCCTTTCTGTGTGGAGTTAATGTAAAAAAGCATATTATTTACTTTTAAAAATACACTCATTCATCCTTCACTTTTCATGCATTGAGGCTTCATGGTCATCCATCATACATTTCCAGTCCTCTATACAATACACAAGCAGTTTTACGACTCTTATTTTTTCATGTGGAGTAAATCTTATTCAAATGAACCAGTCTTCAATAAATTATTAAAGCAACAACTAAATCAAATACCTTACCGTGGGATGTGTAATAATATTTGAATATACGGCGCGATTTGTTATTAGCAAATGGATTCGGTTGATTTACACAAGATTTTAGTCGCCGCGAGCGAAATTGTTAATTTTCATTATTTACCATGTTTCCCGCCAGCCTGGCAATCTGTACATTATGCAGCCGAACGCGGCGCATATATCAAAAGAGATATTACCTGGTACTGATTCAAGTGTTGGTTGCCGCCTGTCGCCGCTCCAGCCAGTAGCGGGACAGGCCTGTGCCACCGGGTAGTGGGTACAGATCCCGACGAATATTTTATTCAGTTTTCTGGCACCATGTCAAAAGTGCTCTTTTTTCTCGGTTCAATGACGAAAGTGAACAGTAGGAAAAATATGGTAAAGGGTGAAGAAAAGTGGAGAAGAGTGAAGAAAAGTAAAGAAAAGTTATGCAATTAAGGAAAAATTAAAAGTGAAGAAAATCTATTTTTTTTCACTAGTTCCCCATAAGAGGCCCAATAGATGGTTCAAAAAACAATTTCCCTCGGTGCTCACTTCATTTTTTAGGGGTAGGAAGGGGTGGTTAGGAATCTGGAAGACAATGTGTCCAGGAGCGACGGACGTGTGAGTCCATTCCTCCCACTGCGGAACAAGGCGATGGGTTAAGTGAGTCCGACTGGACAGGTAAATAGGTCTCGCTCACACAGTCTCTTCCAATCCGACTCGCCACGCCGTATGTGTGCGACAAACGCGTGTTCCCCCAAGACCTTGGCAAACCTCACCTCGCGCGTTAACCCGGAAACCCCATTAAGTCACCAAACGTAACAAACCACGTAGGTGACCTATGGAAGAGGTGTTGGTTATCCAATAAATGATTCCCGGGGCGGCGGTACCCATACCTCCCAAACCAAAAGTTATCGCCTGCCGCCGCTTCATCCAGGGTCAGTTCACCGGATAGTGGGTAGGTTCTGAGTGCAAATGCTGTAGAATATGTAACGAATCGTCTTGTTACAGGAAGCTAGCTCAGGATAATCATTGATGTATAGTTAAATAAGTGCAGCTTTTATAGCTACCTCTGTACTTTCTCCACTCTGTCTTCTCACCAGTTCGGGTCGCTTGGGTTGTGACAAAAGGGGGATGAATTTAATCACAGAGATTTTATATGTTAGGATTTTAATGAGGTTTGGCCAAATTAATACACAATCTTAATTATACTTAGATCTACTTATATCTAAATCTTAAATGGTTGTCATATGGTTCGGGGTTGCTTCTCCATTGTTTACATCGTCATTTAATTGTTCACTGAAACTACCTTCATGTCACTGGGTTGTCTGCGGGTGCCTTGATAAGGCCGAGGTCCTCGATGGCAGCTCCTCTGGTTCAGCAGCTCAGGCCCTCCTAGCCGAGTCGAGTCTCCTCCAGCCTCCGCCATCGTCTTCGTACGTTGGCCACTGTTCGCGCCTGGTCGCCGCTCTAGGTCACCGGGCGGGGAAATACACATCTTGCGAATCACTTTCTTCAACTCAACTATAACTTCTTCACCCACCGCCCAGCACCACGTCGCTGGGCGGGGAACCCGTACTCGGTGTTGCACCACTACTCGTGCCCCCTTTCTTCCCCGTCTACATCTTGACTGTTTGTCGCGGCGTGCCCTATGAATTCATAGGACCCGTGGCTCTACCCCGCACTTCTTTCTTCTTCCGTTTTAGTCCTTGCACCCAAATCTGTCATAACTTTCTTTGTCTTTGCTGCACAGAGCGAGACTCTTTCATAACACTTAATTATTTATTCAAATTTATTTGTGACAAAATTTGATTCGTCACAAATACTTTATTCAGTTGTTCGGAACCATGCCAAAGAGCCTGTTAGTCTCGGTTCCATGATAAAACAGAACATTGAAGAAAAGTGGTGAAAAGTAAAGGAAAATGGAGAAAAGCAATAAAAAATGAGAAAACTAACGAAAAGTGAAGAATAAAAAAGTATCGAAAAGAATAACAAAAAACCTAACCTAAACTAACCTTACCTATTATTTCCACAAGTTCTATTTTATTTAGATACCGTATTTCTCAGACCGAACATTTTTTTGTGAAACCACACATTTTACACAGATCCCCCCCCCTGTGTGGTGTTATTCTATTCTTCCATTCCCTTTTACATACAATAAGTACACATCAAAAAATTAATTGTGTCTCTTTTTATAAACATTCACGTGGTGTGGAGAAAAGCGTTTACTTTTTTTATTACCACTGTAAATCTAGAATGGCTGAAAGAAAATGCCACAAGGCAAAAAACCAATGAACCTTTAATTGCTTTAGTGCGTATATAGTAAATAAAGTTTTTTTAAAGCTTGGAATGATACCTAGACATTACATATTTTTTAATTCAAATCTTGTTTTCAAGTCATGTAAAATCAGAATTCGGCCCATACCTATATATTTTTTAATAAGCTGGTTTTGTATCGCAAATATCACATACACACACCCTATAATTTTTAGGTTGGGTAGAATAATTTGTAGGTACTACGTACTTCAGATAGGGTTATGTGACTGAGCTCGATTCTCGAAAAAGTGTGTTAAAAAAATAACAAATAAAAATGTTGTTAGTGAAAACATAAGCTTATTGGACTGGATGTCATGATGAAATCCCAAGAAGAGAAAGGTATAAAAAATAGGGAGGTATTCGAGTGTCGTCGATTAAAAACTAGCAAAATATGGATTTGTCTGTTAGTATAATAAACTAGATTAGGTTTGGATAATGTATTTAGATAAAGTACGGTAGATTAATTTATAGCAAGCTAGCTGCTCCCTAACAAGCTCTCAATAATTATAAGCTCTTAGCTCTCAACTCTCACCGTATATAAATACCTTGTTGTATTTAGTATAAACGGTGCAACTTTATGGATTTCGTGGCCACACGAAAACTGCATATTATTATGGTAATAACTAATAACTATTAATATCTTTCGGTGCACAATGGGCTGCGAGATAAACGATTATGACTTGGACCGTTATTCCGCTGGGCTTAATAGTGAATGCTAAGTTAAATATTAAGAGGAACTGCTGCGGGGATTTTTTCGTACAAAACTTGAAATGGATTAGACGGCAAAATAAATAAGTGTCTTAAATTTTACTCAGAAAGAAATTTTTGAGATTTCTCTACCCGAGGGAGTATGGCTACCACCCTTTCGCGACTTTCTATTGGGCATGCTCGGTATAAACTAGTCCTGGGTCGATCGATCGTTTTACACGACCCGGGTCGTTCACGACCCACTGGCGTCACGAGCGGGTCGCGAAGACCCGCTCTTACTTACTACTCAGTTACTTTCTACGGGTGCGCCGCGCGGTAGACGGTCGCCGCCCAGACCGGTCAAGTCATACGCGACACAAAACCCAGGTTATAATTGTGTGAACGTTCTCTCACTGTTCACACCTGTAACTAGTAACGTCATGTCCCAGAAATTAATTTTAAAACAGACATGCTTCAGGGGTAAAAAAACAATGTTTTATCATGTTTTGGAGGATATAAAAACCTTGTAAAAAACGTGTTGTTCGAAAGCTTTTATTGAGAATTTAAATAAGTAAATTAGCTGTAAGCTAATGTTTTATTATAATTTACTTTTATTAAAGTCAGACATTTTACACTTTTACCAGTTTATAGTTTCTATTACAATGCACAATTACCTTCACACTCACACGAAAAATGAAAAGTTTTTATGAAAACAACACTAACAAAATGTGAAAAGAAATGCACTTCACCCGTTGATTAACAATACCAAGATACGCTCTAATTTAAAACGACGCTGTGTCTAGTCGAATATTCAAAAATCGAATCTATCTAACAATCCCGCGATGACGTGACACACGGGCAGGAAGCAGGATACTGCCACGCACGTGTGTGCGTTGATTGGCAATCGGCGATCGAATGCATATCGAATGTGTCGCAGTTTGCGGGTTCCGAGAGCGGACACGTCTCGCCCCACCCGCACCCGGCACCCGGCGATCGGTCCGTGAGTCACGGGGTGCAGGAATGTGTCGTAGATCGCGGGTCGCGGGAGTGTGTCGCGGTTCACGGGTCGCGGGAGTGCGCGCGTTGTTCTTGTCTTGTTGTTCGCGAGTCGCGGATCGTGAGACCCGGGTGCTGATGAATAAATAACCCGCTCGCTCTTTGGTGGCTCGTGAGCGGGTTTCGACGATCAGGTCTTTCACGATCGACCCAGGACTAGTATAAACCATCAACGCGTTAAAAGGGATGTGCCCACTGTAACACATTTCTTCAAACTGATGGACTTGGATCTTTCGAAGACTCGACTATCATGGAGAGCATTAGTTTCTATGTTCCTGATGGTTATCTCCGTCACCGACAGCATAGACTGTTTTATCTCCTGGCTTACAGAACTATCTTGCCAATGGTCATGCCAGTCGGAAGAGCGGTCTTGTTGTTAAATAGAATCGCCACGAATATCGATATGTTTAACATCAATGAAGCACAATTTAGATGGCATCCTTTGTTGCTGTTAGTCTAATTGTGCTTAATTGATATTTAAATTGCTTAATTCTGCTTATCTAATATTAATATTTTTCGCTTGTGCGCTTTGAAATTAAAATTTTGTAATGTTTTTAAAATGAATAAATTGAATTGAATTTAAATTATAAAATAAAGGCCATTAAATAATTACATTTTTCATGATTTTAGAGACTACTTTTTCAATTATATAAATATTAAATATGAACTTTTGCTCTTTTCAGTATAAAAATATTACGAAATATAAAAGAAAGGCATTTTGATGGGCGTAAATTTAAGACACAAACGGCCGATTTTTTTACATTAGCTTCACATATGTAATGGTGCACCCCCCCCCCCTAATGAAAACTTTACAATATTCTTCTTCTCGAATTTGAATTAGAAGATTTACAACAAAGATTGGTGGTGACGCTCTCTCCTCGGTCACGAAACCACTTGGGATGTTGCAACCCTTTTCCTCGGATTATATACCCCTCCCCCTCTCTCTCGCGCGTTCAGATCTCCGGTTGGTAGATCTTCCTCTCGTACCTACTGAATGATTCGCCAATAATGTTTGAATCATAACTCGTTTTTCCCACCCCTGTGACTGAACACAGTAAAAGGTAGTTTTCCGGGAAATTCTTACAATAAACCCTTTACTCCACGTTGTGTGATTTTTTTGCTTCGGAGCACCTAGGACATCTAGGATAGGTATTTAATGTATTTCGTGGTAACTTTCGGTTCTTTTAGGTAAGGTGTGGAAGAATTTCTCTGTATCTCTTAAACGTCTGAAGGACACGTCCGGTCTAAACTATCCTGAATTTGTCCCCACTATGATCCTAATGATATACACTGCTCCAATATTTACATAATGAGCACGGTTGCTATTACTCTCGCTAGGCTATAAAATTTATCTCTCTCCCTCTACGTCCTAATGATTTTTTAATGTACATACCTTGAATGTTTCACTCGGATAATTGGCGAATTCTCTGCACCGCTTTCCATGGCTAGATCCTATACATAATCGTGATAATACGTTCTGTTGTTAGTAAACACAAATTTATACCTAGGATGGAAGTATAAAGACGGGATAGAGGATAGGATGGATGGTGATGGGGAAGAAATTCTTTGCAAACTAGTACTGGCTCCTCCACTTGACCAAATTGACTAGGTGGTCAGCTCTCAGGACACGACCCCTCGACCAATGCATGATGAGGCTATACCCATGGCACCCGGAAAATCTCTTGACGATAAACCAGATACCCGGACCCCTCCATAACAAAAGAAGAACGACATGCCTTCAAACCTTTCCTGATCAACTCCAGTATCGAACACCTCCGGAACTACTTTACTGGCTCTAGAAGGGGTAATCTATTTCGTCCCTTATCACGACTCTACTCACGGTACAAAGTGGCGTAAGCTTGTGACAGGCAGATCCTTCCTCCCACGTGACCGACCTAGCGTACAGACCACCTCTGGAAACCGACTTATCCCCACCCTTGTAAGAGATACGTTTGCTTCCAGGTCGATAGGATTAAAAAATGTGATGATGCTGCAGGAATCTCTTCGCAAGAATCCATGCTCATGCCTCCATCCACACTACCTTGCCGGTAACTCGAGGTGCTTTTGGCAAAGACGCCTCCGACAGCGAACCATGCCCTTTCATACAAATTGGCACCTCATTTCATACGGTCCTTCGCGCCCAATCACTCGACACCGTCCCGCGAAAGGGAATTGCTTCCAGAACCTCGCGTGACCCGATCAGTCTATGGTGAGCATCCTCCGACATGACAATGCGGAAAGACCCTTACCGGTGGACCACCAATTGTGTGTATGTGTGGCCTCGGTGTCGTCATCACATTGTTCAATCATAAAGATTTAAAAAGCGTAGATCAAGAAGTAGGAATTCAGCGGAGTACCTGTTAGTTTTATTTGTTTCATATTTAATATTGTGATTCTGCTCTTCTGCTCTCTTGTCTAAAGATGTTCAGCTGTTCGGGTTGCAGGTAATCGCCTTCAATTTGATATGTCGTACTCCCGGAACGCCCTCCATTTGGTTGAGTGTACAACACCCCCGAGGTGTAGGTACCTCGCTTGCTCGTTCATTTTTTTTGTATGTGTGTTCCCCCCGACCGCCCGGCATCGGCTGTCTGGGAGAAAACGTCACTGCCCTAAATGATAATAACGGTTAAACATATTCACATTAGCTCTGCAATAATATTATTTTTTATCGGCGCTGGAGCTGTTGAAACCTGCCAGGGTTCGCGTTCCATTTACGTCACTCTGCAACCAGGTACCTGTAATTGAAATATAGATTCTTTAACTTACCCGTACGTAATTGTTTAATTCTCCGGTCGGGAAAACACGACCAATTGCATCTTAATTACGTATCCTGTAGACCTGTACCTGTGGAGAAAACACAAAGGCTTCCCTCCCTACGATTTCTTAAATTTTATACGACAAGGCCTAACGTAGCCTTAGATTTATGACTAAATTTAACCCCCTTTCCTTCTTCTTCTCGCAATTGTAATGTACTCCGGTTGACCGATGTTTGTAGGCTATTTCAAATATATCGTCCCTCCTTAAATATGTGTGTTCCCTAAGGTTAAATTAGCACTTGCTATATCTTGGTATCGAAACCACTAGGTTGAACTTTTCGTAGATAATTATTATTATTGTTTTATTTCTAAACTATTCGGTACTTATACATTTTTTCCATTTCAAAAGAACGATTTTTTCCCGTAATTAAGATTTTTTTTTATTTTTTTTATTCTATTATTATTTCTGATATAAAATCCGCAATGTTATTATTAACATTTATTTGTCGACCCCGTTTAAATTTTAATAATACTGACGTTTTTATTATTAGATCACGCCTGTTTAAACCGAACTAATATCTGTTATTATAACTCAATATTTTCACTGTTCCTTAAATAATTTTTACAATTTTTTTTTTTTTAGTTCCTAAAAGCTTTTCACCACTGGCTTGTATCCCTTCTCCTGAATCTAATTAAACAACACTTTGCACAACATCCACTGAAGTTAGATCGACACTCCGCCGGAACGATTTTTGCTAAGTCTCCGAAAAATTCCACAAACACTTCGATTTCGCGCCCTTTTTGACAGCCTTTCCTTCCCGAGATCTCACCCTGAACTCCCTCCTCTTGCCTAAAACCGCCCTTTTTGTCTCCTCCGCTTACCCATTAATCAAACTTAAATTTTACAATTACGACCTTTAAACGCACAACCTTCATAGTTCCCAAATCTAGTATCGTATCCTGCGGTTTATGACATTTCGTCCTGAACGGTGCTCCCAACACAGAATTCGTATCACGCGAAAGCACTATCTCGTAGAATCGGACAGGGGCGTACTCGGTCTCGTCCCTTGGATATACACACGAATCTTCTGCAAAACTAGCGCCTACAAGATATCATTTACCAAGTGAATAATTAATTCAACTTTTCTCGAAAATCTATCGTGTCCGTTCTACCATTTTTAAAATCGCTTCCAGGTACGGTGTATCCTGAGTTTTTTATATACTCTCCATACTTTTCTCGGTAACCCTAAGTCTTATTTCAACTCGGCAACCTACAACATTTTCCGACCGTCATCTACTATGCATCTTATTATCGCACAAATCGCATAACACGTCACCTTCTAGGTATTTTGTCATTTTAGCATTTGACTGTGGATTTTCTAACAATTAGTGACCGAATATTCTTATTCAGCCGTACCCCTTATGTGGACATGTGGCTGTGTTTGTCTCTGGCTATATGACGCGTTCCTTGTGTTCGCATACATTTTCTTAATATTTCCCGCGCTCGCAAATACCTAAGTATAATCTCTAGTCATTTGACCCCTTCCTAAACAAGGCCGCGACACTCGTAGAACCTTATTTAGTAATAGCCTAAACTTTTATGATCTCGATTCTTCCTTTTACGGGCCGTAACCTCTACCAAAGTCTAATTCCATACCTGCCTCCGAACGTTTTTTCATCTGCACCTTTAGTTCCTCCTTCCATATCCCATCTCCCTCTGGCGTAAAACCCAATAAATCTCCGTTGTTATGCACCTAGCAATTAAGAAAAATACTTGAGAATTCAAATAATTTTAAATCCTGACAGGCCGTTAAATTTTATAGCTTTTCCTAATTTCCTATTACCTATATCTCGCGTATAAACTCGAGTGGTGATTTCAGCTTAATGAATATCCTAATGACTCAAAACCGTGTTAGATATTTCTCACTTGAAAACACTTTAATACGTAAGAGATCGACAACATTTCCTCCCCTCTAATCTATCAGATATAAAATCCAACCCGAAACCTTAGATTTTATTTGGTCGTTGACGTAATCGATTCCTTCCCGACTACCCTGAGATAATCAGCTTTTGTGTTTTGACTACCATATTACGCTCGTTCCCAATACCTGCACGCAAATCCCGCTGGAATTTTGTTTGGAAAAAGCGATATTGATTGTCAATGCCTACTCCCGTTTCTATTCTCATACAATAGAAATCGTTCGTTACTTCATGTTTAATTAACGCATGATTTTTGTTCCTTTTAAAACCTCCGTCAACGAAATACTTGCAAGACTCGCCGACCCCCGATGCGAAGTCAACTGTTGTCAATTCCCTCGTGCTCCCCATAAAAATGCGATTTAGGACCAAGTTAGAAGTGTTTTTACCACTTAAAATAGCTATCAGTTTGGACCGTGGGATAACTTTTGTGTCTCAATTGGACACAACCGTCTCACACCACGCCCCGAGATTTGATTGGCTGATATGCGTCTAATGGTTTCCAACCATACTAGGATTTGCTAGTCGTTTTTTTCTTCCAAAATTTGTTTACACCCTTCGTAGCAGAAAAAATGTCCAATCATTACAGTTTCCCTTAATATTTCTTTCAAAATTAACCAATAGATGTCGATAGTGTGATCATTTTCGTAAAAAAAAAATATTCGCCAACCATCCAACAAAGCCGGTTCATCACAGCCTCCCTATAGAAATTATCTCCAGTGTCAAAGCACGCTATTAGTGGTTGGTCAGTGGAGTCATTTCTAAATGCAGACTTTAGTTAGTCTCCTCCTTCCCCCCGTGTTTTCTCTTTCCCAAAATGTGTCGTACCTAAATGCTGTGTATCTCTTCTCTCCGCAGGTTAACTGTCCGTTCTACTCCCTCCTCCCCTCTGATTTTTTTCCACAATTTAACCTTACACAAACGTTCTACTGTCCCCCATCCCGACGTGTACTGTATTTAATTAATTTATTTATTTTCTTTATAAAGAACTCTTGAGCATCTTTCCAATTCGGCCCTGCCTCCATCGGTCTGCTAATGCCTCGCCCCTACATCTGTTTGCTTCTGCTCGCCGACCGTCGCTGTAACCATTTTTTTCTGCATTCTTCGCTATTCTCTGTTATCTGTCATCTGTCTTTAAGAGGCGACCGGGTCACATTTCACTTACAATTTACCCTGACCCTATTGCAGGTAATATCTTTCAAACCCGGACCGTATTTAATATAAACGTCTTCTCGCAATGTATTTTAAATTTTCCATCGGCCCGTCTCAGTTTAAGTAAGATAAAATACCAAATCTTGATAACGACGAACTCATCCGTTTACCAACTAAACGTGTCTCCTCTTAATATCGTCTCGGTTTACATTTGTACCCTGCACTCTATCGGTCCGTATTTTTTTTCATAATGTCTAGTACGCAACTCTATGACCGACCCTTTTTTTCGATGTTTTTATCCTTCGTTAGGCTATCCCTACGGTCTACCTTCAAAATAAAACGAACCTTTTTTTCCATTGATAAACTAAGAAAGGACATTATTACCTAACAATATAAATTTTTGTTTTTGTTGTGCGCTAGACCGTCTCCATTCAATATAACGATTAGTGTACAAACAGAACTACTCAATGTTGGTCCGATTGCGTTATTGTTTCTACTGGCTTGTCGTCCGGTCACCCCAGTTTAAAGAAATTCAAACCTTACTGTAGGTCGACTAACCACAATTATACTCGCTATGGTGAATTGATACTGAAATGCATCATAGAAGAACTATCTCCCCTAATACATGACACACTTTCTCGCTGCTTCTTATCGAAGGGTGAATACCACTAACTATCCTACTGATTATGTTCAAAATCTTATTTTAATTGACGTACGGCGCAATTCTCACTGATTCCCAACCCATTTGAATCAAAATCACTCCTATCAGTGTGGTGTAACCCGAACATGTCTAAATCCACTAAACGCCTTTTAGCTGATTACGTTTCCTCCCTAAGCCTAAAAAAAAAATCCTTTTATCGCCTTTAAACATGAATTTGTTCTAACCTAACCGTGCTTGAATTTAATAACCAACCGATTGGTTCCGCCCCCTCCCTAAGCCATAAAACTCCTTATCCTTTAACATGATATTTTTCTAAACTAAACATGTTGAATGTAGTAACTATTCGATTGGTCTCGTCCCCTCCCTAACTCACTAAAATCCCTTCTTACTTAGACATGAAATTTTCCTAGCCTAAACCCGATTGAATGTAATAACTATTTGGTTATCATCTCCTCCCTAACTCACTAAAACCTCTTATTGCAACGATTTAATTTTCTTCCATGTGATTATAACCGTTATTTTAAGCTAGTGGTTCCGCCCTGGGTCATTAACCGTACTTTTTTTTTTCGCCCCGGGTCGTTGCATTCCTGACCTAGTTACGATAGTCGAACGCAAGGTCATAAATCTTCGATTTTTATGATGTGTTCACTGTACCATTTTTTGTTGCATCCCCTTTTTTTTCCCTTCTCCGCACCCTAACTTAAAAGGCAATGACCTACATTTAAACCGTTGGGATCGTAAATCTTTGCTAATGGTTTTGTTTACAAATTTATCTATCTATATTTATTATCTTCTCGTCTAAGAGGCAATGACCTACATTTGCAGATTTAAAACTATTGACTACTGATTTGTTTAAATATTCTAGTCTACTTATTTTTCTTTTTTTTTCTATTCATTAGTCTATATTTTTTTTTTTTTTTTTAAAGCTGTTCTTCCTATGTAATTATTCGTAATTATCCTTCAAATTGCACTGATTGCTGATTGCAAGATACATTGAAACTCTTCCAGCTTTTAAAACCTTACCTCCTGGTCTCGCGGCAACACTTGTAATGGTGCTCCCCCCCCCCCTAATGAAAACTTTACAATATTCTTCTTCTCGAATTTGAATTAGAAGATTTACAACAAAGATTGGTGGTGACGCTCTCTCCTCGGTCACGAAACCACTTGGGATGTTGCAACCCTTTTCCTCGGATTATATACCCCTCCCCCTCTCTCTCGCGCGTTCAGATCTCCGGTTGGTAGATCTTCCTCTCGTACCTACTGAATGATTCGCCAATAATGTTTGAATCATAACTCGTTTTTCCCACCCCTGTGACTGAACACAGTAAAAGGTAGTTTTCCGGGAAATTCTTACAATAAACCCTTTACTCCACGTTGTGTGATTTTTTTGCTTCTGAGCACCTAGGACATCTAGGATAGGTATTTAATGTATTTCGTGGTAACTTTCGGTTCTTTTAGGTAAGGTGTGGAAGAATTTCTCTGTATCTCTTAAACGTCTGAAGGACACGTCCGGTCTAAACTATCCTGAATTTGTCCCCACTATGATCCTAATGATATACACTGCTCCAATATTTACATAATGAGCACGGTTGCTATTACTCTCGCTAGGCTATAAAATTTATCTCTCTCCCTCTACGTCCTAATGATTTTTTAATGTACATACCTTGAATGTTTCACTCGGATAATTGGCGAATTCTCTGCACCGCTTTCCATGGCTAGATCCTATACATAATCGTGATAATACGTTCTGTTGTTAGTAAACACAAATTTATACCTAGGATGGAAGTATAAAGACGGGATAGAGGATAGGATGGATGGTGATGGGGAAGAAATTCTTTGCAAACTAGTACTGGCTCCTCCACTTGACCAAATTGACTAGGTGGTCAGCTCTCAGGACACGACCCCTCGACCAATGCATGATGAGGCTATACCCATGGCACCCGGAAAATCTCTTGACGATAAACCAGATACCCGGACCCCTCCATAACAAAAGAAGAACGACATGCCTTCAAACCTTTCCTGATCAACTCCAGTATCGAACACCTCCGGAACTACTTTACTGGCTCTAGAAGGGGTAATCTATTTCGTCCCTTATCACGACTCTACTCACGGTACAAAGTGGCGTAAGCTTGTGACAGGCAGATCCTTCCTCCCACGTGACCGACCTAGCGTACAGACCACCTCTGGAAACCGACTTATCCCCACCCTTGTAAGAGATACGTTTGCTTCCAGGTCGATAGGATTAAAAAATGTGATGATGCTGCAGGAATCTCTTCGCAAGAATCCATGCTCATGCCTCCATCCACACTACCTTGCCGGTAACTCGAGGTGCTTTTGGCAAAGACGCCTCCGACAGCGAACCATGCCCTTTCATACAAATTGGCACCTCATTTCATACGGTCCTTCGCGCCCAATCACTCGACACCGTCCCGCGAAAGGGAATTGCTTCCAGAACCTCGCGTGACCCGATCAGTCTATGGTGAGCATCCTCCGACATGACAATGCGGAAAGACCCTTACCGGTGGACCACCAATTGTGTGTATGTGTGGCCTCGGTGTCGTCATCACATTGTTCAATCATAAAGATTTAAAAAGCGTAGATCAAGAAGTAGGAATTCAGCGGAGTACCTGTTAGTTTTATTTGTTTCATATTTAATATTGTGATTCTGCTCTTCTGCTCTCTTGTCTAAAGATGTTCAGCTGTTCGGGTTGCAGGTAATCGCCTTCAATTTGATATGTCGTACTCCCGGAACGCCCTCCATTTGGTTGAGTGTACAACACCCCCGAGGTGTAGGTACCTCGCTTGCTCGTTCATTTTTTTTGTATGTGTGTTCCCCCCGACCGCCCGGCATCGGCTGTCTGGGAGAAAACGTCACTGCCCTAAATGATAATAACGGTTAAACATATTCACATTAGCTCTGCAATAATATTATTTTTTATCGGCGCTGGAGCTGTTGAAACCTGCCAGGGTTCGCGTTCCATTTACGTCACTCTGCAACCAGGTACCTGTAATTGAAATATAGATTCTTTAACTTACCCGTACGTAATTGTTTAATTCTCCGGTCGGGAAAACACGACCAATTGCATCTTAATTACGTATCCTGTAGACCTGTACCTGTGGAGAAAACACAAAGGCTTCCCTCCCTACGATTTCTTAAATTTTATACGACAAGGCCTAACGTAGCCTTAGATTTATGACTAAATTTAACCCCCTTTCCTTCTTCTTCTCGCAATTGTAATGTACTCCGGTTGACCGATGTTTGTAGGCTATTTCAAATATATCGTCCCTCCTTAAATATGTGTGTTCCCTAAGGTTAAATTAGCACTTGCTATATCTTGGTATCGAAACCACTAGGTTGAACTTTTCGTAGATAATTATTATTATTGTTTTATTTCTAAACTATTCGGTACTTATACATTTTTTCCATTTCAAAAGAACGATTTTTTCCCGTAATTAAGATTTTTTTTTATTTTTTTTATTCTATTATTATTTCTGATATAAAATCCGCAATGTTATTATTAACATTTATTTGTCGACCCCGTTTAAATTTTAATAATACTGACGTTTTTATTATTAGATCACGCCTGTTTAAACCGAACTAATATCTGTTATTATAACTCAATATTTTCACTGTTCCTTAAATAATTTTTACAATTTTTTTTTTAGTTCCTAAAAGCTTTTCACCACTGGCTTGTATCCCTTCTCCTGAATCTAATTAAACAACACTTTGCACAACATCCACTGAAGTTAGATCGACACTCCGCCGGAACGATTTTTGCTAAGTCTCCGAAAAATTCCACAAACACTTCGATTTCGCGCCCTTTTTGACAGCCTTTCCTTCCCGAGATCTCACCCTGAACTCCCTCCTCTTGCCTAAAACCGCCCTTTTTGTCTCCTCCGCTTACCCATTAATCAAACTTAAATTTTACAATTACGACCTTTAAACGCACAACCTTCATAGTTCCCAAATCTAGTATCGTATCCTGCGGTTTATGACATTTCGTCCTGAACGGTGCTCCCAACACAGAATTCGTATCACGCGAAAGCACTATCTCGTAGAATCGGACAGGGGCGTACTCGGTCTCGTCCCTTGGATATACACACGAATCTTCTGCAAAACTAGCGCCTACAAGATATCATTTACCAAGTGAATAATTAATTCAACTTTTCTCGAAAATCTATCGTGTCCGTTCTACCATTTTTAAAATCGCTTCCAGGTACGGTGTATCCTGAGTTTTTTATATACTCTCCATACTTTTCTCGGTAACCCTAAGTCTTATTTCAACTCGGCAACCTACAACATTTTCCGACCGTCATCTACTATGCATCTTATTATCGCACAAATCGCATAACACGTCACCTTCTAGGTATTTTGTCATTTTAGCATTTGACTGTGGATTTTCTAACAATTAGTGACCGAATATTCTTATTCAGCCGTACCCCTTATGTGGACATGTGGCTGTGTTTGTCTCTGGCTATATGACGCGTTCCTTGTGTTCGCATACATTTTCTTAATATTTCCCGCGCTCGCAAATACCTAAGTATAATCTCTAGTCATTTGACCCCTTCCTAAACAAGGCCGCGACACTCGTAGAACCTTATTTAGTAATAGCCTAAACTTTTATGATCTCGATTCTTCCTTTTACGGGCCGTAACCTCTACCAAAGTCTAATTCCATACCTGCCTCCGAACGTTTTTTCATCTGCACCTTTAGTTCCTCCTTCCATATCCCATCTCCCTCTGGCGTAAAACCCAATAAATCTCCGTTGTTATGCACCTAGCAATTAAGAAAAATACTTGAGAATTCAAATAATTTTAAATCCTGACAGGCCGTTAAATTTTATAGCTTTTCCTAATTTCCTATTACCTATATCTCGCGTATAAACTCGAGTGGTGATTTCAGCTTAATGAATATCCTAATGACTCAAAACCGTGTTAGATATTTCTCACTTGAAAACACTTTAATACGTAAGAGATCGACAACATTTCCTCCCCTCTAATCTATCAGATATAAAATCCAACCCGAAACCTTAGATTTTATTTGGTCGTTGACGTAATCGATTCCTTCCCGACTACCCTGAGATAATCAGCTTTTGTGTTTTGACTACCATATTACGCTCGTTCCCAATACCTGCACGCAAATCCCGCTGGAATTTTGTTTGGAAAAAGCGATATTGATTGTCAATGCCTACTCCCGTTTCTATTCTCATACAATAGAAATCGTTCGTTACTTCATGTTTAATTAACGCATGATTTTTGTTCCTTTTAAAACCTCCGTCAACGAAATACTTGCAAGACTCGCCGACCCCCGATGCGAAGTCAACTGTTGTCAATTCCCTCGTGCTCCCCATAAAAATGCGATTTAGGACCAAGTTAGAAGTGTTTTTACCACTTAAAATAGCTATCAGTTTGGACCGTGGGATAACTTTTGTGTCTCAATTGGACACAACCGTCTCACACCACGCCCCGAGATTTGATTGGCTGATATGCGTCTAATGGTTTCCAACCATACTAGGATTTGCTAGTCGTTTTTTTCTTCCAAAATTTGTTTACACCCTTCGTAGCAGAAAAAATGTCCAATCATTACAGTTTCCCTTAATATTTCTTTCAAAATTAACCAATAGATGTCGATAGTGTGATCATTTTCGTAAAAAAAAAATATTCGCCAACCATCCAACAAAGCCGGTTCATCACACATAGGAGGCCTTGAGGGCCTATTTCATCTTTTAGGATGCTGTGTGGAGGGTCAAAATTTCATTAAAAATAGCTTTATTATTATATTTTAATTTTAATTTTATTTATCTTGTAATTAATTATATTTAACGTAGCAGATAATGCAAGATTATTTTTTTATTTCCAATCTCATTTTATAACATCACAAATACTCACAAAAAATACCTTGCCTATAAAATCATGCAAAAATAGAATTTTTTATTGGGCTATATTTGAAACATTAATATAAAAAAGTCATTTGTAAAAGGGCGCGCAGCCCTTCCTCTTAAGAGAGTGCGCAATGTGTTCTTACTACCACGCCATCACACCAATTTAATCCAAACATTGTGAAACTTATGTGACTTTAGTAAATTTTCATATTGTTTTCGATTCACTGATATAGATTCTTTCATCCAGAAAAAAATGCATATCACCCTGATTGCATGATTTTTTAGATTTGAAAACAAAATTATTTTATTATTTATGTGTGTACACAGATTAATGACAGGAAAATAATTAAATATATAATATACTAGCTGATCTGGCGAACTTCGTACCCCCTCAGAATCAATAACTGTTGTCTTAATTTATTAGCTGAATTAAATTCAGTTTTTTTATTAAGTTAAAAATTACACAATGAAGCAATTATCGATACGCAACTTCCGTGTTTTGTTTTTGTCAATATCAGAGATGACCTTGTGTACGGATGATTTTCTTACTTTTCCACTTACTAGGGGCCATCCATAAATTACGTCACACGAATTTCAAGATTTTTTTACCCCACATTTGTGAGACCCCTCCCCCCTAGTGTGACATCTAAAAGTAATCAAAACATTAGTTCAATTTTTTTTTACATGTGAAGTCACAGAGCTGATGACCACCCCATACCCCTAGTCACACTTGCTATTCCCCTCCCCCCGCTTAATATGTGACGTAATTTAATGATGGCCCCTTACGGGGATTACGTTTCATTTTCTTTATGCGTATGCGGGAAATTTATTATAATTATTGTATTTTTCCTTTGGAAGGGCGAAGACACACGTTAACCGTTTGTCTCATTTTCGACTGTTGACATTTAGTGTGTAAGAAAGAGAGGCAGCATTATATGTTAAAGAACAAAAGAGAAACAATCAGCGCATTGAAATTTGACGTTTTTGAATTTTTGGAATTCACGCAAACTTCAACTGACACAACATTGCCACAGCTCTTTCAAAATACGAAAATTCGTTCCATACAAAATGTGTGAAGAAATTAATTTTCTTCATAACTTTCTTTTTCGTTAATTTTTGCGATGTTTTAATAGTTATTCTGTTATCCGGGGCGGAGACAAATCCAACAAATCAAAGATCATCAAAATCGGTCCAGCCGTTCTCGAGTTACTAATAGTGTAACTAACCCTACTTTGTTTTATATATTAAGATTGCAATCACTCATGAAATGCAATGCAATCATGTTTTTCAGAAAAATATAATCATGAAATAAATCTTCAACAAAGCAAAAAGTTTTTTCAAGAAGAACAATAGCACGTGTGACAGCGTTCTTGCGGTGATTTTTCACAAAAACGGCGCTCTACAAATAATCCAATTATGATTATTATTCATTTTGAATGGTTTGTTTTCAAAAATGGAAATATTTGAACATTCGCTGGAACACAAAAAACAACTTTTTCGAAAAATGTGTAATGCGTGCTAAAAAAGTTATTAAATAATAATTAAAACAAATGTATGTAAAAATGATTCCATCACGCTTGATTCCATCACGCTTGATTCCTCGACAGTTGATTCCTCGAGAGTTGATTCCTCGATAGTTGATTCCCGGAAAGTTGATCTACAAGACGATTGATCCTCCGGACAGTTGATCCCGCTGCTAGTTGACAATATTTCAATTTATTCTGGAAGGCCCAGGTGGGAACCGGACCAACTAACATATTAAAAACTTGTCTTAGATTTGTGATTTTTTAATGAGTTTATATATAATACATGTCCAAAACCTAAAAAGAGTGTACTGTGCAACTGTTAAATCTATGTTACAATATGGTATTATTGGCTGGGGAGGAACATATGACAATATTTTAAATCCACTCAAAATAGTTCAAAGGTTGAAAATTAAGGTAATCTTGAGAAAACCGTCTAAATTTCCCACTGAAATTCTTTTTTCAATATTCAATGTGCCTCCAATAGACAAAATGTATAAAAAATTTTCAATACTTCAAATTTGCAAAGAAATAGAGTTAAATACTCGTAACTTCTAATTCAATACATCAGCAAGATACCAGAAAACTATTAAAATCCCTAAATTTAATACTAAGCAAATTCAAAATTCCTATCTTTATCTAGGCGTAATCTATTATAACAACCTCCCATTAAAATTAAAAACCATCGAAAATATGCATGAATTTAAGCCCAAGTTAAAAAATTACCTTAAACTGCTATAAAAATCCCAAATATGTTTACTTTGTATCGTAAAGTCTGCTATTTTATAAATCATTCATTCCTTCTTTTTCTTTCATTTCTTAGTTTCTATATCTCTGAGTCTACTATTGTATAAATCTTGCGTTCTTTCTTACGTATCCTTTACTTACTTATTACAATAATATTTGTTACTAACTTACATGATTCTTTCATTTATAATGATTTTTAAAATTTATATTATGATTTTTTAAACACTTCAGGATTTTTATTTTTAAATTTATACATGATTTTTTAACCTACTTATTATATACAATCGCCGTTATTACTAACTTACACGATCTTTTAATTTACTAATTGAGCCAGAACTGCCTCACCAAACACAAGAGCATTGTCTCTTTATGGTGAGGTGAAGCAATTTTTTATTTTTTTATTAACCTTATGTAACTATGTAACTGATGTAACTTTATATGTATTTTTAATCAGCATTGCCAATAAAAAAAAAAATAAAAAAAATGTCCCAACTGTCCGAAGCCAGTTGGACTATGGAATCCACAGTTGTGGTATGTCGAGAGATCCGACAGCGGGAAGGAGATGGGAAAGAGGAAGGTTGGAAAGTACATGACTTTTCAGATCTGGCCACCAAACGGTGGCTTTTCCTCTTATACTCGGGGGATTCAAGACCATACTTTCATACCATATTTTCATACCAGTTGATTGACTTGCACGTTGTTGATACTTTTCAATGACTTGTGTATTAACGTTGTAATAGTAATTGTTATAATAAACACAAACTATCATTAACAGACCAATTAGACTAGCGTACAAAAAGGGGGTTCGCAGGAGAGAGGGAGGCGGGGAAAGTGAAAGGGGACGCGGGAGGGGAACGAAGGAGAGGGTTCGAGGTAGCGGTAGGGGATAGCAGGGGGTGAATTTGGAAAATCTATGCTTTTCACACGGACAGCTGTATGAGGTCAGCTGAAACAAAAACAATATTTGTTCATATGAAGCGGATACTTTGTGATGTGACATTATTAATTTAAAATAAAACAATATTGTGTATCCAAAAACACTTCAATAAATAGAATGAAAACTAAAATACTTTCTTTCTTTGGATGGCATTGTATGGCTAAATAAAATTTTACTAATTTTATTTTTTAAATGTAAAATATGAATCTCAGCACGGGCACACACCCAGAGAAGTCAAAATTATCAAATAATGTTTGAAACTATATAGGTAATGGTATTGAATCAATAATTTAAAAATTGCAATTGTCGCGATCCTAGAATCAGGACATGTTATGATTTTATAAACGTATAACCCAACGTAATGATTTCTAAGAAAGGGATGATTATGTACTGATTACCTACCAGTCCCCATTATACGTGGCTCAACCTTACTACTGTAAACATCCACTCTTAATTATCTCCGTGTATGTTTATAATTCAATACGTGGTTAAATATAAACCCCTTTCCAATGAATTTATTTTACTCTCGGGTAACTTAAATACTAGACACAGAAACTCACTTAGTATTACGTAGAACTCAAATAAACGCCTCCATGGTAAACTTGATGGCCTTGATTGAAAATTCCCACAGACTTAGCCGACGTGAAGGTACCTACAATATCCTCCATGGAGACAGCAATCCACGGAGGTCGCTATGCGTGAGATCATCTGAATGTCAAATTTGACAGGCGGCAAGTAGAAAGTTGTAAGTTTTATTCCTGTAGAGAAAAAAAAACTTTTAATGTTAATACCGCACAAGAATCCTAACTGCTCCCGACTGGAGCCAGTGAGGCTATGGCATCCCCAAATTGGAGTTTGTTGTGAGGCTAAAGGTATTGTGGAGGGGAAGGAGATGATGACGATGAAGGTTAGGAAGTACCTGGCTATTCAGATCTGGTGACCAAACACGGCTAAAGCCATTTCAAACTACATTTCAATTCTGAATGGTGGTCTTACACTATTGCGATACTTCCCTACATCGATAGTATTTTCCTTTCTAGACCGTGCCGCAAACAAATTTATTTTCAAATTAATTAATTGTAAAATAACACATTATTTGCACACCGGGATTCGATCCCGCGACCTTTGAATTTCGAGTCTAGAGCCTTGCCTTTTAAGTATCCTTGTTTGTCTTCCTCGTAGGGTAGTCATTAATAATTGTAAATGAAACAATGTTACTTTGTTTGAACCACTTGTATATTTGTTTAAAGCCGACCGGTTTAGGAACGACCGTTCCTTTCTCAGGGGAAACGTATACTGATTTGACAATTACAAAATAGTGGGTGGGAACCATATATTATTACTAAGGATTGTGGTAGGGGTGGAGTCGTTGCTAGGGATTAATGAAGAGTGGGTGGGTAGGGGAACATATCCATGATTGGCCTGTAAGATAATATTTTTTGTTTGTTGATAATAGTTTAATTATTTTTAAGGATTTTTTTTTATTATTTTCAAGGCTTCTAAGTTATCTAAGCGTTTTCCTTTATAATAAATATGAAGAATATATATCCCCGTATTTTTTTCGAAATTATGATTATTTTCAATGATATGGTTAGTGAACTCAGAAAAATTATTATTATATCTTCATAAATCCCCAGCAATACCCCTACCACAATCCTAATAATACATTGTTCCCACCCACTATTTTGTAATTGTCAAATCAGAATACTTTGCACTGAGAAAGGAACGGGCGTTCCGAAACCGGCCGGCTTAAAACAAACATACAAGTGGTTCAAACAAAGTAACATTGTTTCATTTATTTATAATGGATAACCACAAAATTATAGCTACATTTAAAAGTATTAATAATTGTCATTCTCATTAGGGTAGCCAATAATAATTGTCATTCTCATTAGGGTAGACAATGATATTTGTTATTCTCATTTAGGAAGTCAATAATAATTGTCATTCTCATTAGGATAGTCAATAATATTTGTCATTCTCATTAAGTTAGTCAATAATAATTGTCATTCTCATCAGGGTAGTCAATAATAAAAGCATGTGTGCATGGAATATGAACTCAGAATGATCTTTCAAGTTTTTTTAAATTTTAAATTTATTTTTATTTTTATTGGCAATTCTTATTAAAAATACATATAAAGTTACATCAGTTACATAGTAACATAGTTACATAAGGTTAATAAAAAAATAAAAAATTGCCATAAAGAGACAATGCTCTTGTGTTTGGTGAGGCAGTTCTGGCTCAATTAGTAAATTAAAAGATCGTGTAAGTTAGTAATAACGGCTATTGTATATAATAAGTAGGTTAAAAAATCATGTATAAATTTAAAAATAAAAATCCTGAAGTGTTTAAAAAATCATAATATAAATTTAAAAAATCATTATAAATGAAAGAATCATGTAAGTTAGTAACAAATATTATTGTAATAAGTAAGTAAAGGATACGTAAGAAAGAACGCAAGATTTATACAATAGTACACTCAGAGATATAGAAACTAAGAAATGAAAGAAAAAGAAGGAATGAATGATTTATAAAATAGCAGACTTTAAGATACAAAGTAAACATATTTGGGACTTTTATAGCAGTTTAAGGTAATTTTTTAATTTGGGCTTAAATTCCTGCATATTTTCGATGGATTTTAATTTTAATGGGAGGTTGTTATAATAGATTATGCCTAGATAAAGATAGGAATTTTGAATGTGCTTAGTATTAAAGTTAGGGATTTTAATAGTTTTCTGGTATCTTGCTGATGTATTGAATTGGAAGTTACGAGTATTTATCTGTATTTCTTTGTAAATTTGAAGTATTGAATATTTTTTATAGATATTGTCTATTGTAGGCACATTGAATATTGAAAAAAGAATTTCAGTAGGAAATTTAGACGGTTTTCTCAAGATTACCTTAATTATCAACCTTTGAAATATTTTGAGGGGATTTAAAATATTGTCATATGTTCCTCCCCAGCCAATAATACCATATTGCAATATAGATTGAACAGTTGAATAGTACACTCTTTTTAGGTTTTCTAAGCTAAGAATATTTCTAAGTCTAATAAATATATAAATACATTTCCTAATCCTTAGTTTATAACATTTACTTTGGTGTATTATGATGTTCAAATTTGGTTCTAATTTGAATTTATTGATAGAGAATGGGATAAATTTTGTTTTTTCAGTGTTTAGAGAGAGGAGATTTTTATCGAACCAATTTTTCAAAATGTTAATATAAATATTCGCTAGGTTATTAACAGTATTCCAATCGGTACCTTCAATTATTATGACAGTATCGTCAGCATAAGATATTATTTTTCCGTTTAGTTTTTGTATGAATATGTCGTTAACATAGATAATAAACAGTAACGGTCCCAGGACTGTACCTTCAGGTATGCCGAAATAACTCATTTTTGGTGAACTAAGCACACCATTCATTTTTACAACTTGGGGACGTTTGAAAAGGTAGCTTTTTATCCATTCTAGTGCTGAACCATTTAATCCAATGTTTCTTAATTTACTTATAAGTTTGTCATGTGATATACTATCAAATGCTTTTTTGAGATCTATAAAATTCCCAGGCATTTAAATGATTTATCTAATGTACAAGGCTACTTAATTTTGCAATTGCATCTTGTGTGCTTCTACCTTCCATAAAACCAAACTGGTTTTCATTAATTATACCATTGCATTTTATAAATTGGCACATTCTTTTTTTAACTAGTTTTTCAAATTTTTTTGCTATATTTGAGATTACTGATATGGGACTGTAATTGTTTACTTCTTCTGGATTACCTGACTTATATATTGGGGTAATAGTTGTTTGTTTGTAAATTGATGGAAATACTCCGCTTTGGAAACTTGTATTTATTATATGCATTAATGGCTTAGAAAATTGATTTTTTTATGTTTTTTAAAATATCAACCGTAACTGCATCAAAGCCCGGAGCAGATCCTCCTTTCATATCGGTTATGATAGAAACTATTTCCTCCTCTGTGGTGACTTCAAATGTTGTCATTTTATTTTTAGCATTTATAATACAGTCTGTAGATGTTATAATATTTGGATCAGTGCGAATGAGATTGGCGAGATTTTTCCCTACATTTACAAAGAAAGTGTTAAATATATTTGCAGTTTTTGAGGGGTTTTCTTTACAGCATGTTTTTGAGTTATCATGAATAAAAGCATTGATTTCGTTATTATTGTTTTTTTTCTTGTCAATTATTTCATTTACAACCGTCCATACTCTTTTACTATCATTTTCAGCTTGATCAAACTTCCGTTTATAGTAACTTTCTTTAGTATGTTTTAGGATATATGAAAGTTTATTTTTATATGCTTTAAAGTGATTGAGTAAGTTTTTATTATTAGATTGTTGGGTTATTAATTTATAAAGAGCTTGCTTACGTCGTACAGATACTATTAATCCATGGTTTTATAGGTTTGACGTTAGACAGTTTGTGTTTGGGAATTATATTTTTTGACGAGTCATTTATGTATTTAGATATTTTTTCTTTAAATATTTTACAGCAGATATTGACATCATTACATTGTAATAATTCGATCCAATTTTCTGATTGAAATTTGTTTTTTAATGTATTCATATTAAGTACTTTTTTGGAAGATTTTGTTTGTTTAAATGATGGCAATATTGGATTGCTGGTTTTGTGGTTAAAAAAACATGAATAATGATCAGTAATAGTTGTGTGAATGACAGGTGCTGTTATATTTTGGATATCCGGTATATTTGTAAAAATATGGTCTAAGCATGAAGGTCGTTGACCTCGAACGTCTCTAGTGTACGAATTTATGCACGATAAATAATTGAGTTCTGCTAACATGTTGAGATAGCTAGCTATCTTTATCCTTACTAGAATAGTCGCTTGCGATATTTAAATTCACATCTCCAAAAATAACATTATTTTTATTTCTAAAATTTAATAAAATATTTTTTAATTCATCAATAAAGTGTGACACTTCGACCTATGCGTTCGATAAATAGCAATAATGTTATAATGTTTATTTATGTCTTTAAATTCAATATTTAATATGTTAACATTACTAATACTGTGAATATCTTTAATATTAAGTACATTGTATTGGTTAGATACAAATATTCCAATACCAGAGTTTTTGTTTAACTTTGTTGTTATTGTGTAGTAAGAGTACCCAGGGATAGTGAAATTCAATTCACCGGCCGAGTGCGTTTCTGTTAAAACTATGCACCCCCCGAAATAATTTAATTCTTTTAATGATATTATTAATTCATCCATGTTCCTTTCTATGCTTCGAATGTTTACATGAAATAGGCTAAATCCTTTATCAGGACAAATTAAATTGAAATCTTTTATGGAGTGACACAAATTTTCTTCTATACAAATTTTTTTATCCAAAGCGTTACATAAAAAAATCATTCATTTTGCAGTTTTAGGTAAGTTATTCTATGGATACATTTATGTAATTTGTAATGACAAATGGTAGAGGCAAAGAATTTTAAATATACACTACGTATACATAGATATGATGGCTGAAATAACAAATTATAAATATTAGGCGAACATAGCACGGGAATTAAATATTCTGGAAGTACTAAATAATGCATCAGTTTTTTAACATGAATAGACGTTATTGCATTATAATACAATAAGCACATATAGTGGTTTGTTATACCGGTTTTATATACAATAGACTGAAATCTCTTAGTATTATTACTATTTACCCACATATGGTCAATACAGGAAGGTAAAATTGACGCCCGGCGACGTCACGAGTAAAATTGTTAATGCATGATTTACAATTCATCTCAGTTAGCATATTAATATATTCATCCTTTAGGTGAGATCGATGATTTTCAGATATATCCTCAGTTAATTAACTTATTCACCACATCACTTACAATTTATATAATAGTGTAAATATTCTTGCTACATTTTACTGGGAAATGCCAAGAGCTGACCTAACCTAACCTAACCTCCACACATATTTAATTTTTTAAACTTAAATTTGAGTCTTCTATGGTTCCTATGAAGGTGAAAGACAAACTCAGTCTGCCTAGTTCTCTAGTCTCATTTGAATACTGATCTTAACAATCTTACATATACTTTTTAGGTTTACCCACTGGACTACGGAGGTCGTCCAGTGGGTAAGACTCTTGACTCACAATCCGGAGGTCGCGGGTTCGAACCCGGCATGCGCAAATAAATTTTATTTGATTAATTTGTGTTATTTCACAATTAATTCATTTAAAATAATATATAGTATATTTGCGGCATGTTCCAAAGTGGAAGATACTATCAGTATCGCCCTGATGTAAGACCACCATTCAGAATTGAAACGTTGCTTGAAAATGTCTTTAGCCGTGTTTAGTGACCAGATCTGAATGGCCAGGTACTTCCCAAACTTCCTCTTCCCCAACTCTTTCCCCTCCCCACTACCTTCAGCCTCACAACATACCCCAATTTGGGATGCCATAGTCTCACTGGCTCCAGACGGGAGCAGTTGAGATTCTTGTGCGGTATTCACTGTAAAAAAAAAAAAAAATACCTGAAAATATTATTGTCAGCTATTGCATTGGTTGTTTGTCACTAATATGAATTCAGTGTGCTATCCTGAAAAATGCACTTGAAGTCAGTCATTTCGGTTAAAACATTTCTTGGAAACGAAGTATTTTTAAATTTTCCATAAATTATAAATATTATATTATGGATGAACAATTAGTAACATGGATATAAATGTTTTTACTATATTTTCAGTCATTTTATTGTAATTTCGGATTATAGAGAAAAAAATAACTGCATCGTTAATTTATTTTATTACCAGCTGAATTTCAGCGGGATTCACATAGGGTTACATGTTTTTAGATGTGACAGTAATTTTCTTCTTATTTTATCTAGAAGTATCTGCTATAAGGATGGGAAATATAACGAATCTTGCTTCTTGGCTTGAAATAATCTGGCATGTTATGAATGAATCAAAGTTTACATGGGTCTCCCCAAGCAGTTCATTATGTTTAGAGGAGATCGTGGAATGAAGTATGAACAGATCTAGGTGGCAGAAGCATCTGCGAACAAACTGCATGGCTGGTCGGATTGGGAGAGACCGGTTGAGAGAGACCATTTGACCTATTCAGTCAGACTCCTCAACCCGTTGCCTTTCACCACAGTGAGAGAGATGATTCGTACGTCCGTCACTTCTGGCACACTAATCCTTAAAATAACCCCCTCCCTCATACCCTTTTCTTTGCCAGAACTTCCTATTCTTACTTTCATTAAAAAGACCCTCCACACAACATATCCAAATGCTCAGTGATATCCCTGAGACATCCCCAAGTTAGCCCCGAGGGAAATTTTTTTCCTCAGGGCTTCCTGTGAGGAGTTAATTTAATAAGAACTTTTCGTTTCAATTGATTTGAGAATAAGCGATTCCTGCGCTTGGTGTTTGAGAATATTTCTCTTGACACCACGTAACTTCGCGTTGACAATGTTATATTCGACATCCTTGTCTAGTAGATCCGTGTTTTCCGCAGACTTAGCTGACAAGCACAGCCTCACACTGTGAGCTCCTTTGTCTCATATTCTAAGGTAGGCTGGTACCGTATTGTTCCAGGATCCGTCTCGTATTTTAGGGGGCAAGTTAAAGCTTGTGACAACACTATTGATATAGTGATTATCCTATTAATGGCCCCACCATACTCCATAGTCCGTCAAGGATGGAAACAAATTGATACAGAGAATGTGTTGTTTAGGTGACTATAAAATTTGTTCCAATGCCATCGCTATTTGCCTGGCGCCCGTTTCAAATTACTTTTGTCAAAAAAAATATTTTAATTAATTAATTTCGACCAACATAACACGGGCATCAGCCTAGCATGGTGGTCAAAAAATCCACAAATAATGAAACTATACTATTCAATGAACAATGAAAAATGAAAAATGAAAAAAAATTAAATATAAATATACATTTATTTTATTTTCTGAAGCTCAGGCACAAATACTGCAATGCTTTTCTGTCTACTATTTATAATAGTATTCAGCAAAGTCGCTCCCGCTGTCTGTACGCTTAGATCTTTTGAACTACGCGACGGATTTTTATGCGGTTTTCACCAATAGATAGAGTGATTCATGAGGAAGATTTAGGTTTATAATTTGTCAAGGTTTTGTGTAAATTGGTTGAAATATATAAAGGGAGCGGGCTGGCAAGCGGGCGGCGTGGATTTGATATGTACGCAAATGAACAGGTTGGGTAATGACGTTGTCAGTAGATGGCGTTGTGTTTCGTTAGCCACAGCAACGTGTGGCTGGGTCTGCTAGTATAGTATAAAGTACTCACTTTGCCACATTATTAAATTAAACGATATTAGAGAAAAACGGGTGGTAATTGGGAGATCTTATAATTCACAGCATTTTTAAGGTCTCTCAGTTTAAAAAAGACTTCCTTACAAAACTGCTAGATGAAACCAAAGGCAAAGACATGTTCTCCCAGTACTTCAACAAATCATCTAAAATAGTTCCTGACGAACAAATTATTGTCAAACCAAAAACATGTTGATTGAAGCCGATTGATAACCTTTTGATATCGCCGATTAATGGATTGTATCCACCCGACGCCAACGCCAACGTAGTGATGATATTCATAAGTCACTCCTGTACACTCTAAATCTTCAGATTCCGACCCACAACTCATACCTTTATATTTCCAAGAACTTTATCTTATTCTTTCATTAAGACCATTCACACAGCATCGCTAAATATGACATAGGTCCTGATAGAAATTATTTTTCTCAGGGCCCTCCCATGTGGATCTATTATAAAAAAATGTTTATATTTATATCGCCAAAAATGAAACTACGAAATATAACGTCGTATTTAGCGAGTATCCTTCTCACATGTGGTATATATAATCAACCCCAGCGTGTGGTAACCGGCACTACGCTATCGTGTGCGGACCGGAATAATTAATAACACCTGCATCTATCTTAGTTAAGTCGCTTCGATACCTTTGTCATTAATCCGTGACTTTCCGGGCAGGCCGGGAGTATCGGACTTTGACGTAATGTTAACGGTCCGTGTTGAATTATTTATTCGGCTTTGGATTACAGATTATTGATTGGGGGAGGTATATTGAAACTGGAGTTTTTATTACTTTATTTAAATATTCACGACGCCGACGCGACGTTTAGATGTTGAGATTTGAGTGGGATCGATTAATAGAAAAAAAATCAGACCACGAGATTTATGATTGAAAGTGCCATTATTACAAGAGATTTGATTTGTAAATTACATAAATATTAACTCCCCAGGCTAATCTGTTCGCTTTTGGTAACAACTCATGTAGGTCTCATAGAAATCGTTGTGTCTCCTTAAATAATAAAAATGTAGGTACACCTTTATGAAATCAAACTTTTCGACCGCTAATGGAATAAAAAAACAAATTTTTATTAATTACTAGCTTTTTCCAGTGGCTTTCCTGGCATGGTGTAAGGGGGGGTTCCCACTCCGCCTCCTCCCCCTCCCCCCCTTCCCCCCTTACCCGCCCCTCACCCTCCACCACCCCTGCATAAAATCACCAAAGTTTAATTGCAATCGGATGAACGGTTTAGCAACGCGCAATTTCATGATGCCAGAGCTCACTATTGTATACAGAAACCATCGCAGGCATGCGCACATCAAATCCCCAAAGATGAATAGTTTAGGAACGCATATGCCCCATACATACAAACACAAAAAAAAACATATTTTGATTTTAATACATACGACCTCCGTAGTCCAGTGGGTAAGACTCTTGACTCACCATCCGGAGGTCGCGGGTTCGAACCCGGCATGCGCAAATAAATTTTATTTGATTAATTTGTGTTATTTCACAATTAATTCATTTAAAATAATATATAGTATATTTGCGGCATGTTCCAGAGTGGAAGATACTATCAGTATCGCCCTGGTGTAAGACCACCATTCAGAATTGAAACGTTGCTTGAAAATGGCTTTAGCCGTGTTTGGTGATCAGATCTGAATAGCCAGGTACTTCCCAACCTTACTCTTCCCCACCTCCTTCCCCTTCCCACTACCTTCAGCCTCACAACATACCCCAATTGGGGATGCCATAGAAGCAGTTGAGATTCTTGTGCGGTATTCACTGTAAAAAAAATATATATATATATTTAGATTTTTACATGAAACGTCAAAAAAGTGGGAAAATGATAACGTTTGTAATAAATTTATCTAATAAAACTTTTGTCTGTTTTTATTTTTTCGTTACAAGTAATTTTATTTAGAAAAAAACGAAAGGTGAGCCATACTAAAACTTTTTTACAGGTGCATTTAAAAATTTAGATGTTTAAAAAATTACATGATTATTTCTTGGAATAAAATTTGAAAGCGTATTTCAGAACCTTTCAAATACAGTTTTTAGTTTCCAGATACTTTCAGAAATATTCCATTTATTTGGATTTTATTGCAACGCGGGAATATTCTGACCTGCTGACAGAATGCCCGAGACCTGAGGGGTAAATTTATCATTACCATTGGCAGCTCGACGGCCCTAGTCCAGCGGTAAGGCTCTTGACTAACACTCCGAATGTCGCGGGATCGAATCCCGGCGTGGCAAATAAATTTGATTTGATTAATTTGTGTTATATCACAATTTATTCATTTAAAATAATATATAGTATATTTGCGGCACGTTCCAGAGTGGAAGATACCCTTAGTATCGTCCTGGTGTTTAGACCACCATTTAGAATTGAAACGTTACTTGAAATGGCGTTAGCCGTGTTTGGTGGCCAGATCTGAATAGCCAGGTACTTCCCCACCTCCCTCTTCCCTATCTTCTTCCCTTCCCCAAAACCTTCAGCCTTACAACATACCCCAATTGGAGATGCCATAGTCCCACTGGCTCCAGACGGGAGCAGTTGGGACTCTTGTGCGGTATTCATGTAAAAAAGCTCGTGAATTTTGAGTGCGCTAGAGTGCAAAGATTGGAAAAAAACTATGTTGTGTTGTAAAAATTTTTTTAGCAATGTGCAAAACCCTCAGGTTAGGTTGGCCAAACTGAAAAATTCCGAAAAGCGAAACAAAGAAAAATCTCTTTCGGCTATAAGAACACCAAAAACGTCGTTTTTTCAATCGTATCACTCAAGCCATTGGTGCCCACCGTCTTTAACTTTAATTATGCAAGAAGTTTCTTTATGCAGGAACCAAGATATTATCCTAGAACTGATGTAAACAAATCCTTACTTCCTACATCAGTTAACGCTGAAAACTGGGGCAACAAGAACCAAAACTAAAACAGGAACCAACTTGAGTTCTTCACAAGATAAAAACGTGCAAAATTGGAAGAAATACTTGTACTTTGTAGATGCTCTAATGGTTAACCTTTCATATTGTAGTACTCCTGCTCAGGGTCTCTACCATAAATGTGTTTCTCAAACAGAAAAATGTGAGATTTCACTATATAATGGCTGTATTTTATTTTTTATTTTCATGTTGAATTTTTCCCTTATTATTTAGCTACTATAGTTAAACTCCCCTCCTAACTGTCATCTGTCACTTTTGTTTGTTTCGTTTGACGTGCCTTAACAGTCAATATGTCAATTTCAATGAAAACTCTTTGACGACATAAAAAGGTTAATTTACTTTTTTTTTTTTAAATATTGAACACGTTTTCAACAATGGCAAGTAGTCTGAAATGCTTGAATCAGCTGTTGGCGCTGGTGTGGTTGGATATCATTATTTCTATGCAATGGCGATTTTTTTTACAAAAGTTTAATGATAATAATACGTCTCAATATTGTTTTGTACCTGAACATTATGTTAATTTAAGTACTTGCACACTGCTTTCTAACCCCGTATGCACGGAAATTGGAGGGTCTAGAATCTAGAGTCATTCAAATAAATGTAGCTTCGTTCAATAAAATAGAGTCTTGACGTGTGCGGTGAAGTAGGAAACTATATGTTTCCTTATAACGCCGTTGGGAAAGTGGTGGGGTACCCTCCAATGTACCTATATACGCCCGATAACGTCCGGACATAGGTTTCTATTCTATTTGATTGCTAGTTAATAATAAAGTAGATTGTGTCTTAAAAATATAAACCAATATAAAATTATTTTTTTTATTTTATTTTATTTTTTATTTTTTTATTTCATACAATTTTTGAAAATACACTTTTATGTTTTTTTCTTGATTACCATACTAGGCTAATGCCCGTGTTAAGGTAATCATAATTCTTGTATTGGCAGTAAACATCTTGTTTCATCAGACTATGTGATGCCTCTGGAATCTGTTATAATCGTAAGTAGAGTAACTATTATTTGATTAAAAGGCTATTAAAATAGCAATATAAACAGAAAGCACCTTTTCGAACATGAGTTAACCCCACTTTTCCACATTTTAGTTCAGATAATCACCTGAAAATTGTTATTTCTGTAGCAATCCGTCAATCTGAAAAAACAGCAAAACTTATTTCTCATCATGTTTTGTTAAAAGTATGTGTATACGTTCATAAGAAAACGATCTTAAATGGGTTGCGGTTACGAACAAAAATCTTCATTTTTCCTAATTACTTTTGCAATCACATTTCTTTTTTAATAACTCCTTGACACTAAAACCACCATATTTCTGTTTTTTTTTTTAAATACCTTTAAATATTTAATATAATATCTTTTAAACCGTATAACATAGCTGTCGTATCATGCAAATGAAGTCCAATCACACCAGCGCCATCTGCTTCGACCTTTCCGGATTAACTGCCATTATGAACATTAATATATTTTTATCCTCAAACAAAATATGCACGAGAAACTTTCACACAAAAACACTCTCTTTTTATCAACAATAACAAGCTTTGTTATTGTTGATAAAAAGAGAGGTTAATTTCTATGCAACTGGCCAACTTGTTATACTGTCGACCAGGATGTCGTGAGAATGAATCTCAGGTGACGGCTAGAGATCGAGTGATCCAAGGTGTTGAGTTCTCACCTAGAGGTAGCGGTTTAAATAATTTGCTAGCTATGACCTCTGTTACAGCACAAGCAAAATATTCAACCTACTAACCCTTTAAAGACTTTCAAGTCCCACCGCAAAAAAATACTAGTACTAATTCTTTTAAAAAAAGCTACCTCAAATATTAAAAATATATTTCAAAGAAATCAAACCATGCCATGGTACCTAAAGAGAGCAGTTTACCAAACCACAATGGGTCGCTTATGCACTCAAATAATATACACTTCACCCATATGAAAAAAAACCAAGGTAGAATCCAACAACCCCACAACTACCAGAACATTACTAAGTAATCGCCATCTCGTAAAAAACAACACGAGGATTTTTTTTTACGTTAGCTCCACACAGGAGACACTGAGGTGATGCTGTGTAGAGGGCATTTTTAGGGAAAGGAAGTTCTGGGGAGGAAAAAGGTATGACGTGTAGGTAGGAATCTCGAGGTCGATGTGTCCAGGAGGAGTGACGGACGCGGATGTATGACTCCATCCCTCCAACTGGGTGCAAGACGATGCGTCCAGAGAGTCCGACTGGAGAGTTCAAAATGTCTCCTTCAATCAGTCTCTCAGCGGGTGGGCAAACGCAGCCACTAAAATCTACACAAACCTCACCCCACGAACTTGGGCACCCCTGCTAAGTCACCAAATATAGCGAACCACTTGGGGCGACCTATGACAAGGATGTTGGTTATCCAATGAATGGCCCTAGGGTGGCAGTACCCACACCCTTTTGAGTGTTAAAACATTAGGATTTATATTAAGCACAATTACAAACTTTAAATCGTTACAAATCATAAAACTGTTGTAAATATTCCAAGTCAGAAGCCTAATAGAACATAACTCTGTAGTTTGGTATCCCTTTCACAAAATTCATATTCATAAGGTAGAAAGAATTCAAAGAAGAAAATGTTTCGTAAAATTTAAACTTCACATCCCCTCAGAGCACAAAAATTACCTGGCAATAATAAATGTTTTAAATATTTCAACTTTAGAAAACAGACGAAAATGAAATAAAATGAATACAGAATTATATGTAATAATCTCATTAAAACCACAAAATTAAACTATTATAAAGAGAAACTGTCCAGAGACGGTAATAATAATAAAAAATCTGGCATATTATTAAAGAAATATCTCAACCACTCAATAAATTAGAAATCAACGGCCACGATACCTATCTAAATATCAGACACTGTGACCAATCACACAAAACGAATACTTTTGTAATATCGATAAAAATCTAGCATTACAAATTTTAAACAAGGCATCAACCGACGACGAAGCTCTTGCCGACATAATTCAATTATTTATTCATTTTAAAACATTACACAATAAAATTTCAATGCGTTTTAAAAGAGTATAAATTTGAAATTTAAAATTTAAACAGGTTTAAGTAATTTATATTTCAATGAAACACAATCATACTAACAACAACAACAATAATCAATCAATCAACCAGTGAAACAGACAATACACTCACATTAGACCTCACTAACTGTGCTAAAATTTCAAAAACCATCAAACAATTAAAGCCCTCACATTCATGCAATCATGACAATATATCCTCAAATACACTAAAAACAGTTGAAACTTTTATAATCCAACCATTAGTACACATCATAAACCTCAGTCTCATTAAAGGTATATTCCCTAACAAACTCAAACTTGTTCTAGTTCAAGCAATTTTTAAGACCGGAACTCCAACTGATATAACCAACTACAGACCTATTTCTATTTTGTCATCACTATCAAATATTATCGAAAAAATAGTAAAAAAAAGACTTACCGACCATCTTACAAAATACAACATTCTCTCGTCAAACCAGTATGGCTTCAGGGAAGGGATAAATGTTTGGCAATATTTCTGGGTTTAGCTAAGGCATTTGACACAGTCTCTCATCCAATCCTTTTGGCCAAGCTCCAGAAAATCGAAATAAAAAATAAGGCATTTGATTGGTTCAAATCATACCTAATAGACAGAAAGCAAAATGTTAAGCTACCATCACTTAAATCATCACCATAGTGTACCACAGGGCAGTGTACTCGGTCCTACACTTTTTCTCATTTATTTTAATGACTTATATAGACTATCTATTGATGGCAATATAATCACTTTCGCCGATGATACTGCCCTAGTGCTAAAAAGTAAGACATGGGAAGAAACATTTCGTAAAGCCAATCTAACATTGCAAATTATTAAAAAGTGGCTAGATAATAATCTACTCACGTTAAACATAACTAAAACCAAATATCTAACCTTTAGTCTTAAAATTCCAATTCAGCCTTCAGTAAATCATATATTAAAAATACATTCTTGTAGAGATATCTCTATTTGTCAATGCATTCCACTGGAACGAGTATATGCCATTAAATATTTGGGTGTAATAATTGACAATAAACTTCGGTGGGAGGATCATGTAATTAATGTTACAACCCGTATACGGAAACTGGCATATTTTGTCTTCAGATCATTACGAAATATTCTGAATAAAAATACACTAAAAACGGTATACTTTTCCCGGTGACCACTGTTTTCACGGTGACAATTGGCCCGGCGACATTTGGTCCGGCGACAGTTGGTCCGGCGACAGTTGGTCCGGCCGACAGTTTATCCGGCTCACGTTTGGTGCGGCGACAATTGGTCCAGCGACAATTGGTCCGGCCGAAAGTTTAGAAGATGTTTTCTTCAAGTAAGTATGCAAAGAGGATATACGGCCGTACAACCAAAGTTGATATACTAATATCTGAAGGCATCTTGAGTGAAAATCCGTTGTAAAATTATTTTTACTAATAATTTCGACTCTCCGAAGTAGCATGCGGCAATCACAAAATACGACATACTTATACGTGCAGTCGGCTTAGCAAAAAAACGCTAAAGATTCCTATTTGCACATAATATAACTTTAATATCTGTATATAACACAAGAGTCCCAACTGCTCCCAACCGTCTCGAGCCAGTGAGATTATGGCATCCCGAATTTTGGTAAGGTGTGATGCTGAAGGTAGTGAGGAGGGGAAGGAGATGTGGAAAATTTACCTGGCTATTCAGATATAGTTATCAAACAAGGCTAAAGCCATTTCAAGTAACGTTACAATTCTGAATGAATACTCGTAAAGGTAAATTTGTTTTTTTTTTTCTATTAATAATAATAATAAATTTAAAAAAATTATTGTAGGAGGAGTTCAAATATCGACAGATTATTCATATAATGTGTATATTTTGACTTTACCTTTAAGTAAAGAAGATGAAGAACAAAATATATCTATTCACGATGAATCTGTTCTTTATTTTAAACCCAGAACCGTAGGAGATGCCAGGCATTATTGAGAACAGACAAAATTGTAGAAGATTCTAAAACTCGTATGTATGAACATGACGATAATGATTATCGTTAACGTAGATACATACTCCCCTAACGTGACGAGTTTTCGTTTGTCTTTTCCAAAAGAACACTTCATTAGCAATTACGAATTTAACCGGGTGTCCTTGGTGCCCAAGAACCGCAAGAGGTACCAGGAACTTCTCAGAATGGCTGTAGTCGACGCATAACATAGTCTGGGATACCGTAGGAAGAAAATTCTATTGCGAATAGATTCCAGAGTTTGTCAACTCCGTACGAAGATAGGCTGTGTCATGTTAACCCAATATGGTTTACCAAAGTAACGAAACCGAACGCCGAAACAGTGTACTGAATGGACATCTGTGTGGTGAAATTTCAAATGTTGATTAAACCGATCCAATATGTATTTGTTTGAAATTGTGCTTTACCCGGCCCTGTCCGTGCAATATTTGTACTTAAAATGCGTTTTTACTAAGCTCTAATTATTTCAATATGAATAGGTTTCTGAAAAACTCAAACCGTGTAATGATATGAATAAATACTTCAAGCACCACAAGGTAAAACCGTATTGCAAAACAGAAGATCCAAAAATTGTGTAAGGTAGAAGTATTATGAATAAGATTAAGAAAGGGACCCCGACGTGTTATAAGTTCTTATAAGACGTTTAGCATATGTACGGAGAAAGGAAATCACGATCCAGAAAAAAACATATTATATATAAAAATCTCGTGTCACGGTGTTTGTGGTCGCACTCCTCCGAAACTGCTCAACCGATGTTTATGAATTTTTTTATGTATATTTCGTAGGCATGAGAATAAGTAGTAAGCAAAGATATTGAAATGTAAGTAGATGTGCTATCTGCTGTTTTTACTATGTGGGTCTGCGCTTCCGGGTGTCGCCGATATTGTTTACCAATTAACAAATAAACTAAAAGAACAAATAATTAACGAATAAACCAAACGAACGTTAAACTAAATGAACGAATTCTTTCCTTATTCAAAATATATTGTTAACCAATATTAATGCACCAATATTAATTAACCAAAAAAAAAAAATGCACATTTTCAAAAAATCAACGAAATGAACAAACTCTTTTTGTATGAAAACTACGCTAATTAGCGCGTAGTCCGGCGACAGTTGCGCGGACACCATAGCATATCTCTTCTGTATTTGAATATCTTTGGTAGTAAGGTATATTTCATACCGCTAGGTGATTAGGGTGTCCTTATTCAGAAAAAAAATCTACTTTATTTCTTTTCGGCATCAAAAAATATTTTCACTCCAACCCCCACCCTCCCATTTTTAATCGAGACCCTCCCATTTTTGTCGCGTCGTTCGTATTTCAAGCAGAACGAAATTATTTATGTTGTTGAATGACAAATGGCGCTACGCCCGCCTCATCGAACTTTCATCCACCCTTAGAAATAATGCATATGTCAGAAAAATGTTTTCTGGGTCAGCTAGTATATGTATATATATGAATCTTATGAATACTTTGCTTCCGGAAATGTCAAAATCAAGGAATATCATGTATGTACCTCTGATTGTGAATGAAGCTAGGGGTGTAAGTATCTTAAGACCGAATAGTATACTATGTACATTATTCATCTAATGACGGATATACCAGTGTGACATAAAAAAAATCAAATACATACGTTTTGGCTTTTATTAGTTAGCAGATAACATTTACATAATATTATTACAAGCAAAATGGGTATTGGTTCTGTCAGTGTAGTAAACAAAGCTTCGGGACCCCCACAATCAGGTTTTACTATAAGCGTAGGGGGGAGGGGCGGGGGGGGGGGGGTGAATAAGGTTTAACTCCCCCAGCCAGTGAATAGAGAGCCTTCAGGCCAAAACTATTATCATTACAAAACTTTAGTGGTTCTCCTGTAAAATAGGGGTTATATACAAAAAAGAAATAAATAATTCAATGCAGCCTAAAATTTTAGAATTATTTGAAAATATGTTTTTATGACGTGCCGTTTTACTATTTTTGCGTTATACTAAAAGGTCATCATACGTTAACGAAATGTGTTACGAGTAAAAAGAGGTTCAAGGCAAAAGAGCAAATTTATATAATTTATTTTCTGAGCGTAGCGAAGTCCTATTTTGACTCGACTGTTCGGCATTTCATCGTACTAAATTTGTTTGTATAGTTCCGGTTCCAGTTTACTTACTTTGGCTAGATCGTTAATTTTGACTACATAGTGAACTGATTTGGTTTTCGAAAATATGCTTCATTCACTTTATTGTTCAAGCAAGCCTTAGTTTGACTAGATGGCTAGCTATATCTGGGCTTTTCATTATGTTTGAAAAAAGTATTGTATTTGAAAATCTTTTGGATAAATTTAAAAAAACTTTTTTTTTTAAATAATTTTTTTTTTAAAAACAAAACGTAAAAAATTATATGGTTTATAATTAAGTGGATCGGTATTTAAAAGTACATAACTTAAAATTTCTGAGGAAATTTTGTTTTGATTTAATTTGGGAGGCGGGAATGGGTACCGCCGCCCCGGGAACCTTTATTGGATAACTAACACCTCTGCCATAGGTCACCCCAAGTGGTTCGCTAGGTTTGGTGATTCAGCAGGGGTGCCCGGGTTCATGGGGTGAGGTTTGTCTAGGTCTTGGAGGCGGATGACCAAGACACACTGAACCCCAGATTTCTACCCACCCCTTAAACCCTTTTCCTTCCCAGAACTCTCCTCTCCTTCCTTTTCCTAAAAAAACCCTCCACACAGCATCCCCAAAGATGACATAGGCCTTGAGGAAAATTATTTTCCTTAGCGCCTCCTGTGTGGAGCTCATGTAAAAAAAAAAAAATAAAATAAATGAGAGAAAACGTAGATACTTTTTTCGATGCGATGCTGTTTAGCGAAATCTTTGTTTTTTTGAGATTGAAATCTTGTTTCTCTTTTGGTGAGGTGGTGCAGTATTGCTTGCTGGTGGGGTTTTGAAGTCCAATTTTAGAGCACTAACGTTAATGCTAGGGTGAGGTAGGATGATATCGATAGTTGAAAGTTATGGCCCCACTTAACTGGGGCCAGTTCAAGAAGCCGTATTTTCAGAGGATGCCGGACCTCGGCAGACAATTAAGCCACCCCCCCCCCCCCTCCGCGCCGTTTTTCGTTCATAAGAAGTTTAGGGAGTGCAAGGGACCAAGAAACAAACTACTTGACTGTTTGACTGTTCATTTGATCTTCTGGACATCTTGTTTTTAAGTGCCGGCTTCTGTTTGAAGAGCATTGGGACTTTAATAGGCTATTTATGTTTCATTAATTGATTTATATATATCATTTACATCTATGTACTTACCTAATGTATTGACGTGTTAGAAGTTTGACCGATATGAATAACTTAATTTGCTTCCACTGCTCATAAATATTTCGGCTAACTTTGAACTTTCAATCATCATAAAGCCAATAGTTCGTGAACATTAGACCTCGCGTCGAAAAAGTATATTTCTAATATGGTCTTATTTAATAAATAAATCATAAGTTTTGTAAGTAAATAACCACCTATTTAATTATAAATCATGGAACATTTTATGTAACATTATTTAATTTCAAATATAAAATTACACAATTTGTCCAAAGAAACGTCAATGACAAAAATAAAACATTCTTCCCGCAAGTAGGTACCATAATAACTCTTCTCGCGAGTAGCCAAAGTTAGCCATCTATTAAAAGTTTGCCATCTAGTCAAAGTTAGCCACCCTGTAAAAGTTAGCCATCTAGTCCAAGCTAGCCACCTAGTAAAAGTTAGCCATCTAGTCAAAGTTAGCCACCTAGTAAAACTTAGCCATCTAGTCAAAGTTAGCCATCTAGTCAAAATTAGCCACCTAGTCGAAGTTAGCCATCTAGTCAAAGTTAGCCACGTAGTCAAAGTAATTCCTTGAATAATAAAGTGCAAATAACAAGAGTACCTTCTGCGTGGAGTCAGTGGGACTCTGGTATCCAGATGTTCATATTCGTATTCAGATGTTTGTTTAAAGACTGGTTAGAGTGGGGAGGATAATGAGACGCGAAAGAGGAAGGTTGAAATTACCCGGCTATTCAGATCTCATCTCTAAACACGGCTGAAGCCATTCTATGCATTATTTCTATTATGAATGGGAGTTTATTGCCGGGGCAATACGAGTAACGTCCTCTCTGAAATGAAGTATGCTCATATATTTTTTTAGTTCTTTACATTATAGGTATTTCCGGGTAGGTGGCCTAGCCAGCAAATAAACTACTATTTATAATTACACATCTCAGTTTTCCGAAAAGTGAAAATAAAACCTATTAAAAGGTGTTATTTTTATTCTTCGCTGGAAATTCAATACGGTGTGTACTAAAAAAAAGTTCCGTTTCCCGCCATAATGAAGGTTCACATATTGTGTTTAAAATCACGGTTTAATTGGCGCGTGACCTGTGTTCCGAGTTACTCGACATATATACAGTAGTTACCCGAATATACATAGGTGCTTAATACATAGGTACCTACTGTTACTCGAACATTCACAATTTAGCTACTCGTAGTCTTAATGTACAGGTATGCTACTGTGCAGAACTTGTTTTTTTTTACATGAGCTCCACACAGGAGACCCCGAGGAAAATAATTTCCCTCAGGGCCTATGTCATCTTTGGAGATGCTGTGTGGAGGATATTTTTAAGGAAAGGAAGGAGGGGAGAGTTCAGGGAAGGAAAAAGGTTTAAGGGGTGGGTAGGAATCTGGGGTTCAGTGTGTCCTGGTCGTCCACCTCCAAGACCTAGATAAACCTCACCCCATGAACCCGGGCACCCCTGCTAAATCACCAAACGTAGCGAACCACTTGGGGTGACCTATGGCAGAGGTGTTGGTTATCCAATAAAGGTTCCCGGGGCGGCGGTACCCATTCCCGCCTCCCAAATTGGATTTCAATATAAACATTTATAAAATATCTTTTTCAAGTTATTGGTAATTATCGAAACAACGTTCATGGAATATTTATTTATTTTACTTATTTATATATGCGTATATAATACAATACATTACAAAATGATTCTTTGTCTGTCCAACTGGGAAGGATACCCGTTTCAGGACAGCCAAATTGTATATTTAGTTCATAATATTCTTAACAAAGAAATGTTTCGTTCAAGATATCACAGGAATTTGCTTCTGTCAAGACAACTCTTGAGAACATTAAAAATTATATTCTGAACAAACGGATGGTTTCTTTATGTCTTCGAAAGAATCGCAAAGATGTGATTTTTTTTTCAAGGTCATTTGGAGAACATTAATAATTGCATTCAGAGTGAGTGAGTGATATTTTTTTTTATTTTTTTATTTATTTATCTATAATAAAATATGTTTACAATGGTATAAACAAACAATATTATAAACATTGTTTGAATAATTATTAACACATAAATAATAAATTAAATTTTTACACAATACTAACACTGTCTGTAGTCGTAGACGGCGAAACAAAGGACTGTAATAAAAATATGGCTTTTCAAAGTGACACAACTATGGGATTAGCTTGGTGAACAGTGGACATTGGATAGGAATGTGACTTACTATCGAACGAATGTTTAAAATATGATAGTTAATCACTAAACTAAGAATTATTAAAACTAATGTGACGTTTACCTTTACCGAAATAGCTTCATCTTTGTTTCATTGGTCTGTCGGACAAATACGAACTAAGGCGATGATATGTATCAATTTAATAAGAGGTTAGGATTTTTGAATTTTTGAAAAATTCAGAAGAGTACCGAAGACTTAAGTCATCAGCGACCACCGGCGGTGGATTATCATTCGAAATTCGAATTTTGAATTGTGCTTATTACGACCTCGTTATACTAAATCAGGCATGCACAACCTGCGGCCTATGGGCCGCATGCGGCCCTGTTAAAGATTATTTGCGGCCCAAAATAAAGTTTTCAGCTTCCTGTGTTTTGGATTTTGGTATTAACACAAAAGAAGAAAAAAAATCGTTCTCGTAAATTTGTCACATTTATTTTATATTTTGTAAAATTATAACTTTCTTGTTATTAGACCTAAGACTTTGGATGAGGGTTTCGATTTTTTGCTATAAAATATTGTGTGTGTTTTTTGCTATAGATATTTATTGCTATAAATACCACGTGGCCGCGCCTAGGAATTGGTTTTCGCAATCAATTCCAATCAGTATATTTTTTTCGTACATTTTTCGGAAGCTCGAATGCAACTGTCCTGATTTTAATAAGTGGAGGGTGAGTGCAAAGTACACATGGGCGCATGTGAAGTCATTTTATGCCTTCTATCGTTGAAGGTGGTAGTTTCACAAAAACAGCCTTTTTGGACACGGCAATTACCGGGAAAAAATAACGGTAAAATCCGCCATTAAACTGTAATAATGGACGGATCTAATAATGGACTGTCAGCATTTGAGCAACCAGCCCTGTTTGCTAAGCCCGAAAATTTAATAAGATGGAAAAAAATACACAAATATTTCATATCTATTTAAAAAATGAAACATACAAGGAGTAGACCATTTTTGTCTTATCCGCGAGTTCGAGTCGCTTGTACTATTTATACAATCTGATACAGAAAAGAGGTAATACTCGTACCACGGGAAATCCGGAATTTAATTCCGTTTTATTGTTTGCGAATGTGAAAATTGCCCTCTTAAATAATGCTTGCCGGTTCCGATTAAGCTCCGAGTCTAGGATTTTTAATCTGTTAATCAGTTAAATCCAAATTGTTTATTTGCTTTTACATTTTATTCGCTTGAAAAAAATTATATATATATATATATATATATATATATATATATATATATATTTATAAACGCGGTGAAAATATTTAATACGAAGTGTAATCAGTCACTGCCTAATTACTTGCCTTTCACTTGGTAGGGTAACACTGAGGCAAACGGTAGTGAATAGGCCACTTGCATGGACCTCATAACGACTTGGAAAAAATCGTGTGCATAGATTTTTTTACTAAGATTACGAAAATATTAGTAAAAATTTTTAGAAATGCACAGTTTTTTATTATTTTTAAATAAATTAATCCATTATTTGGGCTTGTGACGTCACTACATGAAAATGTCCCGTCGCCGAAAATGTTCCTATCATTTTTATAAAATTCCACACTGATTTTTTTTTTTTATATGGCATCACTTTAATTTTAGGTGAATTTTTGAATTTGACATTTAACGTTCACTAGATTTATTGTTTGTTCTCTGCGAACGTATCATTTGGTTTGATTTTTTGACAGATGTTATGACGAGAACCCCGTACAATTTACGTTGTCCGTACGTGTTTTAGAGGTATAATGATAATGGTGCGGATTTTAAAAAAATCGTATAAATATACTATATCTGAGGGAGCGGTCCGTATCGGTAGAGACGGGGCGTGAGAGAAATGAAAGGCGTCAGTCGATGTGAGTCAGTCTTTATTGTTGCGCTACATAGCGGAGGTCGAAGTGGAGCGGAGTGACGGTGGTGCCGTGAGTGTTGCTGCTACGTGATGATGTGAAAGTGAAGGTCAGGAGACTACGGCGGTGAAGATCACTGGTCTTCAGGGAGCCGGCGTGTTGCTCTACACCATGGCGGTGTAGAAGTGACCTTGATCCAGGCGGTCGACCATCGTCACGTTGACGAGGTATGGCGGCTGTGTGTCCAGTGGGTCGGAGCACACACGTGACGCAGGAAGGAACCTTGGTTGCTGCTCGTTGCAGGATGCTGGCGCTTTGCCGATTGTTGTTGCTTGACATCTCATGTCGAGATGGTAGTTGGAGAAGTTCCTCGAAGGTGCTGGAAATGTTCCTGGTGTCACACTGGATAAATGGTGTTCACTGCTGACTGCGCGGCCCCGTGCCCGGCTCGGCACTTAGTCGCGGCACTCTCGAACTGTGTTGCTTGACCGATGAATGGGAAGGTACTGACTGACTAGACTTGAGACTATACTTGAGACTGAGCTGTATGCGGCTCGCGCTGACTTATATACTCTGCCGGCCGGGCAAGTAGTTTCGAGAACGGTAAGCAATGCTGGGTGAATTCACGCAAAGCTGAGAAACCGCTCGAACCTTCTGTGTGCATTTGTACGGTACAGCCAGGTGTTCTAGCTCTTTCGCGTAGGTGGCGGAATTATTATTTCTAGGCGGCCGTTGGTACTACGCTGAATGTAGGTAGATGGATCGGCCGTCTTCCAGCCGGTTCTTTGGAGGTCAGTGGCGCAGCGGTAGATTTTGCAGAGCGGGTTAGCCGCTACATATCATAATGCTACTTACTACTCCACGGCCAAATCAAAATGGCCGCAATGGAACAGCTGATATCGTTTGCTTACACTTTAGTGGGTGATGTTTCGTTTTTGACAATATTGATTTTAAAAGCTAAAATAATTATAATTTCAAACAATTTTTATACCACTCTCCAGTAATAATATTCAAAAATATAATAATATAATAAATATAATATAATGAATAAATAATTCCTCCTAAATAATGTTTTAACTTATCGAAAAGTATCATCTTTCTTCCGTATAATTATTACAAAATGACAACACCTGTTGAAAATAAGACGTGTGACGTCATCACTCCTGACGGAGTAATGACGTCGCACGATTCACAACACAATATGCGGTAGTTTTCGGGGGATCTTGAAAAATTAAAACTTTGACAATTATTTTAACTATTAAAACCGACTCTAAAAAAATATGCAGTTATTTAAGTTATAAGGTCATTCATTATTCAATAAAAAAAAAATAAAACAATTATACTGGAGTTCTCTATTGCAAACGTATGTATAGCAGTTTTTTTTATTAATTTGTTCTGTTGCTCATAAAATGTATTTTTTTGACAAAAAACCCTTTTTATCAAAACCTTGCTGTTTTGCCTAGCAAAGAATATGCAATGTCAATTGGTCTAGCAAGTAGGTAAATGTAGGAGTAATTAAATACCAAATGTTACAAAATGTTTATATGCCTTAGATTGCATGTTTTCAAGACGATAACATTTTCGTGACGATAACGGCATGTTCCACATAAATTGTATTTTTTTCTTCATATTTATTTATGTTATCGTGTTTTCTTTTAAAACATGCACATGGAATTTTTTCAAACCTTCTCGAACAAAGTTATTTGATCACGATCATTAAAATCATCACACTATTTTAAAATCTTTGCTTAGTTTTATATACACATAATTATTGCCTGGGGCTGTGCCAGTAAAAAATACATTAATACACTGTATAAAACTTAGAAAACCCTAATAAAAGTAATACTTAAGTTACCAATACTAACATCCACTTCAATCATATTCGAAAAATTCCCAGTGCTGAAAATTCGAAAATTATATTCAAAACAAATACTTACTTTCCTTTACAAGAACTTATCTACGTTTAACACTTCACAAAATTCTCGCAATACTAGAACAAGACATGCTCACCAACTACAAATACCAAAAACAAACACATCCTTTGGGCAAAAAAACACTACAGATACCAGGCTATTAAACTATACAATTCTCTTCCTACATAATATAAAACAAACAATATTATTGAATACAAAAAAACATAAGAAACTGGCTACAATATTTTTAACTTTTAATTTATAATTATTGTCGAATCGAAGTCGATTTTATATTTTGATTTTTATTGTTTCTCTTTTTTATATTAACTATGAACACTCTTTTGTTTTACTATTCACAATTTATAATTTATAATTTACAACTGAAAAATGTCCTCTAGAACACAGGTGAACTCCTAGTGTGGAGGACAATATATTATACCTTTGTAATGTAAATGTACTAAGAATAAATAATAATAAAAAATAAAAAATTGAAAAAATTGACCCTAAAATCACTAAAAATGATTCCTTTATGACCTTTATTTATTACCATCCTCGGCGTTCCTCTGACCTTACGCAGAGTATTTTGAAATCAGATGACCTTTATTTTGTTTTGTCATGTGTGCTAAATTTCATCAATCTCGGAGTAAAACTGTAGATTTGTAGAAAAATCAAATCCATGCCACCCGCCGGTGCCTGCCCGCGTGCCTGCCCGCCTCAGACACTCTGCTTACAATTCGTGAGCATATAATTCCCGATTACAAAATTTCTAATTTTATAAGAAAAACTCTCTTTTTATAATTTTTGAAGGTTATTCCCATCAATGTAATATATCATTGAAGAAGAAGATAATAATAATAATCTAAACGAAGATATAAAAGATAACATGACACAGAAAAACAGAAAAAGATAATTGGTAAAAACATCGTCCCGCGCATCAGCACGTCCCGGATAGACGACAGGTTCTGGGTTCGAGTCCCGGTTGCGACCATTATCTTTTTCTGTTTTTCTGTGTCTTGTTCGCTTTCATATTTTCGTTTAGATTATTATTATAACCTTCTTCTTCAATGATATATTACAAAATTTCTCTGTATATCTCCACATACTTTCTTCCTTTTTATTATAATTTAAAAGAAACTCATATATTCATTAGTTATGAATGGCGAAATCATAATTAATGAATATATGAGTTTCTCATCCCAGGCGAAATTAATATTCCTTATAATTTGTAATAAAATGTACTTTGTACGTATAAACAAATAAGTAAATAAATAATGAAAAACAAAAATAAACATAATATAACAGTAGAAAGTACTATGCAGATTACAAAATCGACTCGTAATCGGAGAACAGCGTAAACGACATTTTTGTCAAATTACGATTTTTAACGAAAACCGTTCAATACTGCCTAATACATCAGTGACAAAAATATTGCAGCTCTATCTTATATACCTGTCACTTTTTTAGTCGCTGTAGCTTTCAGTGCAGGCGACTGTGGTCGGTTACGCTGTGGTTTTAATTTTTTTTTTTGTATTTGAATATTAGTATAAAAAGTATTAATTAGCAAATTATATCATTTTTCCCAACGGTCTGAAGCAAATGAGATTATGGCATCCCCAATTTTGGTATGTTGTGAGGCTGAAAGTAGTGGGGAGGTGAAGGGGATGTGGAAAATGTAACGTGCTATTCAGATCTATTCACCAAACAGGACTAAAGCCATTTCAAGTAATAAGTCTAATTATACACTTTCACAAAAATAATTATGATGTGTTTTAAACTTACTACTTGAAATTGCTTTAGCCGTGTTTGGTAACTAAATCTGAATAGCCAGGTTCATTTTCCACATCTCCTTCCCCTACACACTACCTTCACCCCTAGAACATACCAAAAATGGGGAGGCTATAGTCACACTGGCTCTAAACGGTTGGGAGAAGGAAAGCCTCTGGTGTTGTATTCAGATAAAAATATATTATATAGCGGTTTTTTGCTAAGCCGACTGCACGTATAAGTATGTCGTATATTGTTATTACAGCATGCTCCTTCGGAGAGTTGAAATTATTGATAGTAAAAATATTATTACAACGGAATTTTAATGAAGATGCCTACAGGTTTAAGAATATCGACTTTGGTTATACGGCCGTATATCCTCTTTGCCTACTTACTTGCAAATGATTGTATTTAGTCAACTTTGTATTTTATTTAGTTATTTGTGTACCTTTAATGATTGCGTGAAAAATTATTCAAAAATACTCCAAGCAGCGTATGCGACATTTCCTAGGGAAAAATCTGTCAGGGTCAAAGGCAAAACAGCGTTACCGCCACTATCTCAACAACTTTGAAGGTATTTAGATATTTGTGTATCAGCTTTATATAGGCAGCAACCAAATATTAATAATCCCAATTAACCAAAATCCTTTTTGGAATCAATGAAGACAGTTAATTGAAAGTTATCCTGAACAATTTACTTTTTGGCGCTTATGCTGTTCTGCCGATTATGGATCGATATATTTATAAAAAGGATTGCATTTCGTTGCTCTGAACGCGAGTAATTTTTTTGTTATACCACATTTTATAAATCTAGCTTCCTCAACTAGTCTCTTCCGATCCAGCCTGTCACGCAGTTGGTGGGCGGATTCATCCACCAGACGAACCTCACCCCTATAAACCCGTAACCCGGTTACCACTGCTAAGTCACCAAACGTAGTGAACCACTTGAGGTGACCTACGGCAGACGTGTTGGTTATCCAATAAATGGTACCCAGGGCGGCGGTACCAAAAAAAAAATCGAAAAAATATCGATGAGTAGGTACCCATCTATAATTTATTTGTTTTTATGAATTTAATTGCTTTATCATAATATATTCATTTTAAATTGTAATTATCTTATAAATAACTATTTATTTCCTAAACCTCTTTGAAAAAAACTCAGCCAGTTTGGTTTGGTATTTTAACCTTATTTCTAAGTTAACTTTTGTATGAAACGGGCCGCGGCAGCGATCCTCTTAGAGTTATTAGAAAGAAATATTCTACTCTGCAATAATATAATGAAGTTAGCTACAGCTAGATTCGATTTTTAAATGTGAAGTTACTTAAAGTGATGAAATTCGCTGTTTTTAAGATGGTCGTTAAGTTCCCTTTAAGGGCAATAATCGGATTTATATAATTGAATCGTTAAAAGAGGGCTCATAAAACTGAATGCTCGGCATTTAGGGACATCAGTCTGAGGGGGGGAAATGAAGAAGAAAGAATTGACAAACAAGTCAAGCATCACAATAGGCCACTTGCATCACATTTTAAAAAAATTCCGGTTTAGCCAAATATTCTAAGACATTCCGAATTTTTTATTTTTTTTAATCGTATTTTTGAAACCCGGGCGATTTTTTGAAAATTTCAATCCGAAAAATCAGACCATTTTTTATAAACCGGAAAGACGGGACATACGATAATTAGAGAGCCGAAAATCATTTAAAAAAAATAATGTTTTCCACAAGAAAGGGCACAGGAAAATAACGACGAATGCCAAAAATATTACATCTCACAAATATTTTTTTCCTGATCCATCTTATTGATCATAAATCATTATAATGTTCAACGTCTATATTACTAAATCCAATGTAATATACTTGTTTATGTAAATTATAATAATAATAAGAATATTATAAAATTTTATTTTGTTAAAATCAGCACCACTATACCTCTAAAATACGTACGGACAGCGTAAAATGTACGGGGTTCTCTTCATAACATCTGTCAAAAAGTCAAACCAAATGATAAGTTCGCCGAGAACAAACAATAAATCTAGTGAAAGTTAAATGTTATATTCAAAAATTGTCCTGAAATTAAAGTGTTGCCATATAAAAAAAAATAAATGAGAGTGGAATTTTACAAAATTAATAGGAACATTTTCGGAGGCGGGACATTTTCATATAGTGACGTCGCGGGCCCAAATAATGGATTTATTTATTTTAAAAAAAAAAACTGTACATTTCTAAAAATTTTTACTAACTTTTTGGAATTTTAGTAAAAAAATCTATCAACTTGATTTTTTCCAGTTTCATGCAAGTGGCCTATTCCCCTCAATTCAAATCAATAATGTTTGAAATTTGGACCAGATTTTTCTAGTTTTATTATTATTTTACTATGGTAGGCTGAAAAGTAATGCACTCATGCTTGTACAGCGCGAACAAAATGACCCTCAGAAGCGCGCCAGGTGGAATATGGAAGTGACATTCCTCCTCTATATGTGCGCTCTAGTTTGAGATCTTTGAATTCATCCATTCTATTTTAAGAAGCTTAAGTATGGAGACGTGTACCTGGGGTGAATTAGTTTTAACTTTTATGGCACCGAAAAATTATAATCTATTGTTCCATGTATATTATTTCTGTGTTACCAGGAGGTTTAGCACGGACGATCGATAAAACCATATAATATTATGATATTCAAATAGGTCAGTTATCAATGTTTGCGAGATGGTCCACAATTGTTACTAGATATTCCGAATGATGCCGATGATTGACAAATTTTAGCGCGGCCTCTCAAGTATCAGATATGCTGTCAATAATATACAAACCATTTTGAATAATGTCGTTCGTTATGCAAAATAAATGACTTATTAATGAATGAATGTGAACAAACGAAACTCTTAGAATTGAAAGAAATCGTATTCCCGATCCATAGACTCAATTAATATTCATCTAAGACGCGATCAATTTATGCTCTTCGATCTTGAAGAAACGAAAGTGGTTCAAATGTGCCTAAAGACCTCATTAACCAGTTATCTCCAGTTTAGTCTCAAAAAGTACACGCCAATGAATATTAAAGTTAGCATTAGAATTCGAAATTATTAATTAGTATTTTTAATTTTTACATACCGGTTTGATATTAAGGAACGTAAATCAATAGACAGATCCTCCAGTGTTGCTAGCGTATAGCGATTTCTTATTTATTCCCTATCAATATCGGTTCGGTTATCAACGGTAAACCGTGCTCGGCTCATCGATATGAAATCGTTGGAAGTTTCTCATATCGATCGGATATTGTAAAGTTATCGATTTTACTGTGCTGGTGCCTCTGAGACCTCAGAAAAGACAATCCGAGGTATTGTGAGCGTGTTTGTGTGCCCGAAGTAAGCTCCATTTTTCCTTACTTCTGGTAAAACTGTTTCTAAATGTTCAATTTTAATTCGGAGGCAAGTTTGTACAAGGTGATAACAAATTATATTATAATACGAAGAACGCAAAATTGCTGAGTAAATATGTTCATTATTATTTTATTTTATATAGGTAGTTTATTTCATTATTAGACATATTTTCATTACAGTTCGTAGAAATTAAATTGAAAACCAGTAACGTAATATTTCCTTCAAGTTACATACGAGAACAGCTTTTCTTAAGATAAGCTGGAAAGTGTTTTCCGCAAATATTGAATTATTTTCACGACATCAAGTTCTGTTGATAAAGTTTACACTCACTTTAAAAAGTCTTGGGGCTCAGCTCATATCCCTTGGGACTTCTATTAAGCCCCAGTCAGCGCTCATTAATTTTATTTCATATCTTAAGCATTTGCCGAGTCTATATTTTACACCACGACAGAGTGCGGGGTGCAGTGGTGTTTCTGCACCATTAATCCTAACTCACAGGTGCCGAAAGTCAACGAGAACAGAATTTTATTTATACTTTTGAATGAAACTATAACTTTGTGGTTATCCATTATAAATAAATTAAACAATATTTCTTTGTTAGAACCACCTAAATTTCATTAACACTGACAGGTTTCAGGACGACCGTTCCTTCCACAGGGTAAATATATAATGACTTGACAATTTTTACTATAACGAAAACAATATATTACTATAAAGATAATTACAACGGGTTACTATAAAATTTTTTAGAAAATTTCAAAAAATAAAAATCTTTCTAATTTTAAAAATAATAACGATCAAGAAAGGCGTAAATTTTTAAATAGATACTATTAATTTTTCAGTTTAATGTTGCAAAAATCTCCTTCCCAATAATAAACCAGATTTTTAGACTAGAAATAATAAATAAATCGGTAATTTTTCGAGGAACGCTAAAGATAAAGACCATAAATTGACTGTTTTCGGAATATATAAACTCAAATGTAATTAATGACTATTACCGGGAAAACCATTAAATTAAAAAAAATAAATTAAATGAAGACAATATAAGCGAAACTCAATCGAAGAATAAAATTGAATGACCGGAAAATAACTCGTTATTTAGAAATTAGAATCAAAGTACATTCAGGTATCTTTTTCGATTTCGCTAACATATCATTGCAAATAACCATAGTTTTGAAAAAAATACGGGGATAAAAATGCTTCATATTTATATCAATATATATTATATCAATAAAAAAGAAAAACGTTTAGATAACTAGAAGCCTTAGAAATATTCTTTTGCGTGTTTATTTTAAAGTGGTTTGAAGATTAGATATTGATTTTACAAAAATAAAAATGTTTTTTATTTTTTTATTTCAGAGGATTTATATGTTTAGATATGTTCCCTTTCAATGTACGTTTTGCTTCTTCCCCCCACTCTTCATTAATCCGTAGCCACGCTCCTGCTACTACCATAACACTTAGTAATACATTGTACTCACCCACTAATTGTAATTGTAATTGTTAAGTCATTATATACTTGCCCCGAGGAAGGAACGCTCGTTCTGAAACCGGTCGGCGTTAATAAATTATATAAGGGAACGTACCCATAATACGTGACCAACTTTTTGCAATTTTTACCCCCCCCCCCCCTCCCCCGGTGACTAAAAACCCTAAGTGGTTAAATATTTAAAAATTTATTTGGAATTTTATATTATATGTGTACCTCAAGGGTCCCATTTAGGCCCAATTTTGTTTTTACTGTTCATAAATGATATTGTTGACATATTTGATAAAGATGTGGATGTATTGCTTTTTGCAGATGATTTAAAAATATTTAAAATCATCAAAACTGTGCCTGATTGTGCCTGTCTACAAAATAATTTAAACAAATTAATTAGTTGGTGCTCTATTAACAAACTTTATCTGAACATAAATAAGTGTTATTCAATAAGTTTTTACAGAATAAGTCAACCAATTATTCATCCTTATGAACTTAACAACTCTACCCTTACCTCTGTCGCAGAAATTAGTGACTTGGCATAACTTTCGACTCTAAATTAAACTTCATATCCCATATAAACTCAATCTATAATAAAGGTATCAAAATGCTTGGCTTCGTTCTTAGAAATTCCAGAGGTTTCAAGAATATTTCAACTTTAAAATTTTTGTATACATCCTTAGTACGTAGTCAAGTCGAATATAACTCCTCGATCTGGTCCCCCCATTTTAAAATACATTCAGATTCAATCGAAAAAATTCAACACAAATTCTTAAGACAAATTAATTTTAACCTCGGTGTTCCCATTGAAAACATAAATTATAATTACTTGATGAAAGAATTAAATTTACTAAGACTGTCAGATCGAAGAATTATATCCGACTTAATATTAATGTTCAAAATTGTAAATGGTAGAATAGACAGTCTTGATCTAACTAAGCTCATTGAATTTCATATTCCCACGAGAACTACTCGTTCTAAAATCCTTTTTAAATGTAACAATAATCGGACTGAGTATACGAAACACTCACTTTTACCTAGGTTGCATGAAGTTACTAATAGATATGCAGATGTGATAGATCTATTTAACTGCACGGAACATAGGTACAAGACGGCTATGCTATCATATTTTTTTAATGACTATTAATTTTATTTGTATTATAGATTTTTGCATGTAAATGTATCTCTGGTGTCACTTCCCAATGTATCGTCACAATTAACTGTTATACATACACTGTTTTACCATTACTAATATTTTGAATATGAATTTGTGACATATAATTAATGTTTATGGCATACTTATGCCGTTTGTATTAAATAAATAAATAAATAAATAAATATTATTTGAAACATTTACAGTTAACAATTATTATACTAAGTAAATTGCCATTGAGATGTGCATAGGTATCAACAATCTATAGCATGCGTAAATCGAAGTTTGGTGGTGGATATGGTACTAGTGAAATAACAGAAATAATAATAAGCAAAATATTGTCAGTAAAAGAGAGGAAAGAAAGAAAGTAAGAAACAAACAAACACGGAAAAGGAAGGAAAACATAATAATGCTTAAGCTAATAAAGCAATTATATAATTTTTATATTATTGTAAAATATATGAAAAAGAACAAGACACTAGAATATAAAAAAAAGCAAACGGTCGCATTTGGGAAGCAGGATCTCTCATCATATTGGGTCGCATGCCTTAACCGATTCGACGGCTTCTTATTTATAAGTCATTTTTGTCAATCTCATACCTATATCGAATCACAATTATACCAAAATTATCTTGTAGGTACTAATTTTTGACATATTTTTGGCAGCTACGTTTTTAAATGGAAACAAATATTCGAAGAACTGGTTTGCAACCTAGATTTTTTTTTGTATGGGACACCTATTGGCCTGAGCCTTAATGAACATTATTTTTTTTTATCAGAATATCTATCTTTTATAATAACTTTTAAAGGGAATTTGCTTTAATATAATTTAACATTGAAAAGAAATTATAATATTTAGATAATTTATTATTTTGCATAATTTTTATTTCTAGAAAATAGATAGTTACCAAATAGATTAGAAAGTGGTTTTATTTGTTCATTTACATACTTAAAGTGATCTGATTGGGACTATCAGTACGATAATGGAAATATTAATTTTTCGTTAAAATGATCACAAAAATAGTGGAAGACAAAATAATTATGTGTTATTAATTATGAAGTGAAAATGATTACAGGCATAGTGGAAAACACAATTAAAGAAGTGTTTAAGAACAGAATGAGTGTACTTTAGAAACAAAGTTCTGAGAATCAGGCTCTAGGGCTTGGAATAGACTTGCACAAGAACTGAAACTCAGAAAGGCTCGGCAGACAAGGCCACCTGCATCACATTTTTTAAAATGGTTTTCCGGTTTAGGTAAATTTTCTAAGACATTCCGTATTTTTTTAATCGTATTTTTGAAAACCCTGGCGATTTAAAAAAAAATTTAATCCGAAAAATCAGGCCATTTCTTATAAACCGGAAAGAAGGGACATAATTTTATGGGTGCGAAAAAACGATAATTACATAGCCGAAAATCATTAAAAAAATAACGTTTTCCACACGAATGGCACAGGATAATAACGAAGCATACCAAAAATATTACATCTCATAAATATTTTTTTCCTTGATCCATCTTATTAATCATTAATCATTATTATGTTCAACCTCTATATATGACTAAATCCATTGTAATATACTTGTACTTATAGATTTTAATAATAATAATAAGAATATTATAAAATTTGATTTTGTTAAAATCAGCACTACACATCTAAAACAGGTACAGAAGGCCTAAAATGTACGGGGTTCTCTTCGTAACATCTGTCAAAACGTCAAACCAAATGATAAGTTCGCAGAGCATAAACAATAAATCTAGAGAATGTTAAATATCCAATTAAAAAATTCACCTGAAATAGTGTTGCCAAATTAAAAAAAAAATCAGTGTGGAATTTTATAAAATTAAAAGAACATTTTAGGAGACGGGACATCTTCATGTAGTGAAGTCACGAGCCCAAATAATGGATTTATTTATTTAAAAAAAAACTACATTTCTAAATATTTTTACTAACATTTTCGTAATCTTAGTAAAAAATCTATTCACACGATTTTTTCCAAGTCGTTATGAAATCTATGCAAGTGGCCTATTCAGGGTTAATCTTAAAATTCAACTCTTTTGGAAGTCCGACAATATAGTTGAAGACGAACTTTCAAAACCAGACCATAGTCCTCTATTTCTCTCACATAAATTTATTATTATTATTTAAAATTGTTAACGGATATATAGATAGCCCCAACATGGTGACCCTATAAATACATCCTAGATTCAATGCTGCATTAATGCAGTTAGTTCTCGCACTAATTTTAACATCTTAATGCCATCGGCATCAGTTTGTTATTATGATTTCAAGATTAGCATAACTATTTTATTTTATTTTTTACATTAGCTCCACTAAGGAGGCCCCGTAGGAAAATAATTTCACTAAGGGCCCATGTCATCCTTGGGGGTTTTTCTTAAGGAAGATCTGGGAAGAAAAAAATGTGTAAATGGTCTGTAGAAATGTGGGAGTCAGTGTGTCCATGAATCCATTCCTACCACTGTGGTGAAAAATGATGGGTCGATAGAGTCCTGCTGGAGAGATTAAAAGGTCTCCCTCAACCAGTTTCTCCAAATCGCCACACATTAGGTGGGCAGACGCGTCTGCTGCCAAGACCGAGAAAATTCTCACCCCATGAACCCGGGCACCTCTGCCAAGTCACCAATAGTAGCGAACCACTTGGGGTGACCTATAGTAGAGGTGTTGGTTATTCAATAAATGGTTCCCGGGGCGGTGGTACCTTCACCCGCCTCCCAAGTTGTAAGTCTAAATCATTCGATGCTTAATTTATCAAAAGCTAAAAAGTGTATTCACTGCTTTCCTTTATACAATAGGAGTGCAGAGTTACACATATTTATAACAAAAAAATACAACCTAAATGTATTATGTATTATGTAAATGTGACTTGGTTTCTCACACCTTAGTCACATTTACATAATACATAAAAAAATTAGGTTGTATTTTTTTTGTTATAAATATGTGTAACTCTGCACTCCTATTGTTAAGAAAAATAGAACAAAGAAAAATGCAACAAACGGAGAAAAGCAAAAAGAACTCATCAAGGTCTCTGCCCACTACATCGTTCCATACCATGACCGTAACCGTAGCGGCGCATGCAAAAAAATATTCTTTGTATCGATTAGTATGAAACGCTGCCCACCAGCCCGTCCCGTCACCGACCAACACCGTCGCATACCATGACCGGACTGACGGCGAATTCTCGATGACAATATTTTGCAGGTTCCGGTCCGCTCTATGCATGGCACGCGACGGTGTTAGAACGGGGATCATACGCGTATGATCTTCATTCTTACCCCGTTCGAACCGCGTTGCCACTCCGTCAGTTCGTGATTTGTGTTAAGTTCTATGAGACGTGCGTCAGCGGGTAGACAGACAATTTTGAAAGAATTTTGAAAAAATGGAGGACGAAAAATAAACGGTATTTTAATGATATGACAATAACACTATGCTTCTCCTGACGCGTCAGTCCGACACGAAAACACAGGCGAAATGACTACAACCGATAGAACGGGCACCGTACGCCTATTGAACGGGGATGGTACGGACACTAACCCCGGTGTATACGGGTATCATACGGTCACTAAACCCGTTACGTACGGGTATTATACGGTGTTAGCACGTTCTAGTGGGCATAGTAGGGCGTAGCATGTTTATTTCGTGGCTGATACGTTCATAGTCTCCTACAACGTTCCATACCATGACCGTACTATGAACGTATCAGCCACGAAATAAACACGCTACACCCTACTATGCCCACTAGAACGTGCTAACACCGTACCGTTCTTTCAAAATTGTCTGTCTACCCACTGACGAACGTCTCATAGAACTAACATATGAACACCGTCGCGTGCCATGCGTAAGGCGGACCGGCACCTGCAAAATGTTGTCCGGTCATGGTATGCGACGGTGTTGGTCGGTGACGGGACGGGCTAATGGGCAACGTTTCATACTGATCGATACAAAGAATATTTTTTTGCATGCGCCGCTGCGATTACGGTCATGGTATGGAACGGTGTAGTGGGCAGAGAGCTTAAAAATAATAATCAAAAACGTACAATCCCTCAAAAGAGAAAGGACATAAAAAAAGAACCTTTTGTCTGTTATTATTGTTGACTAATCTGTTATTGTTCAACATAATATAGGATCAGGTATCATGAAAGATCATGTGTTTGAAGTTTTTAGAAGGTTATTGTATTATTTTACTCTTTTCGAGGTCCTTTTTAGAAGATTTGTTTGCTTTCGGAAAATATTTATGTAATGGCGTAATCTCACATGTCTGATTTATTCCACGAGTATCTATGGTCAATTAATCCGAATTTGGGTTTTGGGTTTTGTTTGGCTTTCTATTTCATAGAGAAGCCTGTTCTCGTGAATCCATTCCAAGAATTCTACGAAATAGATCAAAGAATAATTCAGGTCAGATACCGGCAAAATTGAATGCAGTAAAGCTTGGCTCGCATATAAAGTCATAAATATGTGCTGTGCCTACGTTTAAGTTCATTGAGTGCAATTATTTGGAGAATTCCTGCCATCATTACGCAGGTAAAGTTGACAAAGTGCAAGTGAAAAAGAGTAAATAACCGCACAGTTGGATCTTCCTCGGATAAAGATGGGCAATGTTTGGCTTACGCAGTAACCCTGCTAGGGAAACTAGGAAAGTTTCAGTCATCCCCGGAACGAACCCTTATTAAGTAAAATACTGAGGGTGGCCGGGCTAACAACCGGAATAATTTCGCAGATTTCAGCTGCATGAAACAAGCTTTTTGTTTTACGTTAATGACTATTTTGGTTTTTTACGGTGTTTCGGCTTTTATACCCCTTTTCAGGTGGATTTTTATTCACCTTACCGCTGTGGAGACAGGAGCGAACTGGCCGAGCAGGGGATTCGGAATTGATCCCAAGGGCTGCGTTTTAAAATTCCACTTAACATTTTAATAATTTAGGGATTAGGGATTTAGGGATTTTAATAACGCAGAATTAAATTTAATCAAGAATCAACTGCATAGTTCAGGAAATGAGTACTTTATCACGGGTATTGAAGTATGACAACTTATAAAAAAATGTTATCAACATTGTACGCCATTTTTGACGGTCCTTGGTGTTTTGTTGTTTCTTTCAACAATTATGTGCACTCCGTGTTATTTATATTGTATCGTCATTTTTTGAAATCAATATTTTTTTATTTATTCATTTATATTATACGCCCAAACGGGCTTTTACAAACATGTGATATAAGTAATAATTTTACGAAACAGGATTAATGAAGTAAAATTTGTCAAAGAAAATATTACGTAGAACACATTAAAAAAATAGAAAAAGCTAACATTAATCTATATTTATGAGATATGTTATTTAAGTCTTCTTTTAAATAAATTCCACATATTTGAATACATTTACTATTTCTGAGAAAGTATTGCAATCTGCATGCTATATTGGTACAAGCCAGTACCTAAATGACACAGTACAAATTTGATGTTGCAATTTAAAAAAAATGATCTAGTATTTCTAGTTGGTACATGGAGAAAATTAGGCTAAATAAGTCATGCCTATATAATTCTCGTATAATTTACCACTTAAAAATAAAATAATATTTTGTTGCATTATGTTCATAGCATGAAATAATTTACTAATCTAAATTGAAAAATCTTTAAAAAAAATAAACATGATTCCTCTCGATCTGGGTTCACTAAACTAAAACCTTAGGTACTATTAATATAGGTAAGTACTAATCTAAAATCACGATTACCTACCTTTCTTACATTTGACCGAAACAGCTCTAAACGAAGTTAGTCGCTAAATAAGGTTCTAAATGAATATGTTAAGTGATTGATTTAATGTTGTGATATTTACATATATCACCTTTCATGCACCCATTATAGGTGTCAATATAAAAAGGGAAAATACCCCAAAATTAAAACATATATATCAGATACGTCAAAAAGGCAGACGCTTTGCTCCAAATACATAAATATTTTGAAAATAAAAGGATATTAAATAAAAAAAGTCAGTTTCTACCGATTTCTTACATATTTCCCTTAAACACGGTTGGTTTTAAAGCTCTTAAAAAAATACATGTTATGCTTATTGTTAGGCCTACATCACTATACTACATATCGTTCTGATCGAAATTCTAATATGAGCAAAAAGTCTAACGGAGGAGGTGTGATGCTGTGCGTATCCAAGAATATATCATCTACTAAATTACTGGTTAAACACAAAAGTGTTGAATAAATTTTTGTATTGCTCAATATACCCAATTTGCAAACATATAAAAATCACAATGAGGACATAGAAGTACTCAAATTCAAATATCCTAAAGCAAAATTCATTATTACCGGTGATTATAACCTTCCTAACTGGACCAGCCAAGATGACAATGGACCTGCTACAAATCAAGCCAAATTACAGTGTGCTAAATGCAGTGAAATTCGTGATATGTCTTTATTCTTGGGACTAACTCAATCAAATAAGATTTTCAACTTTAACAATCGAATGTTGGATTTAGTGTTTTCAAGTGATTCGAAAATAGTAGTTGAGCTATCCGACGAATTATTATTACCGTTAGATCAACACCACCCACCATTGTACATTATCATAACAAATATGCCTTTAACATCTTCAAAAAAACAAGTGCCCCATCGTATAACTTTTCCAAAGCTGAATACCATCATATTACTGAGTACCTTATCCAAACAGATTGGTTCTTTTTAGATGAGGATAATAATATAAATGGTCAATCAGAACACTTTTACTCGATTTTAAATACCTATATAGAACAATTTGTTCCCAGGGTTAGCTTCACTTCATATAATTATCCGAAATGGTTTACAAGGGAATTAACTAATTTAATTAATAAAAAAAAATGTATCCACAAAAAATATAAACATACCAGAAATCCTAACGATTGTATAACATTTACTAAACTACGAAAACAATGTAAAGAATTATCAATAAAATGCTATAATGAGATACGTCATCACAATGTGAAAAGATTCTGGAATTTTACTAAATCTCAGCGAAACGACAACTGTGGATATCCTAATAGCATGTTTTTTAAAGGAAAATGTGCGGACAGTATCGAGGGTATAGTTAATCTCTTTGCTGACTCATTTAAAAGTGTTTACGACAAAGATATTCCCGTCAATGCAGTCTCCAGTACTTCAGTGGAAGAGTCATTAAACCTAAGCCAATGTTTCATAAAATTAGAATCTATAGAAAAGGGCATAAACGCATTAGATAGTAATAAATCTGCTGGACCGGATGGTATTCCTCCCATATTTTTAATAACTTGCATTGATTGCTTGATATATCCCCTACACAAACTTTTTAACAAATCCTTAGCATCTGGCTGTTTTCTGGCTCTGTGGAAAAAGAGTTATTTAACGCCTATTCATAAAAAAGGTGACAAAAGCGATATATCAAACTATAGACCTATTTGTATTATGTCTGTTTTACCCAAACTTTTCGAATCATTAGTATTAGATACCATTGTAAAACCTATCAACAATATTATTGTTCCTAACCAACATGGCTTTATCAGAGGTCGATCTACCTTAAGTAATTTAACTATCTATAATAATTACATATCCGAATCCCTTAGTCTGAAACAACAAGTGGATTCTATATACACCGACTTCAGTAAAGCATTTGATAAGGTTCGACATCACATTCTTATATCCAAACTCCGACTCTTAGGCATCAAAGGAAGTTTATTGACATGGATTATCAGTTTCCTCAGTAATAGAGTGCTTAGTGTCAGGATTAATTTTATAGAATCCTATGTATTCGAGGCCACTAGTGGTGTCCCGCAAGGGTCCCACCTCGGCCCAATATTATTCTTAATATTCATTAATGACATTGTAAACATATTTAAAGATGTACAAGTCCTACTTTTTGCAGATGATCTAAATTGTTTAAAAGAATACGAAATATATATGATTGCCTAATTTTACAAGCTAATTTAGATGAATTTTTTAAATGGTGCGAACAAAATATGTTATTTTTGAATATTGAGAAATGTCAAGTAATACGATTTTCCAGAACTCATTCTCATATTTTACATGAATATAATTTAAATAATGTTATATTAACACCAGTATTACAAATTCGCGACTTGGGAGTTATATTCGATTCAAATTAACATTCACAACACATATAGATGATATAACTAATAAGGCTCTAAAGATTCTTGGCTTCCTTTGTAGAACCCTAACTGATTTAAAGTCCATGGATTGCATGAAAACACCCTACATTTCATTAGTTATATGTCAAGTAGAATATAATTCACCTATTTGGTCCCCTTTCTATAAAGTACACTCTAACAAAATAAAACGTGTTCAACACAAATTTCTTAGGTACTTAAATTTCAAAATCAAAATTCCAATAGAAAACATTAATTATTTAAGTTTAATGAATCGACTAAATTTAATTACGCTGTCTGACAGAAGAATCATTTCAGACCTTTTTTTTTTTATTTAAAAAAAATACATACGTATACAGATTCATAGTAAAACATTTGGTTCTTAAAGCTAATAACAATATGTAAATTTCTTTTTAATGAAACTACCCAATTCAAAAGAGAAAACATTTCTCGTGCTTGAATTTTGGAGTGCCATTGTAAAATGCATAGTTACACAGAGTATGTTATTACAAGTACTTATATTAATAAAATATATATTCATGAAGACAAGTGGACATAATAACTGACAGTATTGTCAGAGTAGGTACATATAATAAAGTTGTAACAATTTGGTGCCTGCAAATAATGCGTATGTATTTGCTTTCAATTTGATATGGTGATGAAATATTTTTAGAGATTATGTTCTAGTTTATTTTTTGTTGTTGTTATTATTGTGATGATGAATTTAAAACTTATAATTAGTGTCGGGTTGGTCTATTAGTGTTTTTATTTGGGATTTAAAAACTTTATCATTTTTTTCAGACTTGATTTTATATGGGAGAGCATTGAAAAATTTTATACCTTGATAAGCATAATGGTGTTGGGAAACACTCGTTTTAAATTTTGGAATTTCTAAATTGCCCTGTGATTGTGGTCGGTTGTTTATGTTTGTGAATGTTGTTGTTGATGGATTGAAATGATCTTTATGAGTTTGCAATAATGAGTTCTTTTTGAAAATTTTATTAAGACTGAGAACCCTAAAAGAGTCAAATAGCTGTGTTGTTGGAAATACAGATGGTTTTCGTAAGATGACTTTCAAAATCAACCTCTGTACCCTTTCTACAGGTAAGAGGTTTGTTTTGAAAGTCCCACCCTACCCGATTATACCATATTGTAGTATAGATTGGGCAAGAGAGAAATAGATAGTTTTGATCATATTGGATGATAAGATGTTTCTCAGTCTAAGAAATATGTATATAAGTTTTCTTATTCTGGTTACTGTATTTTGGACTTGTTCTTTCCATTTTAAGTGTCTATCTACTATGACACCCAGATACTTTATACTATTTTTGCATGTTATTGGTAGGCAATTTTCATCGTTGCATTCTTTTTTATTTTCACACTGTGATGAATGGATTTTAATAGTTATATTGTTCTCGACATTTTTTTCTTTCAAAGAAAAAGGAATAAAATAAGTTTTCTCCGTATTAAGTGAGAGACAATTTAGGTCAAAGCATGTTTTGAGTATGTTTATATTGATATTTGCTATACTCATTGTTTCCTCCCATGATTTCCCTTTAGTGATAACTACAGTGTCGTCTGCATAAGATATGATATCTCCAACTATGGGAAGAGTGAACATTTGATTTACATATATAATAAAAAGGATAGGACCGATGACAGTTCCTTGTGGTATACCAAATGATGAGGTTTTAGGTTCACTTAGTGTATTATTTATTTTGACGTATTGTAATCTCTCTTTTAGATAACTTTGGAACCATGACAGTACTGTTCCGTCCAATCCAATTTGCACGAGTTTCTCATTTAGTTTGGAGTGTGATATGCTATCAAATGCCTTGCGTAAGTCAATGAATATACCAAGACACTTTTCTCCATTATCTAATTTTTGTATTATTGTTGAAGTTAATTTAGCAATTGCATCTTGGGTGCTGAGATGTCCCTTAACCCAAATTGGTTTGGGCTCATTATCTTTTTTTCTTTTATGTAATTGTTGCGATGTTTTTTAACAATTTTTTCATAGATTTTTGCAATGTTTGATGTGAGTGCTATGGGACGATAGTTGGAGATATTTTTTTCATCTCCAGATTTATAAACAGGGGTGACAATAGTCTTCTCATAGTTGTTCGGGAATACACCCTTCTTTAGACTTACATTTATTATATGAGCAATCGGTTTGCTGATTATCTCATGAACAGCTTTTAATGTTTTTACGGTTATATTGTCATAGCCAGGGCTTGCTGATCCTCGCAAACTTATTACAGCGTTTTCGACTTCTTTATCAGTTACTGAAGCAAATGTGTGGAAACCTTCTTCAATAGTTGAGTTGTGCTCTGGTTGTTGTGTTTGTTTGTTATCTAGGATAATATTACGAGCAAGATTAGGGCCGACATTAGCAAAATATTCATTATAAATGTTACCACACAGTTTTGGATTTTTTTCGGCGTCAGTGTTGATTCCGTGATGAGTAATTTCTTTAGGTTACCTTTTTTTTGTGCTTTTGTTGGTTATTGTATTGATGATTTTCCAAAACTCTTTGCTGTCTTGACCAGCATTTTTTATTTTATTACGAAAATAACCTAATTTTATTGTACAGAGTTATGAACAACCTAATTGACAGCCCTGCCATCGTTTCTAGTATTAAACTCCATGTACCGACAAGGAATACTAGACAAAATATAACATTCTTTTGAAACACATACACAACCAACTATAAATCACACTCACTTACCAATAGGATGCATGATTTAGGCAACAAGTTTGGCGGTATTGTAGATGTATTCGCTGATTCCCTTTACATTCTAAAATGCAATTTAAAATAACACTTTGTGGAATCCTACAAATTATTGTAACGTGGGTATAATATATTTAACGATTTGGTGTATTATTGTAATGTTTTATATTATATTTTGTTCTATGTTATTGTTAAATATTACATTGTTTAATATTTCACGGTTTTACGCAAGAATATACAAGTGTTTTTTTCTTTAAAAACTACTTGTATATTCTTAAAAGTTTTTTCACTTTTATAACTTTTGATATAATTTATATGTATGTGTAATCCTCGATACCTTAAATATTATTTTATAATCTATGTAAAAGTCCCTACGGGCGTATAACAACAATAAATAAATAAATTCTTGACGATAATATCTAGACATTGCCCGCGCCGAAATGCAAATTATATAAAATTCGCTCGATAGAAAAAAATCGCAAAGTATGCTCCAAAAATTATTATTAACACGTTTGTTTCAGTTATTTTACAAGTTATATGTATGAAAAAAATCACAGTGTTTCTTTAAATGCCGTTTAAGATAATGCCCGCAAGATTTTTGATCTATTTTAAGTGAGTCGTGTTTTATTAAACATTTTCGCAATTTTCGCATGGTTTTTGTCGCTGTAAGTGTTAGTGCTCTCATCTAACATGCGTAATTTCGTATCTCTCCATCTTCTTCTTTTCCCGCCCGGTTGAAGAGCCTTAAGGTTTGAACGTGCTGAAACCGATAGTCATGTTACAAAATAATAAAAAATCTGCACAAAGTCAAATCATTATTTTTATTTTTATTTTTTTTTTTTACATGAGCTCCACACAGGAGGCCCTGAGGAAAATAATTTCCCTCAGGGCCTATGTCATCTTTGAGGATGCTGTGTGGAGGGTTTTTTAAAGGAAAGGAAGCAGAGGAGAGTTCTGGGAAGGAAAAGGGTTTAAGGGGTGGGTAGGAATCTGGGGTTCAGTATGTCCTGGTCATCCGCCTCCAAGACCTAGACAAACCTCACTCCATGAACCTGGGCACCCCTGCTAAATCACCAAACGTAGCGAACCACTTGTGGTGACCTATGGCAGAGGTGTTGGTTATCCAATAAAGGTTCCCGGGGCGGCGGTACCCATTCCCGCCTGCCAAATTGTAAAAATTATTAAAATATGATATTGTTCGTCCGGCCCTGAAAAGGCCATTATTCGCGATACGGGACACCGCGGGCCAACCGGGGTTTCGCCCTTTGTTGGGATTTAATAGTGTTTTAAGAAACTCAACTGCGCCGTGATGGTTTTCATAAGCGTAATGTATTGTCTAAATAAATTTGCGTGATTTTATCTAAGTGCTTTTTTTGGGGCGCAACAGAATATAAACTTATACTCGTATATTAGTGTACTACACGCTACCAAGTCGTAGCAAGGTTGGCAATTTTTACAATATTTCAACAAGATCAAAAGCAAAACAATTTTTTTTACACAGTTTCAAAATAAATTTATACATTCCCTAATCATCATAAAATTTTTGACTTTATCGTAAGTCATTCGCATAATTTCGGTGAGTCTTGCTTTATAATAAGGAACTCCAGTGAAAAATATTATGGCTTTAAAAAAATATGTTTATATAGACCAAGAAACGCTGATTCAGAATATATAAGTTTTATTTCATAATATTAAACGCAGAGTTTTTAAAAAAATATTAAAAAGTGCATTTTTAAACCTCTCCTAAAAATACAGCGTCAAGTTGGCATTACTGAAATGGTTAACGATGACGTCACTGTTAACCTGTCACCTGGTAATAGCGTCCGTGTTGAATGTTGTATTGACATTTGAAAATTGACACGTATGCAATTCAACATTTCGTGTTTTTGGTTTATTTTCATACTGTTTATAGAGATTTAGATAA